>JBBGZY010000228.1:3872500-4472500 GCA_037952925.1 Lithobates clamitans | reverse complement strand
TTAATATCCTTCCCAGAATTCTGTACCTTTTCCGCACTTTGCCAATTGCTCTGGTACGGTCTGATCTATTACCTTTCTAAAGAAAGCTTTTTCAGTTTATCTGGGGGGGCAAGAGGTAAGGGTGAATTAAGGGTGGTCTGGGATTCCCTGACCTACTCAAATATTTTTATGCCGCTCAATTGTCCCAGCTTATTAGGTTCCATTCATGCCAGACCCACTCACTGTGGATGCACATAGAATCACACTCCTGTGCATCGAAATCGATATCCCATGCTATGTGGATACTGGCTCGGGATCAACCTCTAATTTTATGCCCCTATCTCTCCTTATCATTTAGCATTTGGGATAGACTCTCTAAATCACATTCGTTCAAGTCTCAGCATGGCCCAATTGACTCCTTTGTTGCAAAACAAAGACTTCACCCCAGGCCTCACTCCTCATATCTTCAACTGGTGGACAAATAAAGGTCTCCTGCACATTGCAGATCTCTGCGATTACAAGGGCATGTTGATTAAACAGACTCTAATAGATAAGTATCAGATGCCAGATTCAGAACATTATTGGTATAGTCAATTGAAACACTATCTACACACCTTATCTCGCAATAGCGATCTCACGACTATGTCGCCCACGGAATATCTGTGTCACAAATACAACAAAGTTAAGGGTCATATTTCTGAATTGTATACTATCTTGATGCATACCTCAGTCAAACAGGATTACATGGTCAAATGGGAGCAAGACCTCCAGGAAAACCTCAAACTAGAGGAGTGGCATTCGCTTGCCCACAAAACATCAAAATCACTTACTAACACCTCTATTATAGAGGCTAATTATAAGGTCCTCCTGAGATGGTACATGGTGTCGACCAGACTGGCTACCTATGTTCCAGGAGCTTCTCCAAAGTGCTTTTGAGGCTGTGGTCAGGATGGAACGGCATACCATATATGGTGGCAATGCCCCAAGGTGCAACGATTTTGGATAAGAGTTTACAACTTTATTTTTACTCTCACCCAAATCAACCTAATTAAATCTCCCAAACATGCCCTGTTGGGTTTTAAAGTTGAAGAAGCCTCGAAAAAGCAGAGGAGACTCCTCACTTTCAAATTTATATCTGCCAGAATCACCATAGCTAGAAACTGGAGGTCAGCTGCCATCCCATTTGAACAACTTAAGCGCAAGCTTTCCTGGCTCATGGTCAATGAAAGGCTCTTGGCAGTCTTGAATGACAAAATAAAGATTTTCTGTGGATCAGTTACTTGACTGGAGACCCCCTGAGTGGCTCCGGTCTGATAGGCCTTCAGGGGGTCTCCAGGCATGGACCAGAGCTAGGGGTCTCCCCCCCTCTTTTCACTCCTTTCTTCTCTCGCTTTTCTTCCTCTTTCCTGAATTATGTGCTCGAATGGTATTAACCATGCATCACTAGTGGCTGACGACAGGGCCCACCCCCCCATGTGGCATGGAACACCCTTCCGTTCATAGTCGTGGAGCAACTCTTCGCCCCCACGGCTCCATGTTAACTTTTATGCGACTATTATGGTGTTGCGAGTTGAGAGAGCGCTTGAAGTCTCTTTGTTGGATATTGTTACTGTCTTAGCGGAGCTTGCGCGCACTCTCACGAGCTTGCAACTACATATCTAAGATATGCCTGAGCGATGATCTAGAGAGCTACTTCTCTAGTTAATGTGGGGCCAGGGGCATTATGCCTTCTGCCTCCCCTCTTATGAATAATAATGTACACATTGTCTTTTCATCAGCAAACGAGCACTTTGGATTGTACAAATGATTATATTATGATTATATCAATGAATATCTTTGTTATTGTTTTTTACCTTATGTGAACAGGTTAATAAAAACATTGAAACAGAAAAATTAAACCTGTGATCTTAACATTTGGTGCAAGCATAGTGCTTGATTCCAGTGCATTAAAGCAGCCCATTCAATTGGATGGGCTGCCTAATTCACCTATAATGTACAGAAAAAGGTGAATTCACCATTTTTTTTAGCAACGTAGCCCAGCCTAATGCATGGTAGTGCATTACTGTGTGTTGAGGTGATTCGGGGTACCATTATGAATTAATGGCCCTGCACCACACAATGTGCATACTTACGTGCTTTACTGCAATGCAAGAGTGTGAATCCTGCCTAGGGTATGAAGTAGAGCTGCACGATTCTGGCTAAAATGAGAATCACAATTTTTTTGCTTATAATAAAGATCACGATTCTCTCGTGATTCTTGTGGCGTAACATCATCTTTCACATTATACAAAAAAATTGTGCTAACTTTACTGTTTCCTTTTTTTTTTTTTATTAACACTTCAATACTGGGCTATAGTCATATGACGTCCACAGATGGGATCTCCCATCCTGGGTGGGCGTCATATGACGTCCTCAGTTTCTTGCCACCCCTGTGGGCCCCCGGGGGCCCGCATCGCGGCGATGGGCTGTGTCCCTCAGACACAGCCCATCCCTGATCCGTGTAAAGAGCCAATAAAAAATGGCTCTTTACCACATGACCGGCTGTGTCCAATCACAGCCGGTCACATGTACTGCCCACGTGCACGGCACTCGTGCATGCCCCTAGGGCGCGCACAGAGCGGCGATCAGGGACAAGGCTTGTCACCCTGACACAGCCCAACCCTGATCGCAGTAAAGAGCCACGTGACCGGCTGTGCCCAATCACAGCCGGTCACAGAATGTCAACAAACCGCAGTAACGAGATGTTACTGGGTTCTCCTCCTCACACACCGATCGATGTAGCAGTATAAATTTTGGCCCAAATTTATGAACAAAAATGACTTATTTGCAAAATTTTATCATAGAAACTAAAAAAAGGTGTTTTTCTTCGCTCTTTTTTTCACTTATGTTGCAAAGAAATAAAAAAACCTGGTGGTGATTAAATACCACCAAAAGAAAGCTCTATTTGTATGAAGAAAATGATAAAAATTTTGTTTGGGTACAGTGTTGCATGACTGAGTAATTGGCATTCAAAGTGTAAGAGCGCTGAAAGCTAAAAATTGGTCTGGGCAGGAAGGGTGTATAAATGTCTTGTATTGAAGTGTTTAATTGAAGTGTACTTTTTCCCAAAAAATTGTGTTTGAAAGATCGCTGCGCAAATACCGTGTGACATAAAATATTGCAACAATCACCGTTTTATTCCCTAGGGTCTCTGCTAAAATATATTTATATAATGTTTGGGGTTCCAAGTAATTTTCTAGCAAAAAATATTGATTTTAACTTTGTAAGAAACAAGTGTCAGAAAAAGGTTTAGTCTTTAAGTTTGTTAAATTTCTCTATTATTTACAGTTCATTCCTTTGATCTGAAGAACGAAAAGTTACAATGTTTATAGTTATCTACCAGCAAAGACAATGTTGTGAAAAACTTGGCAGGCTGCTAGTTTTTTTTTCTTTTGACAACTGAGTGAGCAGAGAACTCTCTACACTTGTTGCATGAATGAATCAGGAAATTCTGCATAGAGATCGTGAGGGGGGTTGAATCGAGATCAGGATTTTTTAACGATTAATCGTGCAGCTCTAGTATGAAGTAACTGCCGCTTGAAATTAAAAATTCAAAAAAAGGCGAGTCCTCGCTTTGCTGTTGAGAGCTACAGCCTCCAGAGTCATCTTTAGCATTCAACATTCCTGGCCAGCCCTGCAATGACCTAGGGACCCAAGTATGGAACCGCAGTGCATGGCAGGGGACCAGACATCTGACACAACCAAAAGCATTGGATGACAAAGTTCTTGAAGATACCGTACTGGGAATTTACCACCCATCAGAGACACCAAGATTAATGGTCTTCTTTTCCAGGAGCACTTTTGGAGGTTTTTTTTCAAGGGACACAGTCACTTTAAGGGCAGAGCTGCTGCAACTCTGAAAGGATGCCAATGTACTACCAAGTTGAATGAAAAAAAAAAACTGTTCTAAGTAACATGAAGCTGTGCGTTTAATGAGGAACAATGTTAATTTTCACCTGCTACATCACTTGCAGGCAGATTTTTCATTCTTGCCAAAGCTTGCTATTTTTAAAGGATCACAATGTACCCACATTGGCTAGCTTAATTAAAGGCCCAATTAAAAGCTGAAATTGAGACAATAGAAACAATGAACCATTGTGTATCTGCACACCATGTAGTAAACAATGCTGTCATCAGAAAGTGATGATATTTGTGTGCACTGTGAGCGAGTGATTGTTACAAATGGGCCAGAGACCATGTGAAACAATTTCTTTTGTTTTACAGTAGGCAGTCAGAGAAAAGAACAAATATTTATTTCAAATGAGAAAAGTCCACTCCTTTTAAGCCAAATCCTATGGCACAAATGCACTGGCACCTTTCAAAAGTTGATCAAAGCATTGTGTGTATGGATCAATGATTGTCAGTTTTAGCTTGCTTACAGCGGTGGTAAAGTCCGCTTTGTAATTTTTACCTACAGTTAAGCATATGGTAAGGCTCACCTGTAGGTAAAATGAATATCTCCTAAATGTGCACCGTTTAGGAGATATTCACCCTGGATGCAGCTGGTGACATTAGTCTAAAGGTTTGGCATCCGTAACCGTGCCGTAACCGAGGGCTTCCGTGTGCATGCACAGGAGTGACGTCATCGCAGCAGTGGCAACTCACACAACCGGAGTCCACTAACCCAGAAGGAAGACCACAGGAAGATAGAAGCCCTCTCAGGGGTAACAGATGGAGGGTTTCGTTTTAAGGTAAGTATTTCATAATGTGCTGGTATGCAATGCATATTAGCACATTATGCTATTATTTTGGCGTGGAAAGTTTTTTTTGTATTACAGCGGTTTACTAATGGGGCGTACACACGGCCAGACTTTTCAGCTACAAAAGTCCGACAGACCGTCCGACAAACTTTCGACTGACTTTTGGCGGACTTTCTAACGAACGGACTTGCCTACATACGACCACACAAAAGTCCGACGGATTCGTACGTGATAACGTACACCGGACTAAAATAAGGAAGTTGATAGCCAGTAGCCAATAGCTGCCCTAGCGTCGGTTTTTGTCCGTCGGACTAGCATACAGACGAGCCGATTTCTGAGTTCGGTGGAGTTACGACGCAAAGATTTGAAGCAAGTTCCAAATCTAAAGTCTGTCAGATTTGCGACTGGAAAAGTCTGCTGAAAGTCTGGGGAAGCCCACACATGATCGGATTGTCCGCCGGATTTGGTCCGTCAGCGTCCGTCGGACTTTTGTAGCCCGAAAAGTCCGACCGTGTGTATGCCCCATAACACTTTAAAGCAATTCTAAACCCAATTAGTAAAATTTCATATTCTGTAAGTTATTATGTTCATGCAATTTCAAAAGTTGTTTTCAATCTTAGTATACATTAAAAAATACCTGGTGATTCTACCATGAAAGACCTTGTTCAGGCACTTCCTGTTTTACAGTGACAGCTGTCTACCAAATGTGCTTCTGCATGTTCACCCTATCACATGCAACCCTGATAGAGATTATTCTGTGCTTGGTTGGGCATTGGTCAACTGTTGTCTCTATCAAGAAGCCAGTCAGGAACAATGATGTGCAACTGACAGTGGTGCAAGCTCACAAAGGCAGAAAGTGGCTGAAAGAAGCTTAAGGAGATCAGCGGCACTGAGATTTAAAAGTAAAATAGAAATTTAAAGAGGAACTGCTCACATAATTTGTAATGAAAACATCTTTGCCATTGTGAAGCTTCCCCCCAACCACGTTGCATATTATTCTATATATAATGAGATTCTGTATTGCCAAATATGCTGCAGAAATCTCCCTCCACTGAGTCTGGCTGCATCCATTTTAAATGTGGGCCGAAGCTGAAGCTGCTGCCTGTTCACTTCCTGGATTTACACAGACACACAGAGGCACACCTCCAGCTCTGCAGCTCTCATTGGCCCTCTTATGATTCACCCCCTCCCTTCCAGGCAAACTCTCATGAGAGTGAGTGAGAGAGAGCTGTGCATGATGTCGTAAGCCTACGCTTTTTACCAAACAAGAAACAGGAAGTGGGCTGTATAAGGTATTTACTGGCAGAGAAAATATGTTTTACTACCCAAAGTTACACCTCCAGCCAAATTTTTTTTTTAATGTTTTTTGAATAGCATAGAGAAGGGTTAACACCCCTGCAATGTTTGTTTTGCTGTCTGTGACCCTGTTCAGAAGATTTCACCTCACTTTCTGTCCCTAAGGCAATTGGGTTTAGAAAATTTTGGGTTGTAGGGGGAACAAGAATTGGTGATAAAGCTTTAATGGAGACACCTTTTTCCCATAACTCTTACAGGAGTGAATTTCCCTTCCTAGGGGTAGATTTCCTCTCACTTCCTGTTGTCTCCCTTCTTTTGTAAGCATAAGTCTTATGTAAGGAAGATGTATGTAATTCGGGGACTGCCTGTATTGAGCTTTTACAAGCTTGTGACCATATAAGAATGGACACTTTAAAGCGGAGTTCCACACAAAAATGGAACTTCCGCTTTTCGGAACCCTCCCCCCCTCCTGTGTCACATTTGGCACCTTTCAGGGGGGAGGGGGGTGCAGATACCTGTCTAAGACAGGTATTTGCACCCACTTCCAGCATAGACTCCCATGGGAGTCTACGCCACTTCCCGTCCCCACCGCGCTGTCTGCTGGGAACACACAGCTCCCAGGAGAGAGCGGGGACCACTTGGGACGCGCAGCGCGACTCGCGCATGCGCAGTAGGGAACCGGGAAGTGAAGCCGCAACGCTTCACTTCCTGATTCACTCACCTAGGATGGCGGCGGCAGCTGCCGAGAACCGAGCGGGTTCTCGGCGTCCCCTGCCGACATCGCTGGACCCTGGGACAGGTAAGTGGCCATGTATTAAAAGTCAGCAGCTGCAGTATTTGTAGCTGCTGGCTTTTAATATTTTTTTTTTTTTGGCGGTTTAGGTGAACCCCCGCTTTAATTTAAACTGACCCAGGATTCTCCTACTTTGGAGAGCAGAAATTAAAGACTGACTGAAGCTGATCTTATCCCATTTGGAATTGGCCTGTTGGCTGTTTTTTTTTTTTGCATACAGCCTGCAAGCTGTGAATAAAATATGGATTCATGAGATTTGCAAAGCATTGCATTCTGTTTTTGTGTACATTTTTTTTTTTTATATCGGATTTTCATAATACAAAATATTCATTAAAATGTATGTAGATTTTACAAAGCGTCCCAACTTTTTTGGCATTGGGGTTGTATCATCATCAGCAGAAGAAGAAATGGTATGGAGCCACATCTGGAGTTTGAACAAGAAAAAATTGACCTGTTCCAACTTACATACAAATTCAACTTAAGAACAAACCTACAGTCCCTATCTTGCTTGTAACCCGGGGACTGACTGTATATACTTTATATAAATCAGTATAAAATCTTATTCTATTGATATTAAACTCCAGATTTGGCTCCATATCATTTCTTCTTCTGCTGATGATGATACAACCCCAATGCCAAAAAAGTTGGGACGCTTTGTAAAATCTACATACATTTTAATGAATATTTTAAAACATATTTGAATACTTTTGAAAAACTAGTTGGTAATAAACTAAATGTACTGATGCTGATGGTTTCTTTGAAAGTTTTCTTTTTTTTCTGTTGTGTATTTGTTATAAAAACTTCAAAAAAATAAAATCCGATATAAAAAAAAAATTTACATAAAAACAGAATGCAATGCTTTGCAAATCTCATGAATCCATATTTTATTCACATTAGAAAATAGAAAACATATCAAATGTTTCAACTGAGAATAGCTGCAGCAGCTGAGCGAATGCTGGTTTTCCAGCCAGACCATTCGACTGAAGCCAGACTAACGAACAAACAGGATTACACACAAAGATCGAAATTCATTTGGTTTCTTTTCACTTTTCTGCACCAAACTGATCCTACCCTGATCCTTTGATCCTACTGATTCTTTCCTCTTTTCACTTCTTCATTCTTTATTCTTCTGCATTAGGTATGGTTATTTACTGTATGTACGGAGATGTGTGTCTAGCACTTAAAGTATGACTAAAGGCAAAACTTTTTTTTTTAGTTTTGGATAGAGTGGAGCGGGATTAGAACACCTGCCAGTTTGTATTGCTGCGTGTGCCCCCCTTTAAGGAGATTCACCCTCTCTATTTGTCCTGTTTACCATTATCATTGAAAGTAAAAGAAAATCCCACATTTTGGGTTGTCAGCAGTAAAGTAATAGAGGGGAAATCTTCCAATGGGGACACTAGTTCTGGTAACCTGGGTTTCCTCAAGGAATTGTCTTAATTTGTAAGGATTTCCTCTCACTTCCTGTTTGGCTATGGGACAGGATGTGGAGGTAAATCTCCGCAATGGGACACAGATGGTGAAAAAAAAATCTGACAGGGGTTATAACCCTCCTTTACTCTATCCAATATGAAAAAAAGTTTTGCCTATAGTTCTACTTTAATTCTTGAATAGTCCGGGAGGACTTCCCTGCATTGCTCTCTGAATACTATGATCTGCTGCATCTAACTTACCTTCTCTGATCGCTACTTTATATACTTGTACATATTAGCTGTAGTAGGAGAAAGTCTATCATATTTTATGCTTTATTTTGACAAGAGTTATTTTTTTTGCCACTGCCCTCAATGGAATATGTCTGTAAAATTGCTTGCTATGTCACTCTCTTGCTCCACACAATTTCTGACTTTTTTACACACCATTCATTGTTACCCTGTATTTATCATGAAAAACGTAATAAAGAAAAGGCAGTTATCAAAAAAAGAGAACAAAAGATGTCTACGCTTGACTGGAGTCTACCTTTAATCCTGTGATAGACTAGTCAGAAATAGAAAGAAACAAAATGCATTGTAATTAAAGTTCTAAAAACATTTGCTGCGACTAGAAGTGACAACGTCTGAATACAAATTTTAATTTTAATTTTTATAATTCTCTTGAGGTTTAAGATATCAAATATAAGAGATCACACTTTTTACTGGAGCTCAGCATTAAAGAACCAAATCTTCTTCTATAGCTGTATTTGCTGCTTTTCTACTTGTGCCTGTCATTAAAGTGGATGTAAACCCTCTCCTATAGCTAGTGAAGTGAATAGCCTCAGATGATACACAGAGATGAAAGAAATCTCCCTACATACGTTTTGCATGTATATCTGCTGTCTTTCCCTTTCTACATTCTTTAGAAAGTGCACATCATGTTAAAAATCTTTCTTCCCATTTCAGCAGCACATAGGGCTGGGTGTGGAGTCTGGGCTTACACTGTGTGAGAGCTGATTGGAGGAAAGGCACACACCCCACTCTCCACATAGGAATATGCAGAGCTGTACTGTGACTTGACAAGCTCTCTGCTTATCTACCTCTAAGCTCCCTCCCTGACACAAATTTTTAACTGTTGTTATCTCATGTGTCAGAGAACTTGTCAGAAGTGACTCTTCTGATAACAGAGGAACAGAGCAGCAGAAAGACAAAGCACTTAGAGATCTGGAGAGAGATAAGTAAACACTACAGATATATGTGTCTAGGTCAGATTTCATGAATGGGGTTTACAAACACGTTAAACCACTTGCTGACCAGGCCTTTTCCTGAACTTTTTGTTTACAAGTTTAAATTAGTATTTTTTGCTAGCAATTTACCTAGAAGCCCCAAACATTATATATATATATTTTTTATCAGAGACCCTAGGGAATAAAATGGCGATCTTTGCAATATTTTATGTCATACTGTATTTGCGCAGCGGTCTTTCAAACCTAATTTTTTTTGGAAAAATACACTTTAATGAATTAAAAAAAAAAACACAATACTTACCCCAATTTTTGTATGATGTGAAAGATGATGTTATACCAAACACGTTATGCTTTAAAATTGAGCATGCTCATGGAATGGCGAAAAACTACAGTACTTAATAATCTCCATAGGCAAAGCTTTAAAATTTTTTTCAAGTTACCTGTTTAGAGCTACAGAGGAGGTCCTGTGCTAGAATTGTTGCTCTCACTCTAATGATCATTAGCGATACCTCACATGTGTGGTTTGAACACTGTTTACATATGTAGGTGTGACGTATGCAAGGAGGGATGGGGAGATTTAAAAAAAATTCTTATTTATTTTACTTTTTTATTTTTACGCTGTTCCTTAATTTATTATTTTTTTATCACTTTTATTCCTATTACAAGGAATGTAAACATCCCTTGTAATATAAATAAGCATGACAGAGCCTCTTTGTTGAGAGATCTGGGGTTAAAAAGACCCCAGATCTCCCATTAACCTTTAAAAGCAAAAGCAAAAAAATTGCATTTTGACTTAAAAATAAAATAATTGTTTTGGCCCGAGAACTGGAAGTGATGTCAGAATGAGACCAAAGGAAAATAGTGGAGCATGCACAGTGCAAGTGCTAAGAATAAAGATCACAATTCTCTCATGATTTGCGCGGCGTAACATCATCTTTCACAATATACAAAAAATGGGCTAACTTTACTGTTTAGTTTTTTTTAAATTCATTGAAGTGCATTTTTTTCCAAAAAATTGCGTTTGAAAGACCAAAAATATATATATAATGTTTGGGGGTTCCAAGTAATTTTCTAGCAAAAAATACAGATTTTAACTTTGTAAAAAACAAGTGTTAGAAAAAGGTTTAGGCATCATTCTCCCGAGGCGGATCCGCTGCCTTGGAGTCCGCCAGCTCAGCGGGAGATCTCTCCACTGATCTCCACGGAGCTGGTGGATGACAGGTCCCTCTCTGCTCACTGAGCGGGGAGGGGCCTGTCGAGTGCCGCTGCTTCCTATGGAGAGATCAGACAAAAACGGACAGCATGTCCGTTTTCATCAGATCTCACCCAATCCGATCCGCCAGGGACGTATGCAAACGTAGGGGCATCCGTCTGATTTTAGCAGATCGGAGCAGGCCGGATGTCAGCGGAGATGTCACCGCTGACATCTATCGCTCCATAGACTAGCATGGAGCACCTGTTCAGGTCTGCCGTCAAAACTGACAGGCAGACCTGAATATTCCGACAGTGTGAAAGGGGCCTTAGTTTTTAAATGGTTAAACTTCCCTCATCTGCACATGGAAGTTCATTTCTTTGATCTAAAAACAAAAAGTTACAATGTTTATAGTTATCTACTAGAGCAGACAATGTTGTGAAAATCTTTGCAGGCTGCCCGTTTTTTTTTTGACAGTGAGCAGAGAAATCTCTACACTTGTTACATAAATGAATGGGAAATTCTGCATATAGATCGTGAGAGGGGTTGAATTGATTTTTTTAACGATTAATCGTGCAGCCCTATTGTATAGGCAGAAGGATTTTTTCATCTTAATGCATTATATTTATTAAGATAAAAAGCCTTCTGTGTTCAGCTCCCCCCTCATACTTACCTGAGCCCCATCTATTTCCAACGATGTTGTAGGAGTGTCTCAGCTGCCCGGGACTTCCCTCCTCATTGGCTGAGACAGCAGTGCGTGCGATTGGCTCCCGCGGCTGTCAATTAAAGTCAGTCAGCCAATGAGGAGCCAAAGGGGCGGGGCTCCTTGTCTGAATGGCTCGGCTCAGGTGCCCCATAGCAAGCTGCTTGCTGTGGGGGGCACTCAACAGGAGCAATTAAACACATTTAGATGTGTTTACATGCCCAACACCCCCTTTCCTCAACACGCTGGTGATATGATTTTATTTTCAGCTTGTAAATGCTGCTCTACTAATACGCCTGTAAACAACAATGTGTGCATGACCACATACAGTAGGCTAACATACTGGTGTGTTTATCGGCTGAAAAAAAAAAGTCAAACACCTGTAAAAGCAGCGTTCTTTAAGCCCTGTGTGCACGAGGCCTTCCTTCTACTTTATTCTTAATGAACTGGACATGACTCTATAAATACCTCTGTTTTTTAAGGCTAGGTTCACATTGCTGTGTGTCAGGAACAAAAGCAAAATCCCAACATGCAGAGAAACATGCAGCCATTTAGCACCCCACACAGCTGCTAACGCCCACAATGTAGTGTGCTTTTGGAAAAGAGTTGGGCTTAGCTTTTGCATTTTCACATGTAGAGCAGCTGTTTGAAATGAATGGGCTGTCCTACATGTGACGCATGGAAATGTGCCTGTGCTTGATTGCACCTGTAGGTGTGAGCCAATAAAGTTCAGCTCCAGGAAACCTAATCACCCCTTCCTTGCAGTGGGGCTGCTCCTGCACTGCAAGAGTTAACTGCCTGTTTATATCTCAGGGATGAAATAGCAATTTGATTTACCTGTTCCTCTGCTCCCCATGCTCTGATGGTAGACCGATCCTGTGCGTCCTGACCTCTAATGCAGGATCATGGTTCCTGCAATGGTCTTGATAACAGCAGAGGTGCTTTGCCCGCTGGAGCATTGGGGGGCACATGGACCGGTCTAGCAGTGCAGAGGAGCCTCACTGCAAGGGTGCATTTTTAGGTTTTCTGGAGTTCAGCTTTAATACTGTTACTTGGCTATTTATTCATGATTTCAAATGTCATATTTGAATGCTGATGCTCCAAAAACTTGAGTCTTTCAAATTAAGTTTGTGAGATTTGATAAAATTGCTGTGTATGATGCACCTGTAGATCTGGCCAAAATGTTGTATTTTACTTTTATGGCAAATATTGTTCTTTGTTTGTACACATACCCGGCTGGTGGAAGCTTGGTGAAAGCTCTCTTGCTACTGCTCTTGCAATATCTGATTCTTGCCGTGCCGCTTGACTTGCTTGGTCAGCTGCATCCCCTTTTGCACGTGCATGTGCTGTCCTGTATAGAGAAAAGTAATGAGATAGAAATCAGTATTTACAAAGTGCATCAGCTTATCTTACTAACAGGGACAGCCTGCCAGTATCTTTAAAAATGCTTGGGGGTATCCCATTATTCTTATTTCACAGTAGCCTGTCAGGTGCTACAAGAAGATGTTAACAGATGTCACCGGGAAAATAAAGGACAGATGACACTGGGGTGTGATTACAAGAACAAACACATCATCAGCTTAACAGCATTAACAATGAACAAGTATCAAAGTCCTAAGTTTTACACAAGTCAATAATGATTGCAGACATGTCATAACACAAATCAGCCAAAACTTCCCTATCAATAAATTCACTGTGTCAGGAACGCAGGTGACTTACTACTGCTTGAATGAGTGAAAACTGCACAAACATTTTACCCAACTCTGTTCTATTAAAAAAAAAACGGTTACCTCTTTATTTGACAAGTTGTATCATGCTTTGCCAGTCCCCAAGGAAATTTGTACTAGTATAAAAAAAAATGGTGTGCATAAACATATTGTAAATGTGCGGAGAATACAAACTGAACAACCAGCATATCAGGGCTGTGTGCTTCCAGCAACCACTGCTGGGTATGGCCAGCTATACACTGTTTGAGATGACCATAAGCAAGCCCCAAACTGCAGGCCATGGTCTATGATGGTGGATGCTACCATTATGGACTCAGAAGAGGGGGAGCAGTTTAACAGACAAGTATTATAGAACCTGATGCTGCCATCCAGAACTGTAAAGTGAAAAAAAAAAATGGATTTTTTTCTACATACTTACCTGTAAAATCAATTTCTTGGGGTACATCACGGGACACAGAGAAGGTTATTATCATAAATATGTGGGTTATGCGCCACCTATAGGTGAATGGATGCTTCTACATCAATCAGACAGGAAATCCTCCCCTATATAAACCCTCCTATACAAGAAGTACCTCCAATTTGTAACAAGCAATGAATTCCCAGAAAGAGGCGAAGGACCTCTGTGTCCTGGGATGTACTCCAAGAAATGGAATTTACAAGTAAGTATGTAGAAAAAAATCTAACTTTCTTTATCATACATAACAGACATAGACACAGAGACGGTTATAATCATAACTATGTGGGATGTCCCATTAGCAATAAAACCTGAGGGGTGGGAGACACAACAATAACCATCACCATCAATCCCACAGGACCTACTCTGCCATTTGTAATACGTTGCAACCAGAGGCACCATCCTCCATGGCTCTGACATCCACCTGGTAAAACCCTGTGAATGGATGAACCAAAGACCATGTAGCGGCCTTGCAAACCTGAGCCACTGATGCCAGATAGCAGATAGCCCGAGATACCCCTATACTCTTGGCAGTGTGTGTTTTCCCCAGAAAGGGTGGGACTCCCATCCAACAAGGCTCGGGTACCATCCATTTTAGCTAACCGCCCTTTCAATGGATTCGATTTCAGTTTCTTTATTCACAGAAGAACTGTTTTCAGACCTCCGGGTATGCACATGTATAGCAAATCATAGCACAGAGCACATCGGTGATCAATATCTTACAGACACTGACGAAAAAACAGAGGTACTTCCTGAATAGAAGGGGTTATAGAGGGGAGGACTTCCTGTCTGATTGATGTGGCCATTCACCTATAGGTGGCATATAATCCATGTCCGATGTATGGTAAAGATAAAAATGTATATATATACATTATATAAATTAGGTAATACTAGCACGCAAAAAAGAACTAGAAGAATTAAAATATTGTAAAATATGCACATTTTGAACATTGATAATAAATCAAATACATATTTAATTTTCATCACAGTGGTCATTTAAATCTTTTCTTTAAACATGCATTACTATGTTACTATGTGTACTATGTCTCCCTGAAGTAAGAATGTGGTGATAAATAAACTGCATGGATGCACGGTTGGACCATGTTTGTGCCATTTCAGGTATTAAAATTACAAAGCCAATTTATTCCAAACAGATTAAGTTGAGCAATCTCTGCCAGCACAGAATTTTACAATGACGCAAATTGACATATTGGTTGCTTTCTACATAAAAACTATCCTGTGTGAGCTGGAAAACAATCTGGCCTTCTTGGAATCATCTTTGACAGTGAACAGCTGACATCTCAGTTTTTTTGATGTCTAACCTGCTAGCTGACAGTACACAATGAAAAGAGTACACTCTGCCACATGCTCAGCTAGGGAAATTAAAAGGGACAGGCAATCTCATGTATTCTTTCAGATTGGCAAACAAATTTTAACCGTGTAGTAAATACCTAAAGCTGGACTTACACATATAGATTACAAATGTAACAGATTCCTCCATCCATGGTAAACAGTGCAGATGTGACTGAAACTCCCGCTGCTCCATCAGCTGCCAAAATACCTAAACAGCGATTTGGCCGACAATATTTTGCACAGCTACTTCAGTTTCCCAATAGGGACTTGCCCACTGATCAAATTTCGAACTGAATTTTATCAAATTTTGAATTTAGGACGCTACAATTCTGCAATTATTTCAGCACTTAAAGGAGAAATTCAGTAGTCACAAAAAGTACTGCACACTTGTGTTAGGTTATGAGCTTTAGAAGCTCCTGGACTTCTGTTCAAAAACATCTAAGCCCGAAAAAAAAATATGTAATATATTGTTGCCAAAATGCAGATATCTTGTCAATTTATGTGTTTACATGTAATGAAGATGAACAAGGGCAGACATCTTTGAAGTCCAGCCTGTGCGACAACCATGGCTGCTCCAAATGATGCCTCATAGGTCCCAACTGTCCCTCGTTTTGAAACAAACTCCTCTGTCCCTCTTTCCTTCATGGTTGTCCCTCTTTTTGGACAGATGTGTAGGTCCCCTATAATAAATGCAATATCTAACTACCAAAAGTTACATACCTGTAGTTAGTCAGATTGAAAAAAGACACAAGTTCATCCAGTTCAACCAATAATAAAAAATAAATAAATCATACAATCCCATATACACAATCCTTCACCCACAGTTGATTCAGAGGGAGGTGAAAGACCCCAGCAAAGCATGATACAATTTGCTACATCAGGGGGAAAAATCGTTCTTGTACCCCCGAGAGGCAATCGGATTTTCCCTGGATCTAATTTACCTATAAATGTCACTACCCAGTTATATTATGTACATTAACCACTTGCCACCCGCCCACCGTCAAATGAGCGGTGCGGCTCTTGCTCTGGGTGGACGTCATATGATGTTGCCCCAGGACGGCCGCTCGGGGGCGCAGCGCAGCGACTGCGGCCACACCATGTTCCTAGGACACACCAAAAGAAAGCTCTATTTGTATGAAGAAAATAATAAAAAATGAATTTGGGTCATTCAAAGTGAAACAGTGCTGAAAGATGAAAAATGGGAAGGGGGTGAAAGTGCCCAGTATTGAAGTGGTTAAGGAAAGAATCCAGGCCTTTTTTAAAGCAAAAAAGTGTTACACTACACTAAATCTTTCACACAGAACTTTTTTTTTATACTATTTTAAAAGGCAAGTACCAAGGAAACATACTGATTAAAAAATGCAATTTTTGCTTTTAAAAGGCTGTTTTTTTTCTCTTAAAATAACAAACATGTTATATCTACCTGCTCTGTGCAACAGAATTGCACAAATGGGGCCCAAACCTCCTCTTCTGGAGTCCCCCGATGGCACTCTTGGCTCCTCCTCTTCTGTCTCTGCCACCATAGCAAGATGCTTGCTATGGGGGCGGACATGTGGGCTCGCTCCTGAGATACACACAGTGCGGCTCGGCTCCATCTCCAATCTCAGGACCTAATTGACAGCAGCAGGAGCCAATGGCTCCCGCCTCTCTGTCCTGTGAATGCAGAGAGAAGGGAGAGAGACGCTTTAGACAAGAGCAGCACTGGATTGAGTTATAGAGGAGCTTCAGTCATTTCTTTCAAAATTAAAAGTCATTACAGTGCCTTGAAAAAGTATTCATACCCATTTTCCATATTTTGTCATGTTACAACCAAAAACGTAAATGTATTTTATTGGGATTTTATGTAATAGACCAACACAAAAAGTGGCACATAATTGTGAAATAGAAGGAAATGATAAATGATTTTCAAATCTTTTTACAAATAAATATCTGAAAAGTGTGGCGTGCATTTGCATTCAGCCCCTTTTACTCTGATACCCCTAACTAAAATCTAGTGGAACCAATTATCTTCAGAAGTCACCTAATCAGTAAATAGAGTCAACCTGTGTGTAATTTAATCTCAGTATAAATACAGCTGTTCTGTGAAGCCCTCAGAGGTTTGTTAGAGAACCTTTGTGAACAAACAGCATCATGAAGGCTGAGGAACACACCAGACAGGTCAGGGATAACTTTTTGAAGAAGTTTATAGCAGGCCGAGGTTATAAAAAATATCCCAAGCTTTGAACATCTCACAGCGCACTGTTCAATCCATCATCCGGAAATGGAAAGAGTATGGCACAACTGCAAACCTACCAAGACATGGCCGTCCTCCTAAACTCAGAGGTAGAGCATGTAGAGCATTAATCAGAGAAGCAGCCACGAGGCCCATGATAACTATGGAGGATCTGCAGAGATCTACAGCTCAGGTGGGATAATCTATTAGTTGTGCACTCCACAAATATGGCCTTTATGGAAAAGTGGCAAGAAGAAAAACATTGTTGAAAGGAAGCCATAAGAAATCTCATTTGCAGTTTGCGAGAAGCCATATGGGGGACACAGCAAACATGTGGAAGAAGGTGCTCTGGTCAGATGAGACCAAAACTGAACTTTTTGGCCTTAAAGCAAAACGCTATGTGTAGCAGAAAACTAACACTGCACATCACCCTGAAAACACCATCCCCACCGTGAAACATGGTGGTGGCAGCATCATGTTGTGGGAATGCTTTTCTTCAGCAGGGACAGAGGAAGCTGGTCAGAGTTGATGGGAAGATGGATGAGCCACATACAGGGCAATCTTAGAAGAAAACCTGTTATGCCGCTTACACACCATCGGACTTTCCGCCAACAAAACTATGGATTTTGTTTGAAGGTTGTTGGCTCAAACTTGTCTTACATACACACGAACACAAATGTTGGCCAACAATTACGAACGTGAGAACGTGGTGACGTACAACATGTATGACGAGCCGAGAAAAAGGAAGTTCAATAGCCAGTGTGTCTCCTTCTGCTTGATTCCGAGCATGCATGAACTTTTGTGCGACGGACTTGTGTACACACGATCGGACTTTCCGACAACAAAGTTTTGTTGGTGGAAAATTTGAGAACTTGCTATCAAACATTTGTTGGCGGAAAGTCCGACAGCAAATGTTTGATGGAGCATACACACGGTCAGACTTTCAACAAGCTCACGTCCAACATTTCCCGTCGGAAAGTCCGACCGTGTGTACGTGGCATTAGAGTCTGCAAAAGACTTAAGACTGGGGCAGAGGTTAACCTTCCAGCAGGACAACGACCCTAAACATACAGCCAGAGCTACAATGGAATGGTTTAGGTCAAAGCATATTCATGTGTTAGAATGGCCCAGTCAAAGTCCAGACCTAATTCCAATTGAGAATCTGTGGCAAGACTTGAAAATTGCTGTTCACAGATCAATCCAATCTGACAGAGCTTGAGCGATTTTGCAAAGAAAAATGGGCAAAAATTTCACTCTCTAGATGTGCAAAGCTGGTAGAGACATCCCCAAAAAGACCTGCAGCTGTAATTGCAGCGAAAGATGGTTCTACAAAGTATTGACTCAGGGGGGCTGAATACAAATGCACGCCACACTTTTCACATATTTATTTGTTAAACATTTTGAAAACCATTTATCATTTTCCTTCCACTTCACAATTATGTGCTACTTTGTGTTGGTCTATCACATATAATCCCAATAAAATACATTTAGGTTTTGGTTGTAACGTGACAAAATGTGAAAAATTTTAAGGAGTATAAATACTTTTTCAAGACTGACTTTTATTAAACACTCACCTGTCCAGGGATACAGTGCTGTTCTCACCTGAACTGGTTTCTTCACTGGTCTTTGGTCCCTGGAATCTTAACTGTGGTCAGCCGGCTCTGACCTCTTGTGGCTTCACAGCCAGCTGCCCACTGCTCATACGTGAGCCAGGCTGCACTTTGTGAATGGTTCCACAGCCTTCCGGGACCTGTGACGTGTCCAAGAAGTCTGTGTGTGGAGGGAGGAGAACTTTTGCTCAGATCAAGTAGGTGCAGGTTCCTGTCAAAGCTAGTTGACCCCTCCCCCGTCTTTTGGGTGAAGTTCCGCTTTAAGTGCTTAGGGGGTTGAGGGGTGATACTGCTACTGGGACATTTTTTAACCTAATGCAGGGAATGCAGGGAATGCAGAGAATGCAGAGAATGCAGAACCACAGTAATTCTTCATGGTACATGTAACTGGGGGCATGTCCTTTGCCTATACACATTGTGCTAACAGGTGTCCCTGTTTCCCATCGCAGAGAGTTGGGAGGTACAATACTACTGAGAAATGAATGTAGATATAAGTGACAGGAAGTGTGTTATTTGCAGTATTATCAGGTGAATGATTACTAGCAATCCCAAAGGCAGCTTTCAGCAATGGCAGCCTCCATAATCTCTTCCTTTAAAATGGAACTATCATTAAAATCTGCTCCATAAAAGTCAGCAATGCACATTGGCACCATCACCAAATTATTATTATTTTGGTAAGTATATTGCCCATGCTTGCCATACAGACAAAACTCCTGTTCCTGAGCTCCTTAGAACCTAGGCAGGTTAGATCACATGGTCTCTAGATACCAAATTAATTATGTTTCTCCAGAGTCAACTGTTATCAATCATTTTGACAGGTGGGTAATGAAATATAAGGAACAAAAATGTAGTTTAATGCTACTAAACAGGAAGCAGTAACAGCATATTTAATGGTCAAATATGGCGGCAACCATATACATACATGATAAAAAATTTAAAAGGTTTTAATACATATAGAAGAATATCTACATAAAATCAAATGTAAACTCCTTTACAAACTGCCTTAACGTAGCACACGGCAATGCATGTTAAATCTGTGATGTGTTGGGTTAGTTAACACAACATACAGCATGGATTTGACTTTAATGGCTGTAGGTGGGATGCAGACCTGGAAACTTAGGCACAGTAATCGTACCATCAAAGCCCTAGGGAACAATCATTTGGTGTTTTCATTCTCTAGTGTCCACCAATCACTGATATCCTGGTTTTGGTTCAATAACAATATGTTGGCATTGATATAATTATCAGTGCACAAAGCCTGCTTAGCTCCAACTAACATTCACAACGTGCTGGTGTTTCCTCAAAGTGTCACTGCCTGCGCAGAAGTATGGGCTGCCATTGTTGGTCTTCTAAAAATTGTAGTTTTAGGCCTAGGTCAGTTACTCAGGCAGCATCAGCATGACATCCAGGGAGCTTGCATTCTCAAAATAGAGTTTCCTATTTTGAGTTGGTAGTAAGCCAGCTTTTTTTTAAAAACTTGCTGACAGGCACCTATCGGTCTCTTCTGCCCTAATTCTTGTTCCTTGCCCCTGCCTGTAATGCGCAGCTAAGCCTATATTTATGAAACCAGCTGTATGCTGTGGTAGTGTGATTCCCATGCACATGCACAGGATGTGATGTCATCATGTCCAGGCCATTAAAGTAGTCAAACAGCGGAAACCCAGATAGAAGGCTAATGGAAGGTGGAAGCACATGGAACCTGTAGGTTCAGTGACAGCACAGAGCTGGACGGTTAAGTCTGCCACAACATAATGTGCTTCTACGTGATGTATACTAGCACAATATGACAATCCACCTGGGGGCAGATATAGTTAAAAAAAAAAAAAAAAAGATTTTACTACTACTACTTTAAGGCACAGATTTTTGATATTTACAGGTTAACCAATTATATAAGGACATAAGCTTAGTTTCAATTTATCAGCGCTTTATGTAACAGAAATATCAGTACGTAATAAAATGGGGACAATGTGTAACACATATCTACTGACATTGCTGCAATACTTATGCACATAGCCTGCGGCTACAACTTGTCCAGTTAAAAATAGTATGGAATGAAATGCTTACAACAAATGGCAATGAGTAGGACATGTAGCAAGAAGGACAGAGAACAGATGGCCAGGAAGAGTGATGCAGTGGTTGTGTGAGGCCGAGAAGAACTACGGATACAGCCAAAATCTAATCAGCAGGCTCAAGTGGGAAATAGGTCTGTTCGATCTCTGACAGCATAACATGAGACCTAACAAATTAAAGAGTAGAAGGAACAGGGACAGGGGCTGGAAATGCTGGATTATGGAGGCAGGAAGAACTGGATGACACTTAGAAAACTACATGCCAGCCACATGTTACAATCTTTTTCTTACAATCCAATTTTCTTGCTGCATTATTATATATAGGGTCACCATGCACATGACTAGAATGGTACAATCCACTGGTAACTGTAGTGCTGATAATCGTACAATTCTCCTTAGTGTATACAAGTGTGTGTTTTACTTCTGAATTGTGAAAGAGGATCATTTGAATTCTGAATTTGAATATTTAAAGCTGTGTCATAATGCAAATGCATCTCAAACACATCCTTCGCTGCCTGAAAACATCTGGAATCATGCAGTGTCTGTTTGCTTCTGAGTCTGAGCCATAGATAAAATGTTTTTTGTTAGCTAGAGCCCCCACCCCCCAAAAAAAAACAAATGGATTCCCCCATCCACATAAGTGAGGTGGATGGAGGAGTTCCCTAACTTGTGCTACAGTATTCTGACAGCGGGACTCCTCTGCTGTCAGCATACAGTGATCAGCGGCTGCAGCCACCTGATTGAGAGAAGTTCTCCAACAAGTCCGATTGACTTCTATCAAGTGGAAGCGGTCACACATGGATCAAAATTCGTCCCTGCTAAACTGGCTAAATTTATATCACACTAACTCAGTTTGTAACTCCAACCATCACAATAACCCTGCCTGCAATTTAAAGCTTAGCACTAACCCTCCCTGTAACTCCAAGCCTCACATTCACCCTCTCTGCAAATCCAACCACATTAAGGCCACACTAAGGCCGACCAAACACGGTGCAAAGAGATTTTCACGATTCCTCCATCAACACAGATAGTGTTAACAAGGGAATCCCACCTGCTGAGCAATTGTCTGCTCCTGGCGGGGGAAGCCAGGAGAAGACAATGATTATCGCTAGGGGCTATAGCAGCCCCTAGCGATAATTGTAAAAGAATCCAGCAGGCTGGTTGTACCCAAGTTGATTGATCAATCAACTTGGTAAATTCAGCCTGCCTATTAACGCTTCGAATCTCAGCCGGGTTTCTACTGAACCGGCCGAGATTCGAACCGTGTATGGCCGGCCCAACCCTGCCTGTAACCTGAACGCCTTACAATGACCTTTCATATAACCCTAACTCTGCAGTAAGGCTGGGTTCGCACCGTTGCACTACAGCAACACATACACATCTGTGTGCTGTGGTGCCAGTCATTCCTAATGGCCCCCAACGCACCTTGCCAACATTGTTATGTAAAAACAATTTTATTTAAATTAATAATGTTAGCAGGGAAATTACTCAAACTGGTTCGAGGAATGTTCACATTGCATGCTAATTTTAATTAACAGCCTGTCAACAGCTGTTTCCCATCATGCCCAACAACTTTATACCCAGCTATTTGTTCTGCCTGGGGAGCTCACAGCACTAAAGGGAACATAGGAAAGCAGAACCGTGTTCTCTCTCCTTGCTCTCAGGGTGACGCACTTCTCAGTCACACCCATCTTGGTTCCTTGGGGAAGGCTCATCTTTGCACACTGTACATCCTGCTAGCTGTAATCCAAGGCCATGGCTTTGCTTTGATCTGAATGCCACTTCCAATAAACCTTTGTGCAACCATGTCTGATGTGACAGTAGGGTGGGAGAAGAGGTGGGGAGCGTCACTACGCAGGTGAGCTAAGGGGCCCCTAAGGATTTAGCTTTAAATTATTTCTATTTGAATTTATTAATATTGAATTGAAAAACAAAAACAAAAAAAAAAAGTTGGTTTAGCTGCAACCCTCCAACAAATGTGGCCCTTTAAGGGGCTCCTTTAAGCTGGCCACTACTGAAGTGGACAGTAACATAGATGGTGTTACTTTACAACCTGAAAACCTTTTGTTTGTTTGTTTGTTTTGTATCTTAAATAGTGAACTGTATTTTTAAGGAGGTCTAAAAAAACACACAATCTACATACAATAAATGCTAAATCTGATCTAGGGGACTGTTCACAGTATTTAGCAGCGCTAATATGATCTGCCATCATTGATGCAATACGGCGACATTCATTCTCACCTTCTCAATGCACTAGTGTAGCTACACACCAACATGTGTCACCGTATGCTGCCAGCCCATATATAAAATGGGCTGCCTTAACGCAATGCACCATAAGGCAGTGCAACAGTGTGAGGGCCCTAACTAAATACATTCATGCTGTGTGTATGTGGACAGGATAACAATCAGTCCTGTGACAGAGTGTCAAAGGGAATGACTGCAACTAGGGAAAACCTCTACAAATATAACCTTGTAAGACCAACAAATACACACACCATGCAATCAATCCCCCTGGCACAGAACAGTATGAAGATCACAGCAACAGTGGCATACCATTATTTTGTGTTGCTGTGCAACGCATAAAAAAAAATATATATCGGGTAGCCACAGCAATCCCAGAGAGTCTGTACACACCACTCTCCTAACAGTGGAAGTTCAGAGCCATAGGAAGGCCCTTTCCCTCCTCCGGTCATATGACACAGTGGGGTGGAGGACTTCCCCTCACTCTGAACTGCAGCTGCATCTCATATGGTGAGTTTAGGGTGGGGGTATCAGTAGTGAGTCATTTATACTTGACAATGAGGGTGGGGGTGACTGTACTGAGGGGGTCTGTATTAGGGGGATGGAGTGTAGGATGGGGGGATTTCTGTACTGAGGGTTTTGTGCTGGGGGGGTCTGTACTGAAGGGTTTTTGCAGGCAAAGGGGAGTGGATAATTATTGGTTGTACTCTGTAAAGTGGGCAGTGCAATACATACATTTGACTGCTACTTGTACAAATGCTCTGTGTAACACACTCCTGACCCCTCTACTCTGTGTGATATAAGAACTCCAGACCCCTACACTCTCTCCATTATGCACTCCTGGCCCCTTCGCTCTTGGCACAAAGCATTCCTGTGCCCTACACCATAGACACTGTTTTACAGTTCATTCCTGACTACTGCATTCTGTACATTGGACTGTATATGACATACTCCTGATCACTGCACTCTAGGTAAATTACTCCTGAAGTTCTTCTTTAACCTCTTTCTGTCCAGCCGCCATCATTATACTGCGTCAGATCGTCTCTCCAGCGCAAACCACCATAGGTGTACGTCGGTCTGTGCAGGAAGGCTAGCGGGTGCGCGTGCCGCCGGAGCGTGCCCACAGACTCGATATCTGCCGGCGACCCGCTATCGCGGTGTACAGAGGCAGAACGGGGAACTGCCTATGTAAACAAGGCATTTCCCTGTTCTGCCCAGTGACATGTCCGAGATCTTCTGCTCCCAGTCATCGGGAACAGTGATCTCTGTCATGTCCTTGGTAGCTCATCCCCCCTACAGTTAGAACACACCCAGGGAACACAGTTAACCCCTTGATCGCCTCCTAGTGTTAACCCCTCCCCTGCCAGTGACAATTATACAGTAATCAGTGGTTATTTTTAGCTCTGATCGCTGTACAAATGCCAATGGTCCCAAAAAAGTATCAAAAGTATCCGATCTGTCTGCCACAATGTCGCAGCCCCGCTAAAAATCACAGATCGCCGCCATTACTAGTAAAAAAAAAAATTATAATAAAAATGCCATTAATCTATTCTCTATTTTGTAGATGCTATAACTTTTGCGCAAATGCTTATTGTGATTTGTTTTACCAAAAATATGTAGAAGAATACATATTGGCCTAAACTGATGAAGAAATGAATTTTTTTTAAAAATTGGGATATTTATTATAGCAAAAAGTAAAAAATATTGTTTTTTTTTTCAAAATTGTCGCTCTTTTTTTGTTTATAGTACAGAGGTGATCAAATACCACCAAAAGAAAGCTCTATTTGTAGGAAAAAAAGGACATCAATTTTGTTTGGGTACAACGTCGCACGACCGCGCAATTGTCAGTTAAAGCGACACAGTGCCGTATCGCAAAAAAGGGCCTGGTCATTAGGGGCCAAATCCTTCCGGGGCTGAAGTGGTTAAAGTGGATGTAAACCCCATTCATGAAATCTGACCTGGGCACATATATCTGTAGTATTTACTTATCTCTCTCCAAAGCCCCAAGTCCTGCGTCTTTCTGCTGCCCAGTTCCTCTGTTATCAGCATGATAACTTCTGACAAGTTCTCTGACACAGGAGATAAAGGCAGCTGGAAAATTGCACTGGGGTGGGTGCATAGAGATAGATTAGCAGAGAGCTGGTCTATTCACAGCACAGCTCTGCATGTTCCTTTGTTCCTCTATTTATGTGGGGGGGGGGTGCCTTTCCTCCAGACTCCACACCCAGTGGTGGAACAGAAAGAAACATTTCTAACACAATGTTCACTTTCTAAACAGTGTAGAAAGATGAAGACAGCAGATATACATGTAAAATGTATGTAGGAAGATTTGTTTAATCTCTGTGTATAATCTGAGGCTGTTCATTTCACTGGGTATATGTGAGGGTTTACATCCACTTTAAGGTAGGCTGTGTGCAGAAAACCATATTTAGTGGAAGTTTCATTTTTCCTAAATTACTGCACTGAGGTTTGTATGTGTGTTAAACTCTTGCTTGTGGCACAGTCATCAAAGCATATCTTGTGGGTAAAAGGGCATGTGGGCATATGTGTGTTGTGGTAAAACGTAACTCCACTTTTGTTTAGAAAAAAAACATTTCCCTCTGGGTGATCTATGTACATTGCATGGATTAGAAAAACCTTTGTTGCAGATTCCTACCTTTTGTTATTCTGAAGAATCCCTGTGTGTTCCTCTGTGCCCATATGGGAAAATTATTCTAATGGGAGTGGTTTCATAATTATCAATCAGCTGTGGCACCTGCAGAGCACTCATGAGGAAAGCTGCTGGGTCTGCATCCCTTTAGACATGCTCCTATTGAAAGTATCGCACCAAAAATGACATTTTTGTTGCAGGGGATGCCTGAAATCTGACTTGTATCTTAGTGCAGACTTCTGGGAAAATTGGTGAGCCAGTCACACAAGCAGGAAATTATGTTTCTGGGGTGTGTCCAGGACAAATTCTGTGCATAGAACAACTCCAGGTAGCCATATTGCATTGCATTTCCAGAAAATTTCAGTGGCTGCAGATTGAAAAGGAAAGGTAATTTTTAATAACCTCCCATTACAATATGACTTGTGTAGCAATTATATTATTTTTTCTTTATTTGCTATTTAAAGTAAGTAGGCTCAGGTTTTATGTAACCATGGCCCTTCAATCCTGTCACACTGCCAGTGCAATTTGGGCACAACAATTTGGTGAGGAACCGCCACTTTATTGCTCCATTATTTTTTTTTTTGGGGGGGGGGGGGGTGTTTAAAAGGTATTGTTTCCGGGTCCTAGATATTCTAGCTCTGCCTCTGCAAAGCTACTCAAACCCAATCACTCTTTAAGTTTTGCCTGGTTATGAACAATCTTATCCAATGTTTATGATTGAATCAGCTATTTTCTGACGGCGCAAGCTATTTCTGTATAATGAAATGGTAACATGTGGCCAACTTTGGACTACCCCCAGGAAAAGGACAATGCTCACCAGACCTGTGAGTGGACTTCTTACCTCTTCTAACTTCACATAAACAGTAATGTTTTTATGGAAAAAAATCCCAGAATCAAAAACACACATGCAACTGTACCAGATAAATAGAAAAGCAATCCTTCTAGGCACATATGTGTATTGTATAGTTTGTTATATTAGGATTATATGAAAAAGCATTCATTGGAATTCTAATTTTTTGGTGGTGAAAATGTTCTAGTGTACGAATAATTAAGGATCTTTTGCTGACAAAAATTGCCAGAAAAACCAATCTGTCAAGCTGCAATTTACTGGCATGTTCATCAGATGAATGATCTTTTTCATGTCTATTTTTTCTTAATTATTGTACATAATACACATGTGCTTTTACTGTATCTGGAGGCGTCATTTTAATACTATCTGGCGGCAATGTATGTGTATTTTATGATCATTTTGGTAGGCAGGATTGTTTCACTATTCTGGGGAGCACGTCTTATGTTAGATTTTATCACTGTAATCAATATATAGTTTGGGGGTTCTGCTATACTGTGTGGTATGTCATGCATGGTATTTTACCATCACAGTTCTGGATTTATACTTTAAAGGGTTTAATATTTTTCATGAAGTCAAAGTATGTTTCATAGTTTCATGGTTGGTAAGGTTCAATAAAGACACCAGTCCATCCAGTCAAACCTGTGTAATTGGTGTATGTGTGTTCATGTCGATAATCATTTCCCTTATTCTTGTATATTGTGTTCACTAAGATGCACGTCCAAGAGTCTCTTAAAACTATCAATAATTCCTGCCAATACCACCAATTGTGGAAGAGTGTTCCACATTCTTACTGCCCTTGTTGCGTAATATTATTTCATGCCAATTTTGTTATGAGGATTTTTAAATAATTTTATAGGTTAGGGTTTTCATTTTGGTACACTTTTTTATGTAAGTAAACATACAGCTAGCACACCTAGACTGTGGCAGTAACTCTTCCAATTTAGATTGTCCATTTTTCACATCTGTTTTGTAGATGAATCATTGTACATAATCCATGTGCTTTTACTGTACTTGGTGGTATTATTTCAAAATGATGTGGCTACAAATGATCTTGGTGGTTTCCCTGGTCTGAAGCGCACTGTCTTTTTACATTCTCAGAATTGAATATACAGAGTTGGAGCTGTGACACATTTGTTGTCTGCTAACCCAACTGTTCAACAGAAATCTGTCAGAAGGCATCTCATCCCCACCCACAGGCAGATTTGATTGCAGGTGTAAATGATCTAACAGTACCACTAATAAATTCTATGAATATTAGTGCATGTCAGAGATTGTCATGTTTTTGGCATGCTATAAACACTGTCTAAAGAGGTACATTTCTTGTATAGGTTGAACATACCTTAAAGCCAAAGTTCAACAACACAGACTGGAGCATGCAGTGGATGGCACTGGGGTTTTGGCTCTATGTCCCTCCAACTCACTATCTGGACCTTGAATCACATAGGGCACTTTCACACTGGGGTGTTGAGGGCGTCGGCAGTAAAGAGCCGCCTTACTGTTGCTTTAGTGGCGCTTTTCGGCCGCTAGCAGGATGCCTTTAACCCCCGCTAGCGGCCGAAAAAGGGTTGAAAGCGCTCGCAAAGCACCGCTGCCCACTGATTTCAATACACCGCTCCTAAAGCGCCTCAAAGATGCTGCTCGCAGGACTCTTTTTTAATGTCCCGCAAGCGCACCGATCCAGTGTAAAAGCCCTAGGGCTTTCACACTGGAGTGACAGGAAAGGCGCTTTACAGGCGCTATTTTTAGTGATATAGCACCTGTAAAGCGCCTCAGTGTGAAAGTGGCCATAATGGCATGCTTGTTCTCTAATAGGGCTAAAATCTGTGCATTCTATCTTTCCACGCTTGCCATACTCATTATGAATTGCATCTCTCTTTTCCTGTAGGAAGAATACACAAATGATATCCCAAGGGGGTCTGGGTGCAGAGTTTTCTATCCAGTGCCTACAAATATCAGATTTTTGGTGATTGAGCACTGGCTTTTATGAAAAACTGAAATCCATTTTTTCAGTGGACATATTCTTTAACTGGATTGTATCTAAACTGGCACTAGAGTGACAGTGTGGGTATAGGCACAGACTAGAATTAGAAAGCAGTGCTTGCATGCTAAGTTTACCATGTGTAGGCATGACCTGACCAATTCCTGGCATCAATATAGGCAGGTAGGTCCTTAAAGTGATTTTAAACCTTAATTTAAAAAAAAATAATAAACATGACACACTTGATAATTTGCACAGAACAGCCCTAGTCCCCCTCCTCTTAGGTTTCCCATTGGTACTCCTGCCTTCTAAGTACCCAACAGCAAACCTGGGGGGGTACTTGTGCGGGATCGCTCCCATTGCCTGCATGCAGAGACAGAGACAGTGGGCCTCCGGCCCACCCGCCCTGCTCCCTAGTCATAGGAGTTGTTTGAAAGCAGGAGACAATGGCTCCAGCTGCTACCAATCCCTCCAGTGAGCTGTCAACTGTGCATAGCAATGGACTGAAATTGGGCTCAGGGGTAAGTATAAGGGGGAGGGGGGGGGGGGGCAGACCAAACACAATGAAGTAGAAATTTCTCGTTGCTGAAAGTGCCAGAAAAGAGCAGCTAAAAAAGTAAGCTGCATTTTTTTTTTCCTTTTAACGTTTTGCAATGTGAATCGGGTCATGTAACAAATATAAAGTAGGTATCATCTGAATTTGATTGCAAAAGTGGAAATACCCCTGAAACACAAATCACTTGATGTAATTGTTTATCTTTAGCCTTTGGAAAGAGTAGGGTGGTGCACTGCCCCTGGCATCAAGAAGAAAAACAAACAGGACAGGCCTTTCTAAGATATTTGATCATCTCTGCTCATAACAAGCCTCAGCTGCTGATGTCTACTGGTGATCCATAGGAATTAGTTTATCTCCAAAACCAGCTGGCAACTACTGGATTAGAAGACTCTCATCCAAAATCTATGGTCTAAATACTTGAACTTAACCTTTAATGCAAGCTCTAAAACAGACCTGAACACTGAATCATAACCATGAAATGTAGAATAAACCCTTAAACTTAACATATCACCTTTCTCCTTAAAGTGTAAGTCCACTCTAACACTAAAACTCCTGCATCTATAGACATCCATGATCTAACACTAACCTATCTAGCCCCGTAAAGAAGAAATCATTATACTGTACATAGCGGCGGAAGCTCTGCAGAGGACACTTGACAACGGCTGTGAAATAAATGGGGAGTGACGTCACCCAAAGATTTACTATGGGGCTATCTTTGTCAGATGTGTCCTCTGCCACCTGCCTCTACAGCGAAGCTGCGGCTGACAGCTCAGTGTGGGATCGGGTTGGATCGGCTTCAGAAAAGGTATGTATACTGATTTCTTCTTTAAAGGGCTAGATAAGTTAGTGTTACATTGTGGATGTCTGTAGATGCAGGGATTTTAGTGTTAGGCCTCATGCACACAGGGCATTAGAAAAAAACGAGCTGCAAAGTCACCACCAACGCCAGGAAAAAGCGACTGTAAAAATGTGATTTTAGTAGCGTTCTGCATTGGCGTTAATTCACCTTTAGCCACGCTAGCTTTTAGCTGCGTTTCTCTGCCTCTATTCAAAGTCAATGGTTCCCTACGAGAGTCCATTGATTTGAATAGAAGTATTACCAGAAGTCGGATCATGATGATCCATTGTGCGGTGCGGCTTGTGCGCTGAGGATCTTGAAGGGGAACCCTCTCCAAAATAATAAAAACTGGTGTGGGGTTCCCCCCAAGAGCATACCAGACCCATCGGTCTGGTATGGATTTTAAGGGGAAGCCACACGCCCAAAAAATTGGTGTGGGGCCTCCCCCAAAATCCATACCAGACCCTTATCCGAGCACGTAGCCCGGCAGGTCAGGAAAGGGGGGGGGGCGAGCCATACTAGGCCCCATGCCCTCAACCTGGGGGGGTGGGTGCTTTAGGGCAGGGGGTCCTGCGAGAGCATTGGAAGAACATCGGAGGAAGAGAACAGAGAGAGAAGACAGCGGGAAAAGACAGCGCAGAGAGGAAAGCTGGCAGCAGGAGAAGACAGCAGAGACAATTGAACCAGCGGCGCAAGAAGACATCAGCGGAGAGAGAAGAACCGGAGGATGCAGACATCGCTGGAGGGAGAAGAAATCGGAAGGAGAAGAGATGCCGGAGCTGCTTTAATAAATTACTATATCAAAAACCTGTGTACTGTTTTTATTTTTGATACTTTTTTGGGTGAATGGGTAGGGGTACGACGTACCCCATACTCATTCACATAGGATGGGGGGGGCTTATTAAAGGGGGATTCCAGATTCCGATAAGCCTCCCGCCCGCAGACCCCGACATCCACCAGCCAGGGTTGTCGGGAAGAGGCCCTTGTCCTCATCAACATGGGGACAAGGTGCTTTGGGGCAGGGGGGCCCCTCTGCCCTAAATCATCCACCCCCCATGTTGAGGGCATGTGGCCCAGAATGGTCCATGAGGGAGGGACACTCGCTTGTCCCCCTCTTTTCTGACCTGCTGGGCTGCGTGCCGCATAAGGGCCTGGTACGGATTTTGGGGGAAACCCTACGCCATTTTGGTGAGGGTTCCCCTTCAAGATCCTCAGCACACAAGCCGCACCGCAAGTCGGATCATCATGTTCCGACTTCTGGTGCAACTTCTATTCAAATCATTGTGCTCTCATAGGGAACCATTGATTTTAATGTAAAAAAACGCTTGACGAGGCTTAATGCGGCTGTTTTCAGCAACGTTTAGCAGCTTTTACCAGCGTCAGGCGTTTTTACAGCTCTAACGCCGGTCCACAGCATGCGCTGGCCCTGGGTTTTTTAAAGCTTGAAAACGCCTATGCCCCTTACAGCTCCTAAAAGCCTGCGTGTGCATGGACACATAGAATAACATGGAGAGGCGTTTTTAAGCTGCAAAAAAAAAACAACATCTAATGCTGCTAAAAGCAGCTGTAAAAACGCCCTGTGTGCATGAGGCCTTAGGATGGACTTACACTTTAAAACCAAAGGCTAGCCATACAAGTTATCTCCTTCCCGCCGACCATTACCTGGCGCTTTAAGGGTTTCAAAATCCCGGGAGGCGGGCATTTGGGTCATGTGACCGCTGTAATTTGCTGTCACAGCGGTCACATGATCGGATTGCTAGTATGCATTGGGAGCTTTCCAGTAACCGCTGGCTACCGCGCTGGGAGCATGCAGAGAGCACAATTCTGCACAGGATTGCATATATGCGGCTGCTTGGCGTGAAGGCCCACACTCTGAGAAGCCGGCGTGAAGAGGTTAAGATTCCCTCCTCCATGCTAAACTCTGTAGATTAAGGAATCTTCCTTGCCAGCTACTGTATTCTGACTAGAGCTGAAACAACTAATCAACATAATTGATTATGAAAATAGTTGTCAACTATTTTCAAAATTGATTAGTTGATCAGCCGATTAGTTGGCTTGCATACAGAATGCATTATCTGTTTACATATCAGAAAATACAGTGCAACACACATACAGCTCAGTACACCATTCATACAGTACATGTCAGTAAGTGTCTGAGAACTTGTGAATGTGTGAGGAGCAATGCCTCATGGGATATGTAGTCCTGGGCAGGAGAAGGAAGTGAGTGATTCTAAAAGCAGAAGTTTTTTTGCCTTGCTATAGGGGCACTCTACTAGAGCTGCACGATTAATCGCATATAGAATCGCGATCTCGATTCACCCCCCCCCCCCCGCGATCTCCAGCCTGGATTACCGCAATTTTTTTGGATGTAGCCGGGACCAGAGGAGAAGCTGTCGGAACCAGCGTGGAACACAATTGTCAGCCTGTCAGTGCTCAGACCATACGCCGCACACTGCATCAAATTGGTCTGCATGGCTGTCGTCCCAGAAGGAAGCCTCTTCTAAGGCAGACTAAATACATGCATTACTGGAACCATGTCATGTGGTCTGATGAGACCAAGATAAACATATTTGGTTCAGATAATGTCAAGTGTGTGTGGTGGCAACCAGGTGAGGAATACAAGGACAAGTGTGTCTTGCCTACAGTCAAGCATGGTAGTGGGAGTGTCATGGTCTGGGGCTGCATTAGTGCTGCCGACACTGGGGAGCTACAGTACAGTTCATTGAGGGAACCATGAATGCCAACATGTACTGTGAAATACTGAAGCATGATCCCCTCCCTTCGGAGACTGGGCTGCAGGGCAGTATTCCAACATGATAATGACCCCAAACATACCTCCAAGATGACCACTGCCTTGGTAAAGAAGCTGAGGGTAATGGTGATGGACTGACCAAGCATGTCTCCAGACTAAGCCCTATAGAGCATCTGTGGGACATCCTCAAACGGAAGGTAGAGGAGCGAAAGGTCTCCAACATCCACCAGCTCTGTGATGTTGTCATGGAGGAGTGGAAGAGGACTCCAGTGGCAACCTGTGAAGCTCTGGTGAACTCCATGCCCAAGAGGGCTAAGGCAGTGTTGGAAAATAATGGTGGCCACAAAAAATATTGACACTTTGGGCCCAATTTGGACATTTTGACTTAGGGGTGTACTCACTTTTGTTGCCAGCTGTTTAGACATGAATGGCTGTGTGTTGAGTTATTTTTAGGGGACAGCAAATTTACACTGTTATACAAGCTGTACACTCACTACTTTACATTGTAGCAAAGTGTAATTTCTTTAGTGTTGTCACATGAAAAGATATAATAAAATATTTACAAAAACATGAGGGATGTACTAATTTTTGTGAGATACTGTATATCTCTTTTGTTATTCTCAGAGAGGATTAGATATTTTGTTCCCCCACCATATAGCTGGGTATGTATATTTACTACTGCATATAGATATTCAAGAATAAATTGTACTTTTTTAAACTTTACATATTAACTAAATTATACACCACAATTTTTTGAGGTAGTAATCTAATTGATTGAAACAAGAATCGGCCAACTAATCGATTATGAAAATAATCATTAGTTGCACCCCTAATTCTGACAACCGCTGCTCCCGCATGTGTCAGAATGCCTGAATAATGACTGCAACTTAATGGCTGCAATTACAGTTTGGGCGACAATTTTTTTGTCCAGCTTCTTCAATTTTCAGATCAAACTTTGTCGAGCCAGGAGGTGCTAAGGGGACCACTCACAACTCTCTTTTTTTTTTACTTGCACCTGATTGGGTATCCTTTACAAAGCAATGCTTCACCACCTTCACACGGGGGAAAATGAGTGCAACTGCACAGTCTATTTGCCTTAGTAGATTAACGCTATACTGTATTATTATTGTTATACACTTATACTCTTTATTAACTCTAGATTGAAGGTGTTGTCCCAATTTGACAGCAAAAGTGGAAACACACTTTAAGGTTAAGCATAGAAAGAGAAAGCTGCAGTGCCAGATGGATGATATAAATCAGTGGAATAATATTTCTAAATGGATGAAAATGTCACTTGAACTAAAATAGGGTTACAAAAATACATCTAATGAAAATAGTAGGCAACTCAGAAAGGTACAGTGCCTTGAAACAGTATTTATACCCCTTGAAATTTTCCACATTTTGTCATGTTACAACCAAAAACTTAAATGTATTTTATTGGGATTTTATGTGATAGATCAACACAAAGTGCCACATAATTGTGAAGTGGAAAGAAAATAAATGGTTTTCAAAATGTTTTACAAATAAAAATCTGAAGTATGGCGTGCATTTGTATTCAGTCCCCCTGAGTCAATACTTTGTAGAACCTCCTTTCACTGCAATTACAGCTGCAAGTCTTTTTTGGGTATTCTCTACCAGCTTTGCACATCTAGAGAGTGACATTTTTGCCCATTCTTTTTTTGCAAAATAGCTCAATCTCTGTCATATTAGACGGAGAGCGTCTGTGAACAACAATTTTCAAGTCTTTATAGAAACATTAAGAAAACTGATGTGCTACCGAGTGTGTGACTAGATATAAATACCGGTAGCTAAAATAATTGTGAAAAAAATGAATAATGGATAAAGCTGCCAAATCCCCATAGTGTCACCACATATACTGCAAATAGAAATCAAATGAATGGAGTGGTGCTAAATCTCAGTGAAATAAATATGCAAATCAATCACATAAATAAACTATGCAATCATATATCATGTGTCACTTCTAGATAATATATAATAAAGGTGAGCAGCCATTGCACACGGTGGTGGATGGTTTTGGATTGAGCACCTGATTGCATTATTGCTTCAAACATCACTGGATCACAGTACTTTATTTTTTGAAGTGTCTTCTATGAAATTCACCATTTCTACACTGGACTTTGTTATTACTATATATTGTGGAGTCTCTATTGTGGACTACTAATGTTTTATATTTTGTGTCAATATATTTCTGATTGCCTGTTCACTTTTTTTTGCACTTTATTATTATATATTATCTAGAAGTGACACACACGATATATGATTGCATAGTTTATTTATTGTGATTGATTTGCATAAATATTTCACTGAGATTTAGTGTATTCTCAAGTTTTGCCACAAATTCTCAATTGGATTTAGGTCTGGACTTTAACCAGGACATTCTAACACATGAATATGCTCTAATCGAAACCATTCCATTGTAGCTCTGGCTGTATGTTTAGGGTCATTGTCCTGCTGGAAGGTGAACCTCCGCCCCACTCTCAAGTCTTTTGCAGACTCTAAGGGCACTTTCACACTGGCAGCGCCCGGGCGTCGGCGGTAAAGCGGCGCTTTTAACCCCTGCTAAGGCCCGAAAAAGGGTTAAAAGCTCCCGCAAAGCGCCACTTTACCGATGCTGCCCATTGATTTCAACAGGCAGGAGCGGTGTATACACCGCTCCTACAGCGCCTCAAATATGCTGCTTGCAGGACTTTTTTTAGCGTCCTGCCAGCGCACCGATCCGGTGTAAAAGCACTCAGGCTTTCACATTGGAGTGAAAGGAGAAGAGCTTTACAGGCGCTATTTTTAGCGCTATAGCGCCTGTAAAGCACCTCAGTGTGAAAGGGGTCTTACAAGTTTTCTTCTAAGATTGTCCTGTATTTGGCTCCATCCATCTTCCCATCAACTCTGACCAGCTTCCCTGTCCCTGCTGAAGAAAAGCATTCCCACAACATGATGCTGCCACCGCAATGTTTCATGGTGGGGCAGATGTGTTCAGGGTGATGTGCAGTGTTATTTCTCCATCGCACACAGCGTTTTGCTTTTAGACCAAAATGTTCAGTTTTGGTCTCATCTGACCAGAGCACCTTCTTCCACATGTTTGCTGTGTCCCCCACGTGGCTTCGTGCAAACTGCAAAACGGGACTTCTTATGGCTTTCTTTCAACAATGTTTTTCTTCTTGCCACTCTTCCATAAAGGTCAGATTTGTGGAGTGCACGACTAATAGTTGTCCTGTGGGCAGTTTCTCACACCTGAGCTGAGGATCTCTGCAGCTCTTCCAGAGTTACCACGGGCCTCCTGGCTGCTTCTCCTTGATTAATGCTCTCCTTGCCCAGCCTGTCAGTTTAGGTGGACGGCCATTGCAGTTGTGCCATACTCTTTCCATTTTCGGACAATGGATTGAACAGTGCTCTGTGAAATGTTCAAAGCTTTGGTAAATTTTTTATAACCTAACCCTGCTCTAAACTTCTCCACAACTTTATCCCTGACCTGTCTGGTGTGTTCCTTGGCCATCATGATGCTGTTTGTTCACTAAGGTTATCTAACAAACCTCTGAGGGCTTCACAGAAAAACTGTATTTATACTGAGATTAAATTGCACACAGGTGAATTCTACCTACTAATTAGGTGACTTCTGAAGGCAATCGGTTCCACTACATTTTAGTTAGGGGTATCAGAGTAAAGGGGGCTGAATACAAATGCACGCCACACTTTTCACATATTTATTTGTAAAAAAAAAATGAAAACCATTTATCATTTTCCTTCCTTTATCATTTTCCTTCCACTTCACAATTATGTGTCGCTTTATTTGGTCTATCACATAAAATGCCAATAAAATACATTTACATTTTTGGTTTTTAAATGACAGAATGTGCAAAATTTTAAGAGGTATGAATACTTTTTCAAGGCACTGTGCTCAAATGAAAGTTCTACTCTATACACCTAATCAGTGCATGATACATGAAACCTCACCAATGTTTACATAGTAATAGCAATGTTCCTTTTACAGTTGTAGCTTCTCCTTTCTATGCACCGGTGTGGTTGAATATAGAAATATTCCCCAATGCTTAGCATAGACAGACTGACATAACAAATATTGATCTTGATCACACATTGTTCTGTTATTTTCTGTGTATACCTGGACTTTCTACCCAATAAAACAAAATGATGCTCGTGGCTTTATAAACCATAACAAATACCCCTTAAAGATGGAAAAACACCATTGCTCGACATTGGAATAATAGCAGCCAAACAAAGTCAATGTTGACATGTTGAGTCTACTAAACTCTGTATGACTAGATACCCAACTGATGTTCTTATACGTGCTGACACATTCATTATATACTACAATGCATGCATATATACATATACATAAAATTTAAATAAAGATCATGCTTTGCTTGTAGCAATTCTGTTGATGTGGAAAACCAGGTTATAGCAGATGAGATGGAAAGAACCATCTCCATAGCAACGATGCAGCTCCTAAAAATAGAGGGGGAAGGGCAGCTCATCTTTTGCTAAAGGCCCCAGTAAACAATTTTAAGTCAGATTTTTAAAGCTCAAGGGTATTGCTGTGACAGCACATACGTAATCCCCCTGTTCAATCAACAGTGGTGCGCTCGGAAATGCACACCGAGCAGGATGCGGGATGATCTAAAGCAGTGTTTCTCAACTTTATTACATTATGTACACCATTATAACAGCGGATGTGCTTGCCAAGTTTTTCCTACTACTTTTTTATCCAAAGTACCCCTAAAATCTGTACATTCCAAGCTGATATGCTTTAAATTTCTATCCACTTTTCATTGTATTTTAAGAGGTCTTTTTGTAATTTTTTTTTTTATATAATTTTTTATTGAGTGTGAAATACAGGTGATAGTACCATATACATAGGTCACATAAAACATTCCAAGTTGTTGCAATAGAAATTACAATTATGCCTAATTTCTGCACTAATGGAAAACGTAAATGGAACCGGTTATGTCATTCATTATTTTTATTTATTTTCTAATCATTTTTTCTAAATGATTTGTTGAACAGCCTATTAATTATGTATTCAACAAGGTGTCGGCTAACTGAACCAATTGGAAAATATTTGTACATTTTGTTGAAAATGGACTTTATAGGCACACCCGTACAGATCAAATTTCTTAAAATATTGTTTATTTAATTATCGTTAAAAACAAGGTGTGTATACATATCATTAATTGGAAAATCACATTATAAATTTGTCCACTCCAGGACACTCTTTATTTCTGTACATGGTACTATTGATGTAACTGGTGGTGTTAGTGCTATGTAGGCAATTTGTCATAATATGATTTTCCAATTAATTATATGTATACACACCTTGTTTTTACCAATAAATAAATAAACAATATCTTAAGAAATATGATGTGTACGGGTGTGCCTATAAAGTCAATTTTCACAAATGTACATATATTTACCAACAATTGGAATGTTGGCACACGTCTATCTGTGCATCCACAGTACCACCCTGTGGTGATACAGTTTTACCGACTTTATTTAACTGAACCAATTATTTTATGTCTTAAATAATGTCTGAACTCGACCAGTTAAATAGAATTGAACAAAATGAAAATAAAGGTAGAACAAAGCAAAACAAAACCAACAGCTATAAGATTAAGAGTATGGATATTTCCGAATATCAGAAAAAACACCTTGTCCATTCCCTACATCTTGACCCTCCAAAAGGCAACCACTAGATGCAGAAGGTCAAGTCTCAGTTATAGAGACTGTAAGTATTTGGTTGCAAGTCTTTGTGGTTCACAGAATGTGTAATTTGCCCAAGGTGCGTTTTTAATTTTTCGGCATTGTACTAAGGGGTTTGTTGGAATATCTTCAAGATGTCTTTAAGTTGGTCATACGAAAGTTTCATGACAAAATATTTAGACCAGGGGTCATAAAACTATGGCCCTCCAGTTGTTCAGGAACTACAATTCCCATCAAGCCCAGTCATGTCTGTGAAAGTCAGAGTTTTCCAATGTCTAATGGGATGTGTAGTTCCTCAACAGCTGGAGGGCCGTAGTTTGAGGTTCCCTGATTTAGACCAAGTGTGGAAGAACCATTCGGTGTGGGACACTTTATGTTTAGTTGCATGTCATTTTTCTATTAGCATCAGTCTATATAAAATAGAGCTTTAGATCTTCTATAGGAGTGGGGCTGTGGTAATAGCAATTTTATCTATATTATGGTTTAATTTCCAAGAGACATAAGTGTTTAGAAAGAGTATTGAAAAGATTCTCCCTTACACTGTGCACAAATATTAGGCAAATGAGTATTTTGAGCAAGTCATCATTTTTATGCAGATTATCCAACTCCAAGCTGTATAAACTTGAATGCTTATTGGATTTAAGCAGATCAGGTGATGTGTATTTGTGTAATAAGGGAGGGTGTGGCCTAAGGAGATTACCCTATATCAAGATGTGCATAATTATTAGGCAGCTTCTTTTCCTCAGGCAAAAGAGGCCAAAAAAGAGATTTAACTGACTCTGAAAAGTCAAAAATTACAAGTCTTTCAGAGGGATGCAGCACTCTTGAAATTGCTAAGATATTGGTGCGTGATCACAGAACCATCAAACGTTTTGTTGCAGGTAGTCAACAGGGTTGCAAGAAACAAGACAAATTACTCACCAAAAATTTGGTAAGAATCAAACGTGAAGCTACCAGGAACCCATTATCCTCCAGTGCTGTCATATTCCAGAACTGCAACCTATTTGGAGTACCCCGAAGTACAAGTGTTCAGTAGATGTTCAGTACATGTTCAGTGCTCAGAGACGTGGCCAAGGTAAGATAGGCTGAAACCGGACCATCACTGAACAAGACACATAAGTTGAAACGTCAAGACTGGGGCAAGAAATATCTGAAGACAGATTTTTCAATGGTTTTATGGACTGATGTAATGAGAGTGACTCTTGACGGACCAGATGGATGGGCTTGTAGCTGGATCAGTTATGATCACATAGCTCCACTTCGATTATGGCATGGTATTATTAAAGATGAACTAGTTGTACCTTTTCGGTTGAAATCTACTGCCAGTTTTTAGAAGACGCTTTCTTCAAGCAGTGGAAAAAGTCTGCATCTTTCAAGAAGACCATGATATTTATGCAGGACAATGCTCCATTGCATGCATCGAAGTACTACACTGTGTGGCTAGCCAGCAAAGACCTTCACTTGCTGACTTTGTCACGCAGATACACTGCGTCACAATGGCTCTCCTGGGCAAAATCCCATATGGGTACATCCTACTCATTTTCGGCCACCAGATGGAGCGCGCACCGCACGGCGGGGGACCCGATGTGCGTGGCCGGTGGGCACGCACGATCGCGTGCACGAGCGCCAGCACAGGGATTTGTGTGGAGAGGAGAGGAGCCACTTCGTTTCTTCCCCTAAACCGTATTGAAAACTTGTAGGCCCTTCTTAAACTGCAGATTTACGGTAAAGGAAAACAGTACACCTCTCTATACAGGGTCTGGGAGGGCTGTGGGTGCTGCTGCACAAAAAGTTGATCTTCAACAGATCAAGAAACTGACAGACTCCATGAATGAAAGGTTTATGACTGTTATTGAAAAGAAGGGTGGCTTTATTAGTTACCGATATTTTTTTGAAATGTCAGAAATGTTTGTTTGGCTACCATGCACAGCTACACCAGATTTTGCAGTCTCCAGTTTCAGTAAATCAAACCCAGTGCACTTGAGTCATGAAAAAGCCATTCAACAGGGAAGAGAGATCTGGCGAAGACCATTTTGGTTAAGGGTTTTGACATTTTGGTCATGAATTCTTCTAGTCAGGGAGTGGTGTTTTCAATGGAATGGTAAAAGTATATGCTCGATGTATGAGTTTGAACTGCACCTCCCTTCATGTCTTCTCCGCTGTCTCTTACTTGATTTGAGCGCAACCTTTTTGAATGCTTTCTATAGTTTTTTTGTGTGCTTAAGAAGTCAGAATTGCCTATTTTTTAATACAGGGGAAAGTAGGGTATAGTCACTTCTGTTAGTGTTTCTCAGTGTTTGGTTTAAATATGATAGGGACTGTTCGTGTTCAAGGTCTTTAAAAGTCTTTTTAAAGTTATTGACCTTCTTAAGGCTAATGGGTCTGCCTATTGCATGCAGCGAAGAGATGATAGGGACTGCTAATATATTCTACAGTTACTCTGGTAACACACCCTGGGTTAGCTCTGGTGTTAGAGCTTACCCTGGTGGATGCCATCGCTGCTGCCCTCCCTCCGAAAATGCTTTTATTGACTTTTTGTCTCCAGAAAAATGGCACCGTCTTTGTTTCTATTTTTTAGATCAACTTTTTGTCTTGCCAGGTGGTGATGACAGGGCCACCTGTGCCATGTATGGCTAGCTTTACCACAACCTTACAATATTGCTGTCTGAGTGGATTTGGGAAAGAGGAAATACTTCTTTCCGCCTGCAGTAGACTGATTGCTCCATTTTATCCCAATGCCACCTGACTGTAGCTCAAGAACTGCTTCTTGCATAAAAGGTAGAGCTTTTTTTTTTAAGTTATACTGTTGCTATGTATCATGACATATATGAATGTATTTATGCAGACTTATATAGTTACCAAGAGGTCTGCTTTAAACTCTATATCAGTATATCAGTTACCACTGCCTAGCTCCTTTTTGTCTGTTCTTTTGTATGGGGTTTTTGTTACCTTTATAAAGGTTTCTTGTGGAAGACTTTTCTTATCGAGGAAATAATAGAAAAGAGCAAGCATTCAGTGAATCTGATAATCAGTCTGAACAAAGGCAGATTTATACATTAAGCTTGCAATGTAATGACCCTGGCACAACTAGTTTTCACAGTATTCAGTTAAAGGGTTGGTCTGCCGAAGAGAGATATTTTGGTACATGCTGGAGGGTCAAATCACCCGTTTTTTATGTCTCTAAGTCATTATAGTGGTGGTAATGATTTTTCTGTGCTTAAATCCTCATGTCTGAAAACCACTAAAATGAGGCCCTTTCTATCAGACTCTATCAGACTCAATCCAGATGGTTCCAGACAATTTCATTATTATAAGGCAGCCAATAAGTAATATTTTAGCTGTGAACCCCAGGAACTCCTGTATGTGGGTGTTTGTATCCACAGACCAGCAACATGCTTAGCTTCAATCAGAAAATATATCATTCACTATAAAAAAAAATAAAAAAAAGAACAAGACCTGTCATCTGGACTACAGCACCTAGTAGGTAAACTTAACCCGGAAGGAAAAGAGATCCAGTCACCTAGATGGTCTTAGGATGCACAGGATGCCTACATAAGTTTTAAAACCACCAACACTGTGGACCAAGATATCTGTAAATATAAAGATATAGGCAGATATAAAGGACACACAATTAATGCAGCTCTGTATGTATTAATACATTTATAAATTTATTTTTTAAATGCAAGCAACGTACATAGCTGCATTTTTATGAAGCTCTTGCAAGAACCTGAACAGCAGAGCTCAAACAGAGAAGGAGAAACAGCACAATATGCCAGTCTGCTGTGCTCACATGCTAATAGGAGGAGAGAGCTAAGTGACAGAGAGATGAGCTTATCAGTCTGTTGCTTCTCCTTTCACTGTTCAGTCACAGGGTGACAAGACCTTCAAATGATACTTAGCTGCAGCAGAGAAAAAAACAAGTTACCTGCCCTGCCAGGTAGTATTGCACTGTTTGGTGAGGTTATATAAATCTCTGGGTTGAAAGAAATACAACCCCTGGCAAAAATTATGGAATCACCAGTCCCTGAGGATGTTCCTTCAGTTGTTTATTGTTGTAGAAAAAAAAGCAGATCACAGACATGGCCAAAAACTAAAGGCAATTCAAATGGCAACTTTCTGGCTTTAAGAAAAACTAAAAGAAATCAAGAAAAATAATTGTGGTGGCCAGTAACAGTTAGATTTATAGAACAAGCACAGGGAATAAATTATGGAATCACTAAACTCTGAGGAAAAAATTATGGAATCATGAAAAACAAATAAAGAAAATAACACTCCAACACATCACTAGTACTTTGTTGCACCACCTCTGGCTTTTATAACTGCTTGCAGTCTCTGAGGCATTGACTTAATGAGTGATAAACAGTACTCTTCATCAATCTGGCTCCAGCCTTCTCTGATTGCTGTTGCCAAATCATCTTTGCAGGTTGGAGCCTTGTCATGGACCATTTTCTTTAACTTCCACCACAGATTTTCAATTGGATTGAGATCCGGACTGTTTGCAGGCCATGACATTGACCTTATGTGTCTTTCTTCAAGGAATTTTTTCACAGTTTTTGCTCTATGGCAAGATGCATTATCATCTTAATAAATTATTTCATCATCCCCAAACATCCTTTCAATAGATGGGATAAGAAAAGTGTCCAAAATTTCAATGTAAACCTGTGCATTTATTGAAGATTTAATGACAGCCATCTACCCAGTGCCTTTACCTAACATGCAGCCCCGAATCATAATTGACTGTGGAAATTTGCATGTTTTCTTCAGACAGTCGTCTGCATAAATCTCATTGGAACGGCACCAAACAAAAGTTCCAGCATCATCACCTTGCCCAATGCAGATTCGAGATTCATCACTTAATATGACTTTCATCCAATCATCCATAGTCCACGATTGCCTTTCCTTAGCCCATTGTAAACTTGTTTTTTTGTGTTTAGGTGTTAGAGATGGCTTTCTTTTAGCTTTTCTGTATGTAAATCCCATTTCCTTTAAGCGGTTTCTTACTGTTCGGTCACAGATGTTGACTCCAGTTTCCTCCCATTTGTTCCTCATTTGTTTTGTTGTACATTTTCTGTTTTCGAGGCATATTGCTTTAAGTTTTCTGTCTTGACGCTTTGATGTCTTCCTTGGTCTACCAGTATGCTTGCCTTTAACCACCTTCCCATGTTGTTTGTATTTGGTTTTAGACACAGCCGACTGTGAACAACCAACATCTTGTGCAACACTGCGTGATGATTTACCCTCTTTACCTACATACTAACAAGCAGAATTAATCTGATGCAGGTGTTAGTGTTTGTAATGACAATTTACAGGGTGATTCCATAATGTTTTCCTCAGAATTGAGTGATTCCATAATTTATTCCCTGTGTTTGTTCTATAAATCTAACTGTTACTGACCACCACAATTATTTTTCTTGATTTCTTTTAGTGTTTCTTAAAGCCAGAAAGTTGCCATTTGAAATGCCTTTAGTTTTTGGTCATGTCTGTGATCTGCTTTTTTTCTACAACAATAAACAACTGAAGGAACATCCTCAGGGACTGGTGATTCCATAATTTTTGCCAGGGGTTGTACAAATCCTTTTGCGTTTGGATCAGCCCCTCCCCCCCCGCTGCCTTCTGGGACCCGTGTCCCCCCCAGAAGATGACGGGTCCATTCGGAAAGTGCAGCTTGACCCGTGCATGCACAGTAGGAAACCGGCTGTGAAGCCTGCGAGCTTCACTGCCATTTTCCCTTACTTGCAATGCCGGTGCCTGCACCCGAAGACGATGGACGAATCAGCTTGGGGTGTCGACCTTGCATAACCCTGGACCCTGAAGATAAAAAAAACCTCTACTATCTTTTCTTAAAAAACACAAAAACATACCCCTTGTCCCAACCCTGTTCATTGGCTCCTGCTGCTGTCAGTTAAATTCCTGTGAGGAGCAAGCAGGGCGTGGCTTACTGGTGCTATGTGTGTCTATGGACACACACAGCCCAGATCAGGATTGCACATAGCTTGCTAAAAAGGCACACAGAGGAGCAGAAATCGCCAGCGGGGGATTACCAAAGAGGAGATAAAGGACCGCTCTGTGCAATAATGTTTCTCAGAGCAGGTAAGTATAACGTCTGTTTTATTTTAAGAAAAAAAAAACTTTTAATATCACTTTAAGTTAAATGTTTTGTGCTTGGAGTTCAGCTTTAACTACAATGGTGAAGGCTACCATGGCAGCACTAGGCATCCCCTGCTGTGTACCAGTGCCCTACGTCTATAGAAGGCACCTGCTTATTACAGCATTCATTCATCTACTTTGAAGAATTGTTGATGTATAATGTGCTTTTTTTTCTCTAGTAAAATAACATTCTGCGGAGTAGAAAAGAACAGATTTTTTCCTTCCTCCATGTGGAATGAGACACCCTCTTTGTATTCTGTGGGCTGTTTCACAAGAGACAGATTTTCAGGCAATCGTTCCAAAAGATTGTTTTGATCTGTACATCTTCTCTCTGCAGATCCCTAGAAATGGAACCTGAGCATTGACAGCTACAGCTTGTAAATCTGCAAACTGAATCACAATAAATTAACTTCACGTATTTTCTGCTATTATTTGCACCAACAAGGAATGAAAATTCTTATGAGTTCTGGGAAGTACCAAGATCATGGACCCTACTCTGGGTTGAAGGGAGGCTTCACACTTCCCCACCGTGCTATTGCTAAAACACCGCTAACCCGTGGTTTTTGTTCAGGTTACCTGTGCTTTCCCATAGACATCTATGAGGTCCTGCGGTTTTTGTGCGGTTTCAGAAAGTGCAAAACTCCTGGGGCATTGTGAAGCAACCCTAATAGTGTCTGATCACCCCCAGAATCTTCACATATGTAGACATTTTCAGGAAATTCTAGTCAAATGCATATGCTTGGACACCCCAACAACACAATATGTACAGGTCATATTTTTGTTTTTTAAAGGAGAAGTCCAGCCTGAGCTTGTCTGGCTGGGCGTCTCCTATGGGTCACAGGAGTGCAATTCGTTTTGTACTCCAGTGACCGGTTTTCAGCAGAGAGCGATCTGAAGTCCGCTCTCTGCTGACGTCACTGGAATCAGTCCTGGAACCGTGTCATCACGACAATAATGTCTGGATCCGCCAGGTGTCTGGACTGATGCCTGTCTCAGCCTCTCAGCAAGCTGCTGAGAGACTGAGACAGCCGCTCCCCGCCCCTCCATAGCTCAGCGCTCCAGTGAGCGTGGAGAAGCAGAGAGGAGAGCTGCAGATTGACAGTCAGCAGCTCTCCTAACAGGGATCTGTGAGAACCGAGCCATCGACGATGTTTGATCGCTTATTCTCAGTGCAGAGGCGGCGGGGGACAGATGCAGTTTTGGACCGATGCTGCATCCACCTAGGTAAGTATAAATGGGGAAAAAAAGCAAAACCCATACTTCTCTTTTAGGTAGCTGTTTTATGTATTTTAGTTATATAGCCATGCATTAGACAAAATAAGGTTATGTTTACTTTTTTTTTTTTCATACACTTGTGCTGTGCTGTAGGTACTACAGGAAATAAAAAACGGTATGTTATTTAGCGATACACAATATAAATACTTCAATTCACCATAATATTCTGATCAATGGTAATTCTTGTGATTTTTTTGGCAGGTAATGGGGTTGATTTACTAAAGACTATGCACTTTGCAAGGGCATTTGAACTAGAGATTAGTAAATGATGTGAAAGTTCACTTTGCAAAGAATACACAATCACGTGAAAGGAAAATCTAAAAAATGCATTTTTGCTTGCACATGATTGGATGGGGGTCTGCAGAACTTTCCCTCATTTACTAAACTCTGGAGCAAATTCCCTTTGCACAGTGCAACTGCACTTGCAAGGTGCACAGTCTATTTGCCTTTAGTAAATCAACCTCACTGAAACATAAAACCTGACTAAAGCCTTCTTTTGGCAAATATACTTGCCCTAAGCGTTGCCATGAAGTCTTAGTGTAGACCTCACCAGCCCGAGTGGTGCTCTTACATATTTTGTAAAATGAAGACCTCTTGATTTTGTGCGTTTTGTTCTTTTGTTGAGCAAGTGAAAAGATGTGTTAAAATAAAAACCAGCCTGCCTGATTAATAAAAGTTATAGGTAAGAGGCTGATTTACAAGCACTGTGCATCTAAATTTGAATTCCCTAGTCTTTGTGTTTTAGTATGTTGCTAATAGCATGCAAAGGGTTACCTAGATGTGGTCTGGAACCATGTGCAGGTAACCCAAAAAAGCACCAGTATTTTGTACTCAATCCAATTATCTGTCTAACCAATTAACTGCAATATAAAAGACAATGTTTTCTTGTTTATGAACTTAACATTGAGCCAAAATAAGCCACAGCTCTGTGCAGAGAAGAATGGCTCATTCACTGTAGTCCATGTCCCAGTGAAAGATACAGCTGGATGTCTGTACAACAAACACAATTCCAAAGCCCATGTATGCTTCAACCTTTACAAACGGGCTACATTTATCAATTTTTCTTTAACCACTTATCTACCGGGCACTTTAACCCCCTTCCTGCCCAGGCCATTTTTCAGCTTTTAGCGCTGTCACACTTTGAATGACAATTGCGCAGTCATACAACACTGTAACCATGTGACATTTTTATAATTTTCTTTACACAAATAGAGCTTTCTTTTGGTGGTATTTAATCACTGCTGGGATTTTTATTTTTTTCCTAAAAAAAAAACAAAAGACCGAAGATGTTGAAAAAAATAAAGTTTTTCTTAGTTTCTGTCAGTAAATTTTGTAAATAAGTAATTTTTCTCCTTCACTGATGTGTGCTGATGAGCACTAATAGGCTGCACTTATGGGCACTGATTAGGTGGCACTGATGAGGAGGCACTAATATTCTGTACTGATGAGCACTGATAGGCGGCACTGATGAGTGGCACTGGTGGGCATTGATAGGTGGCACTGGTGGGCACTGATAGGTGGCACTAACAGGCCCTGTTAGCCGGCACTGGTGGGCACTGATAGGCGGCATGGATAAGCGGCACTGATGGGCGGCACTAATGGGCATTAATGGGTGGCACTGATGGGCATCACTGATAGGCGGAACTGAAAGCCAGCACTGACTTGCATCACTAATTTCTGGTGGGCACACATTGTTGGCACAGATAGGCATTGATTGTTGGCACTGGTAGCTGAATCTGGTTAGCATGGGTTGCTGGCACTGGTGGCGCTCTAATGTAATCAGGGCACTGATCATCAGCAGGCACATGACGTCCAACCAGAACGGGAGCCGCACCGTCCTGCCGTCATTTGACGCTGGATGGGCGGCAAAGTGGTTAAAGGATAATTCCAGGCATGCTATATTTTTACATAGTTACATTGGTTCAGCTTGGATATGTATATGCCATACCTGGAGATGTCCCTGAAAGCTGGAAATCACTGAAGTTGACACAGCTACTCCACTGATCTTCCAGGTCCCGTGCTGAGTGGTCGGCCCAGGGCTGACCAAAGACATTGTGCTGCCTGGGTACAAGAATGAAATGCTGCTCACCCTCCCCCATTTCCCTCAAAAAAACTAAAATTAAACTAATTTAAACTAAAATTAAATTTATCAAGAGGTCAGTTTTTGCACTAAACACAAAAGTGTGAAACTAGGTTAAGGGCCAGTTCATACCAGGATTACATGGGAACACACGCTTTCCCGTGGGGAGCATTTCGACAGTCCGTTTATTTGAATGGGCTGCAAAAAGTATGTATTTGCACTACTTTTAAAAACACACCACACCAATCCGCAAAGTACTGTGGTACCATGCGATTTTGTGCCTGTAAACACACCTGTTGTGTGGAAAATGTGCACACAGCGGACCTAAGCTGCACCGACCGCGTGCTGGTGTGAACTGGCCCTCAATTAACCATGTATTATAGGGACCCCCCCCAGACCCCCACATATAAAATGAGCATGACATTTACAGTCGACTTTTCAATTTACAATCAATCCCCATACAGCCCAGCAATCTCCATAGCCACATGCAGTCTCCCCCCGGGAAGGAGGAGAGGAAAGGGTGTCTGGACCTGGACCTGCAGACAGTGGGGCCGGGGTGATCGCTCTATGGCTGGCCTGGCTGGCTCAAATAAGGTGGTGGCGCGTGGGTGTCCGTTGTCTGTCCACTACAGCAGTGTGCCCAGCAGACGGTGGATGAGGTAATGGCTAAGTTCCGGTCACGGTGCTGTGGTGGCTGTGGCTCCTCCTCCTTCCCTCTCCTGCCCTCCCTGTAGCCTGTCTGTAGCTGGCCCTTGCAGGCGGCAAGCCCCTCGTCTGGCTGGGAGGGAGGTGGTCAATCTCCGGAGTCCAGAGGGGGTTCTTCAATTAGGCAAATTAGGCAGCCGCGAGGACCCTGTGATGGTGAGGCTTAAGGCGACCGACTAATTTGCCTAATTGAAGAGCTGCCTCTGCCGCCTCTCTCAAAGTGCCGCCTGGCTCCAATGGACCCAGCGGGACCCATGGTAGGGCCGGCCCTGGGTCGGCCTGGTGCATTGTGAACACAGGAGGTCAACTGCTAGGCATAGGTGCCATTTTCAGAATGCTTTGCAGTTTCTGAATGAATGTAAAGTGTTCTCTGATTGGACAAGGTGGGGCGGTGACATCACAAAATCCACCTTGTCCAGTCAGAGAACGCTTTGTACTCATCCAAACAATGCAAAGCACTCTCTGAATGGTGCCTGTGCTGAGTAGCCAACCCCCTTTGTACAAAGTATGCTATATGCATAGTTACATTTGTCCAAGCTGGATCAATATAAATATGTAAAGATATACCATGCCTGGAATTAATTTTTAATATGAATTTTCTGTATTACACTGGCCACACATTTTACAAATAAGATTACTGGTTAGGAAGACCCTTGCAGTACATGGCAGTTGGTGAATCTTGTTCAATCAGGTTGTAACATACACGCACCAACCCCTTTATTAGGTACACCTGTTCTTGGTAACAGAAACTGCTAATTAGCCAATCACATGGCAGCAACTCTAAGCATTTAGGCATCTAGATGTGGTGAAGAAAACCTAGGGAGCACCAGCCCAATATATTGTAAAGACAAAGAATAACTGTAGTGAGTGGGCCTTTTAAACGGTTGTTCCCATAGGTATATTAGGATATATCACAAAAAAAAGGGATTATATATACATTTATGTAAAAAATATATATTTTATTTATACATAGAATATGTCATATCAAAAAGACACAAACAAACATATATAAAAAAAAATAAATTTCCAAATATCAGATATGGTATAACGTATGTCATACGAAAGTTGCCAACATGTTTCGCAGTGTAGTCCGCTTCTTCAGGGCTCCACTGTCCGTGTTTAACTTAGAATGTCTAATATAGATTTAATCAAAATGAACAAAATTAATGACTGAACAAATATCACATATTAATTTATACAATTATGTATTTATTTCCGAAAAACCTCTGTCCACTGGCTGAGAGAAGGGGGGAATGTATTATTTTTTTTATTAATAAGTAGCTAAAGTGAAAAATGCCTTAAGAATGGTTGTGCATTGGATGTGTTTGAGCTAAGAGGAGACCGAAAATGACTCTACAACTTGTGGATATGGAGTAGAAAATAGAGGGCACATCTGAGAAGCCAGCTCTATACAAAAAGGGAAGATGTTCATAAGAAAAGAGTCCCAACAAAACATCAGGTCTCAATTCATTCAACAATAGGGTTGTCCCGATACCGATACTAGTATCAGTATCGGCACCGATACCGAGCATTTGCCCAAGTACTTGTACTCGGGCAAATGCTCCCGATGCTTCCCCCGATACCTGGAAGACAGCTGTAATCGGTGCGTGGGGGAGTTACAAGATTCTCCCCCAGCGGCTTTCAGCGGCTCTAGTGACATACAGCGGTGATCGCTCACCGCTGACTGTCACTGCATCCTCCTCCATGCCCTCCGCTGTTCCTCTCTCCTTCTCTGTGCCTCTCCGCTGTCCCCCTCCGTTCCCCTCTCCTTTTCTGTCCCCCTCCGCTGTCCCCTCCGTTCCCCTCTCCTTCTCTGTCCCCCTCCGCTGTCCCCTCCGTTCCCCTCTCCTTTTCTGTCCCCCTCCGCTGTCCCCTCCTTTCTGCTGTGCTTCTCCGCTGTCCCCTCCGTTCCCCTCTCCTTCTCTGTCCCCCTCCGTTCTCCCCCTCCGTTCCGCCGTCCTCCTCCTCCTTCCTTTGTGAATGGACAGAGTCAGCTGACTCTGTCCATTCACATAACTGAAACATTGTAATCTCCTGTGATTACAATGTGTCAGTTTATGAATGGAGAGGAGCCGCTGTCTTCTCTCCATTCATTCTCAGTGCAGCTGAGGCTGCAGAGAAGGGGACTGGGGAATCTCTATCCTCGGTCTCTTTCTCTGTCTCAAGGGGGAGATATCAGAGGTCTGTTAAGACCCCTGATATCTCACCAAAGCCCCCCAACAGGGCTGATTAAAAAAAAAAAAAAAAAAAAAAAAAACATATTGCAATAAAGAATAAAAAAAATATTATTGTAAAAAATAAAAATTGTAAATAAAAAAAAAAAAAACACACACACACATACACCGTTCACCCCCCCCCCCCCCCCCCCAAAAAAAAGAAAGCACTGTTAAAAAAAAAAAAAAAAAAAAAAACACTGTCACGTGACATTAAAAGAAAAGTATCGGTAATCGGTATCGGCGAGTACTTGAAAAAAAGTATCGGTACTTGTACTCGGTCCTAAAAAAGTGGTATCGGGACAACCCTATTCAACAACATAACCAGATATATAGAGTACAAGAACTAATGAAAATAAAACCTATTGCACTAAACTGCATATGTGACCAGTGTATTCAAAAATTATGGAGCACGGCTGCAAAGTAGCCCATGATCTCTGTAAGCTACCAAGGTTCCAACAATATCATTGCTAAAAAATATAAGAAGCAGGAGTGTGTAGAGTAATTTTTGGTCTCCCCTTGGCTCGAACATCCAATGCACAACCGTTTTCAAAGTATTTTTCAATTTAGCTACTAATTAATAATAAAAAAAAAAAAAAAAATTCCCCCTCCCCATCCCGACAAGTGGACAGAGGTTTTTGGAAATAAATACATAATTGTATAAAAGAATGTGTGATATTTGTTCAGTCATTAATTTTGTTCATTTTGCTATAGACATTCTAAGTTAAACACAGATAGTGGAGCCCCGAAGAAGCGGCCTACACTGAAAAACATGTTAGCAACTTCCATATGACATATGTTATACCATATCTGATACTTGGAAATTTCATTTTATCTATATATGTTTGCTTGTGTCATTTTGATATGAAATATTCTCTGTATGAAGGAAGTATATATTTTTTACATAAATGTATATATATAATCCCTTTTTTGTGATACTGTATATCTTAATATAACCGTTTAAAAGGCCCACTCACTACAGTTAATTCTTTGTCTTAGGATCGTAGAAATGCTATACACACAAGGAAATACCTTACAAACTTCATTTAAACAGCTAAGATTGTAAATTTGGGGACCTGGTGTCATTTCTCATTAAACTGTGAAATCCAAGCTTGACCATAAAACTGTATAGGGACAGCTAGAGGGTCATGTGGGGTCCCACTGAAAGGATAATCAGCTTGGTAACACAAACAAGTAAATGGCACACATGTTTTTACTGGCTTTGCCCACATGCTTTGTGAAACATTTGCAATCCTTCACATATACATATGCCAGCATTTTACTGCCTCATCAGAGCTGTAGATTGCAGAGATAAGCTGTGTAGTTCTGGAGAAGGCATTTTCCATACACTTATTGAAGTGTAAGTCCACCATAACACTAAAATCCCTGCATCTACAGCTATCCACGATCTAACACTAACCTATCTAGTAGGCCTGTAAAGAAGAAACCAGTATAGATACCTTTTTTGAAGCAGATCCAATCCGGTCTCCAGTGACGGAAGCTCTACAGAGGTCACAGCCGACAACGGCTGTGAAATGAATGGGGAGTGACGTCACCCATAGACTTACTATGGGGCTTACATTGTCCGATGTGTCCTCTGCACCCGCCTCCACAGCGAAGCCACAGCTGACAGCTCAGCATGGTTCAAGTCGGATCGGCTTCAAAAAAGGTATACTGATTTCTTCTAGATAGGTTGGTGTTAGATTGTGGATGTCTGTAGATGCAGGGATTTTAGTGTAAGGCCCCTTTCACACTGGGGCGGTTTACAGGCGTTATTGCGCTAAAAATAGCACCTGCAAACCGCCCCTAAACAGCCTCCGCTATTTGTTCAGTGTGAAAGCCCGAGGGCTTTCACACTGAAGCGGTGCGCCTGCAGGAGAAGAAAAAATTTCCTGCAAGCCGCATCTTTGGAGCGGTGAAGGAGCGGTGTATTCACCGCTCCTGCCCATTGAAATCAATGGGACAGCGCGGCTATACCGCGGTAATACCGCGGCTATAGCCGCGCTATACGAGGGGTTTTAACCCTTTTTCGGCCGCCAGCAGGGGGTTAATACCGCATTGCTTTTGGCCGAATATCGCGGTAAAATAGTGCTAAAAATAGCGCTGTTTTACCGCCGACGCCCCCTACCGCCCCAGTGTGAAAGGGGCCTTAGGGTGGACTTCTACTTTAAAGCCCAGTTTCAACTGTTTAATTTTTTTTTTTTGTTGCATGAATATCGTTTGTTTAATACTTTTATATACAGCACTCACGTTTTAGGGATGTATTGGCGCTAGATTGTCGATTTCATATCGTAAGATAACATATTCTTCTTTGCTGTCATTTTCCATATTACTTGTAGGCATGTGAAGCCCACAAGCACTATCTTCCGGGACACGGTGCAGCTGAGTGACCCGCATGCACCGCCCGTTCTCGCGCATGTGCAGTACGTACTGGCGACAAACTTTGACCCTTAAAAATCTCCATAGGCGACATTTAAACATTTCTACAGGTTACCAGTTTTGAGTTACAGAGGAGGTCTAGCGCTAGAATTATTGCTCTTGCTCTAACCATTACAGTGATACCTCACATGTGTGGTTTGAACACCGTTTTCAAATGATCTTCGCGACTTACGTATGCGTTCACTTCTGCACGTGAGCTCGGCGGGTCTGGGGGCTTTACATTTTTTTTTTTATTATTTAATTTACTTTTTATTTTTACACTGTCCTTTAAAAAAGAAAAAAGGCGTCACTTTTATTCCTATTACAAGCAATGTAAACATCTCTTGTAATAGAAAAAAAGCATGACAGGACCTCTTAAATGTGAGATCTCCGATCAAAAAGACCTCGGATATCACATTTACACTTTTTCACAAAAAAAAAAAAATCCCCCTTTAAGACCATTGGGCAGAAGTGACATTTGAAGTCGCTTCCCCCATCAAATGGAATAGAGTGACGGCCATCTTTTCCTCACTTGGCTTCAGGCTGTTGAGGGGAGAGGACGCGATCGTCTCCACCGCTACTGAGGGCTCCAGTAAGCGGCGGAGACGACCGTAGCACGGTGGGAAAGGGCCTCTCCTGCCCCGATAAAAGTGATTTTGCGGTGAATCTGCCACATAGACCACTTTTATCTGAAAGAGGACTGTCGGCCGTTTGAAGAGGATACGGGGTTATGGCAGCTATCTGCTGCCATACCCCGGTATTCCACTTCAAACAGCCGCCGGCAGTACGCAAGTAGTTTAAAAAAAATTCAGTTTTGGTTGACAGCCAGCAGGCAGAACCACATATTTCTATATGTCTAGGAGTTCTGTCAACAATATTTTTATTTTCATGGAAAAGGAAGACAAGAGGAGCAGTAAAAACGCTGCTCGTATGGCCACTGTATAGAATTTAACTAGGAATTGCTGCAAAGGGAGAGTCCAAAGGACATACACAGCAATGGGTGTCTACCTGTTTGCACATACCAAAAAATTGAAACGGGTGGCTTTATCCTTCAGTCAATTTTTTTTTTAATTTGTGGGTACAGTGAGGAAGAGTTGGAACCTCTGGCAGATTTATATTGCTGTTTGTGACCCCAGAAAAGCTGTCCATACACCAGAATTTTGTTTGAAAATTTCCAGTTTTCGGAATGTTTGTTTGATTCTCTGTTAGCTTGGAAGAAATTAGAAGAAGCAGGATGGAAAATGATTTTCTAACAAACAAAATTCTAGTTGTGAATGTGGATTCTATTCAGAAAAAGTCCTACAAACTGCAATGAAACCTGTTTATTACATCTGGGATTCTATTCATATAGTAGGTCTAGACTAATTAGAGGCTTTTGAACATATTAGTTGACTCAATTATGACAAGAAAAGATGATTTGACAAATGGTTATTCAACAAACACTCAAACTGTGTATGAGCAGCTTAAGGAACCTTAATCCCATTTACTATGTGGTGTTTAAAGCAGGAAAAGAAGGTATTCTATCGAATAGAAATACAGAAAAAAATAAAAGCACTCTTATGCTAGGTACACAATATTTGTTTTTTTATGTTCAGCCCAACAGGCTAAAAGAAAAAAAAACTGAAGAGCTTGGAAGGCGCTCGCAATCCTATGTGATGTTAGTACAGCGATCTCCCCGCTGAGCGGGCCTCTGACGGATAGGTTGGTGTACACACGGGTCGAATGTTGGCCGGTTTCTGTTGAACCGGCTGATATTCGGCCCGTGTGTACCAGGCTTCAGGGCTATGTCGCACTAGCGATTTATTTTTATGGCAACAGTTCACCAACAACAAATTTACCAAAGACTGCAAAGGAAATGCTCACCTGCTTCAACGAACTGTTCCATTGCTGGACGGAGGAGCAAGACACCACTCCCTCGTTTACAAAACCTTGCAGAATGTAAGTCACCAGTGAGAGAGCAATGTCTTACTAATAGAGCCAGTGAGGGTTGACACGTGTTTTTGTACATCCTGAAATCGAACAACATTTTGCAGGGTGTTCATACGAATGTTTGAGTCTATAATATTACTACTGAATGCTCTGGTGATCGATTTTTGTGAATATTTTGAGGCTGGGTTCACACTATTGCGCATTGTATGCTGGGATACCGCAATTCAATTGTGACCTGCTCTCTATGGAGCCAGTTCACACATCTTCGCAGCGGCTCCGGTGCGAATTGCACATTGCCACATTGCCATCAGTGTCACACAGTGCCGTATATCAGTGCTGCCAGTGCCACATATCAGAACTGCCATTACAATCAGTGTCACAGTGTCATCGGTGTCACTTTGCCATCAGTGTTACAGTGCCTATTATCAGTGCTTCCTCATCAGTGGAAAGTCATAAGCGCCCATCAGTGTTACTAATTAGTGCTTATCAGCACCCATCTGTGCAGGCTCATTAGTGCCCATCAGTGCAGGCTTATCAGCACACATCTGTGCAGGCTCATCACCACCATGTCTAAAAAATAAATTTCAACTGAGGAGGCATACCAAATTCTAAGTGTGGCTGAAGAGAGCAACGGGGAGCTCTCTGCATCAGATTCTGCTTCAGATTCGGATTCTGACTCTGATTTTAATTATGAGCCAGTGCCATCTAAACTGTACATACCTCTGCCTTCCTCGGACCCTGGCCTGTTATGCGACCACGCTTCTACCTACCGCTTCTGGACATACCTCTGCTGCTCTGAAACTGACCCTGGACATTTTTTTTCTGCCTCTTGGACTGATCTTTTACCCTGCTACTGGAGTAATGTAATTCATAACACAGGGATCTCACATATGTGAGGGGCTCTAGAGTTGTTTTTCTGGATGAAGAAAACAAATTTTTGGAGATCAGAGGCTTCAAAGAGATTTGGATGGGAGAAGCGTCTACCCCTGTCCCCATTCTGTCCTGACCTAGGCCCTACTTCTGCCTGCTGCCTGTAGGACCTACTGCCTCATGAACTGAACACATCTCTGCCTGCTACCTGTACTATGGACCATGTACCTGCCTTCTACCAGGACCAATATTTTGGCACTGGTGACAATAGAGCTGCCTGCACTGACCTTGAACTGTATATGCACAGTATCCATGCCTGCTGCTTGTACGGACCATGGACAGTATTCCTGCCTGCTGCTTGAACAATTCCATTCGCTGTTGCTGACCAAGTACCTGCCTGCTGCCTGAACCAATGCTCTCCTCCTGTGGACAACTGCGCTACTAAAAACCACACGTAATCTTTTGTTTACCCTTTGCTCAGCAGAATGTATTTTAGGGTGAAATGTTTGCTATGTACATGCTTTGTGTTGGAAATATCTTATAAATGGCCAACTTTGTTTAAAACAAAATGCGTTTTCATTTTTTTCCTAAATTTTCCAAAAACTTCTGGAAAAAAATGACATGTTCAAAAGACTCATTATGCCTCATAGAATATATGTTGGGGTGTTTGCTTTCCAAAATGGAGTCATTTTGTGGGCGTTTACATCGTCCTGGTGCTCCAGGGCCTTCAAAAGTATAATAGGTAGTTAACAAGTTAGATGTGTCATTTATGCTCCTGGAACACCTGATGGTGCTCCCTGCATGTTGGGCCTCTCTATGTGGCCAGGCTGCAAAAAAGTCTCACACTTGTGGTATTGCCATACTCAGGAGGAAGAACTCAGGAGGAGGAGCAGAATATGTTTTGGGGTGTAGTTGCAAGTATGCAATAATAACCTGTTAATATGACAATCTTGTGAAAAAAATATAAATAAATCTTCATTTCGCAAAGAATTGTGGGAAAAGATGACAACTTAAAAAACTCACCATGCCTCTTACTAATTAGCTTGGAATGTCTACTTTCCAAAAAGGGGTCATTTGGGAGGGGGGGGGGGGGTATTTGTACTTTCCTGGCTTGCTAGTGTCCCAAGAAAGAGATAGGCCGTCAGTACATCAGGTGTGATCAATTTTCAATGCTTAGCACCATAGCTTGTAGACTCTATAACTTTCACACAGACCAAATATTTGGGTTCATTTTATCAAAGCAATGTAGCAGTATAAAGTTTGGCAAAAATGTATAAAGAAAAATGACTAATTTGCAAAATTGTATAACAGAAACAAAAAAATATTTTTTTTCAAACATTTCGGTCTTTTTTTAAATTTTTCTTAGGATTTTTGGTGTTTTTTTTTTTTTCAGGGTGGCCCTCCACTTTAAATACCACCAAAAGAAGGCTCTTTTTTTTTGAAAAAAAAGGACAAACATTTCATATAGGAATATTGTTGCATGAGTAATTGTCATTCACAGTGTAAGAGCACTGAAAGCTGAAAATTGGTCTGGGCAGGAAGGAGGTATAAGTGCCCAGTAGGCAAGTAGTTAATTACAATTATTCTCCTCCAATACTTTGCAATATTACTCCATGGTAAGATTTGGGTCACTCACAAAGATCCTCCTACCTTTTCTCATAGAATGCATTTCACTGATCTAGAATGTTTTTGGAAGTAATATTGAATGCTGGTTGGTATTTGCAACTCTAATTGCTCAAAAAACAAAACAAAAAAACTATTGTATATTAGTGATTTGGAACAACTGTGGAGTTTTGATGGCCATGCTACCTTAGAGATTAAAGTAAAACTGATAGAAACCTAGGCAGACTAAGCAAATGGTGAAGACCTTCACAAGAAAAGCTACCTTGAGCAAAAAACACGTCGAAGCCATTAAAGATTAAGAGATATAGCTCGCCTAATTTACAAAGAAACCTGCACTCATTCTACACTCATTCTGGAAAAAGTTGAATCCACCCTCAGCATTCCTATCTTTCAACAGGCCCATATTATTTATTGGTCCAATATGGAAGCCCAGAAAATGGTACAGAGCCTAATCTTTACAGGAAAAATAGAGAGCTGCTTGCACCTTACACCACTGAAAGCAGTTAGATCTACTGATTGTTCTCACACATGGTTTTCTCTGAAAGCATCTTGGGAGAGAAAAAAAAAAAAGACTATGGCCCCTTTCACACGGACGGACCGTCTATCCGTTTTTCTTCCATCCGTCGACGGACGACAATGCATTCCTATGGGCAAACGGATGACCATCCGTTACCATCAGTTAACCTCCGCTTCCGTTTTTATCCGGGTTTTTTAACGTACAAAGCTACGTCCAGATCCGTCAAAACGGATATTAACTGACGTTTACTGACAATGTCCGTCAACGTCCGATCAGTTAAGATCCGCTTTGAAGAAATAATTCAAAGTTCATACTTTGACAAATAAAAAAACAAAGTGAAAAAACCTTTATTTTAAAAGGGTTATGCAGAATAATAAAACTAAAACTGTTTTGAACACATCATGTGCTTTTTTGTCTTTTTATGATATCAAAACACAATGAAATACCCAAATTAATGAATTAATAAATTTAAATTTGCACTGCATTATTTATATATATATATTGGTACTGCCATGAAACTTCTCCTGATGGAGATAGAAAGTAGTCGGCAAATTGTTCACGCATGGCAATGTAGGATGGGTGGAGCAAGGCTTTCTGGGTAATTTCCTTAAATGCAAAGAAACTGCTGTAAACAGATGAAAACGGATACAAAAACGGATGAAAAAACGGATGTAAATGTGTACATTAACGGATGAAAACTGATATTAACGGAACGGAAGACGGATGAAAACTGAGATTAACGGAACGGATGAAGACGGATGAAGCAACGGATAAGAACTGATACGTTTTTAACGTGGCTAAACTGATGGTGCCCGTGTGAAAGGGGCCTAAAGTTGAAAAGTAGTATTTTTTAATGGCAGAGTACAACAGATGATGATTCTACAAAAGACAGAAAGAAATGAAAAAAAAAATCATCAACTGTAATAATACATTTATCACAAAAAGTTACTCAAACGTGGGTTCGTGGGTTTAGCTTTAATGCAAATTATTTTATTTAAATACTGATTACATAATGCATGTACAAAGTGTAAATTTGTCTTGATCAATTGGAGGCAGGATTTTTATTCTATGAGACTTTACAAAGCCCTTCTTCTGTAGACGTGCACTGTAATTAGCTAAATCATTGTAAAAGCTGTGGAGGTTTTTGCTGAATGCACAGTGGGATTTATCATACAAATACCCAAGACAGAAAACATGCTCATTTGATTTACATGAACAAGTAGATAATAACTGTATTGCTATAGTTCAATGCTTCTCCAGGCTTATTACAATAGTAAAATCTGGGGCATTTAATAGGTATTTATCAAATACAGTTGTGCACAAAAGTTTGCATACCCTGGCAGAAATTGTGAAATGTTAGCATTTATATTGAAAATATGACTGATCATGACAAAAAACTGTCTTTTATTTAAGGATAGTGATCATATGAAGCCATTTATTATCACATAGCTGTTTGGCTCCTTTTTAGATCATACTTGAGAACAGAAATCACCCAAATGGCACTACTCAAAAGTTTACATACCCTGGAATGTTTGGCCTTGGTAAAGACGCACAAGGTGATACACACAGGCTAAAATGGCAAATAAAGGTTAATTTCCCACATTTGTGGCTTTTTAAATTGCAATTAGACTGTGTGTATAAATTGTCAATGAGTTTGTTAGCTCTCACATGAATGCACTGAGCCATGGAGAGCAGAAAAGAACTGTCAAAAGGCCTGCATAACAAGGTAATGTTGGACTTTGTACTGATGGACTTTGTATAGATGGAAAAGGATATAAAATTATATCCAAAGCCTTAAATTTGCAAGTAAGTACTGTTTAATCACTTATTTGGAAGTGGAAAATTCAGGGATCTCTTGATACCAAACCAAGGTCAGGTAGACCAAGAAAGATTGCAGCCACAACTGCCAGAGGAATTGTTCAGGATACAAAGAAAAACCCACAGGTAAGCTCAGGAATACAGACTGCTCTGAAAAAAGGACAGTGTGGTTGTTTTTAAGGAGCACAATACGAAAATACTTGAACAAAAATGATCTGCATGGCCGAGTTTACTGTGCCAATGCCACACAAAAGCCCAGTGAGGCATGTAAAGGTATTGTCTGGCATAGTGTAACCAGGCTTTTCTGTGGTATTGGCGCAGTAAGACTTCTTTCTGGCAACTCGACCATGCATATCACTTTTATTTAAGTATTGTCTCTTGGTATCAAGAGATCCCTGAATGCTCTACTTCTTAACAAGTGATTGAACAGTACTGACTAGCATATTCAAGGGTTTGGATATTTTTTTATATCCTTTTCCATTGTTATAAAGTTTCATTACCTTGTTATGCAAATCTTTTGACAGTTCTTTTCTGGTCTCCGTGGTTCAGTATCTAGTCTTCTCAGTGCATTTGTGGGAGAGGTAACAAACTTAATGATGATTTATACACAGACACTAATTGCAATTTAAAAAGCCACAGATATGGGAAATTAACCTTTAATTGCCATTTTAACCTGTTTGTGTCACTTTGTGTGTCTGTACCAAGGTCAAACATTCCAGGTTATGTAAACTTTTGATCAGGGTCATTTGGGTGATTTCTGTTATCATTATGATTTAAAAAGGAGCCAAACAACTATGTGATAATAAATGGCTTCATGTGATCACTATTCTTAAATGAAAGAGTTTTTTTTTTTTGCACAATCAGTCAGATTTAAATATTAATGCCAAGATTTTACAAAATGGGTATACAAATGTTTGAGCGCAACTGTACATCCACTGTTAGACATAATAATAATAATAAAAGGCCACAGCTCCATGAACACTAAATACTGCTGTAGTAAATCCAAAAGAGTTCTCTGCTGAACATTTTGCTTATGATAGCAGGGAGAATATGGCATGATATATATGCAGCTAGTGGACGATATTCCTGTCAAATGTTGATAAAGTCAGCTCCAGCATGGCCTTATTTAGGCAGACAACTCCACTGACAAGCTGGAGCATCAAGCCCATTGTCTACACTAAAGTGACAGCTGTTTGTTTTCCTTAGCATGGTATAATAAAGAAGCAACGTGTGCTCCATCGATCCACAACTAAAAAGTATACTTTAAGTCATACTTTAAGTCAGTAAATTAAAACAGCAATGAGGTTGATTTACTAAAACTGGGGAGTGCAAAATCTGGCGCAGCCATGCATGGTAGCCAATCAGCTTCTAACTTCAGCTTGTTGAATTAAGCTTTGACAAAAAAAAAAAAAAGAAAAAAAAAGGAAGCGGGTTGATTTCTATGCAGAGGTACACCAGATTTTGCACTCTCCAGTTTTATCAACCCCAATGTATCTAAAAGGGTTGCTAACAACAATACACATAAAAATTTATTTGGACTGGCACTTTAAAAAAAAAAATGAAAAGTATGTGGTGTGTGTGCGTATATATATATATATATATATATATATATATATATATATATGTGTGTGTATACAGGCATACCCCACTTTTAAGTACACAATGGGGTTTATTTACTAAAGCTGGAAAGTGCAAAATCAAGTTCACTTCTGCATAGAAAACAATGAGTTTACAGGTTTTATTACAAAAGCTTAATTGAACAAGCTGGGGTTAGAAGATCATTGGTTTCTATGCAAAAGTGAGCCTGATTTTGCACTTTCCAGCTTTAGTAAATAAACTCCATTGTGTACTTAAAAGTGGGGTATGCCTGTATATACACACACACACACTCAGAGTATATATATAGACAAGCTTTAGTAATGGTGTACATCAATATGCATCCACCCAGTGATCCAAACATATAGAAGTGTCAATTAGGTATCAATAGATAGCAGAACCAGTGTATTTAAAGAAATTCAGTACACAATAGACATGTATCTTACATATGGCAACAATTTGGGGCAGATGCCCTTTCTCAAATGCTATTATTTAAGATTTGTGTAGCGTGATATTAGACTAAGCTTCATCTTCTAAGTCTTGTGCGGTACAGAGGGCATTCATTTGTATTTGTGTTGTGGCATTACAGGAGGATACAGAAACTAGTTGCCTCACTAGATTGGCTACTTCTGCTGCTCCATTTCCAAATCATTGCTTGTCTGTCCCTAAACAGCTGTCAATGTTCCCAATACTTTTACCTGGGAATGTCTCAAGAGCAGCAAAGACCGAAGATTCATGTATTCTAATCTTGTGATAATTACTAAATCTTTGCTCAGTGAATATTATTTTAGTCATGCCTGACCTTTCCATCTCTATTCATTATGCAAGTATGTAGGAAGAAAATGAAATAAAGTGAGTAACAGTAAAATTTCTACATTTTAAGTCAGGTGAAGAGAATCTAAAAAACCTGCACAACACAAGGTCCCATTTACATGTGAAGTAAGATGACTTTCCTGCAGGTAAAAAAAAGCAGGTACACTGCATTGCAGGTATGTGTATGACTGCCTGCATTTTTCCAAGACATATGCATGCTACAGGTAAATTGAGCTTATCTGCAAGCTTGCCACCCAGAGAGATAAATGCCAATTCACTTCTGGAGGGAGATGTGAGCCAGACTGAAGCTCCTAGTATGGGACATCCTAGCCAATGGGTTCCACCCAGGGCAGGGGAGAGAGAGAGAGAGACCACCCCACTCTCCTGCAGAGACTGATGAGTAATGACTGAAACTGCCTGATCAATGGAGAAAACCTGGGTGTCCTGCCCAGAGCCTAGGATCAATAAATGGATGGGGGGGGGGGGGGGGGGGCAACTGAGGACAGGGAGCCAACAAATAAGAGAAGAGTAGAAAGGAGTGAGATGGGGTTCCCCCAATGCACTACACTCTTCCTGACTGTTGACAATGGGTCCACTGGCACAAAGCATGTAGACCCTTTTAGCTTTGGGTTTTGTCTTGCCCACCAGTGACAGGTAGCCAACATTGATAGATATCTGCAAGGCCCTATTCAGTAGATTATTGCAGGAACTTCTTGTTGGCTCTTCTGATGGGAGCCGAGTGCATGAATTAAAAAAACTTGAATCTTTTCAGGAGGGGTTGTCTGACTATCGCACAGTGGAGATACCACAAAATGTTACTAGAGTGAACGCAAAGACCAATTGATCTAAGAGGTAGCAGGTGCTCCGAAGGATGCTGAGGGGCCAGGTCCATATTTAGGTAAGGGACAGCCAGGACTGGTCTCAGTGGACATTGTAGGTCAGGAAGTCCCTATGGAGAGGAGGGATGCTGATGAGTAAAAGCTACCATGATAGCTTAGGAGAACCCAATGACAGAAGAGTCTTCTGAGAAAGTGAGCAAATGTCCAGATGGTGAACAACCTCCCAAACCTAGGCCCCATTTGGACAGGGGCAAGGGGTCCCAGGATGCAGGAAACCCAGAGGACCAGAGAAAGTTGCACTGTTTTGTGCAGTGTTACCAGAATTATAGTGTAAAGCAACTGAAGGAAATCAACTGGTATTTCTTTTCACTTATAAAACCGATATAACAAAATGCCTTTAATGGTATATTAAACAGCCCAAAAAGGACAAAAGAGAGAAAGGTTTTACATACACTTTAATGAAGATTATCTATATAGGGACTGTGACAAAAAAAGCCTGGCTAAAATTTTAAAACTTCCCTACTCCATCCAATACAAATTCCCTACAATCCACACTATTTATGATGAAGTAAAGCAAGCAAAGGGGTAGAGATATCATTTAGGTTTCTTAAACTGCCTCTTCATTGTCATTTACTTTTGCTGAGCGGTGATAAGTACGGTATGTTAAAACACAGCAGGATGGGGATGTTGTACACACAGCTGTATCATTAAAAAAGGGTAGATACCACATGAGGAGATTTGGGCCCAGCTGCTTAGGAAATAATGAAGCATGCTCTGCTAATTAAAATGCCTTCAGACATTTGCTTTGTCAAGGAGTAGATAATTGTATTTTATTGTCAATATTTCAATATTTATGGTGATAAGGCTATACTATTAGAGCTAAGCATGCATGCAAACATTTTTATTCTTTTTGCTCAACTGCAGTTTATCTATTGACTATTGTTAAGATAACTAGATTGCATATTGTTAGTAAGATATATCTGCTATCCCCTCCATCCCTAATGCAAAATGGCTAGGTGCTTAAAAAAAAAAAAAAAAGATACATGCCTTCCTTAGACCCAAACTTCCAGCCTAAGCACTAGAGATGTCGCTTGACCTCCGCGCAGCCAGCAGGGATCCCTAATTTCACACAAAAATGTGCTACTAAACAGTGCAGGAGTGATGTTAGTGGATGGTTTCTACTTATTTTTAGGTCCACTTTTAAAGTGGTTCTAAAGGCTAAGGCCTCATGTACACTGCTGCTGGTAAACGAATGTTCAGAGGCAGTTGGATGTTTTTTTTCAGCTGCCCCTGAACTCCTCCAATGTTATCTTATGTGTACATGTACACAGGTTCGTTTAATGTCGTTTTTAGGCAGTTGAGTTTAGAGGCTTCTTTTGGAAAGCAAAAAAATTAGTTCAGACGCTGAGTTTAGAGGCATTTCAAGCGCCAAACGCTTCTAAACGCGGCTAAACGCAGCATGTAAATGCGGCAAAATGGACGCTTTAAACATGGGTTACTATCTGTCAAGTTAAATCGTTCAGGAGAGGTTGTAAAAACGTCCCGTGTACATTAAGCCTAAAGGTTTTTTACCTTCTTGCATTCTATGCATGAAGGCAAAAAACCTTCTGTATGCAGCGCAACCCCCAGCCTCCCTTAATACTTACCTGAGCCCCCTCCAATCCAGCGATGTTCACAAAAGCCTTGACTGTTTGGAGAGAGGGGGCAGGGCCAAGCTGTGGCTCTATGTGCCTTTTGGACGCATAGAGCAGTGACTCAGGAAATAGAAAGCAGCAGTGCCCCCAGGGCAAGCGGCTTTCTCTGGGGGCACTGCTCGAGGGGAAGGAGTGCCGGCGGGGACCTGAAAAGAAGAGGATCGGAGCTGCTCTGTGCAAAACCCCTGCACAGAGCAGGTAAGCAGCAATATCTTTTAACGTAAACACATTTTTTTCTCCACCGATCAAGGTCAAAATATCGGGCCTCTTCATTGATAGCAAACTTTAATACAATGGGTGCGCCCATATAGGGTGCGCCCATGACAAGAGATTTCCAGGGCAGTTTGAATTTTCTAAACAGAAAGCAATACAGATGTTACTGTCTCAAGATTCTGTCTCTACTAAATATGGACTGAGCTGTAGGCAAGGAGTCAGGGTCACTGCTGTGACTCATTCACTTGTCTGAAAATTCAGCGGCAGGTATTGAGCTCTGTAAACATAGGATTTTACACAAACTAGAAGAACATGGGTAATGTGCAAAGCAACTAAAATCTCCATCTGCTGACTGGGTAGGAGAATACATTGTATTATTCTATATTTCATATTTATCTTTTACATTTTAGTCCTAATCATAATAAAGAAATAAAATATGAAAAAAACACTATAAGTTATCTTTAAAGCAAACCTGTATTTACCCATGTAGAACAAAAAAAACTAGCAGAAACAAGCAGGTGGACGTCTTCAATGAAAACAGGTGATGACTTTTAAATGGTGCCATGATACAGGCCCTGGTGTTCGGATTCTTCAGTGAACACAAATGTGACTTAAAGTGAAGATAAATTTATCTTTGCTTTGTCCCCATCCCTTCCCCACACTGGCGTCTTCTACTGTGTTGCGGTCTTTGGCTGGCATGGGATGATGTCACTCCTGCACAGGAGTCAGTCATATGACACACAGGGATTCTGGTGCATATACAGCTCAGTTTACATGTAGTATAACAGTGAGAAGGCAGGCAGGTATATCCTACTGCAGAAGAGACACTGCATGTCTTCTCTGCAACAAAGAGCTTGCCTGCTTGTTGTTAGTTGCAATTTAACACTTTAAACACAAAAATGAAAATGAAAATGTCCAAATTGGGCCCAAAGTGTCAATATTTTGTGTGGCCACCATTATTTTCCAGCACTGCCTTAATCCTCTTTGGCATGGAGTTCCCCAGAGCTTCATAGGTTGCCACTGGAGTCGTCTTCCACTCCTCCATGATGACATCACGGAGCTGGTGGATGTTAGAGACCTTGCACTCCTCCACCTTCCGTTTGAGGATGCCCCACAGATGCTCAATAGGGTTTAGGTCAGCAGACATGCTTGGCCAGTCCATCACCTTTACCCTCTGCTTCTTTAGCAAGGCAGTGGTCATCTTGGAGGTGTGTTTGGGGTCGTTATCATGTTGGAATACTGCCCTGCGGCCCAGTCTCCGAAGGGAGGGGCTCATACTATGCTTTGGTATTTCACAGTACATGTTGGCATTCATGGTTTCTTCAATGAACTGTAGCTCTCCAGTTCCGGCAACACTCTTGCAGCCCCAGACCATGACACTCCCACCACCATGCTTGACTGTAGACAAGACACACTTGTCTTTGTACTTCTCACCTGGTTGTTGCCACACACGCTTGACACCATCTAAACCAAATAAGTTTATCTTGGTCTCATCAGACCACAGGACATGGTTCCAGTAATCCATGTCCTTAGTCTGCTGGTCTTAAGCAAACTGCAGGCTTTCTTTTGCATCATCTTTAGAAGAGGCTTCCTTCTGGGACGACAGCCATGCAGATCAATTTGATGCAGTGTGCGGCGTATGATCTGAGCACTGACAGGCTGACCCCCCACCCCTTCAACCTCTGCAGCAATGCTGGCAGCACTCGTACGTTTATTTCCCAAAGACAACCTCTGGATATGACGCTGAGCCTGTGCACTCAACTTCTTTGGTCGACCACGGCGAGGCCTGTTCTGAGTGAAACCTGTCCTGTTAAACTGCTGTATGGTCTTGGCCATCGTGCTGCAGCTCAGTTTCAGGATCTTGCCAATATTCTTAAAGCCTAAGCCATCTTTATGTAGAGCAACAATTCTTTTTTTCAGATCCTCAGAGAATTCTTTGCCATAAGTTGTCAGTCATGTTGAACTTCCAGTGACCAGTATGAGAGAGTGAGAGTATTACCACCAAATTTAACACACTTGCTCCACATTCACACCTGAGACCTTGTAACACTAACAAGTCACATGACACTGGGGAGGGAAAATGGCTAATTTGGCCCAATTTTGACATTTTCACTTAGGGGTGTACTCACTTTTGTTGCCAGCCGTTTAGACATTAATGGCTGTGTGTTGAGATATTTTGAGGGGACAGCAATTTTACACTGTTATACAAGCTGTACACTCACTACTTTACATTGTAGCAAAGTGTAATTTCTTCAGTGTTGTCACATGAAAAGATAAAATAAAATATTTACAAAAATGCAAGGGGTGTACTCACTTTTGTGAGATACTGTATATAGATAGATAGATAGATAGATAGATAGATAGATAGATAGATAGATAGATAGATAGATAGATAGATAGATAGATATACCTGTGTGTGTGTGTCAATCTATCTATCTATCTATCTATCTAGATATAGATAGATATATCTATATATACACATACACACGTATATACATATACAATGGGTATAGAAAAGAATCACCCCCCCACTTTTAAAAAATCACATTTTGTTGCTTTGCAGCCTAAAATGAAGACAGACACTATGTTTGTTTTATCCAGCTGTATTTACTCAGTGTAACTTATAACATCAAAGTGAAAGATATATCACCAACATGTCAGAAAAAAATTAAATTAAAAAACAGAATCATCGAATTAAAAAAAGCATCACCCCTTGTGTCAGTATTTTATTGAACCACCTTTTGCTTAATTACAGCCTTTAGTTTGTTGAGATATGTCTCAATTAACCTTGCACATCTAGACTTTGATGGTGACTAGTTGTGGACTGCAGTCTTCAAGGCATTCCACAGATTTTCAATGGGGTTTAAGTCTGAGCTCTGACTAGGCCATGCAAGGACATTCACCCTTTTCTCCTTCAACCGCTGTGTGGTAATTTTTTCTGTGTACTTTGGGTCATTGTTATGTTGGAAGGTAAACCATCTTCCCATTGACAACTTTCTGGCACAGGGCAGCAGATTTTTCTCAAGAATTTTTCTTCTATCCTGACAAGTGCTCCAGTCCCTGCTGCAGAGAAACATCCCCATAACAGGATATTACCACCTCCATGCTTTACTGTAGGAAAGGTGAGCTGTATTGGGTTTCTGCCAGACATAATGTTTGGTGTTGAGGCCGCATCAGAAAATTTTAGTCTCATCTGACCAAAACACCTTTTTCCATGTGGCCTCAGAATCTTCAAGGTGCTTTTTGGTGATGCTCAGTGGTGACTGCATGTGTCCTTTCTTGAGGAGTGGCTTTTTTCTTGCAACCCTCCCATACAAGCCACATTTGTTGAGAACTTGTGATATTACTGCCACATGCACACAATGACCACTCTGTCATAAATTCCTGCAACTGCTTCAGAGTCACTGTAGGCCTCTTGGTAGCCTCTCTTTCATCCAGCTTGGAGCGACGTCCTTATCCAGAGGGTGTCTGTGTTGTACCAAATACCTTCCACTACTTAATATTAGACTTCACTGTGCTTCTAGTCATTGATAAAGCCTTTTTACATTTTTTTGTATCCACCTCCTGACTTGTGCCTGTCCACAACCTTATCCCGGAGAGCTTTTGGCAGTGCCTTTCCAAGCATAGTTGACTGTTTTCTTCAGTTACACTACCAGGGACTGAAATGCTTCAGGAAAGCTCTTTTAATGCTGAGCTAATCAAAATGACCACAGCTGATCACAGTTGAAAGTCAAATGGCTTTGTGTGCCATTGAGAAGGTGATTAGCTACACCTGATTGAGTTTACAAGTCATTTTTAGGAGGGGGGTGATCCTTTTTTTCCAACTCAGTGATTCTGTTTTTGAATTAAAAAAAAAATTCTGACATGTTGGTGTTATATATATTACACTTGGATGTTATAAGTTGCACCGTGTCTGTCTTCATTTCAGGCTGCAAAGCAACAAAATGTGATTATTTTAAAGGGGGTTATTCTTTTCTATACCCACTGTATATAAAAAAAAGTAGTGACCATTCTATCGGTCATTAAATTTTTGACATATACTGTATATTGCAGCATGAGCATTTGACATATAAATTGCAGTTCACATGGGCTGATATTGCACACTTCTAACAAGTGATAATCAGACTAGGCTGTAACAGAAATATAATACTAATCAGTACGGGTGTTGGGGAAAAAAAAAAAAGTAAACACGCTCTTTGCACGTAAAGCCTTGTATATTGCACATCAAGTTACACATAGAAGGCCATGCTAACAAATAATAGTACCAAGTGTCCTCGAGACTTTGTGTAAACTGAAAGGTGTGTTGATGGCTAAATAGATGTTTTACAACCTCACTGTATGTTTGTACATCATCACTGTTCTTTGCACTGCCTTACCAAGCATACATAAGTGATTCCACATCTAATTGGGTCTTTTTCAGAATAAGCTTTGTGTTTTAGTGGCACAACCATAACGTGTAATAACAGTCTACAAGCTCTCCAGGGCTACCCATACATACTTAAATTTCTCTGGTGGCTGCTTGAATATCAAAACAGCGACTGCAACCTATTGTTTGCAGTCACTGGTCGGTCACTAATGCTAGGTACACACTAGCACTAGTTTTTTTCATTCAACCCAGAGGTTACAGTACTAAGTGATGTTAGCGCGGCAATCTCTCCTGTTGTGCTATTGTATTCTGACAGGGTGACTTTCCTGCCCCCCCCCCCCACCAGAACACACCGATCAGCGCTGGCAGCCATTGGCCAGGTAGTGCTGACAGGGAAACCCACAGCTGGAATTTCAACAGATTTAGCAAGAATCAGCTAAAATTTGAGCATTCTATGGCCAGCTTAATCAGCATCAGACTGCCAGTACTATTTAGACGTGGGCTGTGCAGACCATTTTGTGATATTACACAAGCCTAAGCAGACTGGCCACTTCAGTGAAAATAGATCTTTCAAAATTTCAGGCTAATTATTAAATAAATTAAGAGGGGGCAAAAGTATCCCAATATGCAATACCTCTTGTGCAAACATATTAAAACCACTAAAACAATGGCAACATAGCACGAATCACACTTGCTATATAATACATACTGCAAGGCTTCTATCTGGTGCAGTAAAAATGACATCTGGTGTCTAAAATCACAATGAAAAATATCCTGATTTATAAAAAAAAACAGGAAAGATTATGCTGTTATCAGATAAAAATCCTGAACATAATGCTTGCTGTCATCCACTCAAGTTCACTGTCTAATCTAGAGAACACTGAAATAAATCCTCACCCGAAATGATCTGAGCCAACTGTTCTACAATGCAGGCTTATAAACATCTAGTGGGAGCAAGGGAACACTCTCTGTCCTATTTCCTACATACCTACACAGACAGAATAGCATCAGCGCAGAAGATTACCTTTTTTTTTTATTGTCCTACCTCTTGAAAGGGTTCAGGAATCTACAAGTCTAGACTGAATCCTAAGTGGAAACCCACCTGTACTACTGAAAGCAGAATTTCACCCAAAAGGGGAAGCTCTGCTTATCTCTCTCTCCCCCACACTTTTTTTTGAGGTAGTGGGTCCCTGGTTTTGACAGATTTGCCACCCCCCTACAGCCTACACATAACAGGTCGCAGAAGGCTGCGGGACCATTCACAAAGTGCAGCGCAATTAGTGCATGCACAGTGGGAAGCTGTCTGTGCACATCCGGCTTCCCTTAGGCTCCGTTCACATCTAGGGGTTGTTATTTTACAGGCTTTTTTGGCCTTTTTTTTTTAAGTTATCGCGTCTACAAACCATGGGATAGATTTATGGCATTTTTATTTGTTTTATTTTAATAGTAATGGCGGCAATCAGTGATTTTTAGCAGGACTGCGACATTGTGGCAGACAAATTGGACACTAAGTGACACTTTCTGGGGACCAGTGACACCAATACAGTGATCAGTGCTAAAAAAATGCACTGATCACTGTATAAATGACATTGGCAGGGAAGGGGTTAACACCAGGGGCGATCAAAGGGTTAAGTGTATCCCTGTGAGGTGCTAACTGTATGGGGGGTGGATACACTGGAGGAAAAGAGAGATCTGTGTTTCAGCTTAGCTGAACACAAGATCTCTCTTTTGCTCCCTGACAGATCAGTGGTTTGCCTTGTTTACATAGGCAGACCGCTGCTCTGTCTCTCCACTGAACGATCGCTGGGTTGCGGCTGCAGACCTGCTGACTGGCTCCCGCTGTGTCCACTCACAGCGGCGCGCGCACACCCCCTGCACAAGATCACGTACAGGTATGTGGTTTTGCGCAGCCAGGCCGCCCTGCTGCAGTGTATATGTGGTAGGCGGTCCAGAAGCGGTTAAAGAAAGTTACGATACAAAAGCCACAAAGCTTGGAACTCTGACCAGAATACAGCGTAAACACAGTGTCATCATCAACATAATTATGATGAGAAAATAAAGGACACATAGGCACTCAAATAGCAAATATAATCACTGGAATATTTCGAGTGACCAAAAGGGTCATTCAAGCCTGCTGACCTGATGCACACATAAAGTGTAAAACGGGATCTAGCCCCAACCATTAGAGCATATAACCCAAAAAGACAAAGTGGAGTGAGAGGGGGAACCAAGATGGAACACAGGAACATTGGTACCAAAAGGGAGAAAAGACGGAGAGACAGAATAAGGGAGGGGAAACCCAGAATAGAAGCCTGCAGTATTATCTTGAACATGGAAGCAGGGTACAAAAAATCTCCTATAGTTCAATATTAACGTAACTAGCCCGTTACGTTTAATTAGAAATAACAAACTTGTTATACTTACCTGCACAGTGCAGTGGTTTTGCACAGAGCAGCCTGGATCCTTCTCTTCTCGGGTCCCTCTTCGGCTCTCCTGGCCCCTCCCTCCTGACGAGTGCCCTCACAGCAAGCAGTTTCTATGGGGGCAACTGAGCCCAACCACACCTCTTTGTGTCCATTCAGACACGGAGCTGCGACCCGGCCCCACCCCATTTTTCTTATTGGCTGACTGTTTTTGGTTGATCGCAGCGGGAGCCAATGGGGAGGGGAGTCCCGGACAGCTGAGACAATTCTACAACATCACTGGATCTAGAAGGGGCTCAGGTAAGTATTAGAGGGGCTGAGAGGGGGTTGCTGCACACATAAGGTTTTTTATATTAATACATAGAATGCATTAGGATGAAATACCCTCTGCCTTTACAATCACGTTAAGCTTAATTGCAAGATGAGCGTAATCCATTAAACCTTGGGCATGAACATAGCAATATGAACTGAGGAGCTCTTCTAGGATAGAGCTATGGTAAGTTTGGCAGTCAAAAACTTAAAATGAATCATGATTTGTGTGGAGCAAGAGATATCATCCACTTTTTCATTTAGTAGAACAATACGGGGCAGTTGTGGAACAGGCGTTTCCGTGACCTTCCGTATTATCACAAAAACTTTGTTCCAGTAGCCCCGGATTTTGGAGCATTTCCACCAAATGCAAAGCATGGTTCCAAGAGAGTGACAGCCCCAAAAACATGGGGGTGAGGAGGTTGGAAATAGCCTCGCAAGACGTGTTTTTTTAGTGTGCTGGAAGGCATAGGTGCAGAATCCAGCCCCACTGTAGGCAGCCTGTTAAAGTCTGTGGAAAAAAAGTTTTGGCTTAACATACACTTTATTCAATAAAGTAAAAGGTAAGCCATTTGGCTAAAATATACTGTGTATAATAGGGAAAGTAGAAACGTCAGCTTTATTGAAGTACAGCATATTAGAACTTGTGGGTTTGCAAAGTCAGCCTGCTTTATTTAGGTGTTGGACAATTCCACCACCACTGATCTGCAAGCAGCAGGGAGACGAACTATAGATAATCAATTGAAAAAATGGACCTTATCAAATACACAAGCTAATCAGCAGTTTCAGACACTTCCACCAATCCAAATACTGCATTAAAAGCATTTACAGTTTACAGTCAATTGACCCATTGCACTGGGGAAATAGATGTCCATTTACAAGCTGTCAAGTAATCACAGGTCCTGAGAGTACCTAGCTTTTATTGCCGATCACAATCACTCAGAGGTGCAAACACAGCATTACTTGGTTTTACAAGTCTTTGGAGTCAGGCACAAGCACTAAATAAGAAGCCTACCAAATTTATTAAAGTGGACCTTTCAATCATTTAGGAAGTCTGCATGAATAAACTCCTGATATATCACAATATACAACTGTATAGATATTCAGAAAAGCTCCACTTTTTATTGTTAAAAAATTGATCCTTGGGCTCCAGTAACTTTGCGTAGATGGGGTAGTCAGTCTGCTGCAGGCAGGATGAGGAATTTCCTCAGTCTCCTACTCACCAGTAATCAGCCCGCAACATTGCCACTGTGTGGCAAGTCATAAAATGCAAGGCTACAGTGGGGGCTGGTCTATGTACACAGACAAGAAGTATGAATGAAACAGGATCTATGAATGGAGAACTGGCAGGTGATTTTTTTTTTATGTTTTTCCCTTCTATGAATGGAGTATCTGGGCAGAAAGAGCAGGCATATTTGGGCTCTCTTGATAAGAGCCTGTGACAGACCCTTTTTGTATTAACCTTTGCTGCACTAGAGAGGGGGGCTTGTTGTTTTCAAATAAAAAAAGGAATCAGCACACGGCATGCATCCTACTGTAAGTTATGTACCTTGTACTGATTTTACTGGTTTTAATTTCAGACACACTTAAGCTTCAAACAAGATGGTGCTGTCCTTTGATGAGCAAAGCATGTGAAGCATACCTCCCAACATTTTGAGATGGGAATGAGGGACACCTACTAACAAATGTATGTAGGCATAAGACATGCCCTCTGCCACACTCCCTTAAAGGAGAATTAACCAAAAAAAGGTTAATTAAATCCACAAGGACTTTTTTTACCACTACTATTACTTTCTTTTAGCTTTTTAAATGTACAAATGCAGCAGTTTAGAAATTGGATGAAAGGTTTAGCACTGGGAAACTTTTTGAACGATAAAAAGTGCATTTTATATACAACTATATAGATCAGACCAAAATGAGGGACAAATGAGGGGGAAAGAGGGAAAGAAGGACAGTCCCTCAAAATCAGGGACAGTTGGGAGCTATGCGTGAAGGCATTGTTAGAGGGAATAGAGTCATCTCTACGGAGCTCGAGAGGAGGTCTCTGTATTAACTATCCAATGTTAGTACAGCGGTCTCCTCGCTGAGCTATTGTGTTCTGACAGGGAGATGGCCATACCACCGGAAAAAACACCGGTCAGCACTCGTAGCCATTGGTTAAGTGAGCTGATCTGATGCCGATCGGCAGATGTTTTCCGGGCCTTCCCCTTTCGACATTCAGCCTGTGTATACGGGGGCTTAACACTAAGCCCTCATTCACACAAGGCGGACTCCGCTTCCACGGAGTCCGCCTCAGTCTGCCGACTTAGCGGGAGATCTCTCCGTTGATCTCCACTGAGCCGGCGGATGACAGGTCCCTCTCTGCTCACTGAGCGGGGAGGGGCTTGTCAGGCGCCGCTGCTGTCTATGGAGGGATCAGATGAAAACGGACAGCATGTTTAGAAATTGGATGAAAGGTTTAGCACTGGGAAACACTTTTTCCTCTGCAGTTCCTCCAGAGGTACCATGGGCCTCTTGGCTGCTTCTCTGATTAATGTTCAGCCTGTCAGTTTAGGTGGACGGCCATGTCTTGGTAGGTCTGCAGTTGTGCCATACTCTTTCCATTTTTGTGTGATGGATTAAACAAAGCTTGGGATATTTTTTTTAGAAACTAACCCTGCATTAAACTTCTCCAAACTTTATCCCTGACCTGTCTGGTGTGTTCCTTGGCCTTCATAATTTGTTCACTAAGGTTTTCTAAAAAAAACTCTTCAGGACTTCACAGAACAGCTGTATTAATACTGAGATTAAATTACACACAGGTGGACTCTATTTACTAATTAGGTGACTTCTGAAGCTAATTGGTTCCACTAGATTTTAGTTAGGGATATCAGAGTAAAGGGGGGCTGAATACAAATGCACGCCACACTTTTCACATAATTATTTGTAAAAAATGTTGAAAACTTCTTATCGTTTTCCTATCCTAATTAGCACATAAAAATCTCAATAAAATACATTTACGTTTTTGGTTGTAACATGACAAAATTTGGAAAATTTCATGGGGTATAAATACTTTTTTCAAGGCACTATAAGAATATTATCTAACTATTCCCCCCCACCCCCGCACTCAGGTACTTTTATGCAGTGGTTTAGGGAACGGGGGTTGGCACTGAGGTGGAAGGTCTAAAGCCTCGCACACACGATCGGATTTTCCGACGGGAATTGTGTGTTGACTAGGGGTGCAACGGATCAAAAATCTCACGGATCAGATCGATCCTCGGATCAGAGTCACGGATCGGATAAATACAGTATTTGTGCATATAAGCTCAGTTTTGTGTTGAAAATGGCTTTTAAATCTAAAACTCCGGTGGGTGTAACAAGATGTCCGCTTGCCCCCTTCTCACTATCATTATTGTACTGTGCAGGAGTGTGGGGTGTAGCAAGATGGCGGCGACGAAACGTCACTTCCTGTCGAGACAGCGACCGCTTCCGGGTGTACTAAGATGGCCGCCGGCTCCGGAGCTAGGCCGCGGCCTTTCCTATGGCTGAGGCCGAAAAGTGCTCCGCGGATCGCGGGTGTGCCAATCCGCGGAGGGTGATCCGTTGCACCCCTAGTGTTGACAGACTGTTGGCTTAAAATCCGACCGTACGCTCCATTGGACAATTGTTGTCGGATTTTCCGCGGACAAATGTTGGATGGCAGGCTTATAAATTTTCCGCGGATAACACTCTGTTGTCAGATTTTTCGATTGTGTGTACACAAGTCCATCAGACAAAAGTCAAAAAGTACAAACACGCATGCTCGGAATCCATGCTCACCAAACACAACATTAGCAGAAGGTGCCCAAAAGGGGGGCGCTAAAGAGCTGAAAAGCCGCGTAGTACATCACTACGTTTGTGTTTGTTAGCCGACAATTCCTTGCCGTTTGTATGCAAGACAAGTTCCTGGACAATGCCCTTCGGACAAAAGTCTGACGTTTTGTCTGCGGAAAATCCGATCGTGTGTATGAGGCTTAAGACCAGCTTTTTTCCTTTGATTTTGGATCAGCTTGAACTATAGAGGACAAGACTTTTTGAGGTTGATTTACTAAAAGCAAAAAGCCTGTGCAGTTGCTCCAGAGCTTAGTAAATGAGATTCACTCCTCACTTTAAAAAAAGTACCCAATCACATGCAAGGAACATAAAAAAGCTGCATATTTGCTTGCACATGATTGGATGATGGAAGTCAGTAGAGCTTCTGCTCATTTACTAAGCTCTGGAGCAACTGGTATTGCAGAGTGCAACTGCACTTTGCAAAGTGCACAGTCTATTTGCCTTTAGTAAATCAACCCCTATGTCTCATCTTGCACTAGGACTGCACTGGGCAAGGTTGCTTAATGCAGTTAGCCCTAAGAGTAGTCACCGGAGCATGACATTAAGGAAAATCCGCTAATAGGATCTCTAACATGGGAATTGCTCTGATTTTTGATAGATATTCTCTTATTTCCTGTTCCAGTAAGGGAAGTGAATGGGAATCTCCCCATCTAAAAACAAACAAAAAATTTTTACTTTGCCTTTAATATACTTCATAATTGTATTTGTGCAACGTGTTCTGTGTTTCCAGTCACAACCAACCAAATTCCAATTGTCCTTTTACAAAGCAGGTTTGAACATGAAGGAAGAATCTGGTTGACTCAAACCTGTACTGGGAAGTGACAACTAAACCTGACTGGTTGCTCCTTGCCACATAGCATTTCCTTCAGATCCTTTGATTAACGAGACCCCATATGATCCTCATGACAACAAGGAAAGACATTCCAGGATGTCTCGGAATATAAAGGACAATCCATATATGGCTATTACAGAGACAAGCTTGCAGAGGAGATTCAACAAATGCATTATACACCAGTGAAGGAATTCAGGATTCACAGTCATATGGAGGCTTACTTAAGCGTTTCAATTTGTCACATCAGATCTGTCACTGTGAAGCTTGCTATATGCTTTATACCAGTTTAAACAACCGCTGAAAAGGAGCCTTTCCGTTTAATGTTTTATCATTTAAATACTGATGCACAAAAGGGTGAACATAAAACAGGTCACACAGCAATAGCAGATCATCACACACAATGCACAATTAAACCTCCTACGGCTCCCTTCAAGATGATGAGAATTAGTCACTAGGAAAACTTTGTATAGAGTTTTGTCTTCTGTTTTTACAGTCTACTGGATATTGGAAAGTAATAAAAAAGGAATACTGACGGTTTTGCAGCACAAAATATGGGATAACATGTACGTAAAGGTTTAATGAGGTAGCTATATAATAATGAATGAATTAATAATGAACGTCATTTTAATCCCTTAAAATGTATGTAAATCCCACTAATGAACTTCTACTTTCTCCTTTGAGGTCTGTTAAATATACCAATGTATGAATTTGCTAAAATCTGTTTGATAAGTGCAAAAAAAAACAAAAAATGCCAGAAATCCAGTGCTCTCCTCTGTGCTTTGCACTTTACTTCTTTAGCATCCCTGCCCTGCCTACCTTGGTAGTTTAATTACAATTTAAAATAGAAGTATGGGCTTTGCAAAAAAGAAAAACATACTCACCTAAGTGGCATCAAATCGATGCTGCATCTGTCCCCTGCCGCCTCTGCAAGGAGAACTGAGTAATCAAACACTGCTGATCGCTCAATTCTCCCCTCCACACTGAGCAGAGAGCCGTGACTGTCAGTCACTGGCTCTCTGCTCTGCCCCTCCAGTGCTCACCGGGCTGTGGAGGGGGTGGGAGGGACTGGCTCAGGCTCTCAGGAATTTCGCTGATAGGCTGAGCCAAGTGCCGGTCCAGGCTTCTGGGTGGATCCCAACCATATGGGCAGGATCTTTTCAGAGCCTGGACCAGCTCTGTGACATCAGCCAATAGTGGGCTTTAGCCCACTGACACCTGAAAACTAGTCACAGAAGTGCAGAATGAACTACACTCCTGTGATCCATAGGAGAAGTATAGCCAAAAACTTTGGCTGTACTTCTCATTTAATAACTATAAAGCTGAAAGCGGAGTTTCAGGCAAAAATACAAAATGTTCTTGTACAATAGACTGACCACCCCCCCCCCCCATAGTTTTTGGATTTTTTGGGTATGTTAGGCAGAGATCGGCGCCATTTTTGGGCAGTACTGTGGCAGTCTTTTGTATTGTTGCCAGGGGCACGCTTCAGTAACACTGCACATGTGTGAGATCGGAAGGTGAATGCTGGGTAGCCAACATGCATCTAATTATGGAAGAGAGACCCAGCGGGCTTCACATGCCCCCAGTCAGGATGGCCACGCTGTGCAGAAGGAGAACAAAGAGAGTAATCAATGCTGTACATCTACAAAAATGGGGACACTTTTGACAATTGGCAATGGTGAAAGAATGAGTGGTGACAATCACAGGGGTAATTTTCTAAAAAAACAAACAAAAAAAAACAACAACCGTAACTCTGCTTTAAAAGTGGAACTTCAGCGTCCTTGGAAGATGAGTGGCATTAATGTCAGATGAGTAAGTCTGAAGAAGACATCAACAGGGATAGATGGAATATTGCAGCAAAAGCTGTCTTTTCAGGGTGCACCATAATAAGAAAACAAAATAATAATAATAATAATAATAATAACTGGAATTCAAATCTGAAATGCACAAAGCTAAAGCAATTAAATCTAGTTTTTCTACTATCTGACCAATGATTAATGTCTAAAGCTAGCCATATAAGAATTGATTTTTTTAGCCCAGCCTGTGGGAAGAACAGAAATTGAACAGATTCCTACATCACAAAAGCATTGATGGACAAATCTCCCTTGATAGCTATTGTATTCTGTCAGCCGGTGCAGATCAGTGCCTTCATCTCATTGGATGGAGGGGCTGTTTGGCTGACAATTTCTACTAAGTTCTTTTGGAAAGCTTGATTGACCAGTTGACTTTTGTGGAGTCTAGTGGGGCCAACAAGGGCAACCACAGCTCAAACTTCTACCAATTAAGTATGAATCAGACACAATTCAAGGCATGTATGGCAACCTTAAGTCTAAAATATGGCTCTTACTGCTCAACAAGAGTGATGGGTAGTTACTCATTGTAACTATTCCATTTCCAACATTTTACCGTGGGTAAATAACGCAAGATGAATTATGATCTGTTGTAGTAATGCCAAGTACTTTGCACATTCCATTTTGTGCTAAAAATAAATAAATAAAATCCAACTAAATGCAGGTATGCACTCATGTAAAAAAAGAATTAACTGGTATTTGTAATCTACCTAGTAAAGGAAAGATCCTGAATCTGGTTGGAACCTCCTGTAATCTCCTTTGCAGCCCCAAGAGAAAGGGAGAGCCAGCATTAGGAGCCAATCAAATTCCACTGCAGGACATGTGCTGATGATGAACATATGGACATGAGGAATGAGCAAAGTAAGGCCTGTTGTTCCTTCATTGTTCAAACAGTAAGGGGCCATCTAGACAAGCAGTTATCTCTTGCCTATTCTTGCCGGTGGAAACTACCTCCATGCACAGTTTGTGTGCGAACAGTCGCAGCCAGCAGTGGCACAGCCAGATCTGTAATCTGTGCAAATCAATGGGTAGCACTGCAATGTTTGTATGAAACGCACCTCTTAGTGGTTACAGGTGTTTGGCGGATTCAATTCACCCTGGATGCAGATGGTTTGTGCCCAGGGTCAGCAGTCCTGGATGCAGCCCGGTTTGTATGTGCCCGTAGCAGAGCAGTGCTGCGTCCAGATGCAGAGGTTGCCGGTCTGAATGGACTCTAAGTTGGTGCTGTGTCCTGTAAGGATTGGCAGCTGTGCTCTTAAAGAAAACGGGCTGCTCAGAATTACAAATCCTTTGGCAAATTTACCAGTCTTCACATATACTGTAACTATATTTAGCTGCTTTCTAGCAATCAGCTTTAAATAAAGGCAAAAATCAAAGATCGCTCCACAATGTGAGCGGTTCACGTATTCACACGACACTGACAAGTAAGCAGTGAGATAGAAGTCACAGGTTCCGATTATCATACACACACTAAATCCAGCCATGGTAACAAACCTATTTTTAGAGCTGCTGGCTTCAAGTTCTTGCATAGTATGCATATCCACATAGACATAGTACTTTACTGCTCTGTCACCTGGCAGCTCTGTAATCTCATATTATTATTATTAGCTGCTTGTCAGAGGGTCCGGGAGTCTATCTAACTTACCAGAATCTGTAAACCCCAATAAATGAAGCTGAGCCCCTCACAAGTATCAGTAGCATTGTCTCCTGATCAATCTGGGCACAATCATTGTCTCCTGATCAATCTGGGCACAATCATTGTCTCCTGATCAATCTGGGCACATTCATTGTCTCCTTATCAATCTGGGCACAATCATTGTCTCTTGATCAATCTGGGCACAATCATTGTCTCCTGATCAATCTGGGCACAATCATTGTCTCCTGATCAATCTGGGCACAATCATTGTCTCCTGATCAATCTGGGCACAATCATTGTCTCCTGATCAATCTGGGCACAATCATTGTCTCCTGATCAATCTGGGCACAATCATTGTCTCCTGATCAATCTGGGCACAATCATTGTCTCCTGATCAATCTGGGCACATTCATTGTCTCCTGATCAATCTGGGCACAATCATTGTCTCCTGATCAATCTGGGCACATTCCGAAGGTCCACAGGGGGAATGCAAGTGATTCCTTTCCACAGTTTCACATACATATGTGTGAGCATGAGGGTATGACCATGACAAATCCTCTATAGAAATCAATGGTAAATCACTGATAAAATCAAAGTATATGCAAACTCAATCACTAAAATCATATAAGCTTTATAGTTGATGTCATTTCAAAACCTATTCCATTATATTTAAATCTGCAGCTTTCACTGAACTCATAAGGTCCTTGGTTAAAATAGGACTAAACTCCCATCTCTGACTTTTACCTACAGATAAACCTATAATAAGGCTTACCTTTAGGTAGTGTAAACATGCACCGTTTAGGAGACATTTACTATACATGCAGCCAGTGACATCACCGGCGCATGCCCTCTGAAGGAACAGCCACCCGGGCCATTACTTTAGAGTCCTGTGCCGTAAACGGTGGCTCCCATGTGCATGGGTGGGAGGGATGTTATGGCGGCTCCGGTCAGTCACAGAGCCGGAGTCCGGAAGGAAGACCAGGTGAAGATGGGAGCGCCTGCAGAGGTGACAGCGCCGCGCTGGAAGGCTTCTTTTTCAGGGTAGTTTAACATAATGTGCAAGTATGAGATGCATACTAGAGCATTTTGACATTACCTTGCAGTTCAGAAAAAAAAAAAAAAAACACCCAGCGGTTTACTACCGCTTTAAGCGCATACTTTTGGTGATAGCACTCTGTTTCTGGCTCTCAATTGTGCTCTTGCGTTATCACTCTGGGCATCCAGTCGGAAATACTAGTGGCTGCTTCAACAAACTTTACACTATTGTCACCCTCAGGAAACCCACCCTAATAAGAAATGCCATACAGCCATTGCTGGAGTGCATGTAGGTAGACAAGAAGTGACAGCTAAGGTGCTGCAGTAGAACAGCAGCACTGATATACAACATAAGGATGAAATAAAGGCAATTATTTTATTAAAAGAGGTCAGTTGGTTATCATACATTGTGGGACATTCACTAATGCAGAAGAGTATCAATGAATGTGTGATTTAATCTTTGGGTATGTTTTCTGACCAAAGTGACAGTTTTAGTTTTTGATGTAAGTGCAGCCAAATAGTGACTACACCTTCTTTTTATTAGTTGTGCTGCAACTGTGGGCATTTATTAGTGAAATGTGACCTAAGAACTATCACAAAAATTAGAAGCGCTAAGGAGCACTTTTTAAACACATGCAGATTTGCAGATATTGTTTTTACATAGCAGCTAGTTTATGGTGCAAACTGCACACATCAAATACATCTTTTCCTAATTTGCATTAAAAAAATAAACTAGAGATAAGCAACTTAAGCAGCTGCTAAATTATAGGACAGTTTTAATAATGTTCCAAACAGTGTTTTAGCAAATTAACCTCCCTGGCGGTATGATTATTTCGGATTTTAGGTGCTGAAAGCGGTACAATTATTTTGCATGGAAATTTGGCGTTTTATATTGTAGGTCTGTAAATCTTAACAATAACACACTTAAATCTGTCCAAACAAGAGTCTAGTAGATATCCCGGATATGATAAAGTTTGAAACACAAAAACATAAATTATAATATAATAAATAAAAATAAATAATAAAAAAAAATTTAAAAAAATAGTAATAAAATAAATTTCCCCACAATTCACTATCGCTCAATTCTGCAAGTGTTATAATTTACTATCGCTGTTTTCTAGCTGGTCTAAAGCCACTTTTGACGTAAAGGGACACTTTTTGGTTGCTATGGACAATCTCCAGTTTCCAGGCAGAAAGAACAGTATATATAACATAAAACTGCATGCAGGGCATGGGCCAAAGCACTGGGGACAAAAGGGATGTGAAATAATTTCATACAGTACTGTAATCTGTAAGATTACAGTACTGTATGTGTTATGATTTTTACTTTTTTTTAAATTTGCCGCCAGGCTCCGCCCCCGTGCGTCGCGACGCTCGCAGGGAACGGAGCCTGGCAAGGAGAGGCTTCGGAGGAGACAGAGCCCTCGGACACTGCGGGGGACATCGCAGGATCCCGGGGACAAGGTAAGTAAGGAGGCACCAGGATCCTGCAATGTAATCCTGAGTGTGGCTCGGGATTACCGCTAATGGTCCTGAATTTTAACCCCGAGCCACACTCGGGAAAACCGCCAGGGAGGTTACAGGCCATTCACTTAGAGTTTACATGCACTTTAACGTCGTTTTAAAGTCCAAGAGTATTCACTGCTATAAAGTAAGAAACAACTCCCCACTAACTGTTCCACCTACCCATGCTGTCAGTCAAATCTTGTGAGGAGGGAGCCGGGGGCATAGGCCGAGCTGTGCTGTGTGCATCTATGGATACACACAGTCCAGATCGGGAGCACACCCGCACACAGCTTGCTATAGGGGAACATGCAGGAAGGTGGAAGCAGAGCGTGCCAGCGGGGGACTGCAGAATAGGAGATAAGGGACCTCTCTGTGCAATACCACTGCATACAGCAGGTAAGTATAACACCTTTTTTATTTTTATAAAAATAAATGAGGCTTTACAACCACTTTTATATCTACTTTACCCATCTTGAAACAGCAACCGTCAAAAGGACAACTTAATGGGGTTGATTTACTAAAGGCAAAAAGACTGTGCACTTTGGAAAGTGCAGTTGCACACGGCAAGAGCAGTTGCTCCAGAGTTTAGTAAATGAGCAGAAGCTCTGCTGACTTTCTTCAACCAATCATGTGCAAGCAAAAATGCCGTTTTTTTTATTTTCCTTGCATGTGATTGGGTATTCTTTGCAAAGTGAAGCTTTACCTCATTTACTAAGCTTTGGAGCAACTGTACTTGCAGAGTGCAATTGCACTTTCCAAGGTGCACAGTCTATTGGCCTTTAGTAAATCAACCCCAAAGTGTTACTAAACTCAGGACTCTGCATTCACTATATCTGGTCTCCCACAGTACACAGAACATGGAAATGCAATAGTTTTAGTAAATATAAACTGCTAAATACCTTTTCCCATCAGCAGTATATAGCAGTCTTGTGACTTCTATCAGTGTCCAGCCAAGCTCTGGTTAATCTTGTAGGAGGGGAATTAATTCTACTCTGACTGTCCTATGAGACTGCAGGACCCCTGACCCTCTGTCTGGACAGTGCTGATTGGCTCTTTCATCGTGACAGTTTTAGAAAATGTTTGCACAATTTATAAACACCTTTATTGGCACTTTGTGACTTCTATCTTAACTCCCCGATGCCTAGCTAATGCAATGAATATAGCTATCTTTAGGCTCCACGTACACTAGCAGCTCCTAAACTACCAAAACTCAACTCCATAAAAGCCTATGCGTCCATGTACACATAGGTTTTTAGGATTGTTTACGAGCTGCTGGAGTTAGGGGAGGTTCAACTTCCCCTAACCTCCCTCTCCTGAACGCAGAAGAATTGCGTTTAGGATAGGAACGCTTTGACCGCCGGCCGCAAAATGCAGAAAATCATGGTGCGATTTTGGCAGGTTTTGCGTTTTCAATTTTCAAATTAGTTCAAGTGTACATGAAGCCTTAGAGTTTAGGGTTCTTTAAAAGTTAACCTTACTTTGTCTGTTATTGGTCACTGCACTTTTGCGCTTTGTACTTTTGAAAAGACTAAGCCCATTTATAAGAGCAATATCCAAGTATAATAATCCATAGCAGCCAATTAGCTTTTAGCGTTCACACTGCTGTAAACCAATAAGAGGGTAAATGGCTGCATCTTGCATAACATCTTTGCTCTGTACTGCATGTCATACTCCAATTACATATTCTAAAAAGCCAAAGAGCAATGTGAAAAAACCTAAATTATTTATCTGCTGTGAGATGAAATCTAATTGTTGTAGGTTACAAACATCACAGCTGGTATTAAATATAGGTTTGTTATTTGTGAGCTCTACTGGACATACTGAATATTCCAGTGATGTAAAGAGTAGGAGGTGCATAGCTATACACCACAACTAACTTTCAGCTTTTATAGGGTGCCCATAGACTAGAACAGTGGTCTCCAATCTGTCTACCTTTATCTGACTCTTCGGGCACCATTCCATCCACTGACACCAATGATGGGGCACTATTACTCCCACTGACACCAATGATGGGGCACTATTGCTCTCACTGACACCAATGATGGGGCACTATTGCTCTCAATGACACCAATGATGGGGCACTATTGCTCCCACTTACACTAATGATGCGGCACTATTGCTCCCACTGACACCAATGATGGGGCACTATTGCTCTCAATGACACCAATGATGAGGCACTATTGCTCCCACTTACACTAATGATGCGGCACTATTGCTCCCACTGACACCAATGATGGGGCACTATTGCTCTCAATGACACCAATGATGGGGCACTATTGCTCCCACTTACACTAATGATGCGGCACTATTGCTCTCACTGACACCAATGATGGGGCACTATTGCTCTCAATGACACCAATGATGGGGCACTATTGCTCCCACTTACACTAATGATGCGGCACTATTGCTCCCACTGACACCAATGATGGGGCAACATTACTCCTGAAAATTTCTGTAATCAGTGATAAAATAGAGGTAGTTATTTTTATTCAAATGTTAATACCTTATAAGTATTTTCGTGTGTGATTCTTCACTTTATTTAGGTGATAAATTTTAAAAGCATAGTCACCTCCAAACCTTCTATCGTGCACAGCTTGTAACAACTGAATACATGAATCAAAAAAAAAAAATGTTATGTGAGCTCCAAGCGCGGTCTAAATCCAACCAACATAAACCAGGACCTGCACTGGAGTTGCACAATACCCTAAAAGGCCGCACTGTACTCTTTTTTGAATATTAGAATAGATCATGCATTCCAACCATTTGTAGAAATACTACAGGAAACTATTAAACAATGTGGAATTATACCCATTATTACACTACAGCCTTAGCCTGCTCTCTTTCAGCCGCTAGCTTGTGATTCATCAAATACTTTGACCTAACAAACATGGGGCTTGCTGAGGTCTGTACTCATCACTAAGAATTCTGTAAAAAACGACTTATTTAAAAAACTCACTTTCCATCATCCCTAATGGCAGGGCCATGTAGATCTTTAAATTGTATCTCTATACAGGAAAGTTTAAAGTTGTGCTGTGGATAAAAAGGAGGCAGACATGTTTTTGGACAGATTTTTGACATTGGAAAATATTGAATATGTATGCTTTAACCGCTTTAGCCCCGAAAGATTTTGCCCCCTTCCTGACCAGAGCACTTTTTGTGATTCGGCACTGTGTCGCTTTAACTGACAATTGCACGATCATACGACGTTACACCAAAACAAAAATGACGTCCTTTTTTCCCCACAAATACAGCTTTCTTTTGGTGGTATTTGATCACTTCTGTGGTTTTTATTTTTTGCGCTATAAATAAAAAAAGAGCGCCAATTTTGAAAAAAAGCGCAATATTTTTTACTTTTTGCTATAATAAATATCCCCCAAAATATATATAAAAAAAAATTTTTTTCCCTCAGTTTAGTCGCAATAAGCGTATATTGATTGGTTTGCGCAAAAGTTAAAGTGCCTAAAAAATAGAGGATAGTTTCATGGCATTTTTATTTTTGTTTACTAGTAATGGCGGCGATCTGCGATTTTTATCGGGACTGCGACATTATGGCAGACACGTCAGACAAATTTGACACATTTTTGGGACCATTGGCATTTATACATCGATCAGTGCTATAAAAATGCATTGATTACTGTAAAAATGTCACTGGCAGGGAAGGAGTTAACACTAGGGGGCGATCAAGGGGTTAATTGTGTCCCCTAGTGTGTGTTCTAACTGAAGGGGGGAGGGGACTGTGTAGGGGAGATGACAGATCGCTGTTCATAGTCTGTATGAACAGACGATCAGTCACTTCTCCCCTCAGAGAACCGGAAACTGTGTGTTTACACACACAGATCCTGGTTCTCCGTGTGCCTCGAGCGATTGCAGGAGCCTGGCGGTGATCGCGACCGACGGGGCACTCGCATCGGCTACATGGGCGCGCACACGTGCCGCAAAGCGAAGTTACGTAACGTTGTTTCGCTCAGCTGTGCCATTCTGCCGCAGTTCAACTGCGGCAGCTGGTCGGCAAGTGGTAAAACTCTAAAGTTGGCTCATGGGAATGTCCTTCATTAACCAAGTCCTTTAATCAGTTACAAAGGCTGAGAATACTGCAATGAGAGGTGTAAAGGGGCATGGCAGAGCACTGACCTCAGAGCAAGAAGTAGTGTATTTAAAGCCCCCGTCTTGGGACATTCCAGAAAGCAAAGGAACATAAGCAAAGATATGTGTAGGCTTGTGCCTCCACCTGCTTTTTTGCCAGAGGTCAGTTTATTTAAAGGAGAAGTCCAGCTGGGCTTCTCCTATGGGTCACAGGAGTGCAATGCGTTTGGCACTCCTGCAACCCGTTTTCAGCAGAGAGCGATCTGAATTCCACTCTCTGCTGACGTCACAGGAATCAGTCCAGGAACCGCGTCATCCCGACAATAAAGTCTGGATCCGCCAAGTGTCTGGACTGATACTGTCTCAGCCTCCCAGCGAGCCACTGATAGATTGAGAAGACCAACCTCTGCCCCTCCGCAGCTCAGCGCTCCAGTAAGCGCGGAAAGGGGGGGGGGCAGAGCGGAGAGCTGCTGACTGACAGGCAGCAGCTCTGTGCTCAGGGAGCTGACAGAACCGAGCCATCGGCGATGTTCCATCGCTCGGTTCTCAGTATAGAGGCAGCAGGAGACAGATATAGCATTAAACCGATGCTGCATCCACCTAGGTAAGTATGATTAGGGGAAAATGAATGTTTACTGAGAACAGGTTCACTTTAAATATAATCTAATAAAAACTGGTTTTAGTATGTGAAGCTGCAAGGGTTAATGTACAAAATTAGCTGATCTCCTAAACCAAATGCCCAAGGATAATCCATGATCTGTACCAGATCTGCTTTTTATACAGGATCCATACTTGTCAATGCCCATCCCCAATATCGCATCATCATGAATGATGGCAAGGACAGGACTCAAAGCAGAAGTTTTCACAGAGAAAAAGTCTGTGTTATTGTAGTTTATGTTTAGTAAACCTCTATAATGATTTCAGCCTCAGCCTCTCATTTTTTTCTTAATATATCCCCGCTTACTGGGAGGCAATGGGGTTGATTTACTAAAACTGGAGAGTGCAAAATCAGGTGCAGTTCTGCATGGAAATCAATCAGCTTCCAGGTTTTACTGTCAAAGTTTAATTGAACAAGCTGAACTTACAAGCTGATTGGATACCATGTAGAACTGCACCAGATTTGGCACTCCAGTTTTAGTAAATCAACCTCAATGTCTGCACAATTCAGACAGTCACCCAGCCACCGGATACAGCGTTGTCCTGCTGACATCATTCTGTCAACAGACACTTCTTGGTCCCATGTAGCCACCTTACTTCTAATGCCATTGAGAGGCCCGTCGGCGGGCATCGTGATGATGCTCTACTAGGCCCGCTCCCCTCCTACTTGCTGAATGAAAGACTAAAGGCCACCTACGATATGTGATGTGCATATCCCAGGTGGCCCAGTGAACACTATGCACATTGTCTGCCTAGGTGAACGACATGCATGGAGGGGCGGGCGGCATGATTTGTTAAGTAAATTAAATAAAACACTGCCCTATTGCTATAAAGTAGAGGTCGCGAGGAGGGAAGTAAACAATACAGAGGGTATAGATCTGCTTTAAGGCCTAGGTTTAGTAAAAAAAAATAAAAATAAAAATAAATCAATGCAATGTGTTCCTTCTGCTGCTGGCTCCTTGCTTTAGCTGAAATCTTTCTCCTCTGACCTCCCCCCTACCCCCACCAGAGGACCTGTGATAGGCACTCATCAAGGGTGCCAACTATGCCCACCCTTTTCTTCCCCTTCCTCCATTCATAGGGGGCATAGTCTGGCACTTTTTAAGTGCCTGTCACAGCTCTTTCAGCACTATTAACTACGTTGTCTTATTTATCTCAGCCTTTTGGCTGGATCCAGGTACGCTTGTGCCTGCACCTGATTTTTATGCCAAAGTTCAGTTTATTCCCTTTGTTCACTGAGAACAGATTCACTTTGCAGCCTTGCAGCATTTGGCTGGATTCAAATCCTCATATTTTGTTTTTGTAAACTTAGTAAGCGTACCCAGTTATGCATTTGGCCAAATGTAAAAAAATAATCAAATGGATGTGCTGCCAAATTCAAATATTTAGGCTTACTTGCAGCATTTTTCCTTTTCATTAACTACTTTCTATTAATTTGAAACTTTAAACTTGTTAGGAAATTTGACTTTGGTAGTCAATTTCTTAGCACGGTCCCCTACCTCCTTGCACACCATAGCCTTCTCCTCTCCTGTGAGTGTCACTAAAGCCTCATACACACAATCGAGCTTCCATCGGACTTTTCCGTGGATTTTTGTCTAAAGGGGGCGTTGGCCGTGAACTTGTTCTGCATACGGCAGAACTTTTTCAGCCAACATTCCCCAAATTACGTGGTTTTTAAGCTCTTTACCGCCACCCTTTGGGCAACTTCTGCTATTGTTGGCTGATGTTTAGCATTGGTTCTGAGCATGCGTGTTTGTACTTTGGACTTTAGTCCGATGGACTTGTGTACACACGATCGGATTATCCTCCATCGGACATTTGTTTCTGAAAAGTTTGAGAGCATGCACAGCAAATATTTGTCCGTTGAAAAAACGAAAACAATTGTCCGATGGAGCATACACACGGTCAGATTGTCCGATAAAACAGGTCAGTCGGGCCGTTGTTGTCAAAAAGTCCGATCGTGTGTATGGGCCTTTACCTTCTATGCTGGCCCAGCCAATCTTTCCTTCTCTTCACCTCATGACATAACCTTTTATGTAGTTGCTGGGACAGGAACAAAGAGGAACATCATAAAGTGTTAATTGAGTGACAGTTCCCAGTCTGCTGGACTTACGGACACATCCAAGATGGGGGCATCCAACAGCTCTCAGGGCTTTTGGATGTCTACACAAAATAAAGAGAAAATACAAAAAAAACACACAAATAATACCACAGTCTACCCACCTGGAGGCTGCTATCTCAACTTTTGTCCTTGCTACAGCCGCTGCTCTTTGAGCTCCTTCAATGGCCCGATCTACTTTTTCTTTTGTTTTGGTGTTCTTTATCGGGATAAGCTGTTTTCTTATTCCACGCACTAAAACATTGTTTTTATACTTTCCCTCTTCCTTTGTGCCATCTGGGAATATGGTACATCCATATCCATGCCTCCTGTTATTCAGCCATTCGCCCTCATACTTCATTCCATTTGAGCGCTCACTTACTCCAAATCCAGTACGTTTGTCATTCTTCCATTCCCCCATGTAGGTTTCTGTGGTGGTGGCATCTACATGATCTTCTACGGGACAGTAATCAGAGTCTAGATCTCCAAAGCTAATTGTAGAATTTGCATCACTGGAGCTTATTCTACTCATAGCTGCATCGCTTCTCACAGAGCTACGCTTGCTAGATATAGAGATCTTGGACTCAGACTTTCGTAGCTTTATGCTACCCAACAGTGATCCTCTTCGGAACAAACCTTTCTTTTTGCTGGTCATAAGCTCGGAGTCACTGTGAAAATTCAACACAAATCCTCCACGCGTCCCTGCAGGACTATCTGCTCCAATGTCATGGAGCACTGTGCCATTACTCTGTTCACTGCGAAGTGAAGATAGAGAGGTTCGAAGAGGTGAACGGATCACCGTAGCCATGCCATAGGGAACACTCTGGCGGACACCATATCCATGTCTCATGCCTCCCATCCATTGCCCTTGGTAGGTACCTGTAAAGCAATGAACATCAATGTCAACAGAATGTCAAAGGAAAAACAAATGCCAAAACTACATTTCATAAATACTGTTTTTACATGTAAATGGATGCTTTTTTTATTCCCACTAAGGCCCCTTTCACACTTGTGCGACTTATCCTGCAACGTTGCATGACAAGCCATACCCCATGATTTCTAATGAGTACCATTCATATCTAAGCGACTTCAAATCGCAGCGACTTCAAAGTAGTCCCTGCACTACGTTGGTCTGACTTTGAGGCGACTTGAGGTCCATCTGACAGCGGTGATGTGCCGCACAAAAACTGGCACATCACTTAGTAAAATCAGCACACATTACAAACATTGTTACACACACATTTATCCCTTTGATTGCTCCAGTTGTTAAAGTGGTAGTAAACTCAGTTTTACCACCTGTACCTACAGGTATGCCTATAATAAGGCTTACCTGTAGGTACTGTGAATATCTCCTAAACTTGTACAGTTTAGGAGCTTTTTAGAGTGCATGAAGCCGGTGATCTCACCGCCGCATGCGCTCTAAAGGTCCGGCATACTGTGTCGGACCTTCAGAGCCTGTGCCGTAAACGGCGGCTCCCATGCACATACGCGGGAGTGAGCAGTCAGTGTATATTATTAGCACTGATCACTGTATTAGTGTCACTGGAGATGTCTGTGGCAGTTAGTCAGTTCCCACAAAGCATCAGTTAGTGTCAGATTGCGCGCCGTACCGCTATAAGTCGCTGATCGCAGCAATTACCTATAAAAAAAGAAATAGATGCAAATTCCAGTATATATCACATAGTTTGTAGGTGCTATAACTTTCACGCAAACCAATCAGTATACACTTATTGGGATTTTTTTTTTATCAAAGACACGTAGCAGAAAATTTTTTTTATTGTATGTGTTTTATAACAGAAAGTAAAAAATATATATTTTATGAAATGTATGCTCTTTTTTCGTTTATAGCACAAAAAATAAAAAAAACGGTGATTAAATACCACCAAAAGAAAGCTCTATTTGTGGGAACAAAAAAAATATAAATTTTGTTTGTGTACAGTATTGCATGGCTGTGCAATCACCAGTTAAAATAGCGCAGCGCCGAATAACAAAAAATGGCCTGGTAATGAAGGGGGTAAAACCTTCCGGAGCTTAAAGCATTTGTTACCTCAACATTTCATATTCCTGATATGTGCCTGCTATACTATGTACTTGTATGAGAAATTATATTGTTCCCTTTGTATTGCTTCCTTTGTGTGAAATTCCTGGTGTTCCTGCCAGTCCCTCCGCTTTCCTATTAAAAACTAACCAAACTAACAGGAGAACACAGCGTGGTCAGTTTCTCTAGCTGTGCTGGGAACTCAGCCTGCTCTCCTCCAATGATCAGACTTGTCCTAACACACCCCCTCCGCACAGCCATTCATTGGGAAGCTCAGCGCGTTGCTGCTTCTCCTCCCCCCATCTCTTATGCAGCTGAGAACAGAGGGAAAATGGAAAAAGGGTATTTATAATGTTTTTTTCATATCTATACAAAAATGTTTTACTTTTTATTTCTATTTTAAACTGAATGGGTTTTACAAGGTGATCGTTTTCAATTACTTTAAGTGGTTAAAATAAAGAAAACTTTGCAAATTTTCACCATAATTTATGGGCTGTTCTTTCATTTTTTTGATATCTTTGGCAATTCTGATCAAGTGCATAATACATTTTTTCAGCCTCTCCCACAAATGAAGATTATCTAGTAAAACCAAAGTTTGAGCAATGTTATTTATGTCTTCTCCGGTCTCCTGACATCTAGCCATATGTGAAGTGCTGAAAGCTAATATGTAGGTCATGTACATATTACAAAAACATAATGTGCACACTTTTTCAGATGTTCAGATCCTTAGCAGAAAGCCACACTTCCCTTCACACATCCAGAAGTCCCTCACATCCTGGAGAGCAGGGTTCTCCACAAGCCATTTTCCTGTTTATCTGGTCATCCATCTCCTTTTTTTTAAAAAACATGTCTTATCACATGTAAGAGAAACTTCCTTTGTTCAACTTCTAACCATTCAAGAAGGACTTGCACGTGTTTCCACATCAAAACATCCGACCAACAAATCAAGTCACTTTTCCCACAACGCTCATCAGATTTTGGGACTGTCCTGTCTTATTTATGCACAAAACTAACAGAAACACGCGACTACTCTTAGTGCTTACAAGAGATATGAGCTCCAAGTGTGTGGAGGAGGAATTCCTTTTTACCAGAGAATACAGAGATATACTGTAAATCGCACAGCCTACACTGTGATTAGAAGATGTGCGTTAGTCACCACATGTCAGGTGTAGGTGTCCATTTATGTGCCTAGTGTGGGACAGAAATAATCTAAAGAACTGGATGACTCAACTCCTAGCACTCAAAGGGAGATTTGGTGCTTTCATTTTGGGGATTCCAATATTTGGCGTGAATGGAAGCTAAATGCTCACCACACAACCAAAACCATTTATGTTGGCCCAACCAAATGTTTGTCCATATTACACATTGTGAGCTGTTTGTTTATTGCAATGATGCCACAAAATCAAAGCAAAACTGTTAAAACATCCCTCCCATTAGACCTCGTTCACATGGACATACTACAGCGTACGCCCCTGTGAGGGCTGAGTTTACCCCCACAGAGACACACACAGCTGCTGCTCCCAATATGACATGGGTGTGAATGCATGGCTCTGAATACACACTGTCTGCGTTCGGGGACATGCACCCACACCCTTGTCAAATTGGGAGCAGTGACTGTTGCATCTCAACTGACAAGATTAGGACTGGCTGCATTGCCAATGCCTGTATTGGAATATACAGGAACACCTGTGCAGGTAAACAAGGCCCTTGCTTGGTCATATACTCTAGTATGCCCGTGTGAATGAGATGAGGTGGATGGAGGAATCCTCCCCACTAATGCCGCATACACACGAGCGGACTTCTCGTCGGACTGAGTTCCGATGAAACGTACTTGCCTACACACGATCCCACCAAAGTCTGATTGTTTCAAACGTGATGACGTACGACCGAACTAGAAAAGGAAGTTCAATAGCTAGTAGCCAATAGCTGCCCTTGCGTCGTTTTCGGTCCGTCGGACTAGCATACAGACAAACATTTTTTTCGATAGGGATCAAGTCCGTCGGAAAGATTTGAAACATGTTCTATTTCTAAGGTCCGTCAGATTTTTTGATAGAAAAGGTCCGATGAAGCCCACACACGATCGGAATGTCCGACGGATTCGTTCCGTCAGACCTTTTGTCCCAAAAAGTCCGCTCGTGTGTACGCGGCATAAGAGCCCTGCTGGCAGATCACACTCATCTGTGGCTGCAGCCAGCTGATCAAGAAATTTTCCAAAAAGACCGTTAGACAATCTAACAATCAATTTCTGTATTACAGGAATGGCCACACATGGATTGAAATTTGGTAGAATTTCAATCCATCTATGGCCAGCTTTATACTCACCTGTCCTAGATCTTTGCCAGAGCCACTGCTGCAGACTCTCCTTGCAGAGCAGCCTATATCCCAATTACTATGGAAAGGCTATAACGGCTAGTTTACACTTGCTTCAAAACATGGCTTCGGACACGCTTTGTTAAAGCAGAACTCCGGCCAACATTTTTTTTCCATGTCCTTGTTGCTGATCTCCTACCTTCACCAAGTTGCCATCCATGTTCTTCTGACATGGAGATGACATGGTGGTCCCTGAAATGGAGGTGACATGGTGGTCCCTGACATGGTGGTCCCTGACATGGAGGTGACATGGTGGTCCCTGACATGGAGGTGACATGGTGGTCCCTGACATGGAGGTGACATGGTGGTCCCTGACATGGAGGTGACATGGTGGTCCCTGACATGGAGGTGACATGGTGGTCCCTGACATTCGCCACTGGTGGTCCCCGACATGCTGCACTGGTGATCCCTGACCGGTGGTCCCTAACATTCGGCACTGGTGGACACTGATAAGCTGCACTGGTTTGAATTTAATATAAATGCATTACATTTATCAATTTAATGTTATTTATTACTGTAAATGCATTAAATTAATGTTATATTAATATGCATTTATATTAAAATGCTTTGCATTTATAAGGCTGTAACCTATCATACCGTGTGTTATGTATGGCTTGCTGGCTGTAGAATGAGGGGTGTGATTTATGTTGAAGTGGGTGAGTTCACATTTACATGTACAAGCCTAGTGTACCTCCCACATTCACTCCCATCCCAAGGATTCATGGGAAATGTAGTCTGATTACAGTTGGAGAGAGAGAAGAGGATATGATGTAATCACGGTTGTAAGAGATCCTCCCTGCCAGAAAAGATCAAACATTTTTTAAATCAGAAAACTGACTTCCTGAAAATCAAATCAGTCATATCTTTAAACGGTAAGAAATTTCACAAATGTAATAATTGTTTAGTGTTTTGTGTGTGTGTGTGTGTGTGTGGGGGGGGTACTAATGGGGGATTTTTTGAAAATCCAGGAGTTCTGCTTTAACCCCCCTGACGGTATTCCTGAGTCTGGCTCGGGGTGAGATTTTAGTACCAAAAGCGGTAACCCCCGAGCCAGACTCGGAATCGCATCGCTGGATCCTGGAAGACGTGACTTACCTTGTCTCCGGGATCCCGCGATGTTCTCCCGCTGTGTGCGGCAGTCGGATCTTCCGCCCGATGCACTGTGTGCCCTGGCTTCCGTTCCCTGCGAGTGTAGCGGCGCAGGGGGTGGAACCAGCGGCAAATTCAAAAAGTATAAAACACAAACACACTGACACATTGTAATCCTATTGGATTACATTACTAAATAAAATAAAATTGAACTCAGTTTGCCCCCCAGTGCTTTGTCCAGTGCCCCTGCCTGCAGTTTTACTGTACTTTCTGTCTGGAAACTGCAGAGCGATCATGGCATCAAAAAAGCGTGCTTCGACCTCAAAAGCGACATATGACCTGCTGGAAAACAGCGACAGCGAGACAGAATCGCTTGCAGAAGTGAGTGATAACGATTCATGGGGAAGTTCGTCATCAGGCACGAAAAGCGATTTCAGCGATGATCCTGCGACTGTGCCCAGTGATGTGCGGACTTGGTGCTCGATTGACTGCGGTACGGAGTACACAGCACCCCCAAGATTCCCGTTTACCGGAGCACCTGGTATCAAAGTGTAGGTTGAAGATGACAGCCCCTTGGGATACCTCCAACTCTTTTTGACTGATGAGGTTATAGAAAGAATTGTTACAGAGACCAATCGGTACCAGGAGCAACAAGCTGCTATACCTCAGAGGTTTTCAAGGAGCAGAAAATGGGAACCAGTGACCAAAGAGGACATCTGGAAGTTTCTGGGCCTAATTATTCTCCAGGGAGTGGTGGGGAAACCCCTGCAGAAGTGGTACTGGACAACCAACAAAATACTAGCCACTCCTTTTTTGGCACCATCATGTCGGAATACAAATTTTCTCTCATAATGAAATATCTGCATTTTCAAAATAATGAAGAATTTGATGAGACTTCTCATACAGCTCCAAAACTGAAAAAGATTTGGGATCTATATCAAATTATTCTGAACATTTTCCAGCAGACCTATGTACCAGACAGAGACGTCAGTATCGACGAAAGTCTAATGGCCTACAAAGGAAGACTTAGCTGGATACAGTACATCGCATCTGAGAGAGCACAATTCGGCATAAAATCATTCATGCTCTGTGAAGCCAGCACTGGTTACATATGGAATTCGGTCCTTAACACCGGGAAAGGGACCAAATTCAACGACAGATTCAGTAATTATGGAATGGCAACCGCTTCTGTTCTTACTTTGATTGAGCCATTGCTGAATCAGGGGTACTGTGTAACCACAGGTAATTTTTATACTTCTCCAGAACTCTATGAGTTCCTTCTACAACACAAGATGGATGCACACAAAAAATCTTCAGGCATCTTCTTGAACAGTGCCTGTGGAACGCTTTCATTCTTCTAAAAAAAAAGAGTGACAGGCCTGTGGTTCATGCAGACTTCGTTTGGAAAGTTGCTGAACTTATATTTCTCAAGCAAAAAACACCAACCACTGTAAATAGATCTGGACGTCGTGCTGTTGGCGTTGTGAACCCGGAACGCCTGACAGGTCGACACTTTATGAACCACATTCCACCAACAGAAAAGAAAGCAGCACCCACAAGGATGTGTGTGGTTTGCTGCTCTAAACGTGATGACACATGAAGGAAAATCAGAAAAGAAACCCGGTTCTACTGTCCTGACTGTGACATCGGACTTTGTGCTGTACCCTGTTTTAAAATTTTCCATACCCGAGATGTTTACTAAAGCACTATGACTACTAATATTGCACTCTGGTTTGGCCAAAAAAAATGTCAGTGTTTTTGATTTATATTATTTACTAAAATTTATTGAATAAAAATTATTATTACTATTATATTATTATTTGTTATTATTTATAGTTATTTATTATATTATAATTTATGATTTTGTAATTCAAACTTTATCATACCCAGGATGTCTACTAGACTCTTGTTTGGACAGATTTCAGTGAGTTATTCCTAAGAATTACAGGCCTACAATATAAAACGCCACATTTCCATGCAAAATAATTGTACCGCTTTCAGCACCTAAAATCCGAAATAATTATACCGCCAGGGAGGTTAAAGCTCTCTGAACGCCAGTTAAAGCCCTGTCACTAAATAAAATAGTTAGCTTACAGTTCTGTTTACACCTGCTTTTGCTTGGTGCTTCAATGAGGCTTCGGTGGGGCTTTGGTGGAGCTTCGATGAGGCTTCGGAGGGGCTTCAAGCGAGCTTTGCCATAGACTTCTATGGAGGCTTTGAAGATGCTTTAAAGCACCACTAAAGCTACTTGGGGTATAATTTTTGAAGTGAAGCCAAAGCAAAAGCTTAAATAGGACTGTAAGCTAACCATTTTATATAGTGACAGCGTACTAAAACTGGAGCACACAGAATCTGGAGCAGTTGTGCATAGTAACCAATCAGCCTGTAACTTCAGCTTGTTCAACTAAGTTTTGACAATAAAACCTGGAAGCTGATTGGTTACTATGCAGAGCTACACAAGATTCTGTGTGCACCAGTTTTAGTAAATCCCCCCAATGTGTAGCCATTTGTTCAGAGGTTAGCTTCTAGAAGATGAGAGCATTTAGCATGTTCCTTTCATTACTGATTGTGTCCCCCAGTGCTGCAAATAGACTATGCGAGAAAATAAGAGTAACATGAATGTTATCAAGTATTAATACTTCCCGGCTAGAGTATTTTTTTTATTAAAGTTCTACTTTAAAATATAAATGAGCCCTGAGAAAAGTTTTCATGGATGAGAAGCCGGGGATTACCAGACAAGCCTGAAATCATTAAGTAAACAATCTTCAGGAAAAATATATAACTAAACAGTAACACGTGGAGACAAGCTGAGGGCGAGAAAAGAACAATTTAGCATGACTAACCGGTATGACTCCGCTATGCCAAACGCCATGACAGTGGTATTATAATATTTACTTTTCCAGTGTAAGATGCTTTTATCTTTATGTAGATAGTGTGTCAAGAAGCCATATTTAAAGATGTTGCAGGAAGTGGAGAACAGTTGTTTAATAAACCTGAATGTTGTACGTGGTTCCCCCTCATGTTTATTTGATCTGTATAAACATGTAGTTACAGTAATGATCACCCCCCTGGCGCTAGGTAAAATATATACCTTTATTTTACAATTACTTCCTCCCCCGTATGTTTTCAGACTGTTTAAACACAACCTCCCGGCTGCAATCTTACACATTCACCATTCCACAGTAAAGCGGAAGAGTTAATCACATATGCCATTTCTAATCACAATGGGCCTCATCTATGGATGGCTTTAAAAAAAAAAAAGTTGTATGGTCAGATTGTAAGGTTTGTATGGTGACCTCGAGCCAGTCATTACTACACATGACAATCAAAGATTATGTTTTTATTTTTCACAAACTGCACTTGGATGGAGAAATGAAAACTGATTGGAAGCTATGAGCAACACTGGCTGTGAGCCATTCAATCTCAAAGATATGTTATAACAGGGCTCATCAAATCCCAGGCGCCAGGTTGCCATGGCAACTAGAAATTACATCCTGGCTCCTGGGCTTTTGTCAGTCCATTCACAGTTGGCACCATGCACAGGGATGCACAATTCCTAGCGCCCCAGACACACGACATGTAGCACCAGACCTCCTTCATAATTCTAACCTTACAACCTAGAGGGGGGCCTTTAAAGCGTTGCTTAAGGAAATTATAGGGTACTGAAGTTTGTCACCAATTCACAGGTGCACGCAAATTTAGGGATTGACATCTTGGGTATCTATTTACTCTTGGCTTTTATAGTTTACCAAAAAATTGGGTAATTTATTGCATTTTTGTGTCCCACCTAAAATTAACTTTAACCACTTCAGCACTGGAAGGTTTACCCCCCCCTTCATGACCAGGCCATTTTTTTGCGATACGGCACTGCATTACTCATTACATAACTGAAATTGCTCTGTCGCGCAAAGTTGTACCCAAATAAAATTGATGGAATTTTATGGAATATTTATTTATTGTACTAGTAATGGTAGAGATTAGCAACTTATTGCGGGACTGCAACATTGTGGTGGACAAATCGCATACTAAGTGACACTTTTTTAGAGACCAGTGACACCAATACAGTGATCAGTGCTAAAAAAATATGCATTGTCACTGTACTAATGACACTGGCAAGGAAGGGGTTAACATCAGGGGCGATTAAAGGGTTAAATGTGTTCCTAGTAAGTGCTTGCTAACTATGTGGGGGGGGGGGTGCTTTAACTGTGTGAAGAGAGAGATCCCTGTTCCTGCTTAGCAGAAATACAGGATCTCTGTCTTCCCTTGTCACAGAATGGTGATCTGCCTTGTTTACATCGACAGACCGCCATTTTGCCTCTCTTGGGAATGATTGGCGGGTCCCGGCAGACACGGGGTCCACCAGACACTCTCGCTGTGTCCAATAACAGCAGGAGCAGGTCACCAGTGGCACGTGTGCCCGCTCCAGACCCCGAAGTGCGAAATCACGTACCTGTATGTGATTTTGCACAGGGAAGCCACCTTGCAGTCGTATAAGTACTGTATGCAATCAGTTAATGTGTTTTTTACGGAAAATTTGTGTTTCCCAAACCTTATGTGTGACAAAAAATTGGAACTACCACTATTTTATTCTCAAGGGCATCATAGGGCTACATACCGTATATACTCGAGTATAAGTCGTTCCGAGTATAAGTCGAGGCCCTAATTTACCACAAAAAATGGGAAAAACTTATTGACCCGAGTATAAGACGAGGGTGAGAAATGCACAGCTACTGTAAGTGGAAAAGAGGGTCAACAATGCCCATTTGCAGCCTCACTGTGCCCATTTGCAGCCTCACTGTGCCCATTTGCAGCCATAGGTCCCCTGAACTTCAAACTTGGTAGTTAAGGGTTCCTAGATGCCCCCTAGCTGCAGCCAAAATTTGGGGTCTCTGAACCCAAAGGGTCCCGAAATGACATTGCAGCAGATGGACACAGTTGACCGAATTTGGGGCCCTGTATCTCAGGGCCACTTAGTGCTAAGAACCCCAAATTTGGTGTGCAAACCCAGTGGAACTAGCACCATAAAATTTCCAAAGCTGGGGTTTCTAGCACCAAGTGGCCCCGAGATACAGGGCCCCAAAAATCAGTTCAGAAAATGTCAAGCACTTTTCTACAGCAGAGAATGACATTTTCTGAACCGGTTTGGGGGCGGCCCCGTATCTCAGGGCCACTTAGTGCTAGGAACTTCAGCTTTGGATATGTTGTGGAACCAGTTCCACTGGGTTTGCACACCAAATTTGGGGTTCCTAGCACCAAGTGGCCCTGAGATATGGGGCCCCAAAGTCGGTTCAGAAAATGTCAAGCACTATTCTGCAGCAGAGAATGACATTTTCCGAACCGATTTTGGGGCCCTGTATCCCGGGGCCACTTAGTGCTAGGAACTTCAGCTTTGGATATGTTGTGGTACCAGGTCCACTGGGTTTGCACACCAAATTTGGAGTTCCTAGCACCAAGTGGCCCTGAGATACGGGGCCCCAAAATCGGTTCGGAAAATTAAATTTTTTGCTGCAGAAAAGTGCTTGACTCGAGTATAAGTCGAGGGGGGCACTTTCAGCACAAAAAAAGTGCTGAAAAATTCGACTTATACTCGAGTATATACGGTAAGTAAAAAAAAACTGGCTCCTAACTTTTTTAGCTGGCTCCTAAATTCAAAGCAAATTTGTCAAGCCCTGCAAATTGTTTTTTGTTGACAATGACAACCTGAGTGTCTCTTTCAGGTTTCCAGTACTTTATGAGAGGCAGAACTGATGGCCAAAGAACAGTATAAGGTTAGAAATAAGAAATAAAAGTATGTCTCTTAAAGGGGTTGTAAAGGTAAAAAATTTTTCACCTTAATGCATTCTATGCATTAAGGTGAAAAAACTTCTGACAATAACGCCGCCCCCAGCCCCCCCGTTTTACTTACCTGACGCCTCGAAAGTCAGCTTCTCGTTCCCGACATCTATTCCTCCGCTCACCCTGGCCGCTGATTGGCTACAGTGGATGGATTGGAAGCAGCGCAGCCATTGGCTCGCGCTGCTGTCAATCACATCCAATGACGCAGCGCGCTGGGGGGCGGGGCCGAGTGATACAGTGAGCGGCTATAGCCGCCGGCTGTATCACGGGAGCGCGACCGCAAGCACTACCACCATGCGAGGGAGCTCGCATTAAGGTGGTTAATGCTTGCGGGGAGGAGCTGAAACACCCGCCGAGGGACCCCAGAAGACTAGGTTCGGATCACTCTGTGCAGAACGAGCTGCACAGTGAAGGTAAGTATAACATGTTTGTTATTTTTTTTTAAAAAACATTTTACCTTTACAACCCCTTTAAGGCAACCAGTTTTTCCCTAACATGTTTCTAGGGCAGTTATAAGATTTATAACCTAATATTGATTTATAAAGCTTTAAAGAAGTATCATCACAAACTAAAATGTGTTGAATCACTTAAGGACCTGTGCTGTGGTTGCTGAGCTAGCAAGGTCAACAGCCCCCCCACCAGCCCCACCGCGGTTCAACAACGGTGCTTAGAATCTATAATTAGTTGTGAGTGACAGCGCACACAGAGGAGCACTCATCTCTGGCTGCACTCTCAAACAGAGCTCGCTTGATGATCAATCTCTCTTCCGCTAACAACATATGCAGATCTGCCATCTTGCAGACCTTTGCAACTCTTACTTGTACACCCAAGCCACCTGTGTCCAGTGCATGCTACCACTTACTCACCACAAGCCGCTAGCTAGTACTCTAGTCTCTCTCCCCAGAAAGGAAAGTGGGTGGGTCTGGGTTCAATTGTTTGTTCTTGGGTGTGCAAGGAGGAGATACTGGCTAGCAAGCATGTTCTGTTGGAGAGTATTTCCAAAAACTCACCCAGGTGGCTGGTTACCACCAGAGCAACTACATCCAGGTGACAGCTGTCTGATTCATGTCTACTGGCTGACAGAAGAGGAAGGGCACACACCATACTGATACACAATATCGAGTTCAACGAGAATAAATTGAGTAGGGGAAGTGGCTACAGTGCTGTGCTGTAGCTTTTACAAACCGTAAATTGGGTTTCAGCATGGGGTGGAGCTGACAGTCAGCATAAAACAAACTTAAATATGTACTTTTATTGCACAAGATGGCCATGGATTAGAACCGGAATAAGTGCTGCATGTTTTCACTAGGGGAATCCACAACAAATTTCAAGTTCTGGTAACACTTCTTTAATTTTAGCTTTTCGTCTATATTTTAGCCATATGTCTATAGACTTCAAATCCCATTGACAATATACTTGTGAAGGGCCTGTGCCACTTACACTCACCTTACCAGCGTTCTCTCATTGCCCCCTGCTTAGGAAAATACCTGGTGATTTCAATTATGGAGGAGCATGTAAATGTGGTAGTGCCTGGGTCTAGTAGCCAGATACCAGTCCCAAACACTGTCACATGATGCAGGGGCTAACAGATCTACTTCCCCAAGCCCCCAACAAAGGTCACACTTCAGATATCAGTGCCAGCTGCAGTGAAGGCAGAAGCTGCAAGGCAGTTTTGGCAAAGGGAGTATAATTGGAGAGGGACCTTTACAAACTGCCATTTTGCACAGCATGGACAAGTGTCTTTTTGAATAATATATTTAAAACTTAAAGCAGATCTCTACCCAAAAGTTCCACTTTAAGTTGTCGCCCCTTCCTCCCCTGTCAAGTTTGGCATGTCATTTTTTTTTGGTGGGGGGGGATCGGGTACCTAGTTTTGACAGATACCTGCTCCCACTTCTGCTCAGATTAGCTAGGCAATCCAAGCAGAAGTTCTCCTGTCCCCCTCCCAGCCAACTGTAAAGCCACAAGCAGTACGACCAGCTGCCCACAGTTATGATGCCAGTGGTGGAAACCCCAAGGCTAGAGAAGAACTAGCCTGGGTGAGGACAGCGCTGGATCCCTGGACAGGTAGGTGTAGCCCAGGGAGGACAGCACTGGATCCCTGGACAGGTAGGTGTTCTTTTATTAAAAGTCAGCAGCTACAGGATTTGTAGCTACTGACTTTTATTTATTTTTTTCCCCAGAGTGGAGAACCTCCTTAAAGTGTTAAAGAGAAGCTGCTATTAGAGAAATATGGTACTACCAGTGCTAACTCTTGCATGTTCCAGGGCAGTAATCATCATCCTTGCTTTTTTACTTAGTGATTTGCTGACACAGACAAGTGTGTCATCCAGAAGCCCAAACCTTAATGACTGCATATTACTTCCAAGTCACCAACTCAGTACATAGAGAGAATCAGATTGACAGACCCGCTGCTTGCACATGAAAAAAAAAAAGAGCCGTGACATCTCCTATAATTCTGTCAAGAAAGGTTCTCTTTAAATGTCCTTAGCTTTACATTCTAAATATGTTTGTATTTTAATGCTGGAAGTGTGTTCCTTGCTGGACAGATGCTCCAAATATCTTGATTATGCAACAGATGCCAGTTAACTAAATTTTTACATTCTCTGATGACACTTCAACACTCTGCATATTTTTGGAATTTTATCAATTCTTCAAAGAGCTATTCCCATAGTAACCCTCCTGCATGATCACAAGGATACCAATGCAACAACCAGCCCACACACATCAATCAGATCCAAGAAATTCAGTAATGTGTGCATTCAGTGGAAAGGAGTTCGGTGAATTAAGTGTCATAGAATAAGCAGCCTCTAAATAGGACTAGAAAAATACAAGTGACCCCTGTCATAACAACTATTTTATATATTTTTTTTATCAGAAAAACTTTTATTAAGGTACAAGGCATAAAGGCACGTACATAGCAATGCAAAAAGCAGGTAGGCATTAGTACATAAAGTACACAACAGAAAAAAAAGCGGAATCAGGCATAAAAAATGCAGAAACAGAAACTCCAGAGTTGGCCTTCAAATGGTATAATTTGTTATGAGGAAGAAGGGGACGGACAAGGGTCACAGGAGAAAAGCATGGGATAGGAAAGGAGAAGAAAAGAGGGGGGGCGGAGGGGAGAGGGACGTGGGGAGAAACCCCGTAGACATCTGCAGGTGATGCTACCGGCTCTCAATGAGGGGGTATATACAAATTGGCCATAGAGACCGACTGACATCTCAGAGCTCCCCATCACCCCAAGAGTCTATCCAAGCAGACCAAACCTTGTCAAACTTCGTCGGGCACTTCCAGCTTCAGTAGGTAAGTTTATACAAAGGCAATACCCTGTGCACAGTTGACGGCCAGGAAATGATCAAAGGAGGCTGAGAGGATTTCCAACAGAGGAGTATCTCTCTTCTTGCATAGAAAGAAGTGTAGCAAATAAACAATTTAACATATCTATCCAGATGGAAGTCCTCAAACACATTTAATAGCAGAATTTTTGGGTTCACTCCGATAGGCAGATCACAAACTGAGTTGACATCAGCCACCACCTGCTCCCAGACTTGCTGTAAGGATGCACAAGACCACACCATGTGGAAGAAAGAGACCTCCAAGGTGTGGCATCATGGACACTCTGAGGAGGCAGAGGGGTAAATGGTCGCAAGGCGGCGTGGGGTGTAATAAACTCTATGAAGAAACTTAATTTGGATGAATCTGTCCCTAGCAGAAATCATTGTGGTAATGTACGAGCCCAAACAATCCTCCCATTCTTCCTCCTCCAGGTCCAGGATATCAGCATGCCATTTAGAATATAACCTATTCACCTTAGCAGCATAAGCTAGAGAGGCGCAAGTAAAGAGAGGAGAGGGGTTTACCGGATAGTAGAAGGCTCTCAATAGGGTCTGATTTCAGCGTGATCCTGGTGGGGAACTGCCAAAGGCATGCCTGAGCTGCAGGTACCTAAAAAACATCCAGTTGGAAAACTGAAAGGCTGCCTTAAGCTCAGGGAATGTCCGTAGATGACCCTCCTTTATCACGTTTGAGGCTTACCACTCCCCTAGAGGCCCAGACACTAGTTTCCGGAATTGTACGCATGTGCAGGAGCAAGGGATTTCCCCATAAATGGACATGGGGGAAAAGGGCACCGTTTCTCAAAATTTAACAGTGGCCCTATGCCATACCTTCACTTGCAGCAGCTAGTATTCATGACTACATAAAATGTGTACACATTACACATTTCCATTGAAGTTAAAAGAGATGCTGCATCTGTCCCCCGGAGTCTCTGCACTGAGAGCCAAGCCATTGAACACTGCCAATGGCTCGGTTCTCTCAGCTCCCCGAGCGGAGAGCTGCTGCCTGTCAATCAGCGGCTTTCCTCTCTGCTCCTCCACGCTCATTGGAGCACTGAGCTGTGGAGGGGCGGGGAGCAGCCGTCTCAGTCTCTCAGCGGTTTGCTGACAGGCTGAGACAGGCATCAGTCCAGGCTCCTGGCGGATCCAGACTTTATTGTCGGGATGACACGGTGCCTGGACTGATTCCAGTGACATGAGCAGAGCGCGGACTTCAGACCACTCTCTGCTGAAAACAGGTCACAGGAGTGCAATTCGTTTTGGAGAAGCCCAGCCAAACAAGCTCAGCCTGGACTTCTCCTTTAAAGTAAAAGTAAAGGCAAAACTTTTTTTTGTTTTGTTTTGGATAGATTGGAGATGGATTCGAACCCCTGTCAGTTTTTATTGCTGTCTGTGCCCCTATTAGGGAGATTCACCCTCTCTATTTGTCCTGTTTACCATTATCATTGAAAGTAAAAGTAAATGAAAATCCCACATTTTGGGTTGTCCCAAAAAAAAGGTAACAGAGGGGACATTTTCCAATGAGGACACTAGTTCTTGTGACCTGGGGGTCCCCAATGGATTCCCCTAATTTGCAGGGATTTCCTCTCACTTCCTGTTTGCCTATGGGACAGGAAGTGAAGGGAAATCTCCCCAATAGGACACAGATGGCGAAAGAAAATCTGACAGGGGTTATAACTCTCCCTTACTCTATTCAAAATTGAAAAAAAAGTTTTGCCTATAGTTTTACTTAGATCAATTACATTTTACATCACATAAACAGACATGGTCAAAGTGTAGCAAATGGGGTGCACAGTTTCTGCACTGAGAAGCTTAGTGTGTCCATACCAAGAGAACGAAAGAGAGAAAAAGCCTGTCAAAACACCAAGTATTTTCAAGGTACAACTTGCATTTGGTTTAAAAGTCTAATTTTTAATTGAATCGGATAGACTGGATATAAAATAGAACATTGCTGCCGGCACTAAAGATTTCTATCTAGGCAAAAAAAAAAAAGTTTGGGCGAATCAATGCTCTTTATGTCCAAGATATACACGGCATAATACTTCAATGACAGAAAATGTAATATACAAGACCCAAAACAAGAGGCAGATTAAGAAAAAATGAGGCTCCAGGCAACATAGCATCTTTGGCCCACCATTCCTTTGATGATTGACATGGCTAAGGACTGCAATAGACACACAGTAATCCCATCTACATGGCCTGCCTATTAACCCAACTGTCCTCCCCTGTGAAGTGACAAAGTGACATCCACTGGGCCCTTAGCTCCTGCCTAGGTAGCCCTGTGGATGATTTTGGCTTCTCAGCCTCTCCTGAATCTCTATTACATATTTTACAAGACCTGCATGTACGCCCTGTCCTTATGCTACTAGCCTTAGTAAATAGATAGGAAAGTACATTTACTTGTTTTTTTGTTTTTTACATTTCTTTAGTTGCTTCCTGCATTCTGGCCTAGGCCAAAATTATGCCATAAATCCCAGGAGTCTTTATGGGCCTTTTTTTTAATCTGGATGAAGGGCTTTCTCAGCTAAGCTCACACTCATGCCTGGAATGTCTAAGGTAGGGGCAGATGGATTTCAGGAAGTAAATGCTACATGAATCATCTGCCCTTACTCAAGATGACCACAGCTAGAAGTGCTGGGGGGGGGGGGGGGGTTTCTGAAAGCGATTTTTCTCAACAAAATAAAGCATGGATGATGGATGGATGAGTTTGCTTTGAATATTAAAAATTATTTAAAGTAGTTGACCCAAAGCCTAACTAACTCTAAACCTACTCAAAGCCACATTCTAAAACAAATCTATCTAGCCCTGTAAAGAAGAAAACGCTATACATACCTTTTGTGAAGCCGAACCAGTCTGGTCTCCAGCGGCGGATGCTGTGTGCAGGAGAGAACTGATAATGACTGGTAAATGGCTGGGAAGTGACATCACCCATAGAGTTACTATGGGGCTTCCGTTGTTGTCTGCCTCTCCTGCACACGCCTCCACACTGAAGCTGCCGCTGACAACTCAGTTTGGAACCGGACCGGTACTGCTGCAGAACAGGTAAGTATAGTGACTCTTTCTTTACAGGGCTAGCTAGATTAGTTGTAGAAAGTGACTGTGAGTAGGTTTAGCGTTAGCTAGGTGTTGGCTGAACTTCTACTTTAACTCCTTCCCGCCGAGCGTACGCACATATGCGGCCTCGGCTTTAGGGGTTATACCGGGATGGTGCATGCAGCTTCCACTGCTCTTTCCAGGCTTCCAGCCTCACTGAGACCCGAGACACAATCCCGCACTTCCACCGGCTAGAATAAGACTGGAGCGAAGCCAGAAACGGCTTTGTTTTAGTCTTCTTTCTGTAAACACGGAAGCGGCGTCACAATGTTTTTGGCGATCTGAATACTTTGAAGTGCAAAGGAGGGATTTGGGGTCTTTTAGACCTCAGATCCCTCCATAAAGAGTACCTTTGACCACCTATTACTGTCACAAGGGATGTTTACATCAGCAATGTGACAGCAATAAAAGTGACCTCCTGAGTAAATCTAACCTGGTAACTGTTATGTTTTTTGAAAGCACCGCCTATGGAGATTTTTAGGTACCGTAGTTTGTCGCCATTCCACGAGTGTGCGCAATTTCAAAGCATGACATGTTAGGTATCTATTTACTCAGTGTAACATCATCTTTCACAATATACAAAAAAATTGGGCTAACTTTACTGTTTAGTTTTTTTTTAATTCATGAAAGTGTCCTTTTTCCTAAAAAATTGCGTTTAAAAGACAGCTGCGCAAATGCAGTGTGACATAAAATATTTTATTCTCTAGAATCTCTGCTAAATATATATATATATATATATATATATATATATATATATATATATATATATATATATATAATGTTTGGGGGTTCTAAGTAATTTTCTAGCAAAAAATAGGGATTTTAACCCGCAAGCAACAAATGTCAGAAATAGGCTTAGACATGAAAGGGTTAAATACTGTTTTCTGTTTGTGGTGCTCTAACACACTAAACGTATATATTACCCCAACCTTTCATATTCCTAATATGTGCCTGTTGTACCATGTACTTGTGTTTAAATGTATCCTGTTTTCTTTGTATTGCTTCCTTTGTGTGAAATACCCAGTTATCCCGCCAGTCTATTTGCTGTCCTATTTCAAACTGACCCCATTGGGCATGAGAGCACATCCATCCCAGTGTGGTCAGGTTTCTGACTGTGTTGATAGAACATACTGCCTGTCCTCCAAGGGTCAGACTTCTGCTGACACACTCCCCTTCACAGCCATCCACTGCGAAGATCAGCATACTGTTGTTTCTTCGCCCCACTTCTTTAAGCCCCTTATGCAACTGAGAACAGAGATTATGCGATCACTTTTAAAAAAGAAAAACAAGTTATTTGTGTTTTTTTTATATTTATACACAAATCATTTTGCCTTTCATTTCTATTTTAAACTGAATGGGTTGTGTTACAAGGTGAGGGTTTACATATACTTTAAGTTCTGATTTAAAACATGTGAATTTTTGTTTTTATGCTTTTTTTACTTGCTTGGTAATGTACATAAGTACACATATTTGGTGTCCTAATATGTACTTCAAAAAGACAAGAACTGAAAAGATTCCCAGTACAAAATATGATTAGCAGATACTTGTGTCACTTCAGGTAATGTAGTATATTGTCATGAAGACGAGTCCAGCGGATGACACTAATACTAGCATGCCTCAGTCATCTGAGTCATCCCCTGTTTAGGGACACAAGTTGTTTGTCTGAATAGTGAAACACTGCACATTGTGGTATTGAGCGCACTGATTTCTTCCAACAGACTTCTAATTGTAACTCCATGAGAACAGCTGCATTTACAGGAAATGAAAGCTGCAGTCTTCTTATAAAACTATACCAGTTATGATGTTTTAAGGCACTTATATATATACATAATATATATATATATATATATATATATATATATATATATATATATATACACACACACACATACACACTTATGCCCCGTACACACGGTCGGACTTTGTTCGGACATTCCGACAACAAAATCCTAGGATTTTTTCGGACGGATGTTGGCTCAAACTTGTCTTGCATACACACGGTCACACAAAGTTGTCGGAAAATCCGATCGTTCTAAACGCGGTGACGTAAAACATGTACATCGGGACTATAAACGGGGCAGTGGCCAATAGCTTTCATCTCTTTATTTATTCTGAGCATGCGTGGCACTTTGTCTGTCAGATTTGTGTACACACGATCGGAAATTCCGACAACGGATTTTGTTGTCGGAAAATTTTATATCCTGCTCTCAAACTTTGTGTGTCGGAAAATCAGATGGAAAATGTGTGATGGAGCCTACACACGGTCGGAATTTCCAACAAGGTCCTATCATACATTTTCCGTCGGAAAATCCGACCGTGTATACGGGGCAATACACAGGGCTTGACAAATTTGCTTTGTATCTAGGAACCAGCTAAAAAAGTTAGGAGCGAGTTTTTTTAAATCAGCTGCCCGGCGCCTTGAACTGCATGTTCAGGATGTCGGCCAATAGGAATTGCTCACGCCAGATGAAAAAAAACTGAAAATTAAAAATATTTTTTTTTTTTTTTTTTTTTAGTTTGGTAAAAACATTTGCAAATAAGTAATTTTCCTCCTTTACTGATGTGCACTGATGTGGCTACACTTATGGGCACTGATAGGCAGCATGAGGAGGCACTCATACGTGGCACTGATGAGGAGTGTAACAAGTGCATCTTAGAGAGTCAATCAGGTTTCTGAGCTGTTGCCAATTAACATAATTCATTTCAAAATGTTTTTCCAGCTCTTTTGTGTTCGGCCCGTCATAAAGGGCGGACTCCATCAAGCAGATCCGCCTGCTCAGGGGGGAATCTGTTCGCAGATCCTCACTAAGCAGGCGGGTGACAGGTCCATGTCCACTATGCTATGTAGAGCAGACACAGCCAGCTGTACTCTATGGAGCAGTCGGATGGAAATGGACCACCTGTCCGTTTCCAGCCAACTGTCATCCGATCTTTCCAAGCACAAATTTTCAAAAGGGACAAACAGAACTAACAGTTTCCATTAATGTGTACCGTTTTCGTACGAGAAAAATCAAATATGAAAGACTGCGTATGATTGGAAACGATTAACAACAAAAAAAAACTACAAGAAGTTTCCTACAATTAGTACCATACTCGGTTTTGACTTGCTGTGAAACATCGAGGAAAACCAGACGGTTTTTCACCTGATGTTCTTATAGTGTGTGTACTCAGCTTTACTGCCACTTACTTTGCCACCAGCATTTGTTGTCCTTTTCCAACTTTTTTGAGATGTGTTGCTGCCATCAATTTAAAAATTACCTTATTTGTTTCTTAAAATTGTGCCTTTTCTCAGTTTAAACACTGGATATGTTTTCTAATATTCTGTTGTGAATAAAGTCTGTGTATATGAGATTTGCAAATCGTTGCATTCTGTTTTTATGTAGATTTTACACAGATTTTACACAGCATCCCAACTTTTTTGGAATTAGGGTTGTATATACATAGTCTTCAGGAGAATTAAATCATGTCGCCCTTTCACCATTTAAACCCCATGAGTGATTTTCCATCTATGCCCATGCCTACATAGTCTGTATCTACTCAGGCACACCATCACACTACATAATTGTTGGTAAATTAAAGGGTAGCCATACACATATAGATTTCTCTCATTCAGCCCATGGGCTCAACAAGAGAAATCGAACAGATTCCTGGATGAAGAAAGCAATAATGGAATCTCCCCAGCCGGCTATTGTATACTGACAGCTGGCGGCTACACCTATCAGAATGCCTGAACAGTGACTACATCTGATTGGATATAGTCATTGTTTGGACAATATTATTACGCCTGGCTCCTTCAACAAATAATCTACCTTTTCTCTTGAGCTGGGTGGTGCCAGTAGGGCCATCCACAGCTGGAACCTCACTGATTCAGCAGGAATTGACCAAGCTTAAATTATCAGACAATCATATTATGACAGATTGTCATCTTCAGGCGTGTAAACATTTAACCAAATTTCCTTTTCTCTTCACTGATACAGAAGAATTTACTTATTAACTGTCCATAAGCATGTGCACACTTGACAGTCACAATGCGTTAAGAGGAATAAACATTTAAAAAATGGGCACAGCATGTGACACACCATTTAAGAAGTGGAAGAACTTCAGAATTTCATAATTTAAGTTTAAATTCACTTTTCATTTTTCAAAATGAAGGCAGGCGTTTGTCTGGGATAGAGTTAAAAGTGGAGTTTGTATTTAATCAGACAGATTCATCTATAAAACAGTGACAATTGTTTAGCTTACAGGAAGTGCTGAAGCTTGTTTTCTATAATGCCGTGAACAGATACTTAGAAAGAAGTGATAACTATAATTATGTTTATATGCTACATTAACAATTAAGCATTCAATGAATTCAGTTGTTGCAGAGCAACCGGCATTTTGTTTACACATCTCCATATAACAAGATGCAGGTCTCAATTTTTAAAAATGAGATTTATCCAGTGTACTTTTACATGGAACAATTGTTGTCATCAATTAGGCAGCTGCTAACAGGAATCTGTCTGCTGGGCTGTGAATGCACGGGCACCCTCTGCTGCAGGAGGTATAATATAAGTGTATGCAAAGCCAACAATTCAGCAAAGATCTACCTTTCAACAGGACTAGAAACAAACTTATACATTTTTCTGGGATGCTTAAAGCCTAACTCGGCTTTAACCCCTTGATCCTCAAAATTATCTAACAGAATGACCTTTATAATTGTCAGGAGAACCCAAAAACAAATCAAGACTCAATTTTAGGGTCTAGTCCTACAGATTGCTTTTATTTACTGTGAAACTCTAGTAGAGATGAAAAGTTTGAATAAAAACTGTATGTATTTTTAAAAAGGTGCTTAAATAGAACTTCACCCAAAAGGCTTTGGGTGAAGGCTTCACCACTTTAAAGAGGAAGCTAACTCTACTACTGAATTTTTCCTATAGGTAAGCCTATAAAGGCTAACCTATAGGTAGTGTAAATATCTCCTAAACATGCACCGTTTAGGAGATAGTTACTGTACATGCAGCCAGTGAAATCACTAGCGCATGCGCTCTGAAGGAACGGCCGTCTGTGCCGTTTCCTCAGAGCCCTATGCCGTGACCGGCATGGGAGTGACATTATCATGGCTCCGGCCACTCACAGCGCCAGAGCCCATGAACCCGGAAGAAACTCTGGGAAAGATGTCAGCCGTCTGAGCGGTGTGCAGACGCCGCTGGAGGGCTGCGTTCTAAGGTAAGTATTTCGTAATGAGCTAGTATGCGGTGCATACTAGCTCATTATGCTTTTTTATTACAGGTTTTTTTGGGGGGTTTCAAGAGTTTACTACCTCTTTAAGTCCTCCTCTCCCCTCCTCCATTTGGCAAGCTCTGTGATCGCAGATTGAGGTAATCCAATCAGTGGCTCTTTATCACGTGATCTGTGTCCATTCACAGCTTTTCATGGATGTAAACATAAGCCAGGTATTGTCCTCCTTTCCCCACGCTGACAGCGTGAGGAGAGGAGAAGAGAGCCAATAACTGGCTTGTGTAAAAGGAACATGTACACTGATAATCAGGGCACAAGTGCAGTCCCAACAATGTCCACCAGTGCTGCCAATCAGTGCCCACCAGTGCCTCTTCATCATTGTCCCCTATCAGTGCCACCTTCCAGTGCCCATCCGTGGCGCTTACCAATGCCCATCAGTGGTGCCTATCAGTGCCCACCAGTGCCGCCTCACCAGTGCCCATTAGTGCTCCCCATCAGTGCAGCCTCATCAGCGCACATCAGCAAAGGAGAAAAATTACCTGTTTGCAAAATTTTATAACAAAATATGAAAAAGTTTTTTTTTCTCAAAAGTTTTGGTCATTATTTATTTATTTGTCATTCAAAGTGTGACAGCGCTGAAAGCTGAAAATTGGCCTGGGCAGGAAGGGGGTAAAAGTGCCCAGTAGGCAAGTGGTTAATATAATGCTATTACATGATCACAAATCTTATACCTATCTAGACTTTAAAGGGGAACCATGGTATTTATGTAGTACATCTACAAAAGTCCACCTGAATGTAAATACTTTTATCAGTCTTTATGAAACCCTGCTTTCTGTGCATAATTTGTAAATATCCGACGTATATGGAGTCAGCTATACGTGCTCATTACATATAAAGGCTGGGGCCTGCTTAGAAGTTGTGCGTTGTTGTTCATTTTATCTCCTAATACAGCTGGCTACCAACATTCTGAGGTCACTTTGAAATTTCATCCATACATGGTACACAAAGGGGCCTATTCTATAAAACTTACCAACACACACCAATGCATACTGACCAATGCAGCCTGGTTTCTATGGGTTCCTAAATTTGCACACTGATCGCAGTATTACTAAATAAGCCTCATAATGGTACAAAGTTTTGGTGATCTCCATTAAACTATAGACATTTCTATATCTTTAGAATGTTCTCAGAGGCGTAAGTGCTTAGAGCCTAGAAAATGCTGTGTAAAATGTAAGATTAAGCACTCAGCTGTGCAGAGAAACATGATCACTGGCCACCTGCTACCCCAAAATCGTTCAGAAAGAACTCGGGTTTATTCTGGAAATTAACCAAAGTGTTCCCAGCAGGGGCCTGGCTTCAACAGTGAGAACATTTGCTGCTAGACCACCACTAGATCCAGAGCAATGGAGACATTCTTCAGATATGGGGCACTAAAGAAAAAGGCAAGAACTACAATGCCAATTTTAGCAGCTCAATCACAGTACTAAAATCACCATCAGCAATAAATCCCAGGGAATAGCGAACAATTGTTAAAGAAATGATACAAATGGTGCCATCATGGTGTAAACTACATGCTTTACATGTAGCATGTAGTAGCAATCAGTTGCACGTGATTGGAGCATTGTGTGATTATTTAAGGTAATCACTACTACATGCAGCCTGTGAAGTTTACACAACAGGGAGCCATTCATTTCATGCATTCAACAAATAACTGTTACTCATGATTAGTTGCTGCTACTGAGCTACTAAAAGTTGCCCATGTAGCTGCAATCCTATGGCTCAGCTCACACTTGTAGTGTAGGGAATCAAAGCATACATGCACACATTCTCAACTCACAGGAAAAACATGCTGATCTTTAGCCAGGGTGGATAAAAATCAATGATTTAAAAAAAAAATATTTTAATAAAATGCTTTTGGAGTAAAAATCTATCTAAAGATAGTTTTCTATTTAAGATACATTAATAATTTAGTTTATTCAGCATGAAATGGAGCTTAGTGATGTAGCATGAGACTACATATTCTGCAATATTTAACTGGTTCCGACCAGCTCACACAGATATACTGCGGCAGAATGGCTCCCCTGGGTGAAATCCTGTATGGGTACGTCCTTCCCTTTAGCGGCCACCAGGGGGGCGCGCACCCGCTGCACGGTGGGAAAACTGTTGCGGGCACAAATCGCCACAATCGCACGAGCGCCAGCATGGGGATTTGTGTGTGTAAATACACAAATCCCTGTGCTGTCAGGGAAGAGGAGCCCTATCATTTGTTCCTACTAAGTAGGAAAAGCGATATGTCTCCTCTCCTAGTCAATCCCATCCCCATACAGTTAGAACACACAATTAACCCCTTGATCCCCCGCCCTAGTGTTAACCCCTTCCCTGCCAGTGACATTTACACAGTAATCAGTGCATATTTATAGCACTAATCGCTGTATAAATGCCAATGGTCTCAAAAAAAGTGTCAAAAATCTCCAATCTGTCAGTCGCAATGTCACAGTACCGCTAAAAATCACAGATCACCACCATTACTAGTAAAAAAAAAAAAAAATTATAAAAATGCCATAAAACTATCCCCTATTTTGAAGACACTATAACTTTTGCGCAAACCAATCAATATACGATAATTAATATGAAGAGGAAAACACATATCAGCCTTAACTGAGAAAAAAAATAGTTTTTTTTATATATTTTTTGGGGATATTTATAATAACAAAAAGTAAAAAATATTGCGTTTTTTTCAAAATTGTCGCTCTTTTTTTGCGCAAAAAAATAAAAACTGCAGAGGTGATCAAATACCACAAAAGAAAGATCTATTTGTGGGAAAAAAAGGACGTCAATTTTGTTTGGGTGCAACGTCGCACGACCGCGCAATTGTCAGTTAAATTGACGCAGTGCCGAATCGCAAAAAGTGCTCTGGTCAGGAAGGGGGTAAAATCTTCAGGGGCTGAAGTGGTTAAACACACATTACAGAAAGAAAATGTTGCAACTAGCAGGCGGTTCTGTACCGCTAATTAGAGATGAGATTGGATGTCTCTAGCCAAGCTCCAAACTTGCATTCTTTTTTTTTTACTCCAATGGGTTGTGGGAGGGTAATTTCCATGCATAGCTCTTGTAAGCAAACACCTGGACTGCAGCACCTTGGAGTATTAAAAAAAAAAACAATCGCAAGTGTAGAGTTTGGCTAGAGATGAGTTCGGAGGATGCCCAAGCTTGTCTCTATTTCTAAGATTAGCTGTACTATTCTTGAAATATATTAGGCACCTTTCACAGTGGGCTGACTCCATTCCAATCAATAGGGATGCTGATTTGAGCAGAGTGGGCAGATGACAGGTTCATGTCCCCTCAGTATCTGCAAAGCAGACACAGACAGACCCCATGGGGTGTAAACAGACAACCGACTACCCCTGATCTGATCCGCCTACAAGGAGGACGGATCCCCTTCTGTTTGTTTTTAGCGGACTGGATCAGACCGGAGGTAGGCGGGTGGAAATAGACACAAGTTCATTTACACCTGATGGTCCATAGGGGTGAATGGAGCATTCCAATCAGGTCCACCTGAAAAACAGACAGGTGGACCTGATTGGAACGGTTGTGTGAAAGGGCCCAGGGTATACAGCAATGAAACAAGTGTGTATGTTAAAAAAGGGCCCTCATAAAAGGGCATCTTTAAAGTGGATGTAAACCTGAAAAAAACAAGTTAAGGCTTGCACCTTGTACAGCATAGGATTTCATGTCAACTGTGCCCAGTATTGCCGCGAAGACTTAATCCAACTCTGAGCAATTCTCTTATCTTTTTTCAGTGAGATAAAAAACTGACACACAGAGAAATATGAGTCAGTTCTTCCCCCTTGCTGTGAGTAACAGGTGATTTACATATCTCATGCATGAGAGAGGCATTTTGTGTACTTCAGATCCCCTCCTCCATTCTTCTCCAGCTCCACACTTCAGCATGATTGGGCATGATGAAGTCATGTGGTGACTTTTGTGGGTTTTGACTGGATGTTAGAGATCATAGCAGAAGTTCAGTGTAAGAAATACACAGGAGAAAATGCATGATGACAAGGGGAGTGCCTGCTGACAATCCGACTCCACCCACTGAGCTTCGGACAACAGACCCACCCACAGAATCTGCAGTTTTTCGGGTCTAATAACAGACAGAGGGGAGACATTTGACAGATAAAGATACATGCAGGAGGCGTGTATATCCTTATAGATAACCACTATGGCAGTAGTTTAGAAAGGATGAGAGTGGGTTTCCATCCACTCTAATATATTTAATCCTTTCCTCCCAAACATATTAACTCTGGTTGACAGTTGATCTGAGAACTAGAAACACACTGAGCTGCACATTCCTTGTTTTCTGCTATAAGGTTCATTCAAACATGCACAGCAATGGGTATTTCACATATGAACTTATAAAGTTGTTTTGTGTTTACAAGGGGGTTAAAGCAGGATTACAACTAATGAAATAACTTGAAATGTCAATTTTTATTATTGGGCTATAATTATTGTTTTTGCAACCCTTATAAATGCTCCATATTTGAACCCAAGTTTATTGCTTATTTTTAGTAATTTCCCTCATGCATTTTCATGTTTTTGCAAAAAAAAAAAAAAAAAAACAAAAACAAACAAGAAACAAAAAACAACACTAAGCTCATGAAAAACATATATAAATGTCTTAAAAACAACTAAAAAGTACTTTTACCAGAAAAATGCATTCAACAAACTCCTATGTTTACTGTATGTGCCCAGACAATTGTTTACTATAGGAGCGATACAGGGGGAGATGAAGAAATGGGCATTCCTATGGACAGATTATAGTAACTCTTGCCACAAATGTCATTAGATCATTAAGGTGCAGGATATTTCATTTATTACATCATGGTAATAAGCGGTGTAGTCAATGGGAAGGGAAACACTAGAGCAACCCAGGGTGCAAGGCCACCAACATGCGTAACATACATATGGCACAAAGTGTGTCTGCAGGTTTTAGGAAAACAAATAGTGAAAATTTGGGTTGTAAACCTTGAGATTTTCATACACAAGTCAAAAGATTTCTGCCAGTCTTACAAGTGACACACGGAAGGAAACACTACTATAGTAAAATATACTCTGTTCCAAAAACTGAGGGCCCATTGCTAAGAACATTTTAAATTTTATTTAATACCAATTTGCTTGTTGGGAATTTTGAAGTAGTCACTGAGCACAATGGGAAATGTGCAGCTTTTTCTGATTACTGCCTGGCAGGTGTGCACATGCTGGGCTATGGTATATATGTATATATATATATATATATATATATATATATATATATATATATATATATATATATATATATATATATATATATATATATATATATATATATATATTAGGGCTGTTACTGATTAAAATTTTCGTGTTCGATTAATCGATTTAAAAAAAACGATTAATCGACTAATTTTGATTAATTATAACGCACATACAGATCCAACTACTTTTAGCTGATTTAGCACCGTTGTTAGGGCAACGGCCGAAGTCGGACATAGCGGGGCATGGCTAGGACATCACACGTCATAAACTCAGCCTCACCGTGCCCATAATCTCAGCCTTACCGTGCCCAAAATCGCAGCCTCACAGTGCCCATAATCGCAGCCTTACCGTGCCCATAATGCAGTCTCACTGTGCCCATAATCGCAGCCTCACTGTAGTCAGTGCCTGTGCCTGGATTACACAGTCTGCTGGCATCTCCCGCTGTGTGTCTCAGAGCTGAGTGTGAAAACTTTGGCCGCGCTGTGAGAAAAGTCCCGTCCTCCTCCTAGATCAGCTCATGTGATAGACAGAACACTGTGTCTATCACACAAGCTGATCTAGGAGGAGGGCGGGACTTTTTCTCACAGCGCGGCCAAAGTTTTCACACTAAGCTCTGAGACACACAGTGGGAGATGCCCGCAGACTATGTATGACATATAGTGGAGGAGAAGGAGGAGGAGGAAGCAGAGCCCCAGGGCAGGCGGCCTACCAATCAAAAAAATTTTGATTGATCAAAAAAAATTGACGATTAATTGAGGAATTAATCGTTAATTTCCTAATATATATATATATATATATATATATATATATATATATATATATATATACACACACACACACACACACACACACACTATCATTAAACTGTCTGTAAATAATAGTAGACAAACACCACAAAAAAAGAGAATAAAAGGATATGTAACATGAACCTGTGTTCAAGAAATGTATATATAGTTATATATCCTAAAAAGTAAAAGAAAACAAGCCCTCGTTCATCTCTGTAGCTAAAGGCACTGTAGAGAAAATCATCTTCATATTTCACAACATAGGCACAGAAATCACAGCTCTTTTCCCCTTGTATTTTATGGCACCAGAAACTTGGTCACTTGCCAGCCTTCATTATGCAGACACACAACAGGTGATTCTAAACTGTTAGAAAATGACGTAAACCATTTTTACAATCTTTGTTGTGATCTTTGAGGATGAATTATTTCATAGTACATATAGGTACAGTGCCTTGAAAAAGTATTCATACCCCTTGAAATTTTCCATGTTACAACCAAAAACGTAAATGCATTTTATTGGGATTTTCTGTAATAGACCAACACAAAGTGGCACATAATTGTGAAGTGGAAGGAAAATGATAAATGGTTTTCCAAATTTTTTTACAAATAAATATGTCAAAAGTGTGGGGTGCATTTGTATTCGGCCCCCCTGAGTCAATAGTTTGTAGAACCACCTTTTGCAGCAATTACAGCTGCAAGTTTTTTTGGGGATGTCTCTACCAGCTTTGCGCATCTAGAGAGTGAAATTTTTGCCCATTCTGCTTTGCAAAATAGCTCAAGCTCTGTCTGATTGGATGGAGAGCGTCTGTGAACAGCAATTTTACCACAGATTCTCAATTGGATTTAGGTCTGGACTTTGACTGGGCAATTCTAACACATGAATATGCTTTGATCTAAACCATTCTATTGCAGGTCTGGCTGTATGTTTTAAGGTCAATGTCCTGTTGGAAGGTGAACATCTGCCACAGTCTCAAGTCTTATGCAGACTCTAACAGGTTTTCTTCTAAGATTGCCTTGTATTTGGCTCCATCCATTTTCCCATCAACTCTGATCAGCTTCCCTGTCCCTGCTGAAGAAAAGCATCCCCACAACATGATGTTGCCACCACCATGTTTCACGATGGGGATGGTGTGTTCAGGGTGATGTGCAGTGTTAGTTTTCTGCCACACACAGCGTTGTGCTTTTAGGCCAAAAAGTTAAATTTTAGTCTCATCTGACCAGAGCACCTTCTTCCAGATGTTTGCTGTGTCCTCCACATGGCTTCTCGCAAACTGCAAATGAGACTTATTATGGCTTTCTTCTTGCCACTCTTCCATAAAGGCCAGATATGTGGAGTGCACAACTAATAGTTGTCCTGTGGACAGATTCTCCCACCTGAGCTGCGGATCTCTGCAGCTCCTCCAGAGTTACCATGGGCCTCTTGGCTGCTTCTCTGATTAATGCTCTCCTTGCCTGGCCTGTCAGTTTAAGTGGACGGCCATGTCTTGGTAGGTTTGCAGTTGTGCCATACTCTTTCCTTTTTTGGATGATGATTTGAACAGTGCTCCGTGAGATGTTCAAAGCTTGGGATATTTTTTTATAACCTAACCCTGCTTTAAACTTCTCCACAACTTTATCCCTGACCTGTCTGGTGTGTTCCTTGGCCTTCATGATGCTGTTTGTTCACTAAGGTTCTCTAACAAACCTCTGAGGGCTTCAAAGATCAGCTGGATTTATACTGAGATTAAATTACACACAGGTGGACTCTATTTACTAATTAGATGACTTCTGAAGGCAATTGGTTCCACTGGATTTTAGTTAGGGGTATCAGAGTAAAGGGGGCTGAATACAAATGCACACCACACTTTTCAAATATTTATGTGTAAAAAAAAAAATTGAAAATTATTTATCATTTTCCTTCCACAAATAACAAATATATGCCACTTTGTGTTGGTCTATCACATAAAATCCCAATAAATGCGTTTTTTTTATTTTCCTTGCATGTCCCCCTCAGATCTACAGGGACTGCACTTCCAAGTGCACTTTCAGTGCAATTTAAAATGTCCTTGCACTTGTAGTTTGCACTTGTAGTGCAAAGTGGATTTACCTTTCGTAAATAACACCCACTGATAACCTATTTAGCAGCGTTGAAGGATGGAATTTTTTTGTGGCATTGGACACATGTAGTGCTAGAAGTAAAACATAGCAAATGACTGGAGTTCTACTTTATAAAACAGTAAATGAAATCAGTAAAATACAACACTTTCTACCCTATGTACAGTGCCTTGAAAAGTATTCATACCCCTTGAAATTTTTCACATTTTGTCATGTTACAACCAAAAACATAAATGTATTTTTAGCTTGCACATGATGGGATTATAAAATCAGCAGAGTTTCCCCTCATTTCAGATCTACCCCTCAGATTTACAGTGACTGCATTTTCAAGTGCACTTTGCACTTGTAGTTTGCACTTGTAGTTCAAAGTGGATTTGCCTTTCATAAAAAACCCCCAGGGCCTCTTATTGCCGCTTGCATGACCGGTGGCTATTATGCCCTTTGGTGAGTATCAATGTAATTAGGTTACCACCCACTCTAGTGGGAGGACCCAGGAGTCTCAGACTTCTGGTCTGTCCTGCTCACTAACAGGGCACATTTGGACTTAGAGGCCTGGCATGTCCTGCCTTCCATGGTCAAACAGCTAGACTGATAGGCTAGGAGGTGTAGCAAGTAAGCGACTTGCTATGGTGGCACACTGTTTTGCCTCTGGTACAAGAAGTAAAGAGACATATCCCTGCAAATTTATACCTACTGCTCACTAACTGATATTATGCCACAAAGGTTATATTGGGTTCTGTAGTAACAGGATGATGAGAATATTAGATCAGGCTCACTCTGGCAATCATGGATCTACAATAAACTCATTTTATTTAATCCTAGATTGTAAGCTCTAACAAGCAGGGCCCTCTGATTCCTCCTGTACTGAATTGTATTGTAACTGTACTGTCTGCACCCATGTTGTAAAGTGCTGCACAAACTGTTGTCGCTATATAAATCCTGCATAATAATAATTTTAAGAGGTAGACCAGTGGGGACACATACAGCAGTAAAAATATGATAGCGGTCCACATCTAGGCTTCGGTCTATTGAAAGAGTCACACTCGGAACATTACCAGGTCATAGTGCTACATATCATGAGCAGATGTCTCTCCCATCCATTGACCTTGGAGAGACATTTGTATGTTCATTGCTAGCCTTTGATATTAACTATTGTCAAGTCATTCTGGAACAGCTAAATACATATACAGGCATACCCCACTTTTAAGTACACAATGGGGTTTATTTACTAAAGCTAGAAAGTGCAAAATCAAGCTCACTGCTGCATAGAAACCAATGAGCTTCTAACCCCGGCTTGTTCAACTAAGCTTTGGTAATAAAACCTGGAAGCTCATTGGTTTCTATACAGAAGTGAGCCTGATTTCGCACTTTCCAGCTTTAGTAAATAAACCTCATTGTGTACTTAAAAGTGGGGTATATATATATATATATATACTTTTTTTTTTTTTAATCAAGAGGTGAGCTACGCTTCTTTCAATTAATGCAATCTGTGCACTTTCATCCGACAAGCTCCCACACACTGTTGATGCAACTGAATTAAAAAGGGATGAGGCACCAATGCTCTTGCTCTTAGTTTTAATTTTTCTCCTCCCAACTCTCCAACATATGGAACCATGTTCTGTGTGTTGAAAAGAGATATAATTAAGAGCCAAGTCTCATTCCTTTTTTTAATTTATATATATATATATATATATATATATATATATATATATATATATTTAGATCAATTATACAATATTACCTGTTAGCCAGGGATCAGCTATTCTCCTGTATCTGTTATGATCATTATACATTAAGATAACCGTAAATGAACAATCAATAATTGATTCAGTTATCCCACAAGCCTTTTGCTTTTTCATTTGACATAATCAGGAAAATCATTGATTTGGTCCAAATGTATTTTTCACCAGAATCAATTATTCATCTTATTTACTGAACTGTCTATTCAGTTCCATTGATTTCTGAAACGTGGTTATTTATTCCACAATTCTATCTAATAATTGCATTGCTAAGTGTATAGTCAGCACTAACCCCATACAGCCCATTTTTACAATTCTAATCTGTGCAGCTGGGAAACGTGGACACATCTCTATCGTTAACACATTCATGCAGAAACGAGCAAATCCTTTTCATTTCTGATCCATTCTAGACCAGGCACTGATGTGATTAGGGTGATATGAAGTGAACGGAGAACATGTTTAACATTTTCTGACCAGCCCGCTCATGTACAAGTGACAGACAACTTGTAGCTCTCCTCTTCTCAGCTGTGAATACAAGATATCACTTCCATGACAGGTGTCCGCTGTAGTTGGAAGTCAGATCGTCTTTGCTATCCAACTTTATATAATGATGTTTGAGTTGCAAAACTCATTGCGGCTCTGAGACTGCGGGGAGTTTATCAGCACCTGAGGCCCCCTACTGCTTCCACATAGATCTCCCGTGTCTGGGCTTGGAGCTCACTGTCCAACTGACTGATGAAAACTGGAGACAAAGTGGAGTTGGTGCCCCTAGCAACCAAACCGTTTATGTTGTGTGAAGGTGACACCTGATTATTCATCCGAATCTGTGTGAGAGCCGAACCACAGCATCTTATTTAACCCCTTCAATAAAAGATGAGTTCATGGCAAATATTTCTATTCAGCTGAGGGCTGTGAATTGTATTTGTTTGTTGTTTGTTTTTGTTTTGTTGTTTTTTTTTTTCTAGTGTGGCAGCATGAGGTTAACCAGTTGTTTACTGTTTCCTTATTTGTAACACTGATTACAATGTTTTCAAAACAGATGTTTGTAAAAACAGAATTGATCTCATGTTACAATATGTGATTTCAAGTGTAAAGCCAGGTACACAAATTCAGCCAGCTCAGCAGGAACCAGACACGACTTTCTGTACGAGTGTTCAACAGAAGCCGCTCTAATGACTGTCTAAAACGTGTGTAAACGCATGTGCAAAAACACAGCCGGAACGCCGAAATTTTGGTGTGAACAGGTCCTGCCTGACATAATGAGGGACACACAACGCTGATGACACAATATGCAGTAAATCATTTCAAGGGGTACTTTGCTGCAGAAGCCATTGACCTAACGATGTCTGATAGCTGCCTCTGAGGATCACAAGGCAATAAGCGCTCATCATTACACATTCCACAATCTGGACTGCATAATATTTATCCTTTCATATTTTTTTATAACCCTCTATGGGAAAATATCACTGAAAATAAAGCTGACATGAAGGTGATCACTGTCAAGGGACAACTGCAGACTGCCCACCCGGGCACACAGGTGGATTATCAGAAGTGATGAGCACTGGAGACATTCTGGGGGATTTGTAGTTTTGTAAACTTTATTAAAACACAGTAATGAGAGAACATTCACTGAACAGTATAATAAATCTTTCATCCTCACATTACATACTACTCTACAAAACATTAACTTTAAACAAGCTGAGAAAATTGGAAGCCACAATAGGAATTTCACATGTGTACCAAATTCATTTCATAGTGACAAATGTCACAATACACAAACATTCTGGGGGCAAATCACCAAACCCTGGGACCATCTATGGGAATACGGGTTAGCTGGCAACTATGCCATATCCATAGCTAGTTATGGCAGGGACATAGCAGACTGGCATGATGAGCCAGGGAAAGGCAGGGGAGTAGGGACATGATCAGTGACACACAGGGGATTGGGGACAGGGTGAATGACATGCAGGTGAGCAGGGACATGGTGAGTGCCAGGCAGGTGAGCAGGGATATGATTGGTGACACACAGGTGAGCAGGGTTATGATTGGTGACACACAGGTGAGCAGGGATATGATTGGTGACACACAGGTGAGCAGGGATATGATTGGTGACACACAGGTGAGCAGGGATATGATTGGTGACACACAGGTGAGCAGGGATATGATTGGTGACACACAGGTGAGCAGGGATATGATTGGTGACACACAGGTGATTGGGGACATGATGACTGACAGGCAGGTGAGCAGGGATATGACTGGTAAGCAGGGACATGACTGGGGACATAAGTAAATGACATTCAGGTGATTGGGGACATGTTAAGTGACACACAAGTAATGGTGGACATTAGTGTGATGGGTGACACATAGTTGCTCAGGGACACATTCCAAGCAGGCAGTCTGTTCAAATCAAAGACACTTAGGTGGTGGGAGAAATTGTGGGTGACAAACAGATTATGGGGACACGTCGGGTAAAACACAGGTGATGTGGACACGTGGGTGATGCATTGGTGATAAGGACATGTTGGGTGACACACAGATAAAGGGGGAAATATTGGTGAGTGGGTACAAGTTGGGTGACAGACAGGTGATTGGTGGAGGTGGGATGACACGTTGGGTGACACCTTGGTTAGTGGATACAGGTTGGTTAACACTCAGGTGACAAGTATAGCTTGGGTGACATTCAGGTGATGGGGACATGTTAGGTGACACTCAGGTAACGGGTACAAGTTGGGTGACACTCAGGTGATGGGGGACATATTGGTTAGTGGGTACCGGTTGAGTGGCTCAGCTGATGCGGGACACATTGGTGGGTGGGTATCGGTTGGGTGATGCTCAGGTGATGGGGGAACCATTGGTTGATGGCTATCAGTTGGGAGACACACAGGTAAGAGGCACCGGTTATGGTGACACTCGGGTCATGGGGGACACATTGGGTGACACTCAGGTGACGGGTTCAGGTTGGGTGACACACAGTTGATGGGTAGAGATTGGGTGACACATTGGTTAGTGGTTACAGGTTCTGGTGACACTCAGGTGACAGGTACAGGTTATGGTGACACTCAGGTGACGGGCACAGGTTATGGTGACACTCAGGTGACGGGCACAGGTTATGGTGACACTCAGGTGACGGGTACAGGTTATGGTGAAACTCAGGTGATGTGTAGAGGTTGGGTGACACACAGGTGACGAGCACAGATGGGGTGACACATTGGCTGACACTCAGGTGACGGGTACAGGTGGGGTGACACGTTGGGTGACTGGAACAGATTATGGTGACACACAGGTGACGAGTACAGGTGGGGTGACATGTTGGGTGACACTCAAGTGACGGATACAAATGGGGTGACACTCAGATGACGGGAACAGATGGTGTGACATGTTTGGTGACACGTTGGGTGACGGGTACAGATGGAGTGACACAGGTGACGAGTACAGATGGGGTGACATGTTGGCTGACGAGTACAGATGGGGGGACATGTTGGGTGATGGGTACAGGTGGGGTGACATGTTGGGTGATGGGTACAGATGGGAGACCCGTTGGGCGACACGTTGGGTGACAGGAACAGATGGGGTGACATGTTGGGTGACAGGTACAGATGGAGTGACATGTTGGGTGACGGGTACAGATGGAGCGACATGTTGGGTGACAGGTACAGATGGAGTGACATGTTGGGTGACGGGTACAGATGGAGCGACATGTTGGGTGACAGGTACAGATGGGGTGACATGTTGGGTGAGGGGTACAGATGGGGTGACCAGTTGGATGACCTCTACAGATGGGGTGACATGTAGGGTGACACGTTGGGTGAGGGGTACAGATGGGGTGACATGTTGGGTGACACATTGGGTGACAGGTACAGATGGGGTGACATGTTGGGTGAGGGGTACAGATGGGGTGACATATTGGGTGACACATTGGGTGACAGGTACAGATGCGGTGATCCATTGGGTGACATGTTGGGTGAGGGGTACAGATGGGGTGACATATTGGGTGACACATTGGGTGACAGGTACAGATGCGGTGATCCGTTGGGTGACATGTTGGGTGAGGGGTACAGATGGGGTGACACATTGGGTGACAGGTACAGATGCGGTGATCCGTTGGGTGACATGTTGGGTGAGGGGTTCAGATGGGGAGACATGTTGGGTGAGGGGTACAGATGGGGTGACATATTGGGTGACACATTGGGTGACAGGTACAGATTCAGTGATCCGTTGGGTGACATGTTGGGTGAGGGGTTCAGATGGGGTGACATATTGGGTGACACATTGGGTGACAGGTAGAGATGCGGTGATCCGTTGGGTGACATGTTGGGTGAGGGGTTCAGATGGGGTGACATATTGGGTGACACATTGGGTGACAGGTACAGATGCGGTGATCCTTTGGGTGACACTGAGGTTTTGCGGTGACTTACCTCCATCCCCGTAGGTCTCGATGCCGTAGCCGTCCTGCAGCCCGTTGCTCCAGGTTCCCTCATACCGGGCCGGTGTAGAGAGGCTCTGGCGGACCCCGTACCTCCCTTTGAAGCCATGGGACCACTCTCCCCGGTACATCCACCTGCCTTTGGTCTCCACGCCCAGCCCGTGCCTCTTGCCCTGCGCCCAGTAGCCCAGGTAGGTGTTCCCGCTGGGCCAGGTGTACACACCGACCACCTCGAAGCCGTGGGACCAGGAGCCCGAGTACTCCCCCTGCCCCTTGGGCCCCGTACAGATGCCGTGCCCGTGAGCTTTGCCATCCTCCCAGCCGCCGCAATAAGTGCCGCCGTCGTCGAAGTCGAAGCGTCCGCCCGTCATTCAGCGGCTGTGCGGTGAGGGGTGTTCGGAGAAGGGACGGTGAGAGCGGGGCGGCAGCGGCTCCCGTGTACCGGCGGCGGCATGCACTCTCCTCTGCCTCCCCTTCTCCCCTCTACATCCCACTCACAGCGCCCAGACACCGGCCAATCCCAGCGCGGCCTGCCACCATCCTCTGCCGCTGGCCCCGCCCACACCCCCCGCCGCGGGTATTATTAGAGGCTGAGCGAGGAGCCGGGAGGTCCGGACTAAAAATACCGCCGCTGGTGGAGAGAGCGGAGCGACCGGGAGGGGAGAAAGTTCTCCCGACTGCCCATCTCCTTTCCTGATCACACTCCGCTCATTGGAGGATCACAGGTGTTCTATCAGAAGTCATCTCTGATTGATGACCCAATATTGGGGCTCATAGGGGGGTCAGAGGACCGTACACCGCCAGGGGACGTATTTCTGCGTCTGGGAGTCACGGGTGTCTGCGGCCATCCATGTACAGATCAATGACGGGCTGCGGCTGTACACGTCTCATCGCACATCTATGCGTTTGAACGCGTACAGGACGGATGAGCGACACTCACCGCAAAGACCTTATTTACGGCTCATTTACATTGGCGGTTTTGGGGGCGATTCACATTGTTACCGCCCTTCAACTGCTCGCCTTTAGCCAGAAAGGTTTTTGCTTTGTGCTTCGCCCCAAATTATACTCCCTATCATGTTCAGCACGCACCAACGCCCGCCAAACGCATCCCATTCAAGTAAACGGGGCCACGCTGCAACCGCACACAATATACGCGGTGCAGTGCCATAGGCTGCCATGTAGGGGGCTAAAACAGATGGCAAGGAGACGATACAACTAGAAGCAAGAATCATACCCCGCCTCTCCTGCCTACTTCTCCGTTCAAAGAGATGAAGACCGGTGCTCAGGCTGGGATGTTCTATCCCCAATACAGTCAATCCATTACAAGTAAAGCCACCAACTCGGTGTACTCTTCTTCAACTTTATTACCGACCTATGAAATGGCACAGTATGCAGAATACTAACGCGTTTGACTCATTTGGGGAAGGCTGTATTAGCCGAAACGCGTTAGCATTCTGTATACAATGCCATTTCAAATGTTAGAAAAATATGGGTGGCCTCTAGGGATAGTGTCGATAGGTAAGTGTGTTAAAACAAAGGTTGTACCATCATCTAAATCTTAATGAAATAAAGGGTTTAGTAGCCTGGTCCCCAATGGCTCCCAAACTTGCCATTTCAAATGTGTCTAAAAAAATTCAATAAGAAGAGTACACCGAGTTGCCGGCTTTACGTGTAATGGATGAGAGAACTAGGGCCAGATTTAGACCTTGCCCAGGGCACTTCAGGTTCTGGGGGCTCCTCATACACAGAGGTGGTCTACATTCTCAACGACAGTCACACATTTTTAAAACGCATGACACAACATCATACGGAGGTCATGCATGCACACATACATGTGCAGGCATAGAGTGTGTGCTTCACTTGAGCTGCCAAAATTCATTTTTAAAAACAATACAATTGACCAGTCCAGAGTAAAAACTGTGACAGATGATGGCCAGCAAAATATTACAAATAATAATCTTTTACTATTTTATTTTTTGTATTATTTTTTATTGTTTTATATCATTTTTTTTTATATTGTATTATATTATTTTGTGTAGGGGCGGCCTTCTAAAGCAGTAGTAAACCACTGCCGATTTATTCTTTTTTTTTTAACCTGCAAGGCAAAGTATGCATCGCATACTAGCACATTATGCAAAACTTACTTTAGAACAAAGCCCTCCGCTGACAGGGATTCCATCTTCACCCAGTCTTCCTTCTGGGTTTGTGGACTCCTCGGCCGTGTGAGTGGCTGGAGCCGCGATGACGTCACTTCCGGACTACTCGTATATTAGTAATTGTTACTTTTGTGAGATTGCCCTTTTCGTTGATTCATACTTTCGTAGGAAATAAAGAATTATAATCCTGTGCTTGCTTTTCTAAGTCCTGTACTTACTCCAGTCCAGTCCCTCAGTCACGAGACCCGACTCAGATTCCTCCTCAACTTAATTTAAAAAGATTCAGGAATGCAGTGTGACTTAGACACAAAAGGGATAAGCTGATTGGCTAAAGATATTAAGTAAGATACATCACTCACTAATACACTGTCCATTCGAAAGAATGATTCAAGAACACAAAATTACGAACATACGAAATTACGACCATACATATTAAGATACACTTACACTGTCCATTCAAAAGAACGATTTGAGAACACGAACAAACTAAATTACGAACAGATAAAGAAACGATGTTACGAACACACGAATGAAAATATGAACATACAAAATTACGAACAGACAAAGGATTGAGAATACGAAATGTAAAACATTCGTTATAGATGTCATTTTCTTTCTTTTACTGCTTCGTATTTTCGTAAGTTTGTCCGTTCGTATTTTCGCGTGTTCGTTATTTAGCTTATTCGTAATTTTGTCATTTTCGTATTTTGGTTCTTTCAGCTATTCGGATGTTCGAATCGATCCGAATGTATGAATACTAACAAATTCGTATGAAAATCTATTCGTTACGAACCGAATCGCACATGTGTAGAAGTTGCCTCTTTTGCTCCCTTATATATCTGGCACTGAATACAGCACCCTCCTCACCACCTGCCAAACGCTCTCTGAATCAGTGAGTAGCCAGCTGTGAAGCCACAAACAGTCCACAGTTGCCCACAGTTAGTATGCTGGTGCCAGGTACTGAAGGCTGGTAACGAAACCGGCCAGGTGAGCACATCGCTGGATCCTGGGACAGGTGATTGTCCTGTTATTAAAAGTCAGCAGCTACAGTTTTTCTAGCTGCTGACTTTTAATTTTTGAACTTTAGACTGGACATCCGATTTAAGTTTTTATTTTTTAGTCACTTAGGCTAAGTTTACACTTGCAAAAAAAACGGACTTTAAGGGGCGTTAAAAAAGTCCCTCAAACGCCTATGCAAATGATACAATGGAGATCACATAGTGCTGTTCACATTATCAAAACATAAACCGTTGGCATTGCTTTGCTTCAAAATTGAAGCCTCATGTCGAGTCAGGAGGTGTTTGAAGGCTTTCAACGCCTCCCATTCAAGTCTATGGTAACACTGTGCAAATGCCCTGGCAGACGTTTGCAGTGCGGTTGCGGGGCGTTAAAATTAGTTTATTTCCTGTAATATCCTGTTTGTTAAGCAGTTTTTAATGTGCCTTAACGCTCATCAAATGCTTCAAATCTGCACATAGGGCATTTGGGGGGCGTTTTTAAGGCTTCTAAAACGCCAGTCTAAAGCTCATTTACTCAAGTCTAACGCCCGTACTAATGCTATAGGAGTGCTTGTTAAGCGTTAGAAATTTAGTCAAGTGTGAACAAGTCTTTATTACAAAGTCCAACTCCATTCATACTGGCAGTGACACACATGCATTTTATATTCATTTATAGACAGGGCAGGCGCTTGACCATTTAACGCCCTAGGCAAGACCAACACCAAGTGGCTTGCTAGGGGGGACTGAGCTGGGGGGGGAGCCAGGAGCGCTGGGGGGTAACACAGGAAGAGGAGGATCAGGGCTGCTTTGTGCTAAACCATTTCATAGGGCAGGTAAGTATCCACTTCAGCTCCAGAAGGTTTACCCCCCCCCCCGCCATGACCAGGCCATTTTTTGCGATACGGCACTGCGTTACTTTAACTGACAATTGCGTGGTCGTGCGACACTGTACCAAAATAAAATTGATGCTCTTTTTTTCCCACAAATAGAGCTTTGTTTGGGGGTGGTATTTGATCACCTCTGCAGCTTTTATTTTTTTTTGCACTATAAACAAAAAAAGACCGACAATTTCCAAAAAAAAACAACAATATTTTATACTTTCTGCTATAAAACATACCCAATAAATTTTTTAAAAAATAAATAAAATTTCTTCATCAATTTAGGCCAATATGTATTCTGCTACATATTTTCAGTAAAAAAAATCCCTATAAGCGTATATTGATTGGTTTGCGCAAAAGGTATAGTGTCTACAAACTATGGGATATATTTATGGAATTTAAATGTTTTACTAGTAATGCCGATGATTGGCGGCTCATAGAGGGACTGCGACATTTCGGCGGATAAATTGGACACTAAGTGACACTTTTTGGGGACCGGTGACACTAATACAGTGATCAATGCTAAAAATATGCACTGTCACTGTACTAAGGACACTGGCTAGGAAGGCCTTAACCACTGGGCACTTAAACCCCCTTCCTTACCAGACCAATTTTTAGCTTTTGGTGCTCTCACAATTTGAATGACAATTACTCAGTCATACAACACTGCACCCATATGAAATTTTTGTCCTTTTTTTTCACACAAATAGAGCTTTCTTGTGGTGGTATTTAACCACCGTTGGGTTTTTTATTTTTTGCGCTATAAAAGAAAAGACTGAAAATTCTGTAAAAAGTTATTTTTTTTGTTTCTCTTATAAAATTTAGCAAATGAGTAATTTTTCTTGATAAATTTTGGCCAAAATTTATACTGCTACATATCTTTGGTAAAAAAAGTACAAATTGGTGTATATTATTTGGTCTTTGTGAAAGTTATAGAGTCCACAAGCTATGATGCCAATATCTGAAAATTGATCACACCTGAAGTACTGACGGCCTATATAATTTCTTGAGACCCTAACATGCCAGAAAAGTACAAATACCCCCCAAATGACCCCTTTTTTGAAAGAAGACATTCCAAGGTATTTAGAAAGATGCATGGTGAGTTTTTTGAAGTTGAAATTTTTCCCACAATTCTTCGCAAAATCAAGATTTTTTTTTCTTTTTTTTGTTTACACAAAATTGTCATATTAGCAGGTTATTTCTCACATACAGCATATGCATACCACAAATTACACTCAAAACACATTCTGCTATTACTACAGAGTATGGCGATACCACATATGTGAGACTTTTACACAGCGTGGCCACATACAGAGGCCCAACATGTAGGGAGCACCTTCAGGCGTTCTGGAGCACCCAGGCCAATTCTGACATTTCTCTCCTACATGTAAAAATCATAATTTATTTGCTAGAAAATTACATAGAACCCCAAAACATCATATATGTTTTTTTAGCAAAGACCCTAGAGAATACAATGGCGGTCGTTGCAACTTTTTATCTCGCACGGTATTTGCGCAGCAATTTTCCGAACGCGTTTTTTTGGGAAAAAAACAGTTTTGTGCTTAAAAAAAAAAACAAAACAGTAAAGTTAGCCCAATGTTCTTGCATAATGTGAAAGATGAAGTAAATAGATACCTAACATGTCACCCTTCAAAATTGCACACGCAGGAATGGCGCCAAACTTCACTACTTAAAAAACCCTATAGGCGACATTATAAAATTTTTTACTGGTTACATGTTTTGAGTTACAGAGGAGGTCTAGGGCCAAAATTATTGGTCTCTAACGTTCGCAGCGATACCTCACAGGTGTGGGCGGGACTTATATATGCGTTCGCTTCTGCATGCGAGCACAGGGGGACAGGGGCGCTTTAAATTTTTTTTTTTATTGTTCATTTTACTTTATTTTAGTTTGACACTTTTTCCCAAAAAATAAATTTTTTGATCACTTTTATTCCTATTACAAGGAATGTAAACATCCCTTGTAATAGGAATATGGCATGACGGGTCTTCTTTACAGTGAGATATGGGGTCAATAAGACCCCACATCTAACCTCTAGGCTGGGAGGCCTGAAAAAAAAAAAAAACGATCCTGGCTTCGATCGTAGCGGTGAGTCGGTAGAAGCACCGGAGGGTGGCGGGGGGGGGAGTCCCCTCTTGCCTCCTGTAAGAACGATCAAGCAGCGGAACAGCCGCTATGATCATTCTTATGGTGTAGGGAATCGCCGCCTGAAAAAGCTGATATCTGAATGATGCCTGTAGTTGCAGGCATCATTCAGATATCCCCACACAAAGTCAAGGACATCATATAACGACGGGCGGGAAGTGGTTAAAACGCATTTTTTTTTAACACAAAGTTGTCCATTTATACAATATTTCTAACACATAGCATGTACATACCAAAAATGACACCCCAAAATAGATTCTTCTACTTCTCCTGAGTAAGGCGATACCACATGTGTGAGACTTCCACAGCCTGGCCACATACAGAGGCCGAGTAGAGCTGAGTACGGCCAAACATGGCTGAGTATGGCTGAGCATGGCTGAGTATGGTAGGGTATTGCAGGGTATCGCAGAGTATGACTGGGTATGGCTGGGTATTGCAGAGTATGGCTGGGTATCAACGAGTATTGCAGAGTATGGCTGGATATTGCAGAGTATTGCAGAGTATTGCAGGGTATCACAGAGTATTGCAGAGTATGGCTGGGTATTGCAGAGTATTGCAGGGTATTGCAGGGTATTGCAGAGTATTGCAGGGTATTGCAGAGTATTGCGGGGTATTGCAGAGTATTGCGGGTTATTGCAGGGTATTGCAGAGTATTGCAGAGTATTGCAGGGTATTGCAGAGTATTGCAGGGTATTGCAGAGTATTGCAGAGTATTGCGGGGTATTGCAGAGTATTGCGAGTATTGCAGGGTATTGCAGAGTATTGCAGAGTATTGCAGAGTATTGCAGGGTATTGCAGGGATTGCTGAGTATGGAGGGATGGCTGAGCATGGATGGATGGATTCATGGATGTGACTGCAATTGTCACTGAGCAGCGCTGTGGGCACTACAGATCCAGCCCACAGCGCTGCTGCCATCCGATCTCTTCCCCTCTCCTCTCACACTGTACCGATTGGTACACAGAGGGGAGAGGGAAACCGGTGTCATGACATGACGCCGGTTTGTTTACAAGTGATCGCTCCATCATTTGACGGAGCGATCAAGTGGTAAACGGCCGCTATCAGCGGCCATTTACCGCGATCCATGATGCGCCGTGTCCGGTCACGGATGTTCTCGGGTGCGCACCCCAGGGGGCGCGCGAGAGCGGGATTCTGGGAGGACGTCACTGTACGCCCTTCCAGAGTTATGCAACTGCCTTGTAGCCGTCATTCAGCTATGGGCCGGTTGGCAAGTAGTTAACATCAAGGGCGATCGAAAGGTTAATGGGAAGGCAGTGATCCATGTTCCTGCTTTGCAGAAACACAGGATCACTACCTTCCCTACTGATAGAACCGCAGTCTGCCTTGTTTACATAGCAGATGGCCATTCTGCTTCTGTTCTAGGTCCCAGGCCCCGGCGGACATTGAGTCTGCCGGACCCGGTGATTGGCATTTGCCATGTCCAATCACAGTGGGAGCTGGTCACCGGCGCCCCAGACCTGGAAGTGCAGGATCACGTACAGTTAGGTGATCATCCTGCACAGGAGAGTCGCCTTGCTGCTGTATGACATGTTTGTTTTTCTTTTTTTTTTAATTAGAATGTTTTTTTAATTTTTTTAACATGCTGCCACATGCTGCGTGGATTTTGTTTGAAAAAAAAAAAAAACATTCTGACTGATTATTGCATCACTCTGCAATAAACTTTTTATCCAATCTCTATATTACTACATTTGTAATTTTGAAAGGACAAAATAAAGGAAAAAGAGAGGTAAAAAAAAAAATCACTTTTGTGGTTTAGCCAATCATTTTCTGGATTTAGATCTTTGTGGTCTATGTACTCGGGGCTAAGGCAGGTGTCCCTCTGTATCATTTCAGATAATTGGGAGGTATGAGTGTTGTAAAGACTATCAATGCTCTGCCATGTGATGACTGTCTAGATTCCATGTGATCATAATAGTTTTTGTACTCCCTTGCTGCCTTTTATGAATGAAAAATTTATGAAAAAAAAACAACCAAACAAAGGGCCTCAGTCTTTGCTTATGGGTAAGTGGTTGGTGTCATGCAATTCTTTCTTTTTTGCTCCTTTAGCTAACAGTGCATCCAGAACAGCTGGTGTATAGCACAGATATCGCCATAAGATTACAGAGCCAGTATTACTCATTCCATACAGCTTAGCCTGGAACAGCTGTATACAGTTTGGTAATACTTTTATAACAAGGCAATGCTGTATCTCCAAATGACTTTTGAAATGAACATGTTAAAACTTATATATTTTTTTAACAACAAGTTTGGTCTTTTTTGTAAGAGAGAAATCATGCCATGATACATACACTTCACGTTGAAAAGTATAGCAGTTACATCAATTACAATAACATACAGTTGAAATTCCCAAGTAATAGATGCATGACTATACATTGGCAGGTATCTCGCTACTTTAGTATAAACAGTTAATATTCAGCGGGACCTTAAAGGGAAGGGGGGGGCACCTAAAGAAAGGAAAATACAGCAGATTTAACTTAACCATATGTAGCCAGTTTAAAAGAACAGCAGACTAAATGGGATCAGTCCATGGCTGCCAAATCTTTTCATATTTCATGGGACACCCTCTACTCATATATGTCAATTTATATAAAGGGAGAGTCGCATTAACCGAGTTTTCCCATGCTCCCACCGTAGATGGTAACCGAGAAGTCCATTTTAACAGGATCTCCTTTTTGGCATAAAAAAGCAGAAGCGAGATCAGTATCTTAGTATACCTAGGCCTTTGCTCATTGTCTTGCACACCCAGCAGTGCAAGCTCAGCCGTTAAGAGGGACTCCAACTGAAGGCGAACCTTAAGCCACTCACCCACCGCAGCCCAGAACCGCGACAGCCTGGGACAGGTCCAAAACATATGGAGATAAGTGCCTTCAGGAGAGTGGCAACGCAGGCAATTTGGGGAACGTGATGGATAGATTCTGTGCAGTCTCTGAAGCGTATAATACACCCTATGTAAAAATTTGGTTTGTATTAATTTATCCCTAGAGGATATCACTTCCCAGGTCTCTCTATACAAATCAGGCAGATCTGCCCTCCACTTGTCCCATAGAGCATCCATTTTTGGCGAGTCTGTCTGAAGGAGAGCTAGGTATAAAACAGAAAGGGGTTTGCCGAGGGACTCCTGCGCCAGCAACTCCTCAATAGGATCTGCCTCAAGACTGGGAGGCGCAGTGAATTGTGCCCCGGCTGCATGGCGCAATTGGTGGTATTTGAACACCATCCATGCCGGAAGTCCATATTTGCTAACTAGGGCACTAAATGGAAGGAGGGAGCCAGCTTGTTTTATGTCCCACAACACCTTGATACCATATCGGGCCCAGATCTGTGGGTCTGGAATTGTCCTGAATTGGGGGAGAGAAGGATTCCCCACAAAGGACAGTAGGGGACCACCTATTAGGACGCAGAAATCTTCGTCTAGCCTTTCCCCACACCCGCAAGGTTGCCCAAGTCGAAGTCAGGAGGGATGGGTATGCCGCGGGGCCCCTGTACACCAAATTACTAAGTTCAGTAAGAGAACCCACTATAGTCACTTCTAGGCAAGTCGCTGCTTTGGCTCTTGACTGCTCCAGCCACCATCTTACCATGACAAGCTTAGCTGCCCAGTAATACACTAATTAGCTGCCCAGTAATACACTAATAAGGCAAGGCAAGGCCCCCACAACTCACAGGAAGCCAAAGGGTCTGTCTAGCCAACCGGGGGGAGGCCCCTCACCACAGAAAAGCGCCAATGCAACTATCTATGTCCTTGAAAAAGGATGGGGGTATCCACACTGGGCAATTTCTAAAGATGTAGTTACATTTTGGTAAGTAGAACATCTTTATTAGCTTTATTATCTTTATTATCTTTAGCTTAGCCCATTGGGAGCAATGATCTCTAAGTTGTGCCACTAACGGTTGGAGATTGAGGCGCTGAAAGGCCCGCAAGTCCTTTGCTACCCTGATCCCATAGACAAACTCCTCCACCCCATCCCATCTGGCCCCGGGGCTTTCCCCGACTGCATAACTCCCACCGCCTCCTGAAGCTCTTCCAAGGAAATGTCCTCCTCCAGTGTCTCCCTTTTTGCTGGTTCTAAGGTAGGGAGCGAAACTCGATTCAAATACCGAAGCAGCTCACAATTGTCATAGGACACCCTAGAGGAGTACAGGGTTTGATAGAACTCTAGAAACCGAGCACTAATTTCAGTGGAAGACGTTAATAAACGACCATCCAGATCCCTCAGCCTACCAATGTGGGTCTTTTCATGTTGCCCCTTGGCTAGTCAGGCCAGTAACCTACCATTTTTATCACCAAATTCAAACACCCTTTGGGCTCCATCTAGCATAGATTTCTTGGTGAGGTCTATTCTTAGTAGGGATAGTTCCCTCAGGGTGTCTTGCCAGGTTATATAATTAGCTTGCAACGGAGATCGTACATATTCGGCCTCTTTAAGTCTTGCCTGCTCCTCCATTTGTCTCAGAGACTGCACAGATTTCCTCTTCTGCTGAGCTATACGTTTAATATATTCACCTCTGAGCCAGGCCTTAAAGGTATCCCATAGAACCATGGGTCTCGCAGACTCTGCATTATTTATCCAAAAATTGCACAAAACTTCCAGCATCTCTTTCTGAATCTCAGGGTCTATGATCCAATATTTGGATAGTCGTCATACCTTCCCGCCCTCCACATGAGAGGTCCGAATGGTGACAGACAGGGGGGCGTGATCAGATATTCCCCTCGAGAGAATCTCAGTCGATACCACTCTCTGCAACATAGCCGAAGAGGCAAACGCCAGGTCAATACGTGACATAGTCCGATATGTGACAGAGAGGCAAGTATACTCCCTGTCTGAGGGATGGAAATGGCACCAAACGTCTGTCATGTGGAAGGCGGTCGCCCAACGGAACAGGGCAGGTTGCTGAGGGCCCGAAGCAGACACTCTGTCTAAATCTCTAGAAGGCACCATATTAAAATCCCCTATAATTAGTACATTATCCACATTGAACATTGTAACCTGTTGCATCAATACATGGAGCACTTCTATATTAACAGGTGGGGGCATATATACCCACTATTACATAAGGGATTTCCAAGATTAATGCATGTAAAATAATATATTTGCCTCCGGGGTCAAGTTTGACCTCAATGAGCTGAAAGGGCAAGGATCTATGCACCAGAATGCTAACTCCTCTGGCATAGTTAGAGTAGGGTGCATGATAGTGAGCACCAACCCAAGCCCTCCTGAGACTCATGACTCTGGAACCCGTCAGATGCGTCTCCTGCAGGATACACACCTGCAGGTGGAGTTTCCTCAAATAATTTAGCACCAGGGAACGCTTGATGGCTGAATTAAGCCCTTGAACGTTCCAGGACACCACTAAGCACTTAGCCATGAGATAAACGTGTCCAATAGTAAAGGAGGCTCTCCACTAGCACCATGCGGGTCCAGTGAACCAGAGGGGGCCCTCGCTCCCCCTCTGGGTCCACAGAGTCCAGCAGTACAGCATTATGGAGTGTAACATCATACCGAGGTAGTTGCTCCCTAGGGTACATGGGAACATTGCTAGACCAACACAACCATGAAAACTTACAAAACATTAAGGAACAGCAGCCATGAACGGCATCCGCCGATCCACCCCTCCCCCCACTCCATGCACCTCGGAACAGAGAGATGCATTTGAAACCCACAACACCCATTGTTCTTGAACTAATCCCTCAGGTTGGGAGCGTGTAGCCAGATAGTGATCCACACATCTAGCAAAGCATACAAAAAACAAAAATGAAAAATAAAATCCCAAGGGGGGGGGGGTCCTTTTCAGAGCTATTGGAGTGTAATATTTGTAAAATAGGGTTATTTTCACCTGACTGAGCAGGGGTACACACTTCAAAGTCCGTTACGAAGAACATCCGGTAAACTAGGGGGTAATATAACTTGCAGTCATTTGCATAGGACAATAGAAAGTACATGTCACAAAGACCCTGAGAGCCCACAGTCTCATGGAGGATAACAAACCTAATCTCCACCGTCCCCCCATCCCTTCAGCACAGAAGGGGGGAAAAGTTTTTTTCTGTTATGTATAGGAGACGGGGGGGGGGGGGGGGGGGGTATGGGCAAAACTCCATCAAGGGGAAAAGAAATGCTTACCAGTCGCAGGAACACAGGGCTATCGAACAGAAAGCAACCATACAGCCCATAACAGATTGCTGGGACCAGTGCTACGGGGAGAGCACTTCAAGCCATGCAGAGACCTCCCTAGGATTAACAAAGAAGCGCACGGTCTCTTCATCCACTACCCTCAGTTTTGCATGGAACAGGACGCTGTACTTGAATCCCTTGGATCTCAGGGCGGCCTTGACGCTGTCGAAGGACCAGCTCTGCCTCTGGGTCTCCATGGTGTAATCCGGAAACAGCAGGATCTTCACATTGTGGTAAGGAAGTTCCCCGGCCGCCCGGGCAGCTTGTAGTAGCTAATCACGGTCTCGGTAATTGAGCAGCCGGAGAATGAAGGTTCTGGGTGGAGCTCCCTCAGGTTCAGGCTTGGAGGGGACATGATGAGCCCGCTCTACTGCGAAGTATGGGGAGAGTTTGGCTGCTGGCAGCAGGGAGCGCAGGAAATCTTCAGTGAATAGAGCGGGGGATCTTCCCTCAACCCCCTCCAGGAGTCCCACAATCCTAAGATTATTACAGCGGCTCCTATGTTGTCACCCTGTTACATGCTCCCCCCTTTGAAGTATAAGCAGCTGTGCTGATTCACATTATGGAGGGGATTTACTAAAACTGAAGTACACAAAATCTGATGCAGCTGTATACAGTAACAATTCACTGTCTAGGTTTTATTGTCAAAGCTTAAAGCAGTAGTAAAGTCCGCTTTATGACTTGTACCTACAGGTAAACCTATAATAAGGCTTGTAGGTACAAAAAAAATCTCCTAAACATGTGTGGTTTAGGAGATATTCACATTTGTAGAGGCCGGTGACATCACTGGCGCATGCGCACTGTGCTCTGAATGGACGGCATACTGACAGGGTCTCTTTAAAGCGGAACTCTGGGGGGGGGGGAAACATTTGTCATTGCAGTGGGTTCTCCTCCCCACTGCAAGAGTTAACTGCTTGTGTCTCCCAGGCGGAGAAGAATAGAGTGACATACGTTTGCAGAGGACTGCTGGGTTGAAACTTTGTGTATCCCGCTAATTATTGTTTTTCCATTCTGGACATTACAGATATCAAGGTAAACGGCTCTGGAGAGGGTGGTATTCACCGTTTCCCTTTCACCTCACACACCCACACATTCCGGGGGGTTCCCACACGGCTCCTCACACTCACCTCATCACTCATTTCATTCCCTGGTTCAGGTTCACTATGTGCCCTGTAACCAGGGTCACTTCCACTTCATCCACCCAAGTTCTTCTTTTTGATTTTTGACATTTCACTTATTTTATATTTTTATATTGTTTGTTTTGCTCACCTCAACACCAACGGACACTGCTGCTTTTGCCCCCACACCATTTTACACACATTGCACATCAACACTTCACTCACGCATTGTTCACATATCCCCATATTACCTCTCCATTGGTTGGACACACCATTACCAGTTTACTATTTATTATTATTTTTATATAGGTGTAACTATCCATCATTATAATACATTTAAATTCATGGTTTTGTGATATAATTATATACAATATATACAAATGAATTACTATGCTTCATATTATGCATAGGTCTAAGACATATATAAAAACAAATAAATATACTTTTGATATACTAGGTTTGAATCCGTTTGGCACTCAATACATCATAAAACATTTTACCTTGTAAACATGGTTGTATACAGTACAAACACTAAAATTTACTATATTATACCTACTCACAGAACTTCCCGGATGATCAATGGACCGCCGGTGAACTATTCATGGATACTTGGTTTCCTCTTCCTGGCCCATTACTGCAATCCAGTGTGCATTGCTGTGGCCCCCTCAGCTCCCGTGGTGGACACTTCTTGGATGGCGCCTTTGGTGTCGGCACCTGGCGCCCATGGGGGTAGCGGATTTTGTGAGTAATTCCAACTAAATTTCGCCCTTTGCCCTCATTTTGGCTATATTCTTAATTTATGAATACAGTGGTACTTATACATATTTATACGTTACTTATAGATGGATGGTTGTCGCTTGCTCCTGATGAGTGATGGTTCACGAAACTCGTTGAGCATACTGTGCGACAACTCTATTGATCGACCAATAAATTGACCAATCTAATGTACCCACTATTGTTGATTTAATTGTTGTATTTTTTATTGCTGCTAATTTGCTGTAGCTATGATCTTAATGTAACATTTTGATTCCTTTTAAATCTTGCAACATGGTTACAATTGTAAAACGATGTTTTAATAAAGTACTTCTTGAAATGTGCATTCACCTATGGCTCAATGTATTCACACTTAGGTCTTGCTCACTGTATCAATTTTTGGAAACACACCTCATTTAAAGTCCCAAACTCTTTTCTCTATTTTTGGCAACACCACAGGGATGGAGGTGCATATTCATGTGCACCTCATATAAAGTCCCAAACTTTTTTCTTTTTTGTCTAGAGTGACATATGTAAGCCAGCCATGTATCTGGGACTCCATAGGAGAGATTTCCTCTTACTTTCCATTTTGCTGACAACTGTTTTACCAGACAGGAAATGTGGGACAATCTGCAACAGGGACACAGTTGTCATCGGGCATTCGCTAGCCTTGCGGATAGTCTTGGATAGCAGTAAAGCAGTAAAGCTGGACAGGGGTTTTAGTCTTTCCCCACTATATCCAAAAAATGTTGGGTTTATACTTTAAATAAAAGGGGTTGTAAAGCTTTTTGTTTTGTATTAAAATAACAAATATGTTATACTTACCTGCTCTGTGCAATGCTTTTTCACAGAACAGCCCCAAAAAATAAATAAATAAATAAATAAATAAAAAAATAAAAACCTAACATTGAAAATGACAGTAAAAAGGTTAGAAGATGAGAGATTTTTCAAGCTGAACTTTGGAGTAGATCAGGCAAAAGGATCCCTGGGTTAGCTCCCTGCTCGCTGAACAGAGTTTTTTATACAGATTCTCTGCCCATTGTGGGGACTGACAGACTAGACAGGTGACAAAGGAGGCTGCATTGCCCAACCAGGAAGCTAAATTGCTTAGTCAGGAAATAGGTGTGTCACCTGGATGATTGTGCAATGTGGAAAAATATATGTAAATCGTATGATTCACTTCACAGAATTACAAATCCTTAAGAGAGAAAATTGTGAACATATATACAGATAGGTCCATATATATTTGGACACAGGCACAATTTTCATACTTTTGGCTCTGTATGCCACCAGAATAAGATTAAAATGAATCAATCCAAATGAATTTGAAGTGCAGGCTTTCAGCTTTAATTCAAGGGGTTGAACATAAATATCAAGTACAAATTTTATGAGCTGCAACCATTTTTATACACAGTCCCCCCCATTTTCAGGGGCTCAAATGTAATTGGACAAATAAATATAATCATAAATAAAATGTTAATTTTTAATATTTTGTTGAGAATCCTCTACTGGCAATGACTGCCCGAAGTCTGGAACCCATGAACATTACCAAAGACTGGGTTTCCTCATTTCTGATGCTTTGCCAGGCTCTAACTGCAGCTGTCTTCAGTTGTTCTTTGTGGGTCCTTCTGCCTTTAGTTTTGCCTTCAGAAAGTGAAATGCATGCTCAATTGGGTTGAGATCAGGTGATTGACTCGGCCATTGCAGAATATTCCACTTATTTTCATTCAAAAGCTCCTGGGTTGCTTTGCAGGGTGTTTTGGATCATTGTCCATCTGTACTGTGAAGTGCCGTCCAATCAACTTTGCCGCATTTGCCTGAATCTGGGCTGACAGTATATCTCTAAACACTGCAGAATTCATCCGGCTGCTTAGAATAAACTCCAGACCTTTTACCTGCTTAATTGATGATGAAATAACGAAGAAGTAGCCCACACCTGCCCATGAAACAGCTTTTGATTCAATTGTCCAATTACTTTTTGTCCCTTGAAAAAGAAGGGATGGATTCTTAATAGCTGTAATTCCTAAACCCTTACTCCGATTTGGATGTATATACCCTCAAATTAAACCTGAGAGAGTGCACTTTCATCCCATATCCATTATATAACTATAGCTTGAATATGTTTTGGTAAATACCTGAAAAATCTAAAATTGTGCCTGTGTTCAAATATATATGGACCTAACTGTATACTGTATATGAAATGATGTGCTTCTATGTCTAGCTTGGTGAGTTTGCTTTAGTTAAGTAGGGGCACTGGCAGGATTTCCAGGTATTTCACGCAAAGGAAGTAATGCAAAGAGAACAGGATACTTTTTCATACAGGTACAACAGGCACATATCAGTAATTTAAAATGTTGGGGTAACAAACACTTTAAGTAATTTTTTAAATGACTTACATTTACATTTTGTAATAAATATAGGAAGTTGCAGATTGGCCTCTAGAGGGAGCTTGACATTTGATTCTGCATCACTCATCCTACCTGCTTCACAACTGTTTTTTTTTTTTTTTTATATGTACATATACATGTACATGTACAAAACAATAATTGAAAAGATTATATACTTACATTAGCATTTTCCTTTTGAAAATGCTAGATTCCTGGCTGTCTTTGGCCTCAGTACATTGTGAGTCATTGGCAGGATGCGTATCAGCATAACTTTTTAAGAAAAAAGTGCATATACCTGGGGGTGTGGTTGCCATCATCTCTATTAATCCAAGTACACCCTAATTCCTCAAATGCATGGTGCATTTGAGACACCGGGGACACTGATGGATGCCATTCCACCTCTTCCCCAGCGTGGAAGAGCGTGAATTTTCTCGCCAGAACTATAGATATTGGCTCAATAACACGCATCTTCTAAAGACATCTGGAATACCTTTTTTCACCAGCTCACCCATAAGTACAAATGCCTAATAATCGGTAGGGGGATCCCCCTTTCTGAGACTCCTCAGATATTTGAGGGTCCATTAAGGAACTTTATATGCGACCTAAGACAGATGAACTAGAGATCCAAGGCTCTCTTACCACCACATAAAGTATATTTACACTTTGGTTTTTAGTTCCTTTTGTGGCATTGATTCTGTTATTGGTGTGATTCAGTGGTCCTTGTGTACCATGAAGATGACTTTTTTTTTTTTTTTTTTACAAATAAAAGTTGTTTATTTTTGAAGAGTACACATTTACAGAATAAAGAACACATTGACATAAGAGGGGATACATAGCATTGTTTAAAATACAGAACATATCTATCACGACCTACATGGTCACTGTTAATAAAACATATGCAGGTAGGTATTTGTGGTTGCTAAACACATGTATACCGTTTGCGTTGAGGGGTGGCTTATCACCACATCAGTGCATATAGTAAAGGGCTATCCTACTGGAGTCTATTCAATAAGTGTGTTGCATGTGGCTGCGTTGTTTAACCATAAATCCCATATTTTCCCATATTTAGATGGGCATCCCCTATGGGCATATATTTCTTTCTTATATGGTAAGACAGTGTTAATAGCAGCTATCCATTCCTGGAGTGTTGGTGGGTCCATCCTCATCCATTTTCTAGCTATGAGTAGTCTAGCTATAAACAATGTTTCTTTGAGAAAGATGATATGGAATTTGTCTGAATCTGGATCTGGGAATATTCCCAGTATGCATTGCTTGGGGCATAGTTTAAGAGAAGACCCCATTTCATCATGTATGAATCGTACTATGTGAGACCAGTAATCATGTATAACCGGGCATGCTCAAAGGAGATGAAAAAAGGAGCTAGATGGGCTGTCACATCTAGGACAAAGAGGACTGTGATTAGGTTTGAATCTAATCATTCTGGCTGGGGTCAAGTATGACCTATGTAAAATGTAAAGTTGGGTGAGGCGATCAGAGAGCCTGGTGGACACAGTTTTGCAATTATCCAACGCATCTTCCCATTCATCATCCTCCAGCTCCCCCACCTCCCCAGCCCATCGGTCCCTCAGACCATAAGCAATTTTCACAGCCGTAGGCCGAAGCAAAGAGATGTAAAATATTGAGATGAGTTTAGAGGAATCTTGTCCCCTGATGATATTGAGAATATCCAATTGTTCTATATTGGGAGGGACATTGTGGAACTGGGCCTGGAGAGCATGGCGGAGCTGGAGGTATCTAAAATGCATGGAGTTAGGGAGACTAAATTCATCCTTAAGTTGCTGGAATGATTTCAACACGTTGTCCCTGTAAACATCTGAGAGAATAGTCACCCCCCTAGCGACCCATATTCCATGGTCTGGCAGAGATAAAAGTTCTTTCAATCCTGGGTTGCCCCAAAGCGGTGTGTGTGAGTGTGTATGAAGAACATGTAATCTGCGTCTTATTACTGCCCACACTTTGCAATGGGTGGATATTAGGCCCGGACAGCCTCCCCCCAATACCCGAGGATCTGCAGGGTCTCTAAAGATGATTTGAAATGGGTGGGAGTAAAGGTGAGTATATTGGGAACACAGTAAGGTCATATAACGTTCTTTGTCGCATTTGTCTATGTAATAAAAGTGTGATAGTTGCGCCGCCAGATAGTAGAGGTTGAAATCAGGTAAGGCTGTGCCACCTAGGTCCGTGGGTTTTTTTAATACTTGCCAAGATAGTTTATGGCGAGACCTTCCCCATACAAATGAGTTAAGAATTGTTTCTATTGTTTTAAAGATCCTGAGTGGCAGGTATATCGGGGCATGCCAAAAGACATAAAGAAACTTGGGGAGCAATACCATCTTGATAAGGTTCACACGTCCCATAACCCACAATGGGAGTTTAGCCCAGATCTGTGTTTTATTTTTCAAAATTGTGAGCAGAGGCTCTATATTCTGTTTGGTGTACTCTGCGGGAGTGCGGGTGACATTGATCACCAAGTATTTCATGCTACCAACTATCGTAAGAGGGGAAGAAGCTTGGCTTTGCGTGGGCGCACCTATGTCTATAGAGAGGATTTGGGACTTTTCCCAATTTATTTTAAGACCCGAATATTTCCCAAATGTTTGTATGGTCTCTAGTGCTATTTTCAAAGAGGGGCCTGAGTCTGATAAGTACAGCAGCATATCATCTGCGTATAGACTAATTGTCTCCGCCAGTTCGCCTCTTCGCAGACCCATGATGCCCGGGTGAGATCTCAGTGAAGCCGCAAGGGGCTCCACCACGAGGGCATAAAGTAGAGGAATTAGCGGGCAGCCCTGGCGCGTCCCCCTTGAGAGGGGGAAGGCGTCCGAGACTCTCCCGTTAACAAGACCCTGGCACTGGGATTTTGATACATTAGTTGGATCCATCTAATGAATTTCGGTCCGAATCCGAATTTAGCTAGGCATTGCCATAAATAGGTCCACTCAATGGAGTCGAATGCCTTGGCGGCATCCAAAGACACAACTCTGGATCCCATTTGGTCGTGTTGAGCTTGTATATTCATATGTAATCTGCGGAGGTTATGGGCCACGTTTTTAGTGGGCATAAATCCCGTTTGATCCGGGTGGATCAGGGTAAGGATTATTTTATTCAGACGTAGTGCCAGGATCTTGGCCAAGATCTTTATGTCTAGTTGAAGAAGCGAAATGGGACGATATGATTCTGGGATTTCTAAATTTTTACCAGGTTTGGGTATGAGCACTATATAGGCTTCAGTCATGGAATGAGGGATAGAGCCAGATTTAAACATATCTGAATATAGTTTGTGTAATCTAGGGACAATGTTATCTATATATGTTTTATAAAATTCTAGGGGGAGGCCGTCAGATCCAGGTGCTTTCGAGGCTTTGAGGTGGGATATCGCTTCTATAATATCATCTGTAGACACTGGGGCTTCCAGCATTTCAATCTGTGTTTGGGATAATGTAGGTATTTCTATATTCGCTAATAGTGCCCCTGCATCTCTATTGTCATTATCAACCGTGGAGGTGTAGAGCGATGAAAAATAAGAACGAAATTCTTCCGCAACTCTATCGGGTTCAGTAATCATTTCTCCATTAATGCCCCTGAGAGATACCACCGTAGGTGGTCTGAGATCTATGTGGGCCAAGTATGCCAGGAGGCGTCCCGCCCTCTCCCCACATTCATAAAGCCTTTGTTTGGTGTAGAATATGTTTCTCTCCGCTTTTTCAAAGTGCAGGTTGGACACTATACGGGTTTGTTGTTTTAGTTGGTCAGCATTAGAGGGGGTGGGGTTAGATGTAAATTCCCTCTCTATCTCTGTCAAGGCTCGTTCTGCCTGGTGTATTGCGTGAGAAGACGTCCTCCTATATTTATTTATGCGTTGGCCAAGTGTCATGTGGGCATGGGATTTAAAAGCATCCCATACTATTTCAAGAGGCGCTGAGGCACTGTTTTTTTGGAAAAATATGTCCCACTCATTCCCAATCTCATCTATTCTGGGTACCACCGATAACCAGAAGGGATTAAGTTTCCATGTATAGGTACTAGGCGGGGAATCAAGTTTGAGCACAACCCAATATGGAGCGTGGTCTGATAATGTACGAGGGTAAAAACCCACGTCCTCCAGCACAGGGAGAAGGAAACGGGATATTAAGACAAGATCAATCCTAGACATTGAGTTATGTGATGTTGAAAAGCAGGAAAAGGCCTTATCTTGTGGGTGACGATACCTCCATGTGTCTATCAGAGCCATCTCATCGAGTAGTCTACCGAATCTAGTGTGTTGGGGGGAGGAGATATTAGATGGCTGTGTAGTCATTCTATCTAGATCCCTGTCTAATACATTATTGAAGTCTCCCATCCACAACACCGGAACAGTAGGATATTGAGCCATAAAAGCAAGGCCTTCATGTAGAACATTAAAGTGGAACGGGGGAGGTATATAGACTGCCAGAATAAGTATTTCAAGCCCATTTAGCTTGGCATGCAAAAATAGGAATCTGCCCTGTGCATCTGATTTAAGCGTCAGTAAAACAAACTGCACTGTTTTGGCCACCAATAATGTGACTCCTCTAGAATTGGAGGTGTATGGAGCATGATACAACCACCCCACCCAGGGTTTCTTAAGTGTTGACATCAATTGGCCGGTAAGATGTGTCTCTGTTAGGGCTATTATCTCAGCTCGCATATTTTTGAGGATAGATAGGGTTGCATTTCTTTTTGGTTTAGCCCTTATACCTTGCACGTTCCACGTAACACATTTCAACCTAGAAACCATATTTAAGTTTGTTTATCTTTGAGCTCGCCATCCTGGCCACGGAGCAGCCGCTCCGCTGCAGCCCGTAATACAGGAGGGCGTGTATCTCCGCCCATCTTGATCTAGGCGGCAGAGTCAGGATCCACAATTTTCCAACCTTAGCAAGGGCATATGTATATCAATATATAAACCAGGTATCTGCAATGAGAACTCCTCTTATCTCTATTAGACTGTATGGAAAGAAAACAACAACACTTTTCCAACTTGTAGATTAACACGCTGGGCTGCACAGGCAGACATCCTTTCCCACGCAACACAGGGGCAGGCTGCTGTTCCTGTACATTCCAGGGAAACAAAACTTGCGCCTTTTGGCGAACATTACATGAAGTTCCTGTAAAAACAGGACCCACTAGGAATCCTGTACCTAGGGGGACAATAAATCGCTGAAGAGCGAGCAATGACATGAGGGATTTGACTCCCAAAACATGACCTCCAGGATGATATGGTGTTGAAGGATATGCAGAGATATACGCTGGAGAGTACCTTCTGGAAGTCATGAAGGGCTTCTGCTTGCCAAAAAAACAATAATCATCCATGATGGATGGTATGAGTGTAGGGGACAAAGGCGTATGCCAGATGATGTTGCGGATATGTGATCCAGAAAAAAAAAAAGGGCATAGTGAGTTGTGAATAGGAGTAAGTTCACTGGTAAGGTGAGGGCCGGCTCCACATGAACTTGCATGGTACAGTACCTTGACGGAGCAAAGCCCGGCGTGTCTCGGTGTACGGTGTAGTGTCGGCATTGCAGTCAGGCGTCGTGGACAGTTTACGGCATTGGCGGTCATCTGAGATCCTAGGGGATCCTATGAGTGTGCTCGGTCCGGTGCTGCTCTGTTCTCCATCCATTCGAGTACCGCTTCTGGTGTATTGAAGAAGTGGGCTTTGTCCTCACCGACCACACGCAATCTGGCCGGGAAGAGCATTGCATACTTGTAATGGCGGATCCGCAGCTGTCGTTTGGCTTCTGTAAATTGCGCGCGCTTCTTCTGAACCTCCGCCGAGAAGTCTGGAAAGACTTTGACCTCTCCATTTTTGAAAGGAATGTTGCCTTTTAGCCTGGTGAGGCGGAGGACAGCATTGCGGTCACGGTAGTTAAGCAGTTTGGCAATGAATGTTCTAGGAGGTGCACCTTGGGGAGGGGGTTTGGAAGCCAATCTGTGTGCTCTCTCCACCACGAATGAGGTGGAAAATTCCGCCCGGCCAAAGGTAGAGATTAGCAGATTCTCCAGGAATGAGGGGGGTCGGTACCCTCCGCACCCTCAGGTAATCCTACGAACCGCAGGTTGCACCTCCTCAGTCGGTTTTCCATGTCGTCTTGCTTCATAAGTACCGCGTTCAGCTGGTGCTGTAATCTTTCCGTTGTTATCTGCAATGGCGGTATGTCGTCCTCCACCTGGCTGATTCGTGTCTCCGTCTAAGTAACCCGTTCTCTTAATTTCTGCAGGTCTTGTCGGATTAGCGACACATCCACCTTCACCTCCTCTAGCTTACAAGTGAGGGTGCTCTTGCAGTCCGAGATTGCTTCCAGGACGCGGGCAGTGTCATCTGCTGCTGAGTCCGACGGAGCGGGCTGGTCGGCGCCATTTTCCTCTGCGGCCGTCTTGTCTTGCAGGCGGTATTTTGCGAGTTTAGCGGCCGTGTCCGTGGCTTTTTTTGTAGGGGACATCCTCTCTATACTTTCCCACTGCTGGCAGGTTGAATAAGTCGATATTTGCGGTGGTTATTACCCCAGGAATGACGGATGCGGATTTTGGGCAAGCGGAGCTCTCAGTCAGTGTTCCTCATGCCATGCCGGTCCAGGCCACGCCCCCATGAAGATGACTTTTTAGCATAGAATGCGCCTGTGGTATCTGTGAGTGAATGCTTTGGCCAATATTAGCATACTATGTATGTATGTTTTATGATAAATGGTACATGATACTGTAACTCTGAGCTTGCACTGATTCTTAGACTGTTTATGTTACAGAGTGGTATGTAATCCCTGAACAAGATATTACTTGAACTTTCAAAACGCGTTGGATTTTTTCCAGCTTCTGAAACCATCAACTGTATTAGATATAATGGTGGGATATAAACAGCAAGTACCACTGTGTGCAATTGATTGTATGCTGCTAACATTATTTGAGTCACTTTGGCCATGTTTTGTATCATGATATTGTATATATATATATATATATATATATATATATATATATATATATATATATGCACGAATGCTGTTTTTAAAAAAAATATTTGTAACTATTATGTGAATAAAGGATGAATTAATTGTTAACATTGTAGTTGTCTATACATTGGTTGCCCTATAAAGTCCCACTCATTAGAGGCATTAGAGTGTATGCATATCAGCATAACAACCAGGCAATCAACATTTGATGTACTTTTTGTATTGAAAACTACAATTGTCTGTATTATTTGGATCTGATTGGAATGGGTGTAATGGGTGTAATGGATAGTGAATGGGTGCGCCTTATGGCTATAGATACAGCGAAGTCATAGTTGGACTTAACTGTGGGGCGCTCCCTTTGTTTCATATCTTTGAACCATTTAATAAAATGATAACATATATTGTAGAATTATTTCTAGTAAACTCCCTTCAATCAGCCAGTGCACCTGCTTTATCAACCTCTCCTTCTCCTTAACCCCTATAAGTTGGTTCACAGCCTAGGAAACTTGCTAGGCAGTGCAAAGGCTGTATATCCATCAGTCTTTCACAAAACTCCCCTGACTCCTTCAGTGAGAAGCACTTTCCACAAAACATAATGTGTGCTGTATGCTGTTGGTTTCTTATTGAACAAGATGTCTATATAACGGATGAGGTTCTGGTTCACCGATACCATGGGTTTGTAGTAGATCCAGCATGTTTAAAATTAGTTTTTCTGAAAATTAATGCGGTAATTTATCTGGACCAAATTCTGTTTAACCATAATGCGATGCCTGGCCTTTGGACTTGGGTCAGCTGGGTTAAAAGGGCCAATAAAGAGGCTTTTGGATAAGCTAGCCACCTCACTATAGAAGGGTGAGGTCACAGCAGACATATTAACAATGTTCTTTGGCTGCAATAGAAAATGCATGGAAAATGCTTGTTGATGCAGATATAAACCACATACAGCCACTCTATCACTTCCACACACCCCAGATATGTAAAATGCTCAAAAAAATAGATATGTTGTGTGAGAAAATGTAAATTTGGGACTACCTAGGCCTAGAACCAGAGGAAGGGGGCCCTTTTCAGCAGCTGGTATGGAAGCAGCTGACTTGCCAAGCTGGCATACAGGTATGTAGAGGGGTGGGGAATTTTTTTCTTTCCCAGCAAAAATCTGACATAGAAAGGGTGTTACTAGAAACAGTAGGGTGGGTGTTGGGGATAGCGGTTTTGAGTTTCAAAGCTTCACTTTGGGAAAGGGCTATGGCATAGGAATGTATGCTTAACTTTTGTTGCTGCCTGCCTTTCACCTTCTGTCCATAAAAAACACTCATGGGAAAAGGCCAAAGAGGACTAAAAGGGGATTGCCAGATTTGTGGGTAGATATAGTGTAGCTTTTTTCAGCAGCTCCATATGGCACCATACATACTACCATCTGAAGCTGTACTGTACAGTCATTGTGCTATAAATGTCGCTGTCTCTTAAATAATACACTATAATGTTAAAAGAGATGTTCGGGTTTTCAAAAAAAAAAAAAATCATACTTACTTAGGTGGATGTAGCATCGATTCAATATTTCTAAGACTGAAAACTGAGTGATCAAACAATGCTGATCGCTCAGGTCTTGGTCTTCAGGCTGCAGAGAGCTGGTGACTGTCAGTATGCTCTCTGCTCTGCCCCACTAGCACTCTCTGGAGCGCTGGGCTGTGGAGGGGGTGGGAGCGGCTGGCTCAGGCTCTCAGCAGCTCAATCAGAGGCTGAGCCAGCTGCCGGTCAAGGCATCTGGGTGAATCCTGAACAAATAGTTGGGATATTTTTTATGAGCCTGGACCGGCCCTGTGACATTAGCCGACAGCGGGCTTTAACCAACTGTCAGGTGAAAACGAAGTAGAAGTAGAGCCAAAATAGCTGTGACTGGCTATACTCCGTTAACATCAAGATAAAACCTGTTTTATATCTCCTGCTTATATTGAGGTCTAAACAACCTGCTTGCATACTGTCCAGCCACTGAAAAGTATTTGTGGCTCTTGTCTATTTTAACCACTTCTGCTCACCCTCCATGACCAGGCCCTGCTTTGCAGGGGGAAGAAACAAAGAGATTGTTCCCTCTGTACAGAGCCCTGTGTTGATTGTCAACACAGGGCTCTGGGCTGTGATTGGAGACAGCCAATCAGCAGGTTCTGGCCATGAATCATTGGCCAGGACCTGCTGCCAAAACCCTGCTGTGTCTAATCACAGCAGAAGTTGGAGGGCGGGGGAACACCCACGCGCCCAGTACCCAGAAAAGGCCAGCAATGAACATGTATGTCGCTGTGCTTGTAGGAGCCGCCAGTCCGCATTACAACGTGGGCAGTCCTGAAGAGGTTAAACAATACATTCTAATTTCTACCTGTCTCATCTCTCCCTCTTATATTGCAGGCTAAGCAAGTTGCTTACATACTGTCCAGACACTGAACATTTGTGGCTATTGTTTCTCAGATAATACACTGTAATATTTATTGCAAGATAAAACATGCTATATATATTTCTATTTGCTGCCTATTCAAGTGCCTGCGTACTGTCCTGGAAATCACTGCAGTAGACACCACTATTACAGGGATCTCCACCAACTTCCGAGTCCCATGCCAAGTATGCATGTAAAAATATTCATACCTGGGATTCTTTTTTAAGGAGACAGTGCCATTATGACCAAATACAAAGAATGCTGTTCCTGCAGGTTTACAAATGATAAGCTCTGACTTGCCATTCTTCCTCCTTGCTTTGAGTCAGTGGGTAACATAACATAACAGGTCCTTCCTTTAAGGGCTCATACATACTTGAGTTGTTGCTTTTGCATGTGTTTGAGCTTTTGTTCACTGCCTCTAAATGCCCCTCCATGTTAGCTTATGTGTCCATACACACTATAGACGTTTTCAGGAGTTTAGAAGCAGAACCCCCCCACAACCAAAGTTGCATTTAGGAGAGGAGATTTTGAGCATAATTGTATTATGCCCAATAAAATGCATTGACACAAGACTCATGAATGTGCATGCAAGAAAAGGCCTTTTACCATAATTTTCTGCTGCTAAACTCCTATAGAAGAAAAGGCACCATAGAGAATACAGTGTGCATGTAGCTTAAAAGTAAAAAACAGGAAAAACGTAACTGTATGAGTACAATGAGAACAGAGACAATTATTGTTTCTTTGTAAATAAAGTCAGTTCAAACAAACTTTAGTTTCTGGAGTGGCTGAAAGGTAGCCATGCCTGGGGTAGGGACATCCAACCACCTAATGTCTACGGGCACACAGAGACACTCAGAACGGTGCCCAGGTATGCAACCTAATTATTTATACTGTATATACTGTATATATATTTTTACATCCAAAAGCAGTAATTGTTGGCTAGTCCACAAATATTTGAAGGAATCTCACTTAATGCCTTCAGCACACTGGCCTTTGGATGACTGATCCTAACTTCTGCCAGCTACTCATTCACCAGATATTTGATAATCAGATATAAATAAGAGCCGAGTGATGGAAAGGAAAGGGGGTGTGAATGTAACTGAGATTAAACGTGGTCGCAAAAAACACTTGAAGTTACTTGTCATAGAGTGTCACTTCAGGGAAATGAATGCGTTACTGTTAGGAGTTTTTTTTTAATGGAGATAATAAATAGTGACAATAGCTGATAATATCATACGAGTTCGGTCATGCCAGATTATACTTTGGCATTTTATTTAAAAATAGATAAAACCTTTTATAATTATTGCTTATCTGCATTCATTTTTATTTTTTTTAGAGGGCAGCTACTTCATTGCATTTGAAGAACTCAAGCATTAGTTCAATGGTTGGATCTAAATCTTAAATTAACTCTCTTTAGTCACTTCAGTGTAGATTCAGAATTGTATCAAAGGGCTGCCACATGGAGTCCTGACTTTGATGGCTTTTGAGAAATCAAAGAAAAAAAAGATCACTGTTGTAAAATATTCTATTAAACTTACTTTGCATGTGATTGTAAATGGTGAATGAAAGTATTGAATAAAAAAAATGTTCATATACCACATTAAAAAAATCGATACTCGATCATTTTGTGAAACATTTGACATTCTTTATATTTCTGTTCTTGATCTTCCAAATAAAAAAGTTTGCAAAAAAAAATTGATTGTAAACAATGTAAACATTTCTAGCCTGTCTGATAACGTATTTTTTCCTTTTCACCAAAATGCTCAAGAGCAACTAGAAGGGAGCCCAAATCCCCACCTAAGGGTCCATGTACACTGGACTTACAAAAACACCAGTCCTTTTGACAGAAAAAAAAGTTGATATACAGCATTTTTGTAGAGGCGTTTAGGGGTATTTAGCATTTTTTTTATGCCAGAAAACTCCTCTCAAAGTGAAAACCAGAAGGGTTTTTTTCTGCCTCTAGATGCTGAGCTTAAAATAGGCCTCTAAGCCCAGGTTTACACTGAATGCAACTGTGAAATTGAGCTACTTCACTTGAAGTAGTACGATTTCAAAGCTGCAGGTCAGTGCTATTACAGGTGCCACTTGTCTGACATCTGTGCGACTTCATGCACAGATGTGTATGCAAGTCACACCTGAAATTGCAAAAAATAGTGCAGGGAACTTTTTCTCAAATTGGTACGGCACTGCAAAGACGGAGTCACACTGATTTGAACAGTTCTTTTGCTGACAAGAGGGTGCAACTTGTCTGGTGATTTGGAACTGTTAAATTGCATGACAAGTCACACTGGTGTGAACAGGGGCTAAAAGTCCTAACGTGCATGGACACGTAGGATAACATTGAGTTGCTTCTACAGCCAAAATGCAAAAGTCCTGTAGAAGCAGCATTTTTTTAAGCCCAGTGTGTATGGACCCTAAAGATATTCAGATTAAGAACCTGATCTATCTTTGAAGGGTGAGTAATTCCAGCTGTTGTAGTGGGACGTGTTTATGAGGATTCATTGATTGGGTGGCTCTGATTGAACATTACAGTGTGTCAAAAAGCATGTGTTTTGCTTTGGTGGAGGAAGCCTGGTGGTTCTGATAGGTTAGAGAATGTGGGATACTCTTGCAGACATGTACTCTACTGAACACCTTAAATGGAATAGCAGAAAGTCCACTTGTAGCTATAGGCACTCTTCCTTAGGCATTAAATAACATTTTTGTCCTATCTATATAGTTGCATATAAAATGCACTTTCAAAAAGTGTTTCAAGTGCTAAACCTTTCATCCAAATTCTAAAGGGCTGCATTCATAAATTTTAAAAGCCAGTATAAAGGAATAAAAGTAATAAAAAAAGCACTTGTGGGTTTAACTAATTATTACTTTTTGTATAATTCTCCTTAAAAGGGGCATGGCAGGGGGTGTGACCAATCCCTACATTCTTTTGCTAATAGGTGTCCCTTGTTCCTATCTCAAAAAGTTGGGAGATATGTCAATGTAGCTTGTGGTAATGTGGCACTTTCTTTCTCGCTTCCGTAAACAGATAAACTATAAGCAGCTAACGAAGTTGGCAGGTTACTTAAGTCACACTCGGCTACGTACATTTTTGCAGCAGTGTTATGAATGGTTAGCGTTCCCCCTTAACTTTGGCATAATATCTAACTTTAAGCGATAATTGCACACTGCCCAATTCTTGGTCTCACTGAATCCTCAGGTACAGACCGGGCCAGATTTACTATTAAAGCGGAGTTCCGCACACCCCATTAAAAATCAAAGTCAGCAGCTACACATACTGTAGCTGCTGACTTTTAGCATTAAGACACTTACCTGTCCTGGAGTCCAGCGATGTTGGCACCGAAGACGATGTTTACATCGGTTGGTCGGGGTGCTGCCGCTGCCATTGTGGGTAAGGGAACCCAGCAGTGTAGCCTTTCGGCTTCGTGGCCTGGTCCCTACTGCGCATGCACGAAGTGTGCTGCGCTCTCTCACTGGCCCAGCAGGACGGGAGGGAGGAGGGAGGCCAAGCTGCTGATGCAATTCGCCCCGGCCCGGTTTCCCAGAAGTGGGGACAGGGTAGCTGTAAAAAACAGGTACCTGCTCTCCCCCCCCCCCAGCCTGAAAGGTGCCAAATGTGGCACCAGAGGGGGGAATCAGATTAGCGGAAGTTCCACTTTTGGGGGGAACTCCGCTTTAAGCACAGTATGTATGTGCCTATAGGAAGCAGAGCAAAGAAGTGGCTTTTTTCTCTAGAATTATTGGCCACGCATTTATTTTCCATCATCAGTAGGAATAGTTATCACCTATGTAAATATCATCACAAGCCAGGCATGGACAGGAAAACAAGGAAAAGCCTTGTGAAAAGGAGGAGATCTTTGCAGAAGAGCGTTACTTTGTGTGCCTACAGATGGAAATCTGGCCATGGAAAGAGTGCCTGTGCACTTAACTTTCCTCCAGAGGAGCTGTTTATTGCCAGTTGCACAAGACGTAATAATTTACTGATGTTTATACTCACGATCTTGTGCGTAAGTGTATAGACGAGTTGTAATATACTAATTTACTGCACTCAGTTGCAAAATTTTCTATGTTTGTTTGGAAACTCTTATTGGACCACCATTGAAATGCAAGGGGAGTGAGGACCAGGGTGAAGTGCTTGTTTCATAAGAGGGAAGCTAATGGACTGTGAGGCAATTTGAAGTTCTGAGACCTGGACAATCTATCCCAGATGCTCAGTGACAAAGAAAGGGAGGCGCATAGGATTGGAGGCTGATCCCTCGTCGGCAACCACATAACATGGGAAATCAGTTTAAATTGACAGGAATGGGATTCCACCAGCATCCACGATGTGTGGGGCTGTTGGGAATGAAATTTAGTAAGTTGTTCTAATTGGGCAGCACAAAAATATTTCAACGGATCGGGGAATCCCAGGCCTCCCTTCTGTTTTGGGATAAACAGTGTGTGTTTATTCACTCTGGGGCTCTTGTCTTCCCATATAAACTCAAGAAGTTTCTTTTGAAATATCATCAGGTCAGATCTAACAAGTGCCACTGGTATACTGTGAAAAAAATATAAAATTCTCAGAAGAATTATAATTTTTATCGAATGTAGTCTGCCGAACTACGATGGAGGGTGAAGCTGCCATCTAGCCAAGATTGCCGTTAAACGTTTATACAGTGCAGGATAGTTGTGGGAATATAAAGTAGGCAAGGAAGGCGTCAAATGGATACCTAGGTAAGGAAGAGCCTCTGGTTCCCAGTGAAATTTATTACCGTTCAAGGACTTTTTGAGTGCTGTTCTGCATAGATATATTTAGTGCTCGAGATTTGTCATGATTGATTGTAAGACCCGAGATTCTGGAAAAAGCTTGAAGTATTGCATACAGGTTAGGGAGGGAGATAATGGGCGACGAGATGACCATCAAGATGTCATCTGCGAATAGTACACATTTCTATCCACGCATTCTATTCAGGGCCATCTGTAGGGCAGGGCAAAAGGGGCAGCTGCCCTGGGCCCCGTCATTGTTGTGGAGCCCAACGCAGCTGCCTCATACTTGCCAACTATCCCAGTTTAAATTCCCTTGTCCCTTGAAGTTTTAGTCCTGTGCTGTGTCCCGATATCTCAGTGTGAAGTGCTGCTACTAATGCTGCCCAGCTCTGCCCTATTGTTGTGTACAGATGACTCACCTGCAGACCCTGTGTTTACATGTAAACAGTGTTGCCAACCGTCCGTAGATTTACAGGAGGCCCGTAAATTTACACCCATTTTCGGGGTGCCTGTAAATGACCGTTACGGGCAGCGGTGCCCGTAAAAAAGATGGGCGCAACCCGACCATGTAACTGCGCATGCGCCGTTCCGAAGCCAGCCGGGCTCGGGAAAGCTTGTACTCGTTTGGCCGGGTGGCACATGTGCAGTAACTTAATGGCGCCCTACAGACGGCCCTGAATAGAATGCGGGGATAGAAATGTGTACTATTCGCAGATGACATCTTGATGGTCATCTCGTCGCCCATTATCTCCCTCCCTAACCTGTATGCAATACTTCAAGCTTTTTCCGGAATCTCGGGTCTTATAATCAATCATGACAAATCTCGAGCAGTAACTTAATGGCGCCGCCCGGCGCCATTTTTGAATAGATTCCAGAGTACACTTGTTCATGGCTAAGACATGGCAGCCACTTTTGTGCACTCGCGGAGGAGTCGAGGGGGGGTAAGTGAGGAGAAGAGTGTGACACTGGGGCAGAGGATGACATTACTGGGGACAGCAGCTGACACTACTGGGTCTGGGGACAGACGACAGAGGATGACATGGCATTACTGGGGGGGGGGGTGAAGCCATGGCATGCAGGGGGACAGTGAAGGACTGATGTGCTTCCCTGTGGACTGTGGAGAGGTGAAAGGGGAGCAGCATAGGAGCAGCACACACTGGTGAGGAGACTGTAATATGATGGTGGACAGAGGAGGAGGCTACTGTGAGGCTACTGTGAGGGGGTGAGGAGGACACTATCATGTCCGCAGCCTCTGTCCCCCTCCTGTAGTATGTCCGCAGCCTCTGTCCCCCTCCTGTAGTATGTCCGCAACCTCTGTCCACCTCCTGTATCATGTCTGCAGCCTCTGTCCCCCTCCTGTAGTATGTCCCCAGCCTCTGTCCCCCTCCTGCAGTATGTCCGCAGCCTCTGTCCCCCTCCTGCAGTATGTCCACAGCCTCTGTCCCCCTCCTGCAATATGTCCACAGCCTCTGTCCCCCCCTGTAGTATGTGCACAGCCTCTGTCCACCTCTTGTATCATGTCTGCAGTATCTGGGGGCAATCCTAGAAAGGAGTCAAGAGTAGGAGCACTGCCGGGATGGGGGTCACGGGAGGAGACAGACATGTGTGGACTGTGGAGAGGAGACTATACAATAAATCCAGAGCTGCCAAGCTGCTGAAGCCATCTGACTGAGCCCTGCACGGTGCTGCTGAGAGTAGGTCAGTGACAGCGCCGCCAGGCTGGCCTGAGGGTGGTTGCTTATGTAAGAGGAGAGTGAATACAATAATATAAGGGGGCACTGATATAAAGGTCCCCCCCTATATTAGTAACCCACCCACCTTAGTGTATTCACTCTGCAGAAGGGGTCTCTAGTCACCAGAGCAACCCCCCCCCCCCCATTTTCAGAGTTCCCCCTTACATTATGATCTGCAGCGTTCCCCTTTACACAAGAGTTCCCTTTCACTGTAAGGGGAAATCCTGGAGACTCTGATGTAAGGGGGAAGGCTATGCTGGCCAGGTTATAGTAACCTGACCTTCATGTCAATAGAGAAAAATGTTTTTTGACTTTTGTTTAACTTAAACACATTGCTAATAGCACTAGCTATGTGTTTATAGTTCACATATTGATATTTGCACTGTTTAGCACAGAAAACTGTCATTTTAGGCAGTGGCAGCAAAAAAAGTTGTTTTGTCAGTAAATTTCATGATTTCTGTCAGTAAAAAAAAAAATTGGTGCCGTTTGTAAATGTTGGCGTCCTGCCAGTAAATTTCACTTTGGGGGGTTGGCAACACTGCATGTAAATAACCAGCATTCATATGTAAATAGCCACGGACCATCAGGATTGATATGTAAGGTGGCATTCATATGTATATCATGCCCCCCTGAGGTCATATCTACCATCACCTATACTGAATGCTGCCCACTGGGGAGGTAAAGGGGCATGCTTGAAAGTCCTGCCTGCAACTGTGGTCATTAAGCCTAACATCCTCTTTATATTGGTGGTCGGTAAAAAAAATCAGCATTGCCATTGATCACACCCTCCCCTCCCCCCCAGCACTGCCACTGATCCCAAAAGTTCTAGGATCCCTAGGAGTTTTCCCTCACCACCCCAGTCCATGGTGTGCAGGCAGTGAGGAGATGATGTGCTGTAACCTCTAGCAACCAATCAGCGAGCAGTAATGATGTGCAATAACCTCTAGCAACCAATCAGTGAGCAGTATTGATGTACAGTAATCTCTAGCAACTAATCAACAAGCAGAAATCATGTGCTGTAACCTCTAGCAACTAACCAGTGAGCCGTAATGTGTGTTGTAACCTCTAACAACCAGCCAGTAAGCAGTAATGATACACTGTAACCTCTGGCAACCAATCGCAATCGCTACCTGATCTGATTCAGTAAACTGATTTTGAGTCTAGTTGCTATTTATTGTATGTCTGAGAGCAGGTGGAGAGCGAAATTGCATGGAGGGGGGTGCAAGACAATGTTTGCCCAGGGTCCAGTCAATGTTAAAGATGGTCCTGATTCTTTTCCCCGAACATCTGGACAATTTCGTATTTTAATTGCAAGCGGCTCTCTTGCTAGAACAAATAGCAATGGGGATAGAGGGACCGTGTAGAATACCCGTTAAGCATTAAGGACACAGTGGGCATGTTATATAATTTTTGGAGTAGAGATACATTTTTATGACCATAATCAAATCAAGATAGAACATGAAATAAATAATCCCAGGACAGAGAATCAAATGCTTTATGGATATCTAAAATGAACAGCATTCCCTGTCGGGGTCCCTTGTTGTCCCAATTAGAATGAATGGCTGAGATTATATCTATAACCCTCCTGGTCTGGTCGGATGCCTGGCGATTGGGGACAAATCCCGCCTGGTCTAAGTGAATATATTGTGAAAGAAAGGAATTTAATCTAAGGGCTAGCACCTTTGTCTTTATTTTTAAGTCCAAGTTTATCAAGGAAATTGGACAATAGTTAGAACAATCTCCATGATCTTTTCTCCGGTTTCGGTATAACGTGAATATATGTCGCATTTTCGTGTTTTGGGATGCTATGTCATTAAAATAGGAGCACAGATGGGGGATCAGGATCTCCTGATACTTCCTATAATAATGGCCAGAGAAGCCATTCAGGCCCGGAGCTTTAGAGGGATGCGCCGTTTTTATGGCCATTCTAATTTCAGATTCTGAAAACTCCTTATCAATTTTCATATATTTTAAGAGATAAATGTTCATTGGCGTTAATGGTGATTTTTATTTTTATATACATATGAAAACCTATTTGCCTGTTCAGGTGAGGGTTCTGCTAAAACATAAAGCAGCAGATGAACCTTGGCTGGGACAGAGCAGAACATGATCAAATTGAGGAATGTCAGTGGATGGAGGGGGCTGTGTGTGACGGAGCTGGAGAGAGAATGCTCTGTGCTAGGCACATCCCAAGAATAGACTGGTGAATGTGCCCAAGTTCTTACTGCACATATCACATTCACTCTGTATCGCTCAAACACTGCAGCTCACTGAGAGACACCCGCAGTCTTTCATTAAATATTTATACAATCAGTAATCTCATGTTATTCTGGAGAATATCTGGCTGCATGGATTACGTGTTTGTTACGCAAAGAGATGCCACACACAGGCATACCATGTATGAGTATGGCTCTAAATACAGAATGAGGGAGCCTCACACCAGCTCAGCCTCCAGTTACATATTACTGAGATGGTTACAAAAAATATTTAAAGGATCTGTCCATTGCACCTATTTTGAAATTTTGCAGGTGTTTGAGAGTTAAATGGTTTTTCTCTTGGAGTGCACAAATCTACAGATTTGCCATGGCAGGCACCGTGGTGGAATTTTAATTTATTTTACAGTATACAGATGCATGAAGAAGAATAGAAACACTGGGGATCATCAGTGTTAAAGCAGGAATAAAGCTCCAAGGGTTTTGGATACACATATCAGAAAATTTTGGCTTTGCAACTCTGGTGTCATAGGTGTTATCCTGTATGATATGTTTATTTGAAAATATTTCATACAAAAATATTAAAAACAGATATAAAACACCAACTCATAAACCTATAAACCCAGGCTTCATGTAAACTAGCAACTCCTGGCAGCTTCTAAACTTGCGTTTAGGCGTTTTTGGTGTTTTTTTTTTGCCAAAGCCCTTAAACTTAACTCCATAAAAGCCTATGGGGGTTATTTACGAAAAGTAAATCCACTTTGCACTGAAAGTGCACTTGGAAGTGCAGTCGCTCTAAATCAAAGGGGTAGATCTGAAATGAGGGGAAGCTCTGCTGATTTTATCAACCAGTCATGTGCAAGCTAAAATGCTGTTTTTTATTTTCCTTGCATTTCCCCCTTGGATCTACAGCGACTTTACTTCTAAGTGCACTTTCAGTGCAAAGTGGATTTTCCTTTAGTAAATAACCCCCCATGTATCCATGTACATATAGGCTTTTAGCAGAAATTAGGAGCTGCCGCTTTTAGGTGAGATTAAACCTCACTTTCCTGAACACGGGAGAATATTGATTGTGATAGGAGCGTTTTGCCCAACAGCCGTAGAAAAAAGGCAATATCGTTTTCCTGCGGCGGGGGTCAGGGTAGGCTAGTGTGCATATAGCCTAAAACTGGCCCCATACTACTATCATTTCCCTTTAAGCCTTACTACCTTTGAGAGATAACACATTTGATTGGTCCAAAGTCAGGGAAGAATAAAAGAATTTAAGGCCGGCCATAGACAGTTTGAATCAACAGGAACCGGCCAAGATTCGAGCCGTGTGTGGACAGGCTGAACGTACCAAGTTGGTTGATCAATCAACTTGGGTAAAACCAGCCTGCCGGATTCACTTATAATAGCAAATCAGATAACTAAGGGCCTATTTAAAAAACAGCTGTTTGGCCTTACTAAAAGCCTTAACACTTAAAAAAGAAAGGACAAATATATAAGTACGGTACTGTGCTTTACAAATGTGTTTAGCTTTTTGATTTCATAAGGATCCCAAAGCAAGCAAAGCCAGATTTATTGTCATAAATTGGACAAAAAAGGGTAGAGAGAAGTGGAGCCCAGTCAAATGACCTATCAAAGTCAAAGGCCAATTAGACTGCATGCGCAGTAGGGTACCGGCTATGAAGCCGAAGTGCTTCACTGCCGGTTTCCCTTACTAGGAATGGTGGCGGCAGCACCCAATAGCCGATCTGAAAATCATCTGGGTTGCCAACATCGCTGGAACCCTGGACAGGTGAGTGTCCTAATGTTAAAAGTCAGCATCTAGAGTATTTGTAGCTGCTGACTTAATTTTTTTTGTGGGGGGGCCGGAACACCTCTTTAAAGGAGCCTTAAAAAACGAAATTCATATTTTTTTATTGAAAAGTTGATTAATTAAAATTTGTCATATTTGTATAAACTCCTCCAACCTCACCACATTAAAAATAGTGACAACAGTGTCTACTAAGTGTCGGACGTCTATTTTATTCATGCCAAATCACACCTACAGTATAATACTTTACCATACAGGCAAAATATTAATACCTTTAAGTGTAAGTGAATAAATTTCAATTTTTTTAAACAACTTAGAAGCTTAAAGAGGAAGTAAACCCTGATGGGTTTTACTTCCCCTTTTTACCCCTGCAAAGTAAAAGCATAATGGGCTAGTATGCATCGTATACCAGCCCATTATGTACCACTTACCTGCAATCGAATCCCGCGCTGTAACCGCTGGTGGCCGCATCCATCTTCGCCCCTCTTGCTTCCGGGGCCGCGGACTCCGCCTCTGTGACTGGCTGGAGTTGACATCATCGGCGCACTACAAGGTAAATAACTCCTAAACGGCATACGTTTAGGAGAAATTTACAGTACCTATAGGTAAACCTTACTTTTGGCATTATTATATTGCAGCTTACCATTTCTTAGATGTGACAACTGTATTCATTTTCCTTTTTAGGCTTTCTTCTATTTTCATCTGATGATCCAGCCAGCAAGCCTGTTGTTTTCTAAAAGCACAAGCTCTCCAGCAGAATGAATCAGTTACAAAGATGAGAATAACCATTTACCACTGACAGGGGCGCTTACAATGATCAGCTATTATTTATTCATTTTTATCCCCAAAAAGAAAAAAACTGCTGTAACTGATTCTAAAGTGTGAGCTGTAGTTTGGCTTCAATTTGTTTGTATGTTTAAATCAGATAATATGTTTAACACTTTCTCCCCACCAAACTCTCAATGCTGCTCTCTGCTGTGCCTCCTGTGCTCCTTTATCCAGATTTGTGTCTCACTAATACAGGAGGTGTGGTACTGTCACTAGATAAAAACAGAGATAAAAAGCCAAAGAAAAGAAAACGCATGCAGGTACCACATCTAGTAATTGGTAAGCTGCAATATATGTTTGGCTTTGGGTTTAATACCATGTTAAGCCTCAGTCATCTAGAACAGGACTATTTTATGGATTATATATATATTATTGTAAACATGTACTATGTTATTTGGTAAAAACAGGGCATTTTTTCTCAGAGAACAGTTGCAGATACTTCCCCTTCTGAGTCACCTCTTGTCTCCACTCTCTATTCACCTCTGAGCATGATCCAGAAACATTGGATTCCCCCCAGCATCAATAGACCCAGATAACAACACAGTAGATCTCCAACCAGCCAGCATCAACAAACACTTCCCTTAACAGTAAACCCCTCCCAGCAGCAAATGACCCCCTAGCAACATAAGATCCCCACTAGCAGCAATAGGACCCCCCACCAGCAACAGTAGATCCCCACAACAACAATAGATCTTTGCAGTTACGATAAACCCCTGCCAGTATCAATACAGTAGATCTTCTGGCATCCAGCAACAATAGACCCCTCCCTCAACAGTAGACCCCTCCCTCAACAGTAGACCCCTCCCAGCAATAAATAACCCCCTTGTAACATAAGATCCCTCCAGTAAAAACAGATCCTCTACCAGCAAAAATAGACCTTCCCAGCAACAAATGATCCCCCAGCGACAAATGATCCTCCAGCGACAAATGATCCCCCAGCGACAAATGATCCTCCAGCGACAAATGATCCCCCAGCGACAAATGATCCTCCAGCAGTTGGCATCGGTAGACCCACAAGCATACTCCATCACCCCATTCACTGCTGGAGGTGCCAGAACCGCATTCCCTCGCGTTACCGCTGAAAAAAATCCCTAGGTAAAAATAAAAGAGACTAGAGAGGTCTGGTAGTAACAGTTTCATTATTAGCTAGCTTTTATTTTTCCATTATTAGCTTCATGATGTATTGTTCTAAAGGACAATTAGATCTGCACTTTATATGGTTATATTCATAACACAATACATTCTGCTATAATATATACATGAGAGTTTATTCCTTTTCCATGTTTGACCTTGTTCCTCAAGCCGTATGTTAATATGTAACTAAACCTTATTTTAGCCCTCATAATACTTACACAGATTTCAGCCCATACTTCATTATTCTCAGATATGTACTTAACTGGAAATGATCTCTTTTATATCCTAGTAAAACATTATACTGCCACTTTGTTCACCTCCAATAAAAGAGTAGGCTTATAAATGTGGGACAATTCTTGTTAAAACACTTTCTTGCTGGAGCTGGCTGTAGACAGATAGGTAGAGGTTTTAAAGCAAAGTGTTTTTATAAAGAGACAGGTGTCTACTCTGGTATGTAAGAATGACATCCTAACAGGTGTGTCTTTACCTGAAAGGGGATAAAGTGCAGGAAACTCCCAAAAACCTTATCTTCTTCTATTTATTTTAGAAAACGGATGGTCTGGGAGCTGCATTCTTGCCATTCTGAGCCACATAAAGGGAGTTATTTATGAGATTTCTTTCTGAACAATAGTAAAAGAGAATTAGGTTCAGAAGGCATGGCCAGCCATTAGAGGTACCTTTTCTTTGCCAAATTTTCTTTAAAGATAACCTTGAGATTATTATATTAAGGCTATTGAGAAGTTTCTTGAGAGATGATTCTTCTACCAGCTACCACTTCAAGGCACAGACTAAGAGCAATTCCAGTAAAACTAATTAGTGACCCACCAATGCTATCCTGGAAACATGGAAGTTCCATTAAAACCAGGGAGTCCCCTCAATTTACCTTTCATCTAAGCTTATTTAATCCTTTGCAGCCCTCATATATTGAGCAGATCTGTAGCCTTTTGTCACTTAATACTTTTCTGGGTAACTACCCTTCATGCTCTCTGGACAAAGCTGTAAGCAATGTAGAGAGGACAGTGCAGGAACACAAGGGTCTTCAGTTTCACAATCTCAGATTTAGGACCATTTTACTGACATCTGCCTCACTCAGCAGTTAAAGTATAACTAAAGGTAAAACATTTTTGTTTTTTTTAAGCTTTGGATAGAGTGGAGAGGGATTAGAACACTGGTCAGTTTTTATTGCTGTCTGTGTCCTTGTTGGGGAGATTCACCCTCTCTATTTATCAATGAAAGTCAAAGTAAAAGAAAATTCTAAATTTTGGGTTGTCCCCAAAAAAGTAAGGGAAACGCTTCCAATAAGGACACTAGTTCTGGTGACCTAGGGGTCCCCAAGGGATTCCCTTAATTTGCAGGGATTTCTTCTCACTTCCTGTTTGGATATGGGAAAAGAGGTGAAGGTAAATCTCTGAAATGGGACATAAATGGAAAAAAAAAATTGACAGGGGTTATAACCCTCCTTTACTTCATCCAATATAAAAAAAAAACACGTTGAGCAGTTTAAATGGAACCTGATTATGTTTGACTAGTGTGTACTTTTACCAGGGATGGTGCAACAATGGGTTATCTATGGGGTGAATGGTGTGAGGATGTCTTTGGACTTCAGGGTTGTATCAGCTAATGACTTTAGCCTCCAGGGTGGGTGTAATTCTGGAGGGTTCCCATGTTTTGGAAGTACTAAGGGTGGGTGTTATTCTGGAGGGTGACTAAGTTCTTTAAATTCTATGGAGTGGGTGGGTGGAAGCCTTAATGCCGCGTACACACGACCGGACTTTCCGTCAGAATAGACCCTGACGGTCTTTCTGACGGAGTTCCACTGAAACGGACTTGCCTACACACGATCACACCAAAATCCGATAATTTAGAATGCAATGACGTACGACGGGACTAGAAAAAGGAAGTTCAATAGCCAGTAGCTAATAGCTGCCCTTGCGTCGTTTTTGGTCAGTCGGAATAGCATACAGACGAGCGGTTTTCCCGATGGAAACTGATTCCGTCGGAAAGATTTGAAACGTTCTATTTTTTAGGTCCATCAGAATTTTAGAAAGAAAAAGTCCGATGAAGCCCACACACGATGGGAATGTCCGATGAAGTGATTCTGTCGGACCTTTGCTGCCGGAAAGTCCAGTCGTGTGTACGTGGCATTAGATGTAGGAGTTTGTGCAGAAAACGTTAATTCCTGGGGTAAAATGGGGGATGCAAGTGGGTGACTTTAGCTTGGGAAGGTTTGAGTTTAGATCTCGGAATAAACATGTACCAATAGATGGAGCACCAGACCAAATGATAAAAGAGTTCAAATTGATCTATTGGTCTGTGCTAAAAGCCAGCCTATGCATTTAGGGGGCCATAAGCCAGCAGTATCTGCATGAAAGAGAGTAAATATAACTTTCTTATCTTTATCTATGGGCTAGGTTGGTGTGATTCTAAATACTGTAATGTATGAATAAAATATGTGTATTTTTATACCTTATGTGCAATGTAAAACTTACTTTTTGCAAGCTGGAACTAAAGTCCCGTATAAATTGGTATACCTTTTTGAAAGCAATTTATTGGGGCATTCACAGAGGAATTTGTGATGGAGAGATTCACCTTATACGTCTTTATAAATGTTACCATAAAGGGAACAAGTGTGTACTTTCTGGCCAACCATATATTTACAGAAGATTACCATATCCCCCTTTATTAGTTTTTTTTTAAGAGTTAATACATTTCATTCAGTTAATCTTTCTTTAAAACAATGGTCCTTCATATCTCTTATTCATTTAGCTGCCCTTTTATGTACTCTTTCTAGTTCCCATAGGCGTGCGCAAGGGGTGTGCCAGGTGTGCCTGGGCACACCCTAATCCTGGAGTTGGCAACCCATCAATTGTAGGCAGGTGACAGGTAAGCTGCGATCCTTACTTGCCTACCCCCAGAACCTGGACAGGATAGGTGGCTGGAGTGGAAATTAAGGGACCAATCTGTATTTTCTTCTGCAGCAGCTGAAAGTAGGCTTCTCCTCCTCTTCCTCTTGCCGATATTCAGCTGCCACGGGAGGAAAATACAGGGGATTGGTACCAATGTATGCCACCCCTCTTGTCCCAGTTCCTTTTCTTTCTGCTGCCCAGGTCCCCATGTGTGCTCACCTGCTCCCCCCCATTGTTTTAGGATGACGAGTGGGGATGAGGCCGTTTAATATGTCACAAAGGCATATGTGTTGGAACTTTGAGGTGCACATCCTAATACAATAGGCTGCGCACACCTATGCTAGTTCCATTGCATCCTTTAGGTTAACTGGTGCCCAAATTCTGGAATTCACAATCACAATAAGTCTATATTATTGTTCTGTCTAGGGGACAAAAAAATCTATCTCTTTTCTGTTTATGTGCTTTAAAATTTTAGAACCAAGAGGTTAGCTTGGTATTGAAGGCTGTTGTCAAGTTTTTGATCTACAACAGCCTTTCTCAACCGGGGTCCTGTAGAAGCCTAGGGTTCCTCCAGAGGGTGCTAAGGGGTCTTGAGCAATGGGCCTCTCAGATTAGTAATCACTGAAGCCAGTAATCTTTTTAGCTATCTGTAAGGAATGATTATTCTCAGTGACCACAATTGTAAGGAGCATTCTTCCCAGTGACTATCACGCTAACGTGCCGTGAGCTTTTGAAATAGTAATTATTAGTAGGGGTTCACTGAGCTTGGAAAGTTATTTCAAGGGTTCCTCCGTGTTAAAAAGATTGAGAAAGGCTGATAGATGTCACCTGTAAACAAATACTTGAGCAATCTTAAACTCTATTTAAGCTGTACAAAATGAAATTGTTAAGGTCCCAAAACGAAGCCTTGGGGTACATCACTTACATCCTTAAACCATTATAATCACCATTCACAACACTTTGCCTGTGCTTTTTAGGCAAGCTTTCTCTTCGCTTACAAACTGAATTTTTTAAATCAACAGACTTTAATTTACACATCAGCTATCTATCCTCATAGGTTCATGTTAGGTTTTTGTACTGCTTCAAGTACTTCTATATATGTAAAGAGGGAGACATCTTGTGGCATGTTTCATTTTAGCCACTATGTAGAGCTCATATCCGAATGGGCTGAAATATTATCCATCTCTTCTGATTTATATGCCTCACAGCTTCCAGTACACTTTTGTGTGGTGGGTTCTCACACAGAGGAATTGTTCAAATGAACTGGAGTGCATTCTCAAGTGCAGACAGATTCTGAAGCCTATACAGTGAGGGAAAAATTATTCGACCCCTTGCTGATTTTGTATGTTTGTCCACTGACAAAGAAATGATCAGTCTATAATTTTAATGGCAGGTTTATTTTAATAGTGGGAGGCAAAATAACAGCAAAAATATCCAGAAAAATGCATTTAAAAAAAGTAATAAATTGATTTGCATTTTAATGAGTGAAATAAGTACAGTATCTCACAAAAGTGAGTACACCCCACACATTTTTGTAAGTATTTTATTATATCTTTTCATGTGACAACACTGAAGAAATTACACTTTGCTACAATGTAAAGTACAGTGGAACCTCGATTGCGAGTAACACGGTTAATGAGCGTTTCGCAATACAAGCAATTCTTTAAAAAAAAACCTGACTCGGTTTGTGAGTGTTGTCTCGCAAAACAAGCAGGATTCAAGCCTCTGCGGTGTGCAGTACCACATTGGCCAGAGGTACAGGGGCACCGGTGACACTCGGAGCCGGTCAGAGCCGCTCGGAGCCGTTCGGAAATTCTCGGAAACACTCAGAAATACTCAGAAACACTCGGAAATACTCTGTTCCCAAGTGTTTCCGAGTGCAGCCAAGAGGTCTCCGAGTATTTCCCAGTCTCTCCTGTGCCCCACCCAACTCTGGCCACATGCGGTATTGCATGCTATACAAGTCAATGTGGAATGAATTATCTTTGTTTCCATTGACTTCTATGGGGAAACTCGCTTTGATATGCGAGTGCTTTGGATTACAAGCATTCTCCTGGAACAGATTATGCTCGTAATCCAAGGTTCCACTGTAGTGAGTGTACAGCTTGTATAACAATGTAAATTTGCTGTCCCCTCAAAATAACTCAACACACAGCCATTAATGTCTAAACCGCTGGCAACAAAAGTGAGTACACCCCTAAGTGAAAATGTCCAAATTGGGCCCAAAGTGTCAATATTTTGTGTGGCTACCATTATTTTCCAGCACTGCCTCAACCCTCTTGGGCATGGAGTTCACCAGAGCTCCACAGGTTGCCACTGGAGTTCTCTTCCACTCCTCCATGACGACATGGTGGAGCTGGTGGATGTTTGAGACCTTGCGCTCCTCCACCTTCCGTTTGAGGATGTTGGCATTCATGGTTCCCTCAATGAACTGTAGCTCCCCAGTGCCGGCAGCACTCATGCAGCCCCAGACCATGACACTCCCACCACCATGCTTGACTGTAGGCAAGACACACTTGTCTTTGTACTCCTCACCTGGTTGCCACCACACACGCTCGACACCATCTGAACCAAATAAGTTTATCTTGGCCTCATCAGAACACAGGACATGGTTCCTTTAATCCATGTCCTTAGTCCGTTTGTCTTTAGCAAACTGGCTTTCTTGTGCATCATCTTTAGAAGAGGCTTAGTTCTGGGATGACAGCCATGCACACCAATTGGATGCAGTGTGTGGCGTATGGTCTGAGCACTGACAGGCTGACCCCCAACCCCTTCAACCTCTGCAGCAATGCTGGCAACACTCATATGTCTATTTACCAAAGACAACCTCTGGATATGAAGCTGAGCACGTGCACTCAACTTCTTTGGTCGACCATGGCGAGGCCTGTTCTGAGTGGAACCTGTCCTGTGAAGGGAAGTTGCACTCTGCAATAGAAGTTGCTTTTTGTAAATCAACCCCTATATGTGATTTTAATGTGAGACATTAATAGGTTATGTATTCACACCAACTGAATAAGTTATATCCCTGAACAATTACTTTTACAAGTATCAGGGCAAAGAGCTTACACAAATCTGTAAGAGCTGTGTTGGTATATTACACATCATAGCTGTTCACTATCCAATTTTATTCACCAATTGCCGACCAGCCACCATCATTATACTGCAACACGATCTCATTCGCGGCACGATCCTGCGAACAGTCTCTAGCTATACGTTGGTCCCTTTCAGCAGGATAGCGCCCGGTGCACTGCGGGGGTACCGATGCGTGTGGGTGGCGGTGGCGATGACCGGTTACGCACGAGAACCAGAACAGGGACGTGTGTGTGTAAACACACAAATCCCTGTTCTGTGAAGAGAGGAGAGACAGATCGTGTGTTCCTACTAGCTAGGAACAACGATCTGTCATTTTCTCCAGTCACTCCCATCCCCTAAAGTTATAACACGCACTAGGGAACACAGTTAACCCCTTGCTCGCCCCCTTCCCTGCCAGTGACATTTACACAGTAATCAGTGCATTTTTATGTCACCGATCGCTGTATAATTGTCATGGGTCCCAAAAATGTGTCAAAAGTGTCCGATCTGTCCTCCATAATGTTGCAGTCCCAATAAAAATCACTGATCACCGCCATTACTAGTAAAAAATAAATAATAATAAAAATGCCATAAATCTTTCCCCTATTTTTAGATGCTATAACTTTTGTGCAAACCAATCAATATACGCTTAATGCGATTTTTATTACCAAAAATATGTAGAAGAATACATACTGATCTATACTTTTTTTTTAAATTGGGGATATTTATTATAGCAAAAAGTATCATCCCTAAACAACCTAGTGTATATATTGATGCATCCTATTTTTGCCGTTCCATAATAATTTGTTGTTTGCCCCCTATGATCTGCAACCCTCTCTTTTCTCTTTGTTCTCCAATTTCTCCAATTAATCATGTAACCATGCTTCAAATGTTTTTACATTATGTATTATGTATTGATTCCTTGTTGGAACATGTATATATGTATATCTTTTCTGGTTTCAATGAATTGTAATAGTTGTACGAATGATTTTATATATAGCATCATGCATTGAATTATTCGAATACAGAAACTCTATAACCATTTGAATCCAATAAAAGCTATTAATTTTATTCCCGCTCCCGAGTGTCTATATAAAAAGTCCCGCTACCTTTCTTTATTTTTTTTTTATTATTCTTCATTCAACCGGGATGGAGGGGGGGACCTGAACGGCACCCCTATACCTCATATAAAGTCCCACTAACTCCCTTATATTATTTTTCTTTCCCAATTATTATTAACCAATTAGGGATGATAGGCACACGGCGGCATTAACCATAAATTTACATTAAAATATTATTTTGACTCCCACCTCTATCTGCCAGAGGCTTATTTGCTTCTATAATCATTAATATCACTTTTAATCCAACATTAATTTTTATTTGTTTTGTCAATCCTATTTTTGTTCTTTCTTATTTTTCTTTTTTGATTTCCAACTCTACCTTTATTTCTAATTTTTTGCATTTACTTTCTATCTTGTTTTTTCTTACATGCACGCAGTGGTGCGTGCGTCTGTTGGTCTGCCGGGCCTGCCTCTCTGTCTTGTCCGGGAGCTGCGACGCGCACTGCGGACCCCCCCTCCGCTCTGTTGTGACGGAGGGTGGGCGGGGTTGTGCTCACTGCGCGTCGACGTCACACATCCCGGCCGGACACGCTGGCGCCTTATAGCGCGGCTTGCTGTCCGAGTGTTCACTATCTCCTGGTCCATTGGGGGGTGGTTTGGCCGCCGCCGCCGCCGGTGGGACCATCATTGGCTTGGTTCCTGGGCTGTCGGCGTCCTCCCCTTCTCTCCCCATCTGTGGGCCAGCGTCTGACGTTGGGGGCATGGCTGCGGGGGCTTGACGGCTATGGACCCCATTCCCGCATGGATTCCGCACTTCATTTGGTACATACTTGTTTCCACCTTCCACCTATCACCCATACATCAATGCATCTCTGTTTGGACACTCTGTTTACCAGGTACACATCTTCTCCTTCATCATTCTTGACTTTCAAACCGAGTTCCACCTTCCCTTCATCACTTTCCTGTCCTTCCATTTTTCCCTTTCCTTCTTCCCACTCCTGCCCTTTCTTCCTTTCTCGCCCTTCCTTCTCTATTCCGTTCCTCACCTTGCCCCTCTTGTATCACCCCGTCTATTCTACCCTCTTTTTCTTCCCCTTTTCATTTTCCTATTCCTATTCCATTCACCCCTCTCATGTCCTCAAACCTTTTTTCCATTCACACCAACCCTTTCCAACCCCCTCATTCCTTCCCCTGCTCCACATCTCTCTCTCTTCACCCATTTCCTTCACTTTTGCCCCACATCCATTTCACAGCCACATAATTTTCTTTCCCTTACAGATTTGGTCCCTTTGTTTCACCACCATCCACAATGACACTCCTGCGGGACACCATCCATTCCTGTGTTCTGCCCGTTGCGACATGTCCCCTCAGCTCCCGTGCATGGCATGATTGGTCTGGCCTGTGCGTTTCATGGCTGCACCGCCACTGTGTGGACCACACATGTAAGTGTACAGGCAGTTCGGCTCCATCAGGGAGAACCCTTCCTGCCTGTTCTGAGCCCCTTTTTTCTTCATTCTCCCTTTTGCCTTCTTTTCTTTTTTCCCCTTTTTTTTCTTTTTTCTTTTTTTCTTTTTTTCCTTATACTTTTAATTAAACATTTTTTCCTTCAACTTTTAGATTATCACTATGGTTCCTTGCTCCTGATGATAGGTCAAATACCTTGAAACGCGTAGAGCCAATAACAACCTAGTGTATATATTGATGCATCCTATTTTTGCCGTTCCATAATAATTTGTTGTTTGCCCCCTATGATCTGCAACCCTCTCTTTTCTCTTTGTTCTCCAATTTCTCCAATTAATCATGTAACCATGCTTCAAATGTTTTTACATTATGTATTATGTATTGATTCCTTGTTGGAACATGTATATATGTATATCTTTTCTGGTTTCAATGAATTGTAATAGTTGTACGAATGATTTTATATATAGCATCATGCATTGAATTATTCGAATACAGAAACTCTATAACGATTTGAATCCAATAAAAGCTATTAATTTTATTCCCGCTCCCGAGTGTCTATACAAAAAGTCCCGCTACCTTTCTTTATTTTTTTTTTATTATTCTTTATAAAATATTGTGTTTTTTTCAAAATTGTCGCTCTTATTTTGTTTATAGCGCAAAAAATTAAAACCGCAGAGATGATCAAATACCACCAAAAGAAAGCTCTATTTGTGGGAAAAAGAGGACCTCACTTTTGTTTGGGTACAACATCGCACGACTGCACAATTGTCAGTTAAAGCAACACAGTGCCATATTGTAAAAAATGGTCTGGTCATTGAGCAGCCAAATTTTCCGAGGCTGAAGTGTTTAAAGACCACTGCAGGTTGAAAAGGTCTGAGAGCGAGAGTGATTGAGTGGATTAGCAAAAAACAAAAATGCTGTGCGTTGTCAGCTCACGACAGGACCTGAGTACACTTCTGGCTGATCAACACAATAGCTCCCAACTGTCCCTGATTTCGAGGGACTGTCCCTGATTTAGAGCAATGTCCCTCTGTCCCTTTCCTCCTCATTTGTCCCTCATTTTGGTCTGATCCATATAGTTGTATATAAAATGCACTTTTGAAAAGTGTTTTCCAGCGCTAAATTTCCTTTCATCCAATTTGCTAAATTGCTGCATTTGTAAATTTTAAAAGCCATTAAACAGTAAAGTAGTGGTAAAATAAAACACTTGTGGGTTTAACTAAACATTTTTTTTTATATAATTCTCCTTTAACCACTTCAATCCCGGGTACTTTCGCCCCTTTCTGCCCAGGACAATTTTCAGCTTTTAGCGCTGTTGCACTTTGAATGACAATTGTGCGGTCATAAAACGCTGTACACAAACTAAATTTTTATCATTTTCTTCCCACAAATAGAGCTTTCTTTTGGTGGTATTTGATCACCTCTGGGGTTTTTATTTGTTGCTAAACCAACTAAAAAAAGACCAAAATTTTTGAAAAAAAAAAGTTTTTCTTCGTTTCGGTTATAAAATTTTGTTTTCTCCTTCACTGACGGGCACAGATGAGGCGGCACTGATGCGCACTGATAAGGTGGCACTGATGGGCACTGATGAGGAGGCACTGATATGTAGAATTGATTGGCACTGATAGGCGGCACTAATATGCAGCACTAATGGGCACCAATAGGCGGCACTGATATGCAGCACTGATGGGCACTTATAGGTGGCACTGATGGGCACCGACAGGTGGCACAGATGGGCACTGACAAGCGGCTGTGATGGGCACTGACAAGCGGCTGTGATGGGCACTGATAGGCGGCACTGATTGGCACTGATAGGCGGTACTAATTGGCACTGATAGGCAGTACTGACAGGTGGTACTGGCAGCTGGCACTGATGATGAGGTACTGATGAGGTTTTGACAGGTGTTACTGTAGGGCACTGATTGGCAATGTGATGGGCACTGACTTGCACTGTGGTGGGCACTATATGGCACTTTATTGGGCACTGATAGGCGATCCTGAGGGGGCACTGACTGGGTACCTTTTTGGCACATCTGATCGGGCTGTGTTGATAATCAATGTGATGATTATCAGCACAGACCCCCCCCCTAAAAGGGGGAGAGCCGCCGATCGGCACCAACCGGCTCTCCCTGTCAGCGCAAACCGAGGAATGCCGTTTACTGAGTGGTCACAGCTGATCATGTGGTAAGAAGCGTCTGACAGAGGCTCCTTATCACGATCTGAGATGCAGCGTGTCAGACTAATACGCCACACTCGCGATCGCTGCGCCACGCGCCCGCTAGGCATATTATCCTGCTGGACGTCATATGATGCCCAGTCAGGATAACAGAACCACTTCTCGCCCGTCAGTCTGCTATAGGCCGGGCGGGAAATGGTTAGGGGGTGTGGCAGGGTGTGTGTCCTATGTCTGCATACATTTGCTAATAGGTGTCTCTCATTCCCATCTCAAAAAGTTGGGAGGTATGCAACACTCAGGAGGATCCGGCTGTAGTCTTTCTGTCTCTTATGGAGGTGAGGGTTAGGGCAGATTGCAAGAGGCCAGGCTGTGAGATCCCTGTGTGGGGCTATTTTCCTAGAGGATACCCAAGAGAGATGTACCCAGTGAGGAGATGACTACAGAGAGCACAGTCCTGTGAGTACTGATGACCCCAGAGTGGAGGAGGGACTGTAGGGGAGATGACTGCTGAGGTGCTGCATATGCTTTTACCTGTGACTACTGCAGATCGACCACTAAATGTGATTGGCTACTAAATGTCAAGTGATTCGAATGTACAGTTTGTCCTTGTTCAGTAAACTACTTCATGTGTGGACATTCCTTCTTTTGGGGATGTAAGGGTCTACAAGCGAACACCCGATGTTCGAGTCAAACTTACATTTAACTAGAGTTAAATGTAAGTTTGACTCGAACATCGGGTGTTCGTTTGTTCGTAAACTAACTGAACATATGGGGCCGTGGAGTGCCCCATAATGCACTGCGAGACCGCAGTACAATGACAACTGCTGATTGGCCCAAAGCATGCACCTGACCGGCATGCTTTGGCCAATCAATCACAGCGCAATCTGCTGGGAGAGCAATGATTGGCCAAAGGCAGGGTACCTCTGGCCAATCATAGCCCAGGGGGCTAAGTCCACGCCCCACACTATATAAGACTGCTTACATGGCGGCTGTATGTAGTGTGATAACATAGAGAGATTGAGAGAACTTGAGCTAGATTGGGCATTGTAGCATGCAGGCAGTTTAGTATATATATATATATATATATATATATATATATATATATATATATACAGTGGGGACTGAAAGTATTCAGACCCCCTTAAATTTTTCATTCTTTGGTATAGTGCAGCCATTTGCTAAAATCATTTAAGTTCATTTTTTCCTCATTAATGTACACACAGCACCCCATATTGACAGAAAAACACAGAATTGTTGACAGTTTTGCAGATTTATTAAAAAAGAAAAACTGAAATATCACATGGTCCTAAGTATTCAGACCCTTTGCTCAGTATTTAGTAGAAGAACCCTTTTGATCTAATACAGCCATGAGTCTTTTTGGGAAAGATGCAACAAGTTTTTCACACCTGGATTTGGGGATCCTCTGCCATTCCTCCTTGCAGATCCTCTCAAGTTCTGTCAGGGTGGATGGTAAACGTTGGTGGATGGCCATTTTTAGGTCTCTCCAGAGATGCTCAATTGGGTTTAAGTCAGGGCTCTGGCTGGGCCATTCAAGAACAGTCACGGAGTTGTTGTGAAGCCACTCCTTTGTTATTTTAGCTGTGTGCTTAGGGTCATTGTCTTGTTGGAAGGTAAACCTTTGGCCCAGTCTGAGGTCCTCAGCACTCTGGAGAAGGTTTTCATCCAGGATATCCCTGTACTTGGCCGCATTAATCTTTCCCTCGATTGCAACCAGTCGTCCTGTCCCTGCAGATGAAAAACACCCCCACAGCATGATGCTGCCACCACCATGCTTCACTGTTGGGACTGTATTGGACAGGTGATGAGCAGTGCCTGGTTTTCTACACACATACCGCTTAGAATTAAGGCCAAAAAGTTCTATCTTGGTCTCATCAGACCAGAGAATCTTATTTCTCACCATCTTGGAGTCCTTCAGGTGTTTTTTTAGCAAACTCCATGTGGGCTTTCATGTGACTTGCGCTGAGGAGAGGCTTCCGTTGGGCCACTCTGCCATAAAGCCCCGACTGGTGGAGGGCTGCAGTGATGGTTGACTTTCTACAACTTTCTCCCATCTCCCGACTGCATCTCAGAGCTCAGCCACAGTGATCTTTGGGTTCTTCTTTACCTCTCTCACCAAGCCTCTTCTCCCCCAATAGCTCAGTTTGGCCGGACAGCCAGCTCTAGGAAGGGTTCTATTCATCCCACCGTCTTCTATTTAAGGATTATGGAGGCCACTGTGCTCTTAGGAAGCTTAAGTGCAGCAGAAATTTTTTTGTAACCTTGGTCAGATCTGTGCCTTGCCACAATTCTGTCTCTGAGCTCTTCAAGCAGTTCCTTTGACCTCATGATTCTTATTTGCTCTGACATGCACTGTGAGCTGTAAGGTCTTATATAGACAGGTGTGTGGCTTTCCTAAGCAAGTCCAATCAGTATAATCATTAATGAGGAAAAAAATGAACTTAAATAATTTTAGAAAATGGCTGCAATATAACAAAGAGTGAAACATTTAAGGGGGTCTGAATACTTTCCGTCCCCACTGTATATATATATATATATATACAGTACAATCAGTGTAGACTATATATACAGTGCTTTCAGTATAGACTATATATACAGTGAGTCTAATATATATATATATATATATATATATATATATATATATATATATATATATATAAATTTCAAGTCCTGAGCCACAAGCCAGGTCTTAAGAGTTACTCGCAACCAGTTGCCCCACCCAACCTCTTCCCTGCCCCAGCCCTAAGTCCGCCCCTAAACACGTCCTTGTAAATTATCTCATGACATTACACTGTTAAATGTTTTAAACAGAATTAAGTTCCAAAAAAAAATAACAACTTAAAAAATATTAACATAAAGCATATCAGTACCCATCAATGCAGCCTCACTGTGCCCCTCAATGCAGCTTTATGGTGCCCATCAAGTGCAGCCTCACCATGCCCATCAATGCAGCCTCACTGTGCCCATCAATGCAGCTTTATGGTGCCCATCAAGTGCAGCCTCACCATGCCCATCAATGCAGCCTCACTGTGCCCATAAATGCAGCCTCACTGTGCCCATCAATGTAGCGTCACTGTGCCCATCAAATGCAGCTTTACGGTGCCAATGAATACAGCCTCACTATGCCCATCAATGCACTCTCACTGTGCCCATCATTGCAGCCCCAATGTGTCCATGAACGCAGCCTCACTGCCCGTTAATGCAGCCTCACTGTGCCTGTGAATGCAGCCTCACTGTACCCGTGAACACAGCCTCACTGTGCCCGCAGCCTCTCTGTGCCTGTAAACACAGACTCACTGTGCCTGTGAACGCAGCCTCACTGTGCCCGTGGATGCAGCCTTACTGTGCCCGTGAACGCAGCCTCACTGTGCCCGCAGCCTCACTTTGTCTGTGAACGTAGCCTCTGTGTGTCTGTGAACGCAGCTTTACTGTGCCTGTGAACGCAGCCTCACTGTGCCTGTGAACGTAGCCTCTGTGTGCCTGTGAACGCAGCCTCACTGTGCCCCATCAATGCAGCTTGACTGTGACCCATTACTGCAGCTTTTCTGTGCCCCATCAATTTAGCTTTTTGGTGCCCCATTAATGCAGCTTTACTTTAGTTTAAATTACATTTTTTCCTTTAGAAATGTTATTTTGCTGCGGCACTGTTCTATACATTGCACAGATACACCATTTTACAGACAGACTAAGGGGACCCCCCAGGCACGATACTTAAAGGAATATTTCATTTTTATTGTTTCACTTTAAGCATTATTAAAATCACTGCTCCTGAAAAAAAAAAATGTAAATGTAAAAACTTTTTTTTGCATTGATACATGTACCCTGGGGCAGTACCTGGCTCCCTATACACTTTTTATGGCAATAACTTGCATATAAGCCTTTCAAATGAGCACTTTTGATTTTTCATCTTCGTGTCCCATAGACTTTAATAGGGTTCAAATGTTCGCTCAAACTTTTTGCCTGTTCGCATGTTCTGGTGCGTACCGAACCAGGGGGGTGTTAGGCTCATAGTGTGGAGGCCTGTGGCATGGAGTGGGCACAAGATGCCTGAGAGTTCGGCCTCAGCAGAAGGCATAGTGTTCTAGCAGGACAGGAGCAGGGGTGGGGACTTGTGTTCTTGGTGCCAAATTTTGGCCAGTCTGTAGGCAGATACGTTGCTATAATACAGTATCTCACAAAAGTGAGTACACTCCTAACATTTTTGTAAATATTTTATTATATCTTTTCTTGTGACAACACTGAAGAAATGACACTTTGCTATAATGTAACACAGTGAGAGTACAGCTTGTATAACAGTGTAAATTTGCTGTCCCCTCAAAATAACTCAACACACAGCCATTAATGTCTAAACCGCTGGAAACAAAACTGAGTACACCCCTAAGTGAAAATGTCCAAATTGAGTCCAGTTAGCCATTCTCTCTCCCCGGTGTCATGTGACTCGTTAGTGAAAAAAAGAATTGTTGCTCTACATAAAGTTGACCTAGGCTAGAAGAAGATCAATTAATAAAACCGAAAGACAAAGGGGGTATAGGCCTACCTGACATACAACATTATTATTGGACATGTCACTTACAACGGATTGTCGACTGGCATACGAACCAAAAGACAAAAGATTGGGTAACATTAGAAAACTCTTTCTCCCATCACCCCATTACTGGGACACCGTGGATCAAACACACCCTTATACCAAAAACCTTCGTGGATCACCCAACGATAGGCCCCACGTTGGAATGCTTTGCGCAGTCCAATCGCACATTCAAGTTTACCAACACTCCAGGCCTCCTCACACCAATCCTGTTCAATCCACAATTTGCCCCTGGAATGGAACGCCACCCATTATCCAACACACAACCTGACATAGGCATACGTTTACATCATATCATTCACGAAGGCAAATTACTGACTCGGGAACAAATAGAGACGACCTGGACCACGCACAAATTAAGCATAATACACTACTGGCAACTCAGGCATTTTGTAGACAACATAAAAAGCAAGACAGACCTATACGAAACCCCTACCGAATTTGAAAAAATATGCCTTAGCAACACACCACAACGCCACACTATCTCCCTGATACATAACATGTTCTGGAATAACACCAAGACGGAGGAGGGAATAGCCTGTAAAGCCTGGAACAAGGATCTAAACATAACAATTTCAGGTAATGCTTGGGACACAATATACCGAATAACACACAAAGGCTCTATAAATGTCTCTACCCAAGAGACAAATTACAAAATAATCTCACGTTGGTATCGCACCCCTTCCATCTTACACAGGATTAATATATCCCAATCAAACAAGTGCTGGAGATGCCAGAAGGAAGTAGGTGACCTCCTCCACATTTGGTGGACCTGCCCTAGAATCCAAGTTTTCTGGACTCAAGTCCATAAACTAATCAAAAAATTACTACATATAAACTAGACTACTCACCTGCACTATTCCTCCTGCACCTTCAGCAACCAGATGTTACATCATATTTCAGATCTTTAGCTATGATGCTAGTAAATGCAGCAAAAATGTGCATACCACCGCTATGGGGCACTCCCAAAATCCCCTCTATATCAGACTGGTTTATAAGAATAAATAGAATTGCAGAAATGGAAGAACTTATTGCAATAGCCCGAAACATACCACATAAGTTCACCACGATCTGGGCCTGCTGGATCTACTTTAAAACAACTACAGAATACCTGCAAAAGATGCATATCTAAACACATGACCCTTTAATTACGAGAGCCACTAAACCATAAATCTATTCCAAAAACAATTCGACATGCTCAAACCGGACAATATCCTAAAGACGGCTACGGTACGCCAAAACCTCATAGAAGAGAACCCAATTGATCCTCCCTACAAAATCACATACACACAAAGATAAACTAATAGTTACCAATTAAAACCAAAACATTTTCCCAATGTCTTCTGACAACAACACAAACCCATTACCCCCCCCCCCAACTCCTGTTACCCAGTGTCATTTTCCCATCCCCCCCCTCTCCTCTCAATTAACCCACAAACCAGGCTAAAAGTACAGAGTGTGCTGGACACACACATGCACATATGAACCAACATACACACATGAGAACTAAAACGAACTAAAAACTCCCTAAATTACCTATATCACAATCGATGCGTACTTACCATCAATCTGGTATCACAAAAAGTCAAACCATCATTGTTAACACTCCTCCCGTTATAAGCTCTTAGTCTGTGAAACATAATCCCTCCCCTCCCAACAAATATCAGATTAATACTCTATACACTCAACTCCTTCACATTATGTCATCAACAGTGTCAATTTAATACTGGTTTAGATTATTAGTTTGCTGTTGGACTATTCTTTATGTACTGGTTATATACTACTGTAATGGTATTATACTTTCCCACTATTGATGATGTATCTGTATGTCTGTAATGTTTCCTTACAGTTAATAAAAATCTTTGGAAAAAAAAAAAAAAAAGAAGAAGATTGCCAAGATCCTGAAATTGAGCTGCAGAACGGTGGCCAAGACCATACAGCGGTATAACAGGACAGGTTCCACTCAGAACAGGCCTCGCCATGGTAGACCAAAGAAGTTGAGTACAGCTGCTCAGTGTCATATCCAGAGGTTGTCTTGGGGAAATAGACGTATGAGCGCTGCCAGCATTGCTGCAGAGGTTGAAGGGGTGGGGGGTCATCCTGTCAGTGCTCAGACCATACACCACACACTGCATCAAATTGGTCTGCATGACTGTCGTCCCACAAGGAAGCCTCTTCTAAAGATGATGCACAAGAAAGCCCGCAAACAGTTTGCTGAAGACAAGCAGACTAAGGACATGGATTACTAGAACCATGTCCTGTGGTCTGATGAGACCAAGATAAACTTATTTGGTTCAGATGGTGTCAAATGTGTGTGGCGGCAACCAGGTGAGGAGTACAAAGGCAAGTGTGTCTTGCCTACAGTCAAGCATGGTGGTAGGAGTGTCATGGCCTGGGGCTGCATGAGTGCTGCCAGCACTGGGGAGCTACAGTTCATAGGGGGAACCATGAATGCCAACATGTACTGTGACATACTGAAGCAGAGCATGATCCCCTCCCTTCTGAGACTGGGCCGCAGTGCAGTATTCCAACATGATGACTCCAAACACACCTCCAAGATGACCACTGCCTTGCTAGAGAAGATGAGAATGAAGGTGATGGACTGGCCAAGCATGTCTCCAGACCTAAACCCTATTGAGTTATTTTGAGGGGACAGCAAATTTACACTGTTATACAAGCTGTACACTCACTACTTTACATTGTAGCAAAGTGTCATTTCTTCAGTGTTGTCACATGAAAAGATAGAATAAAATATTTACAAAAATGTGAGGGGTGTACTCACTCTTGTGAGATATTGTGTGTCCTGCAACCATGGCTTCAACGATGGGTCACTTCAAAAGGTGGGCAGGAGCCCAGAACTTAAAGAGGAACTGCAGTCTGCTCACAAAATTTGTAATAAAAACATCTTTGCCATTCTGAAGCTTCCCTCCAACCACGTTGCATATTATTTTATATATACTGTGATTCTGTACTTGCCAAATATGCTGCAGAAATCTCCCTCCACTAAGTCTGGCTGCATCCATTTTGACTGTGGGCAGCTGAAGCTGCTGGATGTTCACTTCCTGGATTTACACAGACACACAGAGGCACACCTCCAGCTCTGCAGCCCTGCAGCTCTCATTGGCCCTCTTATGACTCACCCCCCTTCTCTTCCTAGCAAACTCTCACAAGAGTTAGAGAGAGAGCTGTGCATGATGTCTTAAGTATAGGCTAATGACCAGACAAGAAACAGGAAGTGGGCTGTATAAGGCATTTACTGGCAGAAAAAAAAATGTTTTACTATCCAAAGTTAAAACAACAAGAGCAGAAGATTTAAGATCGTGTGTGGGCTCCATCTGACTTTTTCCATCGGAATTTCCGACACACAAAGTTTGAGAGCAGTCTATAAAATTTTCCGACAACAAAATCCGATCGGTTAAATTCCGATCGTGTGTACACAAAACCGACGCACAAAGTGCCACGCATACTCAGAATAAATTAAGAGATGAAAGCTATTAGCTACTGCCCCGTTTATAGTCTCGTCGTACGTGTTGTACGTCAGCGCGTTCAAAACGATCGGATTTTCCGACAACTTTGTGCGACCGTTTCTATGCAAGACAAGTTTGAGCCAACATCCGTCGGAAAAAATCCATGGGTTTTGTTGTCGGAATGTCCGATCAATGTCCGATCGTGTGTACAGGGCATTAGTTTTTTTTTAACCACTTGAACTCTGGAAGGTTTTTCCCCCTTCCTGACCAGGCTATTTTTTGCAATACGGCAGTGCGTTATTTTAACTGACAATTGCGCGGTCCTGCAATGCTGTACCCAAATAACATTTTCGTCCTTTTTTTTACCAAAAATATAACTTTCTTTTGGTGGTAATTGATATCCCCTGCGGTTTTTATTTTTTTGCGCTATAAACAAAAAAAGACTGAATATATTTTTCAAAAAAACAATATTTTTTACTTTCGTACAATAAAAAAATGTGAAAAATAAAATTTCTTCATCAATTTAGGCCAAAATGTATTCTGCTACATATTTTTGGTTTGAAAAATCCCAATAAGTGTATATTGATTGGTTTGCACAAAAGTTATAGCGTCTACAAACTATGGGATATTTTTATTTCATTACTAGTAATGGGTGTCTTATAGTGGGACTGCGATATTGCGGCAGACAAATCGGACACCTAACTGACACTTTTGGGGACCAGTGAATCTAATACAATGATTAGTGCTAAAACATAGGCACTGTCACTGTTCTTATGATACTGGCAGGGAAGAGGTTAACATTAGAGGCGATCAAAGTATTAACTGTATGTCTAGGTTGTGCTTACTCATTGTGGGGGTGGTGCTTTGACTAGGGGAAGGCAGATATCCCTGTTCCTGCTTAGCAGAAACACAGGATCAATGCCTTCCCTTCTGACAGAACGACAATCTGCCTTGTTTACATAGGACAGGACTCGCTGCTGGACTCCTGCTGTATAGAATCACAGCGAGAGTGGGTCGTTGGTGGCGCACGCGCCCCAGATTGGGAAGTGTCAGATCACGTACTGCTGCAGTATATGTACGGTGGGTGGTCCGCAAGTGGTTAAAATAAAATAACAAACATTTTATACGTAGTATATAAATAGAATCGCGCTAATTGTTCAACATAAAAATGAATATAAATGAATGAAATGAATATAAATATGTGATTATGAGCAAAAAAAGTCCATAAAAAAGTGCACCAATACAGTAAAACCTTGGTTTGAGAGTAACTTTGGTTTGAGAGCGTTTTGCAAGACAGGCTAAATTTCTAAATAAATTTTGACCTGATAAACAAGCGATGCCTTGATATACAAGAAGCGTCATGTCACAACTGAGTATAAAAGAGAAGAGAGGCGCCTCTAAGTGTAGCAATATGATTACATTTAATGAAAGTACAACATTTAGAAACATATTGCTACACTTATGCCCCGTACACACGGTCGGATTTTCCGACGGAAAATGTGTGATAGGACCTTGTTGTCGGAAATTCCGACCGTGTGTAGGATCCATCACACATTTTCCATCGGATTTTCCTACACACAAAGTTTGAGAGCAGGCTGTAAAATTTTCCGACAACAAAATCCGTTGTCGGAAATTCCGATCGTGTGTACACAAATCCGACGGACAAAGTGCCACGCATGCTCAGAATAAATAAAGAGATGAAAGCTATTGGCCACTGCCCCGTTTATAGTCCCGACGTACGTGTTTTACGTCACCGCGTTTAGAACGATCGGATTTTCCGACAACTTTGTGTGACCGTGTGTATGCAAGACAAGTTTGAGCCAACATCCGTCGGAAAAAATCCTAGGATTTTGTTGTCGGAATGTCCGAACAAAGTCCGACCGTGTGTACAGGGCATTAGAGGCGCCTCTCTTCTCTTTTATACTCTGTAGCTCCTGCTGGATTTTGCTTCTAACCCCCTTGTGGTGGCTTTCATTTGTGGATGGACATTTTATGTGACACCACCTTTGTCATTGTGTCACAAACATTGGTATAATCTTTTTATATGGACTATAAACTGAAGGATCTATGAATAAATGGTTGTGGAATTAATTATTTGAGTTTCCATTATTTCTTATGGGGAAATTTTCTTTGATATACAAGTGCTTTGGATTACAAGCATGTTTCTGGAACGAATTATGCTCCCAATCCAAGGTTTTACAGTAATTGAAATACTGAATCTTGATTAATGCTGTTGTTAACCACTTGAGCCCCGGACCATTATGCTGCCTAAGGACCAGAGGTCTTTTTCCAATTTGGCACTGCGTCGCTTTAACTGCTAATTGCGCGGTCATGCAATGCTGTACCCAAACGAAATTTGCGTCCTTTTCTTCCCACAAATAGAGCTTTCTTTTGATGGTATTTGATCACCTCTGCGGTTTTTATTTTTTGCGCTATAAACGGAAAAAGACCGAAAATTTTGAAAAAAAATGATATTTTCTACTTTTTGTTATAAAAAAAATCCAATAAACTAAATTTTAGTCATACATTTAGGCCAAAATGTATTCGGCCACATGTCTTTGGTAAAAAAAATGTCAATAAGCGTATATTTATTGGTTTGCGCAAAAGTTATAGCGTCTACAAACTAGGGTACATTTTCTGGAATTTACACAGCTTTTAGTTTATGACTGCCTATGTCATTTCTTGAGGTGCTAAAATGGCAGGGCAGTACAAAACCCCCCCAAATGACCCCATTTTGGAAAGTAGACACCCCAAGGAAATTGCTGAGAGGCATGTTGAACCCATTGAATATTTATTTTTTTTGTCCCAAGTGATTGAAAAATGACAAAAAAAAAAAATAAAAAAAAATATTTACAAAAAGTCGTCACTAAATGATATATTGCTCACACAGGCCATGGGCCTATGTGGAATTGCACCCCAAAATACATTTAGCTGCTTCTCCTGAGTACGGGGATACCACATGTGTGGGACTTTTTGGGAGCCTAGCCGCGTACGGGGCCCCGAAAACCAAGCACCGCCTTCAGGATTTCTAAGGGTGTAAATTTTTGCTTTCACTCTTCACTGCCTATCACAGTTTCGGAGGCCATGGAATGCCCAGGTGGCACAAAACCCCCCAAAATGACCCCATTTTGGAAAGTAGACACCCCAAGCTATTTGCTGAGAGGCATATTGAGTCCATGGAATATTTTATATTTTGACACAAGTTGCGGGAAAGTGACACTTTTTATTTATTTTTTTTTTTTTTTCATAAAGTTGTCACTAAATGATATATTGCTCACACAGGCCATGGGCATATGTGGAATTGCACCCCAAAATACATTTAGCTGCTTCTCCTGAGTATGGGGATACCACATGTGTGGGACTTTTTGGGAGCCTAGCTGCGTACGGGACCCCGAAAACCAATCACTGCCTTCAGGATTTCTAAGGGTGAAAATTTTTGATTTCACTCTTTACTGCCTATCACAGTTTCGGAGGCCATGGAATGCCCAGGTGGCACAAAACCCCCCCAAATGACCCCATTTTGGAAAGTAGACACCCCAAGCTATTTGCTGAGAGGCATGGTGAGTATTTTGCAGCTCTCATTTGTTTTTGAAAATGAAGAAAGACAAGAAAAAAAATTTTTTTTTTTCTTTTTTCAATTTTCAAAACTTTGTGACAAAAAGTGAGGTCTGCAAAATACTCACTATACCTCTCAGCAAATAGCTTGGGGTGTCTACTTTCCAAAATGGGGTCATTTGGGGGGGTTTTGTGCCACCTGGGCATTCCATGGCCTCCGAAACTGTGATAGGCAGTGAAGAGTGAAATCAAAAATTCACGCCCTTAGAAAGCCTGAAGGCGGTGCTTGGTTTTCGGGGTCCCGTACGCGGCTAGGCTCCCAAAAAGTCTCACACATGTGGTATCCCCGTACTCAGGAGAAGCAGCAGAATGTATTTTGGGGTGTAATTTCACATATTTCCATGGCATGTTTGAGCAATATATCATTTAGTGACAACTTTGTGCAAAAAAAAAAAAAAAAAAAAAAAATTTGTCTCTTTCCCGCAACTTGTGTCGCAATATAAAATATTCCATGGACTCGACATGCCTCTCAGCAAATAGCTTGGGGTGTCTACTTTCCAAAATGGGGTCATTTGGGGGGGTTTTGAACTGTCCTGGCATTTTATGCACAACATTTAGAAGCTTATGTCACACATCACCCACTCTTCTAACCACTTGAAGACAAAGCCCTTTCTGACACTTATTGTTTACATGAAAAAGTTTTTTTTTTTTTGCAAAAAAATTACTTTGAACCCCCAAACATTATATATTTTTTTAAAGCAAATGCCCTACAGATTAAAATGGTGGGTGTTTCATTTTTTTTTTTCACACAGTAATTGCGCAGCGATTTTTCAAACGCATTTTTTGGGGAAAAAACACACTTTTTTTAATTTTAATGCACTAAAACACGCTATATTGCCCAAATGTTTGATGAAATAAAAAAGATGATCTTAGGCCGAGTACATGGATACCAAACATGACATGCTTTAAAATTGCGCACAAACGTGCAGTGGCAACAAAATAAATACATGTTTAAAAGCCTTCAAAAGCCTTTACAGGTTACCACTTTAGATTTACAGAGGAGGTCTACTGGAAAAATTACTGCACTCGATCTGGCCTTCGCGGTGATACCTCACATGCATGGTGCAATTGCTGTTTACGTTTGACGACAGACCGCCGCTTGCGTTCGCCTTAGCGCGAGAGCAGGGGGCGACAGGGGTGTTTTTTTTTTTTTTTTTTTTTTTCTTTATTATTTTTTTGCTTTTTTAATCTTACTTTTAAACTGTTCCTTTCATATTTTTTTTTTTTAATCATTTTTATTGTTATCTCGGGGAATGTAAATATCCCCTATGATAGCAATAGGTAGTGACAGGTACTCTTTTTTGAAAAAATTGTGGTCTATTAGACCCTAGATCTCTCCTCTGCCCTCAAAGCATCTGACCACACCAAGATCGGTGTGATAAAATGCTTCCCCAATTTCCCAATGGCGCTATTTACATCCGGCGAAATCTAAGTCATGAAATACTCGTAGCTTCCGGTTTCTTAGGCCATAGAGATGTTTGGAGCCACTCTGGTCTCTGATCAGCTCTATGGTCAGCTGGCTGAATCACCGGCTGCATTCTCAGGTTCCCTGTTGAGACAGGAGATCCAGAGAAAAACACGGAAGACGGTGGGGGGGGGGGGGGGCATTCCCTCCCACGGCTTGTAAAAGCAGTCTAGAGGCTAATTAGCCGCTAGGATTGCTTTTACATGAAAGCCGACCGCTGGCTGAAAAGAATGATACCAAGATGATACCTAAACCTGCAGGCATCATTCTGGTATAACCACTCAAAGTCGTGAATGGCGTACCTGAAGACAAAAAAATGGTTAACAATGGTTAACAATAAAGCACAGTAAAGTGTAAATAATTACACACCTGAAAAACAAACATGATAAAACATAATAACAATAACAATAACAATAACAATAACAATCAATAACAATAACAATAACAATAAAACATTGCAGAACAGAATACAGTAAAAAAGAGCAGAACAATAGAGAGAGAGAATAGAGAGAGAGAGAACAATAAAACAACAACTATTTTTTTTATTTCATATTTTTTTTTTTTTTTTACACTTTTTTTGTAACTAACTTTTATAACGGTAACCGGTTCCAGGTTCGGGTCTCTCAAAATGCGATGGCATCTTGGGAGACCCTGTGAAAGTGTGCCTAGTCTGTGCAATGCTGTACCCTACGCTAATACTCAACTAGTGAATGGTAGCGTTCAAAACATTCACCAATGCAAAGACCAGGATTGTCAGGACAGGAGGGACAATAATAGCGGGTGTCACGCCTATATCTGCGCTTGCTGCAGACACGACATCTTTTTTGGGGGTGTTCGTTGGGTAGGGGTACTCGGGAGGACATAAAAATGCCTCTCATGCAGCCGACTGCATTTGGTTGGGGATGTGAATGGGGGAAGTACGGGCGCTGCAGAAGCGGTGGGTTCCCAATTAGGATTGGCGAATGCAGCAGGAAGGGCACTATGGGCACGACGGGCCTGTGTTTGTCTTTTTGGTGGCAGCGGGACACTACTTGTGCTTGCCACCTCACCAGCTTGAACTGCACTTATGGGACTCGCCACGTCACCACGTGTTACTGCAGTGCTGGTTTGACTACGACCGGGGTGTACTAGGACGCTGGTGCTTGCCAGTTCACCAAAACGCTACAAAAAAACTGTTAGCGATCGCAGGGATCAGGCCTGACTCTGCGAACGCTGCAGTTATGCGTTTAGTGCCTTGTAAGTGACAGTGATCGATCGATACTGCACTTGGGTGGGCTGGGCCGGGCCGGGCGGAGGGGCAAAACGCAGGTGCTAGCAGGTATCTGGGCTGATCCCGCTAACACTGCGTTTTTGGGAACCCTAAACTGCTGGTGACGCCAGTATAGATCTGATCGGATCAGATATTGATCCGTTCAGATACTACACCACTAAGGGAGGTGTATGCTGCGTGCGTGGGTGTTAGCGGTACTGGCGCTAATCTGACGCTGCCTGGGGCTGGTGCTTACCAGTTCACCAAAATGCTACAAAAAAAACTGTTAGCGATCGCAGGGATCAGGCCTGACTCTGTGAACGCTGCAGTTATGCGTTTAGTGTTTTGTAAGTGACAGTGATCGATCGATACTGCACTTGGGTGGGCTGGGCTGGGCCGGGCGGAGGGGCAAAACGCAGGTGCTAGCAGGTATCTGGGCTGATTCCGCTAACACTGCGTTTTTGGGAACCCTAAACTGCTGGTGACGCTAGTATAGATCTGATCGGATCAGATATTGATCCGTACAGATACTATACCACTAAGGGAGGCGTATGGTGCGTGCGTGGGTGTTAGCGGTACTGGCGCTAACCTGACGCCTGGGGCTGGTGCTTGCCAGTTCACCAAAATGCTACCAAAAAAACTGTTAGCAATCGCAGGGATCAGGCCTGACTCTGCGAACGCTGCAGTTATGCGTTTAGTGCCTTGTAAGTGACAGTGATCGATCGATACTGCACTTGGGTGGGCTGGGCTGGGCGGAGGGGCAAAACGCAGGTGCTAGCAGGTATCTGGGCTGATCCCGCTAATACTGCGTTTTTGGGAACCCTAAACTGCTGGGGACGCTAGTATAGATCTGATCGGATCAGATATTGATCCGTTCAGATACTATACCACTAAGGGAGGCGTATGCTGCGTGCGTGGGTGTTCGCGGTACTGGCGCTAATCTGACGCTGCCTGGGGCGACGCATATCACCGCCGGGCGATTAGGGGGCTAAACCTTTATTCGGTAATAAACGGCGGGTGCCCTGACACTATAAAAAATAAACGAACTAACCAGCGTCACCCGTAACGGTTATACGGTGATCAGTGGTGAAAGGGTTAACTAGGGGGCAATCAAGGGGTTAAAACATTTATTAGGTAGTATATGGGGGTCCCTGTCGCTATAAAACGCTGACGGCGAACCTAAATATTTACCTCACTAACTAGCGTCACCAGCGACACTAATACAGCGATCAGAAAAATGATCGCTTAGCGACACTGGTGACAGGGGGTGATCAAGGGGTTAAAACTTTATTAGGGGGGGTTAGGGGGGTACCCTAGACCTAAAGGGGGGTAACAGTAACTGTGCCAACACAGTAACTGTCACAAACTGACAGCTAGCAGTAATCAGGAAAAAAAAAAAAAAAAAAAAAAAAAAACTGCTGGTGTCAGTTTGTGACAGGGGGGGGGGGGGGTGATTGGGGGGGGATCGGGGGGCGATCGGGGGGGGGATCGGGGTGTTTTGTATGCCTGGCATGTTCTACTGTGTGTGTGTAGTGTTGTGCACTCACATACTTGTCGTCTCTCCTCGGGCCGGAACGGAAAATACCGACCCGAGGGGAGATGACATCACTTCCTTTGCTGCTGTTTAGCATACAGCAGCAAAGGAGCGTTTTCATTGGCCGGCGGCGATCGCGAGGGGGGGGCCACGAACGGATGGTCTCCCCCTCATCACCGATCGCCGCTGGACATAGGACGACCGCCTCGGGCACCGGGGGGGGGTCCGATCGGACCCCCCACCCGCGGAAGGCAAATCACGTACCCTGTACGTGATTTTGCCTGTCCGTGCCACTTTGCCGACGTACATCGGCGTGAGGCGGTCGTCAAGTGGTTAAACTCCACCATCCACCACCTTGTGCAACAGTGCCGCCACCAACAGTTTCTTACCAGCTTCAGTTGATCCCTCATTACAAGAGATCACACAAGTGCTGGTGAGACCTGTTTGGAGAGCTGAGAGTTTGCTGGAAGCTGTCAAATAGCCCGACGCGGACTGTACTAAACCCTGGGGTAAAGACCCATCCACGAACTGTGATCTTTTACATTCTGGTCACAGGAGAGCCGTATAACCAAGAGCAAGGCCCAGGCTGGGTTTTAAGCCATAGGCACTGAGTGATCTCTTGTAATGAGAGATCAACTGAAGCTGGTAAACAGCTAATTGAACTGTTGGTGGCGGCACTGTTGCACGAGGTGGTAGATGATGGAGTTTAACAACAGCATTAATCAAGATTTACTATTTCAATTATAGGTGGACTGTTTTATGGGCTTTTTTTGCTCATAATCACATATTTACATTCATTTGTATGTAAACAATTAGCATAATTCTATTCATATACTATTATTAAACTGTAACTATGTCATGCAGGAGAATTGCTGCTTGATTTACATCTGATTTCCCATTAGTGCTGTTTTTTCCATCTTCTAAACATTTTATACTTACCTGCTCTATGCAATGGTTTTGCACAGAGCAGCCCCGATCCTCCTATTTTTGGGGTCCCCCGTTGGCGCTCCAGGCCCCTCCTCTACGGTGAGTGCCCCACCATGGAAAGGCACTTGCTATTGATACAGACCGGGCGACTCAACCCCCCTCCCTCCCATACCACCCAACTTTTTGCTTTTTGAGATGGGAATGAGGGACACCTATCGGCAAAAGTATGCAGGCATAGGACACACCCCTTGCCACACCCCCTTAAAGGAGAATTGTACAAAAAAACCAAGATTGGTTAAACCCACAAGTGCTTTTTTTACCACTACTATTCCTTTATATTGGCTTTTGGAATTTACAAATGCAGCAATTTAGAAATCAGATGAAAGGTTTAGCACTGGGAAACACTTTTTGATTGATAAAAAGTGCATTTTATATACATCTATATGGATGAGACCAAAATGAGGAACAAATGAGGGGGAAAGAGGGACAGAGGGGACATTACTCCAAATCAGGGACAGTTCCTCGAAATCAGGGACAGTTGTGAGCTATGCTCGCTCCCTCGTCACAGCATTTGGTTGCAGGTGTCAATGGCTGTCCTGCTATTAATCTGCACAATGAGGATGGAGACTGCCGCGAGAGCTGCTGCTCTTGTGCACATCGCTGGATCAGATCGGGCTACTCAGGTAAGAATAAGGGGGGAGAGGGGGTGAGAAAGCATTAAGGTGAAAGAACCTTGGGGTTTTGGAACCACTTTAAATGGCATCTTCTGCATAATTTAGATGCATCTGCAGTGTGGAAGCCAGGAGAGGAACAGAACTTACCCCATCCAGGTCCTCCTCGTCGGCTTCACCCAGCACCTCCTCCTTCTCGGCAGCCAATACAATTGCTTCTCCTCTCGACCACTCGGGTCTCAGGACCCGCTTCCTGATTGGCCGGGAGGAGAATCAGAAAGACAATAGCAAATATTAATTCACTATTGGGACACCACTGGGTGGGCTCAGGGTGCACTGCTCTGCCTCCCGAGCTCACCCTTTTTTGAAGCCAGTTAGAGCCTCTTTCTAAAAAAAAAACAAAAAAACATTGGAATTCATGCGTCCGGCACTCTGCATGTAGATTAGGGGCTGGACGCGTGGATGGGGGGGGGGGTCCCTGCGCCCTGTATGGATGGGCCTCTGATGGTGACCCTATTTTCTATCCGTCTGGCTGATTGGAATGGATAAGAGTGGGTGAAAATGGACAGGCGATCTGTTTTCACCCGATTTCCCCATAGAGAAGAGCGAAGTTCTGTCTGTCTCCGCTCAGCACAGTGAGAGGACACGGATCTGTCATTCTCCTGCTCAGCGGATCGATCCCCAGCAGAGCGGACCACCCGTGTGAAAGGTCCCTTACACAGAACAGGTACGTATGACATGTTTGGTATTTTAATAAAATAAAGGTTTACAATCATAAGATACTGTATACCAGGATATGTGAACATTACATAGAGAGGGAGCACGGTGTATAATGATTATGGTGCAGGTATATACATGATATTACATCCACAGCTACAAGCACTGGTATGATGGAAGTGGAGTGACCCTTTAACCACACTAGTCATAGAGCAATGACTGCCAAGCAAGCCAATCCCGTCCCAGCATTGCAGAGAAGGAAACAGCACAAGGAGCAAGCTGCTGATCGGCTCTCCCACAATGCTGTGCGGCAGGTAACGGCTCCGGTGACGGTGAAGAGCTCTACTTCCCCCGGCTGATATGGAGGACAGTGCGGCGGATCGGGTGATGGAGGAGAAGCTGATCCTTTATCATTGGACTCATTCCTTCACCTCCCAGAAGGTGAGCGCAGCGCCGCAGGTTCAGCACTTGGACAGCTCAGTACCCGGCCGTCCTCCTCCGCCTATCACAGTCCGGGATCAGTACCCGGCCGTCCTCCTCCGCCTATCACAGTCCGGGATCAGTACCCGGCCTTCCTCCTCCGCCTATCACAGTCCGGGATCAGTACCCGGCCACCCTCCTCCGCCTATCACAGTCCGGGCTCAGTACCCGGCCACCCTCCTCCGCCTATCACTGCATGGCACACGGAGGAGGCTTGTTTGAGGTCCATGTATGATCTGTGGATGATCTGCTAGCCCTGCCTTTCTTTTTTTCTCCTTTCCTTCTCTCTTCCCTTGGCTCTCCCTTGTCATCTCATTTCCTCCCTGGCCAATCACATTGTCCCCTCTCCTTTCATTTACATGTCATCTATTGAGCTGTGCAGATCTGCATACATGGGGGGTCAGTGACCCAGTAATCACGTTCTACCTGCAGTCAGGTGATGGGTAGATCACGCTCGTGTCCAGGGCTGGTGCAAGGATTTTTGACACCCTAGGCGAAACCTAATTTTGCCACCCCCCTTGACTCCACCTCCTTTGCCCTGCCCATGTATTACCTACCTTTTTAATGAAGCACCCATCAAATGCAGCCCACCTGTGCCCATCAAATGCAGCCCACCAGTACCTATCAAATGCAGCCCACCAGTACCTATCAAATGCAGCCCACCAGTACCTATCAAATGCAGCCCACCAGTGCCCATCAAATGCAGCCCACCAGTACCTATCAAATGCAGCCTACCAGTGCCCATCAAATGCAGCCCACCAGCACCCATCAAATGCAGCCCACCAGCACCCATCAAATGCAGCCCACCAGCACCCATCAAATGCAGCCCACCAGTACCTATCAAATGCAGCCCACCAGCACCCATCAAATGCAGCCCACCAGCACCCATCAAATGCAGCCCACCAGTACCTATCAAATGCAGCCCACCAGTACCCATCAAATGCAGCCCACCAGCGCCCATCAAATGCAGCCCACCAGCACCCATCAAATGCAGCGCACCAGTACCCATCAAATGCAGCCCACCAGCGCCCATCAAATGCAGCCCGCCAGCGCCCATCAAATGCAGCCCACCAGTACCCATCAAATGCAGCCCACCAGCGCCCATCAAATGCAGCCCGCCAGCGCCCATCAAATGCAGCCCACCAGTACCCATCAAATGTAGCCTACCAGTGCCCATCAAATGTAGCCCACCAGCGCCCATCAAATGCAGCCCACCAGCGCCCATCAAATGCAGCTTCTAGCGCCCATCAAATGCAGCCTACCAGTGCCCATCAATAAATGTTTGCTTGCTTCCATTCATTCAGGAGTCGGGACACAGACACAGTCCTCCGTCGCCGCTGTGCCTCTGACACTATGTACGAACAGAGCGGCAGCTGCCTGCTGATGCTGAGACTTAGCTGCTTGCTGCAGAGAGAAGAGAGCAGCAACACCAGTGGCCCGGCGTCCTAGGCAGCAGTGCACCCTAGGCAGCTGCCTAGTTTGCCTAGCGGTACCTAGTGGTTTGCTTGCTCGTGTCCCTGCCCTACCAGCCTCCAGCATAGGCTTTTTCATCACAGGCTTAAGGTGGTAGTAAACTCAGTTTTACCACTTGTACCTACAGGCAAACCTATAGTAAGGCTTACCTGTAGGTACTGTGAATATCTCCTAAATTTGCACAGCTTAGTAGATATTCATACTGCATGCAGTCAGGGACGTCACTGGTACTTGCACTCTGAAGGTCCGGTATACAGTGCCGGACCTTCAGAGCTCATGCCATAAACGGTGACGTCATTGCGCCCCAGACACTCATTTAGCCAGTGGCAGCTGGTGATAAATATTTACCCCCTTCAGGTCCTTACTTGCAAACAGAGCCTCCAGCCTGCGCTGTCACGGCTCTCCTGATACCCGGCTGGTTCTGTGTTCCAAATCTTCAGCCTCCTGATTGGCCAGGGCGAGAAGCCGGAAACCGAAAGTGACACAACGGCGAATTCTGGATTCGCTAAAAACAAAAGTGGAAGGGTTTGGGGTTCAGTGCTCTGCACCCTGAGGACAACTTAAAACAAGCCAATTAGAACCTCAGGCTCTAATCACATGCTTGTTAAAACGTGACGGAGCTAATAGACACCTATTGGTCCGGTGCCCCGCACAGTGCACTGCACACACATAGAATGATTTATTTTTAAATAAATAATAGTATGACTAACATTTTTTAACTTTAAGATGTTAAAAAATGTTAGTCATATTATCGTTTATTTTAAAATAAATTGTTCTATGAACTTGGGGGGGGGGGGTGACGCCCCTTATGGACCAACCGACACTGCATGTAGCCGTAGGCCGTGAACCTGAAAGGAAGACTAGGGTGAGATGAAAGTCAGTGGTGACAGTGCACCGCGGGAAGGCTTTGTTTTAAGGTAAGTCTCTCATAATGTGCTGGTTTGCGATGCATACTGGCGCATTAGGACATTTCCTTGCAGGGGAAGTTTTTTTTTTTTTAACTGCTGTATACTACCACTTTAAAGAATAATTCCAGGCATGATCCATACCTAAAGCATTGTGCACTTAGAAGGTTGGCCGCTTACCTTGCATTAAAGATGAATTCCAGCTTGGCTGTAACTATGTTCATACTATACCTGGATGATGCCCCTGGACGCAGGAAACCACTGAAGTAGACTCTACTGATCTCCACTAGATTCCGGCTGCCAAATCTGCTGTGTTCTGAACACAGGAGGTCGGCTGCTCAGCATGTTCGCCATTCTTTGCATTTTCTGAATGGATGCAAATCATTCTTTGATTGGACAAGGTAGTGAGGGCGACATCAACACCCCACCTCTCTGCCTTGTCCAAGCACAGAACACTTTGCATACATAGTTACAATGGTCCAAGCTGGAATTCATCTTTAACCACTTGCCGACCGGCTCACGCCGATATACGTTGGCAAAGTGACATTTCCCAGTGAATCACCATATGGGTGCGTCTGCTCCTTTAGGCGCCATAGCAGGCGAGCGTGCCTGCAGCACGGCGGGGGACCCGATGCGTGTGGCCCGGCGGGTGCCAGAGCCAGAACGGGTATTTGTGTGGCAGACAAATCCTCGTTCTGACAGAAGAGAAGAGACAGATCTGCTGTTTGTAGTAATTACAAACAGCGACATGTCTCCTCCCCCAGTCAGTCCTACCCCTCCACAGTAAGAAACACTCACGAGGGGACACATTTAACCCCTTGATTGCCCCCTTATGTTAACCCCTTCCCTGCCAGTGACATTTACACAGTAATCAGTGCATTTTTATAGCACTGATCGCTGTATAAATGCCAATGGTCCCAAAAAGATGTCAAAAGTGTCTGATCTGTCTGCCGCAATGTCGTAGTACTGCTAAAAATTGCAGATCACCGCCAGTACTAGTAAAAAAATAATAAAAATGCCGTAAATATATCCCCTATTTTGTAGACACTATAACTTTTGCGCAAACCAATCAATATTTGCTTATTGTGATTTTTTTTTTTTTTTTACCAGAAATATGTAGAAAAATACATATTGGCCTAAACTGATGAAGAAATTTGTTTCTTTTAAAAAACATTTTTGGGGATATTTATTATAGCAAAAAGTAAAAAATATTTTTTTTTTCAGAATTGTCGCTCTGATCAAATACAACCACTAAAAGGCTGCACTGATGGGCACTGAAAGGCTGCACTGATGGGCACTGAAAGGCTGCACTGATGGGCACTGAAAGGCTGTACTGATGATCAGCGCCCTGATTATCAGTGTAATGCCCCTGTCACCTCAGGAAAGCCGGTTATTGTCTTTCCTTTCCTCAGACACTGACTGCGCAGTCTTCGATCACAGCTGATTACATGGTAAAGAGCCAACGTCAGAGGGACACAGCGCACCACCTATCATATGACATCCTCCCAGAATGAGAGCGGTCTCGTCTGACCGTCATTTTACAATAGGGCGTGCAGGAAGCAGATACACTTACCTGCTCTGTTCAATGGTATTGCAGAAAGTGGCCCCTTACCTCCTCTTCTAGGGCCCCACAGTGGCGCTCTCCACTTTGCTTCGTCTGCATGAGACCCCATAGCAGGACCCCCCACTGCTCTTCTCTCTACACAGGCTATGTACAGCACAGTTATGATGTCCCTGCTATGTTTAGAAGGTAATGGCATTTGGTGTACACAAAGTAGATTTAATTCCCTTGTGGCCCTTGAAGAATATATTTTTTGTTTGGTATAGTATAGTATATTTTTGTTAAGTATAGTTTTGTTTGGAGTTCAGCTTTAACAATTTGTTTCCAGTACATTTTTTTATTATTTCTATTTTTACAACCATTTATTATTATTATTATTATTATTATTATTATCTTGTTTTGTACATTATAATTTGTTTTTGTTTTTTTGTTTTTTTGCATTTTAAAAAAAGCTAATAGAAAAGGCTTTCTATAATATGTAAATACACAGGGTCCTCCTGAGCTGTCAGTTTTATCTTCGTTCAGCCTTGCTGGATTGAACAAAAAAACTACTAGTGTGTACTAGGCATAAGAAAGTGATTCACACCCGCATGTACTATAAAAACATAATAAAGCGCAGCGCTGTTAGACAAATAAACCTAAAATGATCCACCAAAAACAAAATCAAATCCAGTAGAATATGTGCACAAAATTGTGCAAAACTCATGAATACAGTTTTATGTTGCATCGTACGTCTTATATGTGATTTAAGATTATTTGTTTTTAACAGCGCTGCACTTTATTATGTTCATAGGCTAAGTATAAACCTATTTTTATAATTCAGGGGAGAAAAACTTATGCTGCGTACACACGGTCGGACTTTTCGTCTACAAAAGTCCAACGGACGCTGACGGACTAAAGCTGGCTGGTAATCCGATCGTGTGTGGGCTTCTCCGGACTTTCAACGTACTTTTTTAGCCTCAAATCCGACGTACTTTAGATTTGAAACATGCTTCAAATCTTTACGTCGTAACTACGACGGACCCCGAAATCCGCTCGTCTGTGTGCTAGTCCGACGGACAAAAACCCACGCTAGGGCAGCTATTGGCTACTGGCTATGAACTTCCTTATTTTAGTCTGGTGTACGTCATCACGTACGAATCCGTCGGACTTTTGTGTGGTCGTGTGTAGGCAAGTCTGTTCGTTAGAAAGTCTGCCACAAGTCCGCCGGAAGTATGTCGGACAGGCTGTCGGACTTTTGTAGCTGAAAAGTCCGACCGTGTGTACGCGGCATAAGCGTTCAACATCACTTTACTCCACAGTGATCCCCACCCTGCCCGCAGAATGAACGATAAAGTGAAACTTAACTGTATCTGAGCACCACAACCTGAAATTGATATTAAATACATTTTTAATATTCAAAGAAAACTCACCCATCCATCCATGTCTCCATTCTTCATATTGTTAAGAAATCACTTAAAAAAAATGTTCCCCAAGCATTTTTAGCCGCGACCCTCTTGAGTAAGGGCAAATGTTTCATGTAGCAGTTACTACCTGGAATCCATCTGCCTTTAGCTCAGGCAGGAGGCTATGCTTAGCTGAGAAAGCCCCTCTTCCTCTCCTTCAGATGAAAAAAAAAAATTCACATGAAGTCTCCTGTGATGTATGACATAATTTTGGCCTAGGCCAGGAACCAGGAAGCAACTGATGAGAAAACAGTTTAAAACAAGTAAATATAATATATCTTCCTATCTATGTACTGACGCTATCAGCATAAGGATTAGAAATAGTTCATGTTGTTTGGGAGACTTCAGTTCCACTTTAACCCTTCAGTCACCTATCCCTAGATTGTGTGGATTAACCCTTCAGTGACAAGTCTGCAGTGTGTGCCTTAACCCACTCATATATCTCAGGATATCTCAGAATATGGGCATTAACCCCTTAGCCACCTGTCCTCAGCTCATTTGTGTTAACCCTTCAGCACCAAGTCCTCAGTGCCTGAGTGTTAAACTCTAAGCACCCAGTCTCCAGCACATGTGTGCTCAGCCCTCAGTGCCCAGTCTCCAGCACATGTGTGCTCAGCCCTCAGTGCCCAGTCTCCAGCACATGTGTGCTCAGCCCTCAGTGCCCAGTCTCCAGCACATGTGTGCTCAGCCCTCAGTGCCCAGTCTCCAGCACATGTGTGCTCAGCCCTCAGTGCCCAGTCTCTAGCTCACATGCTTGAGGGTCGGTTCACACCACAAAAATGCACTCCAGATCTGTTCTGGATGCGCTCCTCCATGTGTTTTTTAACTGTGTTTTTATGCATTTTTGATGCGTTCCGGTGGAGGTTTTATGCATTTTTGATGCGTTCGAATGCAGTTTTTATGCATTTTTAATGCGTCTCCGGATGCATTTCAGATGTTTTTTTCTGTTTTTTTTCCTGTTTTTCACTGTACTGGGGTCCTGTAGGTTTTTGATGCTTTCCAGTGCATTCCGGTGCGTTTTTTGAAAAATGCAGCATGTTCTACTTTATTTTCTGAAACTAACTGCACTGGTGTGAACTATGCCATTGGAAACCATATAACCTACTTTCTATGAGTTTTTGATGCAGAAAAAAAAAAAACGTACTGGACTGCATGTGGTGTGAACTGGCCCTAAAACCAATAACCAAAGTATATGCTTTAGAACACAGCTTCAGGTCCCCCCTTCTCCCTCCGAGTGCAATTATTTCTATTGGATGGCTGTACTTTGCAGGACTTCTGTTGGCTGCTGTGAGTACAGCCGTCACCTAGGAGGCAGTAAAGAGCTGGCTGGAGGTCTTCTTTGCGAAGGCTGTGTCGCCTTACATAGGGCTGCATATGAACATTGCTTCGTCAGGCCTGAAGGTAAGTATGTTACTCAGTGGGCTCCACGTAGGTGGGTAGGAAAGGGTGCCCTTTGCCACACCCTATGTGCTCCTCTTCAGATTATAAGACACTTCCTTAGCATTGTTTGTAGAATCTCCATCCCAAAACACTTTTACTAGTACAGTATAATAAGGAATTAGCCTATACTGTATATATAAAACATCATTTATAGCCACAATCTATAAACTAAAACCAGCGTGCCCTTTATATTTTGCTTTTTAGAAGATTTAAGCATCGAATGGTTGGATTAAACCAACGTAAGAAATTATCTGACTATTCTCAGAATTTTACAGGTAACAACATTTTTTTTTCATTTTCTTTCTTATTACTTATACATATGGACATAAGTTATGATCCATACCTATATACAAACAAGGGCATTTTTTTCCTCCTTTCTTAGAGATCCTAGACATTGTGCTGTTTTCCATATACCATGAGATGCGCATCTAAACGTTTCAAAATCATTTTTTCTCTGTGATAGTTGGGTGTGGTGCTCCCCGGGTGCTCTGTTCCTTTACCTGGGGCTCTGTATGTGTGCCACCCCCCAGTGGCATGGGTGTTCTCCCTCATTGCATTTGAATGTTCAGGTAATTCGGACAGTTATGCACTTTGTTCCAGATTTTTGACAAATAAACTACCTTTTATCTGTTATTTGAAATAATAGTAAAATATTAATTTTCATATGTACAGTATATATACATTGTTTCATTTAGAGTACTCATATATGCTCCTTCAATGAACTCCTGATGAAGTGGATTTTAATCCAAGAAACACGTCGAGGTTGTGGGAGCTTTTTGTAATCGGCTGTACTGCTACGATCGTCACTGTACATTCATATGTAGAGCTCCGATTGAACATCCAATAATATACAGTGGAACCTCGGATTACGAGCATAATACGTTCCAGGAGTATGCTCGTAATCCAATGTACTTGCATATCAAAGCAAGTTTTCCCATTGAAGTCAATGGCAATGAAAATAATTCGTTCCGCATTGACTTCAATGGGATGCAATACCGCATGCAGCCAAAGGTGGGGGGCGCCGGAGAGCCTCGGAAACGACCGAAAAGGCCAGAGGGACACTTTGGTGTACCTCGGCAAACCTCGGAAAGACTCCGTCCACAAGCCTTTCCGAGGTTTTCCGAGGTCAGCCGAACTGTCCTCGGGCCTTTCATGCATTTCCAAACTGTGCCGATCGGCGACTTTCAGCTCTTCTCGGCTCCAGCGCCCCCCACCTCAAGCCACAAGCGGTACTGCACACCGCTTTTGGCCTGAATCCTGCTCGGTTTGCGAGACGACACTCGCAAACTGAGTTAGGAATTTTAGAAATACAGTGCTCGGTTTGCGAAACGCTCGTTAACCGCGTTACTCGCAAACCGAGGTTCCACTGTAGCTCTGTGGAAAGGTTTTTGTATGGTGTCTATATATGTTTTTGAACTGTTTGCTGCTTTTATGAAAACAATTTTGTAATAAATGTTGGTATAATTAAAAAAATTGTGTAAGTTGTGCCTTAAAAATTCCGCCATAATTGGGGGTTTTACCCTCCATAGTTCTTTGGAAGTTGCCTATATTGAAATGACAGGAGGACAAAACATACAGAAGCAGTAGAAATTATATTGGCACTATGGAACAAATGATTGATTAGGATCTGGAAGTGTTTTTTATTCTGGTGACATCTCTGACATTCCTCTTTGTGATTCATTTCAGGTGCGACTGGTAATAGCGGAGAAGTGTCTGAAATGTGAAGAACATGATGTCAGTCTACCCTTGAGTGAAAACAATGAGCCCTGGTTTATGCGCCTTAACCCATCAGGAGAAGTTCCAGTCCTTGTTCACGGAGAAAATATCATCTGTGAAGCTACACAAATTATTGATTATCTGGAACAGACATTTACTGATGGTAAACCATTGTCTGATGCGTACAATAGGGTTATTTAATTCCATTTCTAGCTTGTTGCAAATAGGAGGTCGAATAAAGATACCAAGGATGTTCTAAAGTTAATGGAACTCAGGCTTAATTAAAGTGTAAGTAAACCTCCTATCGTCTTCAGCCAAGGAAGCTGCCATCTTTGCCTCTGTTTAATCTACAACTGCCCATGATGCTGCACATGTGATCAGTTTAGACACATGCCATTGGATGGTTTGACAGTTTGGTTGAGAGCACAACCAATGGTAGTGTTACATTTCCGGCACATGCCGGAAATGAAACTGTTTTATGGATGGGTTTACTTCCGCTTTAACTAAGATGGATATATTATTTTAACTTGTTATTTTATCACAAAATAATTTTTTCCAAAATATGCTCAATTATAAAACAAATATCCCCATCAATTGGATCCTGGATTTGATTCTGGACTCACAGTCTATTTTCTCTAATGCTGGGCATATACTATACGAAAAATCGTTCAAACTCGTTTTCGAATAACGAACACTCGGCTGTAAGAGCAAATGATAGTGCCATCATGTAATGACCAAATTTTGATTGATAAATCGCTCAATGTCACATATGCCCGGTGCAAACAGTTGCATTTTTAATGGATGAGAAACGCATTAATCTTTCAATTTATCTTTTGTTTGGCAGGATTTTCCCACCTGTTCCTTCAATTTTTCGGCTGTGATCCAATGCACTCGTATATCGAAGCGAATTACCCCATAAGAAATAATGGAAACTCCGATGATTCGTTCCACAACCCATATTCATAAGTCCTTCAGTTTATAGTCCATACAAAAAGATTATAGCAAGGTGAAAAGTTGTGTATGTTATCCAATGTGTCCATGCATACATAGGCTTTTATCAGCAGTTTTTGAAAGGGGTGTTTTCTGGCTGGAAAAAAAACCCCAGAACTAGTGGATTTTGAGAGCAGTTTTTCAGCTATAAAACTCTGAAAAAAGCCTAAAAACGCTGAAAAAGGCGGCTATTCTGCATTTATCAGCGTTTTTGAGCCTTTTGTGGGAGTACAGTAAAACCTTGGCTTGCGAGCATAATTCGTTCTGGAAACATGCTTGTAATCCAAAGCACTCGTATATCAAAGCGAATTTCCCCATAAGAAATAATGGAAACTCAGATGATTCGTTCCAGAACCATTTATTCATAGGTCCTTCAGTTTATAGTTCATACAAAAAGATTATAGTGTGAAAAGTTGTGAAACAATAAAATGTCCATTTAGGAATGGCAGCCTCCACAAGGGGATTAGAAGCAAAATCCAGCAGGAGCTACAGAGTATAAAAGAGAAGAGAGGTGCCTCAAAGTGTAGCAATATGGTTACATTTAATAAATGTACAACATTTAGCAACTCACATGGTTGATGATTAAAACAGGCACATCTAAGTATGCAGGCATCTGGGGTAGAGGTTGACCGATATATCGGCCGATATTTGGCGTTTTTTAACTAATTGGCATCGGCCGATTGTGCTGATAAAAAAGGCCGATTATAACTTCAGCGCGACTTGCAAATGACTTCTGTAATAGAAGTCAATGCAAGTTGTCTGAAGTCTTCTGTGGAGTGACTTATTTGTTCTCTCTGGGCAGCCTGCCAAGTCTGATAAAAGAAACTAAAAAGATACAATGTTTCTACTTCAATAAACTGAACTGGAGGAGTTCTCAGTTTAACCATTTAAAGACTAAATCTTTTCTGACATTTGTTGCTTAAAAGTAAAAATCCTGTATTTTCTGCTAGAAATTCATTTAAAACCCCCAAAAATTATATATATATATATATATATATATATATATATATATATATATATATATATATTTTAGCAGAGACCCTAGGGAATAAAATAGCGGTTGCTGCAATATTTTATGTCACGCGGTATTTGCGCAGTGGTCTTTCAAACGCAATTCTTTTGGAAAAAATACACTAATGCCGCGTACACACGGTCGGACTTTTCGTCTACAAAAGTCCGATGGACGTCGACGAACTAAAGCTGGCTTACATTCTGATCGTATGTGGGCTTCCCCTGACTTTCAGCGGACTTTTCCAGCCTCAAATCTGATCTAGATTTGAAACATGCTTCAAATCTTTACGTCGTAACTACGCCGGACACAGAAATCCGCTCGTCTGTGTGCTAGTCCGACGGACAAAAACCCACGCTAGGGCAGCTATTGGCTACTGGCTATCAACTTCCTTATTTTAGTCCGGTGTACGTCATCACGTCAAGTCCGTTCGTAAGAAAGTCTGACGCAAGTCCGCCAAAAGTCCGTCGAAAGTCTGTCGGACAGGCTGTCGGACTTTGGTAGTCGAAAAGTCCGACCGTGTGTACGCGACATTATGAATTAAAAATAAAAACTGAGCAGCAAAGTTAGCCCATTTTTTTTTGTCCAAAAGTTTTGATTACCTGTTTAAATGTAAGAAATTTTCTGTATCACTCATTACTTAAGGTTTCTTTCACACTGGAGCGGGCAGGCGTTGACGGGAAAACACTGCTAGTTTTAGCGGCGCTTTAACGTCATTTTAGCGGCGCTATTCGGCTGCTATCGGGGCGCTTATAACCCAGCTAGCGCCCGAGGGGTTAAATGCGCCTGTGAAGCGTCACTGCCGAATCGCTTTGCAGCGCTTCGGCAGCGATGCGCATTGATTTCAATGGGTAAGAGTGGTGGAGGAGCGGTATACACCGCTCCAAAGATGCTGCTTGCAGGACTTCTTTAACATCCTGCTAGCGCATCGCCTCAGTGTGAAAGCACTCGAGCTTTCACACTAATGCCCCGTACACACGGTCGGATTTTCCGACAGAAAATGTGTGATAGGACCTTGTTGTCGGAAATTCTAAAAGTTTGAAAGCTTGCTATAAAATTTTCCGACAACAAAATCTGTTGTCGGAAATTCCGATCGTGTGTACACAAATCTGACGCACAAAGTGCCACGCATGCTCAGAATAAATTAAGAGACAAAAGCCATTGGCTACTTCCCCATTTATAGTCCCGACGTACGTGTTTTATGTCACCGCGTTCAGAATGATCGGATTTTCCGACAACTTTGTGTGGCCGTGTGTATGCAAGACAAGTTTGAGCCAACATCCGTCTGAAAAAATCCTAGGATTTTGTTGTTGGAATGTCCGATCAATGTCCGACCGTGTGTACAGGGCAGGAGACTGCAGGTGACTCGTTTTGCAGGCACTTTACAGGCATTATTTTTAGCCCAAAAGCGCCTGAAAAACGCCCCATTGTGAAAGGGGTCTAACTGTTAGATTTTATGAGATGAAGGAAAAAAAAAAAGAAAAAAAAATCGGCCTAACATACAGTATCAGCTCAAAAAAAACGGCATCATATATCGGCCATCGGCCGCCGAGATTTCTAAATATCGGCATCGGCCAGAGAAAAACCCATATCGGTCGACCTCTAATCTGGGGTAAAGCTGTCCACATAAACTGTCCTCCTCCCTGCCATCGACATCATCCCTTCCATTCTGCACTCCACAAGCACTTCAAGCCTCGCTTTCAGATCGCTCTACTGCAGGGTAGTCTTCCTGGTCACGATTGCAGACTGACAGCGGTGAGAGTCGGCGGTGCGGTGGACGGTCTATGTGCACAGGTTTACCCCAGATGCCTGCATACTTAGATGTGTCTGTTTTAATCATCAACCATGTGAGTTGTTAAATGTTGTACCTTCATTAAATGTAACCATATTGCTACACTTAGAGGTGCCTCTCTTCTCTTTTATACTCTGTGGTTCCTGCTGGATTTTGCTTCTAATCCCCTTGTGGAGGCTGCCATTTGTGGATGGACATTTTATGGTTACACAATCTGATCACATTGCTATAATCTTATTATATGGACTATAACCTGAAAGACTTATGAATAAATGATTGTGGAACGAATCATCGGAGTTTCCATTATTTCTTATGGGGAAATTTACTTTGATATACAAGTGCTTTGGATTACAAGCATGTTTCCAGAACGAATTATGCTCGCAATCCAAGGTTTTACTGTACTCCCAAAAAATGCTGATAAATGCAGAATAGCCGCCTTTTTCAGCGTTTTTTGGTGTTTTTAGGCTTTTTTCAGAGTTAGAGCAGTTTTATAGCTGAAAAACTGCTCTCAAAATCCACTAGTTCTGGGTTTTTTTTTCCAGCCAGAAAACGCCTCTGTCAAAAACTGCTGATAAAAGCCTATGTATGCATGGACACATTGGATAACATGATGGGGAATTTATTGGCAGCAGAAAAAAACATCTGAGACAAAAACAGGAGCTGTAAAAACGTCCAGTGTGCATGAGGCCGAAAAGTTAAAAACTATTTTCTGTTTGTGCCCATTAACTGGACGAAAAATGAACGAATGGTCCAAATGACAGATTTTCGAACGCTTTTTCGGCTAGTGTATGGTCAGCATAAGGCTTGGTTCACACCTATGTGTATTCATGTAAGTGGACTGCCGTGCCTGCATTTCCTGCAGAAAAATGTTCAAAATGCAGCCCACAAGGAAATGGTATGCCCTTTTTAATGTCATTTTCCTGCGATTCCTGCATCTACAAACGTGCTGCATTTTTTCAAGTGTGGGGGGCCATTCAGAATGAATGGCAGCCTCCTGCATTTTCTCACAGCAGCACGTTTTCACAGCTGGTGGTTGCGGGTGCAGGAATCGCTCAGTCCCTACAGCCATCCGCATAGATGGGAACTGAGCATAAACCCAGATTAGAAATAATGTAATTAAATTCAGCGCTGACTAATTTGACAAGACAAATGCAAGCAGGCACTAAGGTCAATTAAAAAAAAATACCTCAAAAGCATATACGTATATAAAGAGTGCTGCGCAAATAAAAATCCTTAAACAAATATATAAAAAGTAAGAGTATAGTGGCAGGATAGGAGGACAGGAACCACCGGTGACAGTATGGATATCTGGATGGTGACTTTATCCCTCCACCGTTCTTAGATGGCCCCTCACCTCAGATATTCGACCTGAAACAGGTCACACCGCTTGTAAGATTGGATGGATCAATCTGTATATTACTCCTTCACCTCCTTCAACTCACAGTACAGATAAGCAGGACCATAGACTATAATGGTCAAACATGCCCAAACATCTAACAAGTGCAGATGATCATCCACTTGTTAGATGTTTGGGCATGTTTGACCATTGGTGAAGGAAGGAGGTGAAGGAGTAATATACAGATTGATCCATCCAATCTTACAAGCGGTGTGACCTGTTTCAGGTCGAATATCTGAGGTGAGGGGCCATCTAAGAACGGTGGAGGGATAAAGTCACCATCCAGATATCCATACTGTCACCGGTGGTTCCTGTCCTCCTATCCTGCCACTATACTCTTACTTTTTATATATTTGTTTAAGGATTTTTATAAACGCAGATTAAACTGACCGCACCTAAACGCAAATAAACGTTCAGAGATGGAGCCTCGTTAGGGGTGATCATATTTGCAAAAATCACATATTAGGCTATTTATATTTTTATTTCACACAAAATTTACACAAATTGTACCCTGGAATCACACATTTTTTCAATTAAATTAAACAAGAAAATGTGTGAATCATGGGAGAAAGCTACGTGAATCTTGTATGAAAACAACATAGTAATTCCTTAAAACTCTGATAGTATCGGTTTGCTGTTTTCCTACATATTGATCTGTCCTTTGGATTTTTTTTACTTCAATCTCAGTTTATTGTTTTTTCAAAGAGAATAGGAAAGAACAATTACAACATTGTATAAAGATACATAGTAATAATTACTGTGGTGTGATGTTCGATAGACGTACATACATGAATATAATTGTGACGAATGGAGGTTCATAGATATGCTCCTGACCTAGATACAGTAAGTCATGTCATTCATTTAGGCTACTTTCAGACTGGGGCGTTGTGGGCGTCGGCGGTAAAGTGGTGCTATATTTAGCGCCAATTTACCATTGTTTTAGCGGCACTATTCGGCTGCTAGCGGGGCGGTTTTAAAGGGGTTGTAAAGCTTTGTGTTTTTTCACCTTAATGCATCCTATGCTACGTTCTTAGCCTGAAGAGCACAAATGCAGAAAGAAAACAAATGCAGCCACCGCATATTTTGGCTGGTAAGCTGGAATTGTTCTTGGGCTTAGATATAATGAACGACTTTATGTTCATCTGATTACATTTTTCTGTGTTGTCTACAGATAAAACAGCAAGACTAGTTCCAGAAGAAGGAAGTGTGTACTACCTAAGGGTACAACACTACAGAGAACTACTGGACTCCTTGCCCATGGATGCTTATACTCATGGCTGTATCCTACACCCAGAACTAACAGCAGAATCCATGATTCCAGCATATGCCACATCCAGGATTCGCAGTATGTATAGAATATTTAATATGTATATATTCCTTTATAAGAAATTCTGGCTTTACAGAATAAGATATACTTAGTCCTAATTAACTAACAGGACAGATATGGTGAGCTCTCTGTGGGTTGTTCAGGCTCAATCATCTTTGACTTACATCCCAACTCTGGGCAGATATAAAAGACATATATGAATGGAGCTCTGTAACGAATAATACGTAATAAGCTGTATTTTTTAAGTGCAAGCAGTGTAAGTATCTGAATTTGTCCTGGTATCAGCCTCTTGCAGTCCCTGTACAGTTGGGCTATTTCTGTATGTGGATTATGGCACTGTATTTATTTTAAAAGAAAAAAAAAAAATCAAAGTGCATTTTTTTTCCTAATAGATACACAGCTGTCACATGACCCAAATCGTTCCCAGCCTGTGTCTGCAGGGAAACATAAGCAGGAGGAGCTTCTAGTCCTCTTTTAAATTGTCATACAAATATCAATTTAAATGAAATCTTTATTATTTTGGTGTGGGCGGATTTCTGCCAGTCACAGGCTGTGTCACGCCCCTCCAGCCTGTGTCAAAGAATAACAGGGAGGAGAAGCCTCCATCAATCAAGAGGTAATATTCAATCTTCATTATGTTTAGCTGGTTAGTAAGCATGGAGGGGGGGGGAATGGGCTGTCATTTATCACTGTATATATGGCCACATGTGTGACTCCATAGTCACATGCTCAGATGTGATAGGGAAGAAATTCTCAGGGTAAAAATACACTGAAAACTGAACATGTGCACTAGCTGGCAACACTGCTCTGCAAAATGCCCAACTGCAGTGGGAACATGGACAGAAGGGGGGAGGAACAGCAAGATCAACCAGTTTTTTGCAGAATACAGAAAACGCATCTCATAGTGACTGAGCGAGTATGAACAGCATGTAATACACCATTTATTGAGAGCTTTTAATGATGTGGGTTATTGACAGTTTAATTTGCTCAGGCAAATTCTTTAGATGCAGAATAAATTAATTTGTATATTAGCATCCTTACGTGCACGTTAGAAGCTTATCAGCAAATATGCATTGGTTGTGAGCAACATCATCTGTCTTTACTCTTGCTTTGGGTATTTGTCCCAGCATCTCATTGAGGTCCCCTTTGATGCTTACTATTGCTACATGTTACCAACTGCCAAGAATGTCTCGGTAATTTACAGACTATTGAATGGGTTTTTTAGGACAATGACCCAAAATCCTTTGATACAGAACATAGGCTGCTAAAGATACTTTGTCAATTTTCCAAAAAATATGCCACTGCTGTGCTCTTTAGGTATGTAGGTGGCACCCTATGCCACTACACTTTGCAAAAAGTATCCAATCACATGCAAGGAAAATATAAAACTGCATTTTTGTGCTTGCACATGATTGGATAATGGAAGTCAGCAGAGTGTCTGCTTGTTTACTAAGCTCTGGAGCAACTGCACTTGCAGATTGCACAGTCTATTTGCCTTTAGTAGATCAACCCCAATATTGTGCATTTTATACCATAAGGGTGAAAGCTGTTATACATGAAACCGTTTCGTTTCCTTTCTCATGTTGTTATGGAGTTATTTAAATGTATTTTCTATCCAAATATATTTTTGTCTAGCTCAAATTGGGAGCACTGAGTCCGAACTCAAAAAACTTGCTCAAGAAAATCCAGATCTTGAAGATGCTTACATTGCAAAACAGAAACGCCTAAAAGTAAGTCCCATCAAAGGGGCTTTAAATGTCTTTACCTAGTATGTATTTTACATAGTATTGGTATTACCTTTAGAAACATAATGCTTGTGGTGTACCTGTCGCCAGTAGGAACATCATTGTCTGAGGCCCTGCTGATCAATAAGCATCAAACCGATGTCGCCAACCACAAAGACAACATTTTTAAATGTTGTTATTATATTAGGCTACTATAGCAACCAGTGCTGGGACGAGGTCATTCAGCACCCAGCGCAAAGATGCCTAACTATGCCTAAATATTGTTTTTGTTTTTTTTGTAGAGGTGATCAAATGCAACCAAAAGTAAGCTCTATTTGTGGGGAAAAAAGGACATCAGTTTTATTTGGGTACATTGTCGCACGACCTCGCAATTGTCAGTTAAAGTAACACAGTGCCGTATTGCAAAAAATGGCCTGGTCAGGAAGGGGGTAAAACCTTCCAGGGCTGAAGTGGTTAAAGCTCCTGGAGCTCCTGAAATTTTACATGCTATATTTAAAGCCATCTAAATTTATGGTCTTAGAATCTTTTTTTTATTCTTTATTATACACTCATCAAGTACATGTCAGGCACTGGCTGTATTTATTTAAACACAAAGTCTATGTCATTTTGATGTCACGAATTAAAGGGAGATCAGTTGGAGACGTGATAGGCTTTCCTGAAGAGATGTGTTTTCAGGGATCGCCTGAAGGTAGCAAGAGATGGGGATAGCCGGACAGGTTGAGGTAGCGAGTTCCAGAGGATGGGAGAGGCTCTGGAGAAATCCTGGAGACAAGCATGAGAGGAGGAGATGAGGGAGCTTGAGAGTAGGAGGTCTTGGGAGGAGCGGAGAGGACTGTTTGGGTGATATTTGGAGACAAGATTGGTGATGCAGCTCAGGGCAGAGTTGTGAATGGCTTTGTATGCTGTAGTTAGTATTTTGAATTTAATTCGCTTTGGTGATTGGGAGCCAGTGGAGGGATTGGAGGAGAAGGTTGGCGGACGCTGAATGGTGGGTAAGGTGGATAAGCCTGGCAGCAGCATTCATTATAGACTGAAGTGGGGATAGCCTATGGAGAGGCAGGCCAATGAGAAGGGATTTGCAATAGGCAAGGCGAGAGATAACAAGGGAGTGAATGAGTACTTAGTAGGAACACACAATATGTCTCCTCTCCCCTGACAGAACAGGGATTTGTGTGTTTACACACACAAATCTCTGTGCTGGGTCTCGTGCACGCGGTCGCGCATCGGGTCCCCTGCCGTGCAGCGGGCACGCCCGCACCCTCTGGCGGCTTCTAAAGGGAAAGCCGTACCCATACGGGGTTTCGCCCAGGAGAGCCATTCTGCCGCAGTATATCTGCGTGAGCCGCTCGGGAACCGGTTAAAGTATAACTTAAGGCAAAACTTTTGTTTTAGTTTAAGTGTCAGAGTGGAGAGGGATTAGAACATCTACTAGGTTTGTATTGCTGTCAGTGCTCTTGTTAAGGAGATTCACTCTCTCTATTTTTCATGTTTACCATTATCATTGAAAGTGAAAGTAAAAGAAAATACCAAATTTTGTGTTGTCCCCAAAAAGTAATAGGGGAAATCTTCCAATGGGGACACTGGTTCTGGTGACCTGGTCCCCCAAGGAATTTCCTCTCACTTCCTGTTTAGCTATGGGACAGGAAATAAAGGGACATCTCCCCAATGGGATACAGAAGTATAATAAAGAAAAAACTTTTTTTTAGTTTTGGATAGAATGGAGAGAGATTAGAACACCTGTCAGTTTTTTTTGCTGTCTGTACCCCCGTTAAGGAGAATCACCCTCTCTATTTGTCCTATTTACCGTTATTACTGAAAGTGAAAGCAAAAGAAAATCCCACATTTTGGGTTGTCCCCAAAAAAGTAATAGAGGGGAAATCTTCCAATGGGGTAACTACTGTAGTTCTGGTGACCTGGGGGTCCCCAAGGAATTCCCTTAATTTTTAGGGATTTCCTCTCACTTCCTGTTTGGCTAGGGGACAGGAAGTGAAGGGAAGTCTCTGCAATGGGACATAGATGACAAAAAAAAATATCCGATTTGGGACATGACCAGTGGTGGCTGGTGCTAAACATTTTGGGGGGGGGGGGCAGCAAACTACCCCCCCCAGGTCTGCCTGCACTCAGCCTCTCCACGGTGACCCCCCCCCCCACTTACCCCTCCACAGTGAAGGTCTCCCCCCGCACTCATCCCTTCATGGCTTCCTCGGCTTTTCCTCCCTGCCAACCCGATCTGCCTCCTGTTCTGATTGACTTGGAGGAGAAGCTCTAATCATGTGGCTTGAAAAAAAAAAAACTCATACAAACGTATGAGTCCTGCGCCCCTGCACCCCTAATGGACCCTAACTGACCCTAATTCCCCCCAACCCTGTCTCTTCCTTTCCTTTCCCAACCAAAAGCGTAATGACACTATGGGGTTGATTTACTACAGGCAAATAGACTGTGCACTTTTGAAGGTACAGTTGCTCCAGAGTTTATTAAATGAGGGAGAACTCTGCTGACTTCCAATCATGTACAAGCAAACATGCTGTTTTTTTTTTGTTTTCCTTGCATGTGATTGGGTACTCTTTATAAAGTGAAGCTTTACCTCAATTACTAAGCTCTGGAGCAACTGCACTTGCAGAGTGCACAGTCTATTTTCCTTTAGTAAATCAGCCCCTTATGGCTGTTTTAAACCCTACATTTATAGTAAGGGGCAGGCTTATCAAAAAGCAATCACTATGTAAAATGCTGAAGTCAGATCAGTACATGATGAATTCTAATTTGTGGATATACCTATGCATAAATTCTGCTGCAAATAATTAGATTCCATATATTGCTGGCAGACAGAGGATTTATATTCAATCATCAGAATGCATTACCATATGATGTGTTAACACCATATTGAATCTGCTTATGCATATGTCTTTGTAGAGCAAATTGATGGAACATGATAATATAAAATACCTGACAAAAATACTGGACGAGCTGGAAAAAGTCCTGGATCAAGTTGAAGTGGAGTTACAGAGACGGAGTGAAGAAAGTCCAGGTCAGTGCAGCGTGTGTAAATGTGTCAATATAAATGTAGGAACTGTCTGTACAGCACATGGCCAATCAGATTCCAACAGATATTTCCTGATTGTTCACTGTGGTAACAGTTTTTCTTTATCCAGTAAAGGTCCTATCACGGGGTGCCGCTCCATTCCTTTCAGCATGTCAGTTTTGTGACTTGTGCCCTTTCAGTTTGTGTTTGCATTTTACCAGCAGACTGTGATAGACCCAACACATTTGTGACCGTTTACATCTGGCTACCTCCGATTTGTCACATTCAGGTCTGAAAATACAGAATAGAATGCCTACCTTCTCCATTTTTTTTTCAGACCCTGACAGACTCAGAGTTTGGTGGAAAGACAGTGGACACAATCAGATTTGTTTATATTTAACCTAATAGTTAAAGTGGAGGGCCATCCTGAAAAAAAAAAAGCATGAAAAATCCTAAACAAAATAAAAAAAAAAAATTTGAAAAAAAAAATAATTTAATTTTACCTGAACCCTTGTTGCTAGGTAGTATTCCTAATCTGCCTCTTCCTATTCCGCGGCGTGTCCTGCTTCTCGGTGAGCGGCCCCGTTGCCTTCTGGGAACTGTGTGTGTTCCCAGAAAACCACGGGGCCATTCACAGAGCGCTGCGCCGCTCGCTCGTGCGTAGTAGGAAACTGGCAGTGAAGCCATCCCTTAGTTAGGATGGCGGTACCAGGACCCGAGAGCCGAGGGACGGGTCGGCCTCGGCGGCCGACATCGCGGGCACCCAGGACAGGTAAGTGTACTTATTTAAAGTCAGCAGCTACAGTGTTTGTAGCTGCTGACTTTAAACTTTTTTTTTTTCCTGGCCTGAATCCCGCTTTAATCCATATCAATCCTAATGCTCTTTTCACACGACTGTTCCGATCAGGTCCGCCTGTCAGTTTTTCAGGCAGATCTGATCTAATGGTCTATTCACCCCTGTGGACAGGCGGGTGTAAATGGACTTGTGTCTGTTTACACCCACCTACCTCCAATCCGATCCCATCTGCTATTAAAAAAGAAAAAAAAAAAAACAGAAAGGGATCCGTCTTCCTCTGCCTAAGCAGACCGGAGGGCAGTTGGGTGTAAACGGACAGCGGAATCTGTTTACATGAAGATAAGAAGATTCCTGGATTGCCGCACTCTGAAGAAAAGCATCTTTATTGTAGAACTTTAAAAAATCCAAAATACAGTCACATAAATAGAGACAGGACGGGGTATAATCTCTAACGCGTTTCACATCATTGGATGCTTATTCATGCTTACTGATGTGAAACGCGTTAGTGATTATACCCCGTCCTGTCTCTATTTATGTGACTGTATTTTGGATTTTTTAAAGTTCTACAATTAAGATGTTTTTCCTTCAGAGTGCGGCAATCCAGGAATCTTCTTATCTTCACTCAACTTGTGCAACACCAGCACCTGGATTAGTTCACACCAGGGCGGGAGCAGTTAAGGTTTGGAATCTTGGTGAGCGGCACTCTCCTTCGATTTATACTTACCTGGAATCTGTTTACACCCGGCCGCCCGTAGAGCAGAACAGGCTCAGTCTGTATCCGTTATGCAGAAACGGAGTTGACATGGACCTATCATCTGCCCCCTCTGTTCTGATCAGCAGGGGATCAGTGGACAAATCCCCTGCTGATCAAAATGGAGTCCACCCTGTGTAAAGGGACTTAACTAACTTCTTCTTACTTTAAATACTAGTTTTTGAAAGATGTCTTTTTTGTCTGTAAAATATATAGAAAAAGGAAATCAATTTTTGCAAGACAATACTGCACAAAAAAGTGCATCCCAAATCAGTAGGCCCATAGCAGAAATGTACAAATATTATTGATCTATATACAGATACGAGGGTATACTGGTATGGGAGTTTAAGGGGTCAGGACAATTTTAAAAATTTCCCTTTGTATTCATACTTGTGTACCTAGTCATGCAGGGGTACTGAAATTCTGCTGAATAGCAATGAGTGGAACTCAACTCCTGTTTTTTTTGGATGAGATGAGGTAGAATTAGACCCTCTCTTGGGTCTTTTTTTAATTTTTTTGCTGTGGTTTCATCTGCACCCATGTCACTGTATCGTCCTTCAGGAGACAATGGGTGGAGCCATAGTGAAAAAAAGGTGGGACCAGGCACCTGACATAACAAGAAGTGTGTCAGATGCTGAAGATTCCTCTGCCAACATAACTCTTGAAGGCAGTAAAGTTAGAACTGCCTATCAGACAGGAAAGTATTATTCATCTTCTTCTGCAGGGTGATTTTTTAAATATCTATTTTTAGTGGCGACAAAGTTGCTTTTACAGAGGTGACCGCGATATTGTGTCAATCTCGCCGCATTTCTCGGCGAGATTTGACACCTGCGAGCCCCGTCGCAGGAGCCAGCGCCGAGATGGCTCACTCATCGGGAAAGGAAAACTTTGTTTTCCTTCCTTGATGAGCGACAGGCAGTGCTGACAGCTGTCTGGTATGAATCCTGAGGCGGGAACACCGCGCCAAATTTTAAATGAAAAAAACGGCGTGGGTTCCCCCCCAGGGGCATACCAGGCCCTTAGGTCTGGCATGGATTGTAAGGGGAACCCCCTACGCCAAAAAATTGGCGTGGGGGTCCCCCCCAATCCATACCAGACCCTTATCCGAGCACGCAGCCCGGCCGGCCAGGAAAGGGGATGGGGACGAGCGAGCGCCCCCCCCCCCCCCTGAGCCGTACCAGGCCGCATGCCCTCAACATGGGGGGGTGGGTGCCTTGGGGGAGGGGGGCGCCTTGCGGGGCTCCCCCACCCCAAAGCACCTTGTCCCCATGTTGATGAGGACAAGGGCCTCTTCCCGACAACCCTGGCCGTTGGTTGTCGGGGGGCTTATCGGAATCCGGGAGCCCCCTTTAGTAAGGGGGCCCCCAGATCCCGGCACCCCACCCTGTGTAAATGAGTTTGGGGTACATGGTACCCCTACCCATTCACCTAGGGAAAAGTGTCAATATAAAAAAAACACAGTACACAGGTTTTAAGAGTAATTTATTAGTCAGCTCCGGGATCTTCTCCCAACTTCGGGGGGTCTCCTTCCGGCTTCTCCCGGTGTTCGGCCTCTTCTCCCGGTGTTCGGCCTCTTCTCCTGGGCCCCGCCGCTATCTTCTTCCAGCTCTATTGCCAGCGAGGGGCCCGGTCTGCTGCCGCTGTCTTGTCGCCGCTGTCTTGCCGCCGCTGTCTCGCCGCCGCTGTCTCGCCGCCGCTGTCTCGCCGCCGCTGTCTTGTCGCCGCTGTCTCGCCGCTTCTTCTCTTCTTCTCTTCTTCCCCGATGTTGACACGATGCTCTCTCCGGCTCGAATGCTGTGTGCGAGCTGCAGAGCCATTTATATAGGCGGTGACCCCGCCCCCTTACGACGTCATGGTCCCAGCATGCGCAGGGACTCTGGCGTCATAAGGGGGCGTGGCCCCAGAGTCCCTGCGCATGCTGGGACCATGACGTCCCATGTACCATGATGTACCATGTACCCCAAACTCATTCAAACAGGGTGGGGTGCCGGGATCTGGGGGCCCCCTTATTAAAGGGGGCTCCCGGATTCCGATAAGCCCTCCGCCCGCAGACCCTGACAACCAACGGCCAGGGTTGTCGGGAAGAGGCCCTTGTCCTCATCAACATGGGGACAAGGTGCTTTGGGGTGGGGGGGCCCCGCAGGGCGCCCGCCTCCCCCAAGGCACCCACCCCCCCATGTTGAGGGTATGGGGCCTGGTACGGCTCAGGAGGGGGGGGGGGCGCTCGCTCGTCCCCACCCCCTTTTCTGGCCGGCCGGGCTGCGTGCTCGGATAAGGGTCTGGTATGGATTGGGGGGGACCTCCACGCCAATTTTTTGGCGTAGGGGGTTCCCCTTACAATCCATGCCAGACCTAAGGGCCTGGTATGCCCCTGGGGGGGAACCCATGCCGGTTTTTTCATTTAAAATTTGGCGCGGTGTTCCCGCCTCAGGATTCATACCAGACAGCTGTCAGCACTGCCTGTCACTCATCGCGGAAGGAAAACAAAGTTTTCCTTTCCCAATGAGTGAGCCAGCGCGACATGCACAGTACCCTGTCGCCGAGAACCAGCGTTTTGGTATCGCGCTGGAAACACAATCTCGCGGTCAGGTACTGTACATAAGGAGTACCAAAAAAAATTAAAAAATGAAAAGAAAGCGTCTGACTTATGTACCAATAGTACGTATAAGCACAGTAAGATGTCATTTTCTTGTGGCTGAAGATTGTTGACTATTTGACTTGTTTTCATCCTTCTGTGAAATCTAATCCAATGCATGCAAACCTGACTCCATTGGTAGATGTCTACTACTGTTAAAGTGGTTGTAAACCTCAGACATGAAACATGAACAAGTCACATCCCTCTATAGTGTGTACTTGTCTCAATTTAGAGCACTTAAGGGTTGATTTACTAAAGGCAAATAGACTGTGCACTTTGTAAAGTGCAGTTGCACCCCATATGGACAGTTGCTCCAGAGCTTAGTAAATGAGCAGAAGCTCTGCTGACTTCCATCATCCAATCCTGTACAAGCAAAAATGTTTTTTTTTTCTTTGCATGTGATTGGGTATTCTTTGCAATGTGAAGCTTTACCTCATTTACTAAGCTCTGGAGCAACTGCACTTGCAGTGTGCAATTGCACTTTGCAAAGTGCGCAGTCTATTTGCCTTTAGTAAATCAACCCCTTCATTTCTGTCTGCTGCTTCATTCCTCTGATATCAGCATGAGTCTGACATGTTTTCCTGACACTTGGAGAAAAATGGTGACAAGGGAGGGATCTCCAGCTGATTGACAGTCCCAGCTCTGTTCTTGTGTGCTGTGTGAAGGGGGTGTGTACCTTTTCTCCAATCAGCTCTCAGACCTCTCCTCACAAAGCTTTGCAGAGCGAGACTTCAGCTCTCTGCCCCCTTTTTTCTTAAAGGGGTTGTAAACCCTTGTGTTTTTTCACCTTAATGCATTCTATGCATTAAGGTGAAAAACCTTCTTTTCCTAAGCAGCCCCCCCGAGCCCCCATTATACTTACCTGAGCCCTGTGTTTCCCACAACGGGAACGAGCACACCAGATCCAGCCAGTGTCTCAGGTCCTGATTGGATAGATTGATAGCAGCGCAGCCATTGGCTCCCACTTCTCTCAATCAAATCCAATGACCGGGGGCGGGGCCGAGTACTGTGCTTTCTTTGTCAATAGACACAGAAACAGGAAGGAGAGTGCTTCTCTAATAGGGCACTCGGGAAGAGGAGGAGCCAGGAGTGCTGCTGAGGGATCCCAGAAGAGGAGGATCCGGCCACTCTGTGCAAAACCAACTGCACAGAGGAGGTAAGTATGACATGTTTGTTTATTTTTTATTTTTTTAAACCCTGAACCTTTACAACCCCTTTAAGGCTCAGATAAGCTTTATACATTCTGCACTGTGATCAATTGTAGAGAACAGAAGACTGCAGATTAACAGGTGCAATTTATGTAGGAGGATTTGTTTAATCTCTGTGTATCACCCAAGGCCAGTCATTTCACTGGGTATATGTAAGGGTTGACAACCACTTTAAGTCAGAAGACAAAGAAAAGGTACTACCTGGTTTAATGATTCTTAAAGCTGAGGTCCAGCCTAAAATTAAAAATTACATTAACATTGTAAAAAAAAAAATATAAAAAAATTTTGAAAAAAACCATTTTTTTTTTACTTACCAGAAATGCCTGTTGCTGGCAGTCTTCCTAATCTACCTCTTTCTATTCTGTGGCGTTGCTCCTTCACTTTCTCCTCTTCGGTGAGCTGCCCCGTTGTCTTCTGGGACATGTGCGTGTCCCAGAAAACCACAGGGCCATTCACAAAGTCCTGCACGACTCGCGCATGCGCAGTAGGAAACAGGCAGTGAAGCAGCAAGGCTCCACTGCCTGTTTCCCTTAGTTAGGATGGCGGCGTCGGCACCCGATCCAATGTACGGATTAGCCTTGGGGGGCTGATATTGCGGGCTCGCTGGACAGGTAAATGTCCTTATTAAAAGTCAGTAGCTACAGTGTTTGTAGTTGCTGACTTTTTTTTTTTTTAAATGGCTGGACCTCTGCTTTAATAAATATTTTACAAATTGTCAGGCTGGATTCCCCTAACCATATGGATGAAGATGAGGTATATCTATCTATAAAACGAATGTCAACCTCTTTCCAATCAAACCAACCATAATGAATTCTCTATCGTGTTTGTTATGCTTACATGCTAAAAAAAGATTAATTAACAGATTGTCTCTTATTTTTCTTGGCTGTAGAGGAAGGCATAAGTAATGATTCCTGGCTGTGTGGACAGTTCTTCAGCCTGGCAGATGTATCGTTAGCTGTCACTCTCCACCGGCTGAAGTTCCTAGGATTTGCTAGAAGAAACTGGGGGAATGGCAAGCGTCCTCATCTAGAGGCATATTATGAACGGATTCTGCAGAGAAAGACTTTTAATCAAGTTCTGGGAAATGTCAACAATATTTTAATCTCTGCTGTCTTGCCGACTGCGTTCCGTGTGGCAAGAAAACGAGCGCCCTCCATTCTTGGTTCTTCCTTGATGATGGGGTTACTGGCCGGAGCCGGGTACATCATCTTCATGTGCATTAGAAAAAGACTGTATAATGTCTTCACCACAGTTAGGGCTAAAAACTTTTTTTAGTTCTTTGTAAAGATGAGAATATGGATATCAGTTTAATATGTTATCACCACTGCTAATAAACATACAAGAATAGGGTGAAATATGGAAAGCGATAATAGTCAGTGTATGTTTAGAACTGCCCAGCTAGGCACATATCTTGAGTGTTAAACTGTGATGAAATATATTACGCCATAATAAATGGATAAATATTTATGGAGTATATTTTTAATTGCTATGTCAAAATGTGCTCTACTGTATTGAATATACCTGAAAGCATATCTAAAAATATATATTTATCAGTTGGTTTGATGAAGATTATAAAAACTTCTTATGCCGCGTACACACGGTCGGACTTTACGGCAGACTTTGCCCGGCGGACTTTTCGACGGACTTTACGACGGACTTTCTGAATGAACGGACTTGCCTACACACAATCCACCAAAGTCCGTCGAATTCGTACGTGATGATGTACGACCGGACTAAAACAAGGAAGTTCATAGCCAGTGGCCAATAGCTGCCCTAGCATGGCTTTTTGTCCGTCGAACTAGCATACAGACGAGCGGACTTTTCGACCAGACTCGATTTCGATGGATTGATTTAAAACATGTTTCAAATCTAAGTCCGTCCAACTTTTGAGAAAACAAAGTCCGCTGGAGCCCACACACGATCGAATTGTCCGACGAAATCCCGTCCGCCGGGCAAAGTCTGCCGTAAAGTCCACTCGTGTGTACGCGGCATTAGGCTTTATTTGGGGGTGGCAAAAACGTGCAGTTGAGCCACGTTTTTGCCAACAGCCCCCCCCCCCCAGCGGGATGGGGGTATTTACATGCCGTGGTCGCGATGGTTCGCTTCACATCTGCAGCAAAGTTTACCTGACATGTAGCAATCACGGCAGCAAGCCAGTCGAATGCTACACACTCAAGCAAATGAGGGAGCACCGCAAACGCTCCGCAGCCTTGTGCAATCCACAAGTTTGTGGCACATTTGTCAACAAAAATAGGATTAAAGCAGGTGGTGAGGAGGTGTCACATTGGTTCCTCACCATCAGTCAGTAGCTTTAGAGGAAAGGGAGATTTATATGCACGTCTAAATCTATGTTAATACACTTTATCTCTCAGAAATGTTTACATGCATAGCAGTTTCAATGGACAAAAAATTACCTATTCTCAGCTAACAAAGGTGGAAAGAAGGCCTTCATATAGGAAAGAAGTCCTAAGATGGAAAAGGTAGTTTGGACTCCAAACCAACACTGGTAGCTTCTCTGCTCCATTATGTCCTCCCTGGACAACATTGTTTTTTCCTCCATTTAAATTTAGTTCTTCGCCTAACACAACAGTCACCATTGGCAACAGTCCAATCTCCCCATCATGCTCATTGCTTCTGGGTGTTTTTGTTAGGTTCTTTGGAAACGGACGTTGGGCTGATGTTAATAGCATCAATTTGACTTCAGTTTTGGACACTTGCAGCAGGTCTAATTCTTACTTGCATTTGACCTGCTTTAAGCAGGCTTTGCATTCCCATAGACTTGTTAAGTATGCAAAATCCACCTGAAGTGAGCAGAAGGCCATCAATACAAGCCTTTTTCTTTCTCAGTGAGGTAGGCTCTACTAACCTCCAAACAGGCTCACAGGGTGTTACCTTAACTCGGCAGGGTAGAGAATCCTGAATCCACCTCTCCCACATTAACGGATTGGGGTTGATTTACTAAAGACAAATAGACTGTGCACTTTACAAAGTGCAGTTGCACTCTGCAAGAGCAGTTGCTTCAGAGCTTAGTAAATCGGGTAAAGCTTCACTTTGCAAAGAATACCCAATCACATGCAAGGGAAAATAAAAACTGCATTTTTGCTTGCACATGATTGGATGATGGAAGTTAGCAGAGCTTCTGCTCATTTACTAAGCTCTGGACCAATTTCTCTTGCAGATTGCAACTGCACTTTGCAAAGTTCACAGTGCATTTGCCTTTAGTAAATCAACCCCATTTTGTTGCATTCTGTAAAAACAATATACAAAGCTTTCTTAATTGAGGAGGGTGGAGGAAGGGGATGGTAAGTGTCAGGAGACTTTCACTGCGGCAGCAGCTACTCTTTTTTTTGTAATTCCTTTAATTATTTTTTAAAGGGTCAGGTAAAATAAAAACATTGTCCATAAAGTATACATATAGTCAAAGCATCAATAATCTTGGGTGTAAAGGACAGACAATGATTGGCAGAATAGTAATCAGAGAAAGCAAAAAAAAAAGGCCAACACAACAGTCCAGTACCAAAACATAACCATGGACAGTCATGAAGCCTTGCCTTGCAGATAATGAAACCAGTATTAACATTTAGCTAAGAGGTAGCACAGTATCGAATCAAGCAACATATGTTAAGAATATAGTACAAAATGGAGTGATGTTGCCAATAACCGGGATTGAATAGGGTGGGTGGACACTGGCCAAAAACCACAGAAGGAGATACTAGATTAGCAGGTACGGGACCGGTTGTAACTTGAAAGGGTGGACATAGGGTGGGGACGAATAGGGAGTACGAATGGAAGTGCTTTAAGTAGACAGAATATGAGTATGTGGCAAAATAAGCAAGGAAGGGGGCGAGGAGAAAAGAGTGAGGAGGGAAAGGAGGGGCGAGGGAGGTAGGAAGGGCCAAGGGAACACAAGGTCACTCCTCTCCTGGGTGTGGACAGGGGCTCACAAAGAGTTGGACAGCTCATTGAGGTAGGTATCGGTATACACAAGGTAGTTACAGGGTCTCCAAGTTTCAGTGAACAACTCTTCCTTATTGTACAAGTGTGGCTGTAAGGTCTTTCATGTCCTGGGGGTTGTTAACTTTAGCAAACTAGAGAGCTTGTGTACGAGGTTCAGCATCTCTCCAGCGAAGCAGAATGCAGGCCTTAGCAGCATTTAGGAGTTGTATAGTGAGAGAGGTTTTGTGTTTTTTAACAGGCCTCTCTGTCAAATGCAACAGGCAGGCCGCGAGGTTGTCATGCAGGTCAACAGCGGTAAGTTGTTTAATGACAGCAGTTACATAGCAGCAGCTACTCTTAACCCATGCAGGGCAACCCATTCATAGTTGCAAAGAGGCCATCATCAACAAAGGAAGGCTTTCTATAAAAAGACACAGCCAGCAGGATGAAAAACACCCTTCATTAGAGGCAAGTTATATCCCTGGTGCAGTATACCTAGAAAAATTAACTAAATTTTAGCTTTAGGGTAAAATGAAAAGTATCGGTCACTGAAGTACACCTCAACTTGGTAGTCTGTGGAACACAGTAGATCTTTCCTCTTAACACTCTTCTCCATTAGCTCATCCCCCACAGCTATTACCCTTTTGAATAACTTGACCCTCCCTCCTAGATTGTAAGCTCTAACGAGCAGGACCCTCTGATTTCTCCTGTATTGAATTGTATTGTAATTGTACTGTCTGCCCTAATGTTATAAAGCGCTGCGTAAACTGTTGGCGCTATATAAATCCTGTATAATAATAATAATAACACTTCTTAGTAGTCATCCAGGTTAGGTGACTGTCTTGCCTAACTTAATTTCTCTGTGCAGTGCTCACTTCGTCCCCTTGCACATAAGCCCTTTTATAGCACCATTGGACACAAGGGACTCACCACTACTCTTGCTTGTAGCTATCAGGCATCAGGTAACTTAGTACAATTTTTCCATTAGATTTACCAATACTATATAATATGAGGTCAAACCTAAACACTTTCAATTTGTATGCAGTCATAGTTGAAGGTAAAGCTAAATGAAATTGAATAAGAACATTGTATAATGTATGGCCAGCCATATTTGAACTGTAAAGAACTTCTTTTCAACATAATCTCTCCAGCTATGATTATCTGCTGGTTGGTGCAAACACTGCAATAGAGCATCTTCTTCAAATTGAGACAACTAGACCCTCCATGTGAGTTCTGTTTGGAGTTCCTCCTCCCCTAACTGCTTCATAATCCTTGGCACCCTATCCTCCAGTCCGTTGGTCCTTTCTTGATTCCCAGGGATTTAACCACATCAACATTTTTTTCAGCTCTCACACAAGCTTTTCTTGTGCTATACACCTGGGAACATTACACAATGAGAAAATACAAAAGTCTGTTAACACATTTGTGGTTTCAAGCTTTAAAAAGCATAAGCGTTGGTCAAAATTTTTTTATTGAAGGCACTTGTTTTTAAATAACAAATGTGCATTGTGAGGCTCATAAATGCTTTGCAACATAAAAGAATGTATTTGCTGTGGCTTTGGAGTTATGAAATGCTGAACCCATGTACATGAGACTATAGACTGGCTTCATATCTCTGTTTTGCGTCAAAATGCATGTTTTACTTTGCGTTACTATAACACTAGATAGTGTGTTGTGATGCCACTTCAATGCACCCTAAAATGCTTCCAAACCCATATGGGATGCACAAGACCACCACTAGATTGAAAACAAAATCTGTGCCACCAGATTGGATAAAAAAATCTGTACCACCAGGATAGGAAAAAAAGGAAAGTCTGTACCACCAGATTGGAAACAAATTCTGTACCACCAGATTGGAAAAAAATGTGTACCACCTGATTGGAAAAACAAAATCTGTACCACCAGATTGGAAAAAAAAAATTCACGGTATTCAGACCCATGTCCCGGTCTATCAATGTCCCAGGAAAAATCACGGGAAATTGGCTTTGTCCCAGTGCTCTGTGGGTGACCCGTCAGATCGCCGGGACAGCTGCAGCTTCCTGCTGTGAAATCATGGCTGCAGGATCTCCCTCCGGCTAGCAGGTCTCTTCCCTGTGTACAGTGGAGAGGGGAGGGGCCTTTGACCCGGCCAGCTATCAGCTTCTCTCTTCAGTGTACAAGCAGAGCAATTCACTTACACACTAAAGCTGATAGCTGCCCAGGTCAGAAGCCCCTCCCCTCTCCACTGTACACAGGGAGGAGACCTGCTAGCTGGAGGGAGATCCATGGGCAATTCTTAGTCAGCTGACAGCTGGGGGAGATGCTGCAGGCACCACAGTTGTATATTGTCCATCAAGATGTGTTACCGGCGCAAAGCTCAGATTAAATAACCCATCAATCTAGTTTGCTGCAATCATATAAACCAACCCAAGAAATGGTGGGATGCAATTGTAGTAAAAAGTGCATTGCGCTAACTTCTATGTATAATAACCACTCCTAAAACATAAAATGTGCAAATTGTGCAAAATAGGAAAAATTATATATTAATCCTGTAATAAAGTGCTTTTCTATGCCAGCTATATTAATATAAAAAAATCTTTTTAAGGCACCACAGTTGCAGGTAATTGGCCATGGGGTGATCTGCTGGACATTCTGTGTGCTGGGGAGGGGGTACAAAGCTGTGTTAGGGGTTGGAGGTGCACATCAAGTCATGTACCATATCTTCGCCCTCTCTGACCATCTGCTGTACCATGTCCGCACCCTCTCTGACCGTCTTCTGTACCATGTCCGCACCCTCTCTGACCGTCTTCTGTACCATATCTGCACCCTTTCTGACCGTCTTCTGTACCATATCTGCACCCTCTCTGAACGTCTTCTGTACCATGTCCGCACCCTCTCTGACCGTCTTCTGTACCATATCTGCACCCTCTCTGACCGTCTTCTGTACCATGTCCACACCCTCTCTGACCATCTTCTGTACCATATCTGCACCCTCTCTGACCGTCTTCTGTACCATGTCCGCACCCTCTCTGACCGTCTTCTGTACCATATCTGCACCCTCTCTGAACGTCTTCTGTACTATGTCCGCACCCTCTCTGACTGTCTTCTGTATCATATCTGCACCCTCTCTGACCGTCTTCTGTACCATGTCCGCACCCTCTCTGACCGTCTTCTGTACCGTGTCCCCACACTCTCTGACCGTCTTCTGTACCATGTCCGCACTCTCTCTGACCGTCTTCTGTACCATGTCCGCACCCTCTCTGACCGTCTTCTGTACCATATCTGCACCCTCTCTGACCGTCTTCTGTACCATGTCTGCACCCTCTCTGACCGTCTTCTGTACCATGTCCGCACCCTCTCTGACCGTCTTCTGTATCATATCTGCACCCTCTCTGACCGTCTTCTGTACCATGTCCGCACCCTCTCTGACCGTCTTCTGTACCATATCTGCACCCTCTCTGAACGTCTTCTGTACCATGTCCGCACCCTCTCTGACCGTCTTCTGTACCATATCTGCACCCTCTCTGACCGTCTTCTGTACCATGTCCACACCCTCTCTGACCATCTTCTGTACCATATCTGCACCCTCTCTGACCGTCTTCTGTACCATGTCCGCACCCTCTCTGACCGTCTTCTGTACCATATCTGCACCCTCTCTGAACGTCTTCTGTACTATGTCCGCACCCTCTCTGACTGTCTTCTGTATCATATCTGCACCCTCTCTGACCGTCTTCTGTACCATGTCCGCACCCTCTCTGACCGTCTTCTGTACCGTGTCCCCACACTCTCTGACCGTCTTCTGTACCATGTCCGCACTCTCTCTGACCGTCTTCTGTACCATGTCCGCACCCTCTCTGACCGTCTTCTGTACCATATCTGCACCCTCTCTGACCGTCTTCTGTACCATGTCTGCACCCTCTCTGACCGTCTTCTGTACCATGTCCGCACCCTCTCTGACCGTCTTCTGTATCATATCTGCACCCTCTCTGACCGTCTTCTGTACCATGTCCGCACCCTCTCTGACCGTCTTCTGTACCATGTCCCCACACTCTCTGAACGTCTTCTGTACTATGTCCGCACCCTCATCTCATCTCAGACTCTGACCACAGCCCCTTTAAGCCATGCCTAATAGTATAAACCACACCTGTTTTTTCTACCTGCTACACCACACCCACAAAAGAAAGCCCCGCCCCTAATTAAAATACAACTCCGCCTACAGACAAAAAAGTGTCCCTATTCATTTTTTGAGAATGTTGGCAAATATATGCATTCCTATGTACTCTCCAATGAAAAATCTGCATTTCTACATTATAAAAAATGTGGAATCATTTACATAAATGTGTCCACATATTGGAATATTTCCATTAAAAGGAAACCTTAAGAAACCAAAATTGAAGGGCAGGTGGCTGAGTCTAACAATTCTACAACACCATGTACCTGTAGGTGTTTTACAGTAGAAACAAATGCTATTGGCAAACAAATTCAATTTCAATGTCCATGAAACTATGAGATAGAAGAGTTGAGGTAATTAAAAATACCACTACATCTATTAGGTAATATTTTATGATTGGGAGAATGGGAAAGCTATAGCTTTTAGTTGAAGTATACTGCAGTATATATGGTAAAAAGACATACTAAGAAATACCACCAGGTGTCAGCAGTGTGCCACTCTAAATGAATTAATATTTCACATTAACATTTCTACAGAACTTCTATGGTCATGTTTTTTTTTCATTGTTTTAACATTTTTAAACCAAAAGGAAAACTCATTGTCATCAATAAGAAATTTACTAGGTGAAGTAGAAATGTTCACTTAGCCAGAGACACGATATGCAACTATTAAATGGTTTATTGAGATGGTGGCGCTGCCATTCTACGGGAACTCCTGATAGAGGTCAGAACCATCCTCCATCTACTGTTGTTTACCTGGGCCTGAGAACTGTATACAGTACATTCCACATTAATAATTATGCTACCAAAATGAGTGTGTGCTGTAAATTGCCTCCAGCATTGTCATAGTTGCCAACATTGCAAAAAAAATTTGTGGGACACTTTTTTGGCTGTAGGCGGAGCCGTATAATAATTAGGGGGCAGGGCATGCGTTTGTAGGCATGGCATAGCAATAAAAAATGGGCGTGGTTTATGTGAAATAGTGGGCGTGGCTCAAAGGGAGTGTGGTTAGAGTCTGTGATGGATGAGGGATGGAGAGGGAAGGGGGGAGAGAGGAATGGAGGGACAGCAGGCCCAGATCCTACACAACAATAGAAATTTGTGTATTCTAGAAAGTTTAACAATTAGCAGATAAAGATACTCCAAACACCTGGTGTTAGCGCTTCAATCATCCCGGCACCATGGTTGTTATGGTGTCAGGATGATTGAAGTGCAATATTTCTATTATTACATTGTAATATAAAATGAAATCATTCAACTCACCATAATGCCGAATCAGTGGGATCCCTGAGCGTGCCACTAGCCACGTCGCCTGCCACCAGCAGAGTCCTTCCTTGCATCAGGTGCCCCCAGCAGAGTCTGTCCTTGCATCAGGTGTCCCCAGCAGAGTCCGTCCTTGCATCAGGTGTCCCCAGCAGAGTCTGTCCTTGCATCAGGTGCCCCCGGCAGAGTCCCTCCTTGCATCAGGTGCCCCCAGCAGAGTCCCTCCTTGCATCAGATGCCCCCAGCAGAGTCCCTCCTTGCATCAGGTGCCACAAGCAGAGTCAGTCTTTACACCAGTGTTCCCAGCCTCAGTCCTTAAAAAAGTGTCCCAGGCAGAGCCATAGTTACCCCCCCGTACATAGTTACCCCCTCCCCCTGTACATAGTTTCCCCTCTCCCCCTAGTTACCCCCCTGTACATAGTTACCCCCCTGTACATAGTTACCCCCCTGTGCATAGTTACCCCCCTCCATCAGTGCAGACCCCCCTCTATCAGTGCAGGCCCCCCTCAATGCAGACTCCCCCCTCTATCAGTGCAGACCCCCCCTCTATCAGTGCAGACCCCCCTCTATCAGTGCAGACCCTCACAGTGCAGACCCCCTCTATCAGTGCAGACCCCCCTCTATCAGTGCAGACCCCCCACAGTGCAGACCCCCCCTCTGTCAGTGCAGACCCCCCTCTATTAGTGCAGAACCCCCCTCTATTAGTGCAGCACCCCCTCAGTGCAGACCCCCTATTAGTGCAGACCCCCCCTCTATCACTGCAGACCCCCCCTCTATTAGTGCAGAACCCCCTCAGTGCAGCCCCCCCTCATTAGTGTATGCCCCCCTCTATTAGTGCAGACCCCCCTCTATTAGTGCAGAACCCCCTCAGTGCAGTCCCCCTCATTAGTGCAGGCCCCCCTCAGTGCAGACCACCCCCTCCATCAGTGCCAGTGCAGACCCTCCCAGCACATGTCCAGGAACTCCAGGAGCGGCCAGTGTTCTGGCAAAAAGTGTCCCCCCATCGGATAGTGTCTGCTCCAGACTGTGCAGGCGCCCATAGACAACGGCGCCGTGTGTTCAGTGGAGAGGGGAGGGGCCGATCCGTGCAGCTAAAGAAACTGATTCATTGGCTGCACGGATCGAGCCCCCTTCCTCTCTCCACTGAACACGAAGGGGGAAGATCTAGTGGCGGCGCCGGTGGCCATTTTGCTGGAGCCAGCTGCTCAGAAAATCAAAAAACAAACATTCCCGATTTTCCCGAAAATCCCGATTCGGGACAGCCTCCGATCGGGACGAGGGTCCCAAAATCGGGATTGTCCCGGGAAAATCGGGATTGTTGGCAACTATGCATTGCTCATGTTTCCTCTTGCTGGAGGCTGCCATTTTGCTGAAGCCCAGAGCCCATGAATGGCAGGTTCAGAAGATCGGCCTCTACAAATTCATCACAGTGCCCAAAAACATAGAGCAACTGAGCATGTGCAGAGCAGCAATAGACAGTGTATTACTAGATTTTAAACAGTATAGGCATTTATCTTTAATCTTTTACATAACTATACCTTCAAAAGGGGCCAGACTGATGTCATCTAGCCGGACTTAATTTTCTGACTAAAGAAGATTGGAGATCTTATTTCTTATGCATCGACCTTAACCACTTCAGCCCTGGAAGATTTTACCCCCTTCCTGACCAGAGCACTTTTTGCAATTCGGCACTGCGTCCCTTTAACTGACAATTGCGCAGTCGTGCGACGTTGCACCCAAACAAAATTGACGTCCTTTCTTTCCCACAAATAGAGCTTTCTTTTGGTGGTATTTGAACGCCTCTACGGTTTTTATTTTTTGTGCTATAAACAAGAAAAGAGCGCCAATTTTGAAAAAACGCAATATTTTTTACTTTTTGCTAAAACAAATATCCCCCAAAAATATATAAAAAAAACAGTTTTTTTCCTCAGTTTAGGCCGATAAGTATTCCTCTACATATTTTTGGTAAAAAATCGCAATAAACGTATATTGATTGGTTTGCGTAAAAGTTATAGTGTCTACAAAATAGGGGATAGCTTTATGGCATTTTTATTATTATTTTTTCTTTTTACTAGTAATGACGGCGATCTTTATGGTGACTGCGACATTATGGCGGACAGGTCGGACAATTTTGACACAAATTTGGGACCATTGTCATTTTTACAGCGATCAATGCTATAAAATTGCATTGATTACTGTAAAAATGACACTGGCAGTAAAGAGGTTAACCACTAGGGGGCAGTGAAGGTATTAAGTGTGTCCTAGTATGTGTTCTAACTGAAAGGGGGGGGGGGGACTGCAGGGGAAATGACAGATCATCTGTTCATACTCTGTATGAACAGACGATCTGTCTGTTCTCCCCTGTTTACACACACAGATCCCGGTTCTCGGTGTGCCCCGAGTGATCGCGGGAGCCTGTCTGTGATCGCTTCCGCCGGGCACTCGCATCGGCTCCGTGAGCGAGCAGGGGTTACCGATGTAACATGACGGCGATTCCCGCAGCCGAGCCATGTTGCCGCAGTGCGACTGCGGCGGCTGGTCTGCATGCAGTCAGCATGTGGTCAGCATGCGGTCGGCATGCGGTTAAAGAAAGATTTCAGGTGTGGCATTTTTTACATAGTTGCATTGATCCAGCTTGGACCAATATAAATATGCATATACCAAACCTGTGGGATTCCTCTAGATTAGAAGCTGGAAATCTCTGAAGCAGACACCCCTATCCCAGTGATCTCCACTAATTCTGGGTTCTGTGTCCCATGCCAAGCGGCTGCCATGCTGTGAAGAAAGAAGATTGAAAGGCTGCAGATAAAAGCTTCTTTATTCAAAAAATCATCAATAAAAACAAGCACAAGGCATATAGGCAGGGGAAAAAAAGGTTGACGCGTTTCACGCTTTTAGTACGTGCTTTGTCAAAACCATATTAGACACAATCACCATACACACATATATACAAAATATCACATGATTGCACAGGTGTAACTGATGAAGTCGTGAGGTCCAATGATATCAATCAGCTTTTCCCACTCAAAGATAAAGATATATAAGATAAATATAAACAGAAAAATCTGAAAAACTGATACCTAATAACAAAAATAAAAATATGCATTATATAATACAAAAAAGAAAAAGAAAATAAAGGTGTGTACATCTTGCTGAAAGCAAAAAGCAAAACAGAATCCGCATCATGGAAATTCTATATAATTACACTTATGAAAATAATATTTTCCTTTTCCAAAACATAAATGAAAAATAAAGGTGAAAAACGACTGTCTTACCTGTGGAAACCTACACAGCACTACAGGTGATGGTGAAAACAAATCCTCTTCCATATTGAACACTGCGAAAAATACATGTGTTATCAAAATCCCTATATCAAGGATATATACAATAATTATTACATTACCTATTTACTGTTTTACTTTACTGTCAAAAAACTCAAAAGGTAACATATAATATGGAAGAAAGGCAAAATTCACTGCAAGCTCATATGTGGTATAACAAAAAACAAAACATGGAAAAAGCACTATCCTAATCATAAAAGTGAGTCAAATCTCACTCAAAGTTTAAACCTCCTGGAATCCTGGAATTCTAAAGTTGTCTCCACCTCTCCTGGGGGTGACAACCCTTTCAATTCATTGTATTTGTAAATAAGGCGGTGTCACCTCGATGAAGCTTATTAACCAGTTCAATACAAGGCACTTATACACCTTCTCGCCCAGACCAATTTTCAGCTTTTAGCGCTGTCACACTTTGAATGACAATTGCGTGGTCATGCTACACTGTACCCAAACTAAGTTTTTATCATTTTGTTCCCACAAATAGAGCTTTCTTTTGGTGGTATTTGATCACCTCTGGGATTTTTATTTTCTGCTAAACAAATAAAAAAAAGACTGAAAATTTTGGAAAAAAAAAAAGTGTTTTTTTTGTTTCTGTTACAAAACTTTGTAAATAAGTAACTTTTCTCCTTCATGATGGGCACTGATGGGGCTGCACTGATGGCCACTGATTAGGTGGCACTGATGGGCACTGATGAGGTGGCACCAATGAGGTGGCACTGATGAGGTGGCACTGATGGGCACTGATGATGGGCACTATAATGCGGCACTGATGGGGCACTGATAGACGCCACTGATGGGCGCTGATAGGTGGCACTGATATGCAGCACTGATGGGTACACATAGGTGGCACTGATGGGCACTGAAAGGCGGCACAGATGGGCACTGATAGGCGGCACAGATGGGCACTGATAGGTGGCCACGGATGGGCACTGATGTACAGTAATTGATGGTATGAATGGATGCCAATCAGTGCCAAACAATAATGCCTGACAATCAGTTATGCCCATTGTGGGCACTGATTGGCATCCATTGTGGGCACTGATTGGCATCCCTGGTGGTCTAGGGTGGCATACCTGGTGGTGACATCCCTGGTGGTCCTAGTGGCGTCCCTGGTGGTCCAGTGTGGGCATCCTTGGGGGGGGGGGGGTGCTGCGCTGATAATCAATCAGAACAGACCCCCCCCTGTGAGAGGAGCAGCCGATCGGCTCTCCTCTACTCGCGCCTGATAGACGCAAGTGAGGAAAAGCCAATCAACAGCTCTTCCTGTTTACACTGTGATCAGCCATGATTGGACATGGCTGATCACGTGGTAAAGAGTCTCCATCAGAGACTCTTTACCTAGATCTGTGTTGCGGTGTGTCAGACTGACACACCACCAATCAGCGCGATGCGCATCCCCACAGGCGCACAGCGGCTGTTATCCTGCTGGACGCCATATGACGTCCGGTCAGGATATTGAAACCACTTTGCCGTCGTCATTTTGCTATATGGCGGGCGGCAAGTGGTTAAAATGCCTAGCAACACTAGTACTGTGTTCTTTCTCTGTGTCATAGACCTGATCGAGATCTCATAGCCTTCTAGTTGTGCGACCCACATATTGGATCGCACACATTTTACAAGTAATCAAATTGACCACGTTTCTAGTGTTGCAATTAATGAAGCTCTTGATTTTAAAAGACCTACCATTCACTGTGGAGCGAAGTTAATCACTTTTTATGACCCGAGAACAGCATGGACAACGGTCAGCACCGCACTTAAACGTACCCACAAAATCGAACCACGTTCTGGTTTTTTTTATTGCTACTGAACTCACTAGGAGACAGGGAATTCGCCAATGTCGGTGCCTGCTGTGAGACGGATTTTATCCCCCCAGACAAAATCTTGGCATAGCATTCATCTTCATACAGAATGGGCACATATCGTTCCACTATTTTTCTAATTTTATTATATTCCAAACCGTATGAAGTTGAAAAGATAGGAGTTCTAAAAGATGTAGACTTGTTTTTTTGCCCAGTCGCAACCTCACCCTAGGGGTATAGTCCGCTATCTCAATTGCCCTATTTACAATGTTGGGCTGATAGCCCCTATCAAGGAATCTAGAGCACATCCTATCTTTCTCCTGTTGGAAATCTCCCTCCTCACTGCAGATCCTGCGCACCCTAAGAAATCCATGCTGCATTATGAATACAGGTGCCATTCAGAGAATGCGTTGCCTTTTCTCACTGAATGTTAAGTGTTCTCTGATTGGATGAGGTGGAGAGTGTGACATCCAATCAGATGCATTCATTGAGAAAATGCAAAGTGATCTCTAAATGGCACCCGGTGAGCTCCTGTGTTCACAATGCAGCAGGGCAGGCACTCAACATGGGACCCAGAAGCTAGTGGAGATCACTGTAGCAGAGGTGCAGTGATTTCCAGCTTCTGGAGGGATCCCATAGATCTAGTATATGCAAAGTTACATTGGTGTCAGCTGGACCAATATACCTATGTAAAAAATACCTGGAATTCTTCTATAAGGAATGTGAAACAGATAGGGGTTGATTTACTAAAACTGGAGAGTGCACAATCTGGTGCAGCTCTCCATGGAAACCAATCAGCTTCCAGGTTTTATTGTCAAAGCTTAATTGAACGAGCTAAAGATAGAAGCTGATTGGCCACCATGCACAGCTGCACCAGATTTTGCACTCTGCAGTTTTAGTAAATCAGCCCCATAGTGTCATTTAAAGGAATTGTAAAGGCAGAAGTTTTTTTTCTTGTTCAATATTTTTATTGAAATTTTGCATAAGAAAAAACAAAGTATATCATATATTGTATCAAGGGATATATATATGAACAATAGAGACATATCTATATGGCTTTTACAAAAACAAATCTCACAGGCGAGGTGAAATCAGAGGTAAATAAAATTTTAAATTAGTCAATAAATTGTGAATCAAAATATGAATCTCTATTTATATATGAAATATATAAAGTATGCCTCCAGACCACCTATCCACCCCGCTTGGGCTCAAACTGTGGATAGATGGGGGCATGGATAATCAAAAATGAAATTAATATTACAAATAGCAATTAATCCATATAGTACACCTGAGAGAGGATGAAAAAAATTTAAATGAAGAACGGAAAAAAGGAGTGATACTCTCATTACAAATTATTGACTATATTTAACTATCGGAGGAGAAAAATTATGAAAGTCTAATATGCAGAAAGACATTACTCATTGATAATGAGATATGAGTCACTTAGGTAAATTGTAAAAATATCCCATAAATATCAATCGCTTAATAAATGATAAAGGAAAAGATAGTAGAGAAGGAAGAGAAAAGAATATGAGATTTATACGGGCATTTTAATCATAGCGCTGAATATTAAATAAAATTACATAGGTTTGCCCTAGAAATTAAAGCGATCTTAAGAGAAAAAGGTAGTAAGGTAAAAGGAAAAAAGAAGAAAAGAAAGAATCCCCCGGAGTGGTGTCCCGGCTCCCGACATAGATAAGCAATAATACATCAATATTTCAGGAATTTTAATAGGGTAACATCAATGACTGGTCGAAATCGGAAGAAAAGAAGTGCTTAACCCAAGGCTGCCAAATCCTACTAAATTTATTAATATTATTGTCTTTGATAGCTGTCATTTTTGCGAAAATGAGGGCCTTGTTAGTTCTATGTTTGACTTCTGCCACAATCAGTGTATTAGACTTCCATGCTTTGGCTATAGTTTGTTTAGCTGCAGTATTGATTTGAATAAGCAATTTGAATTGATTACAGGTTATGTTGTCTGGTTTAAGATTGAGGAGTGCAATGGCTGGATCTAATGTTATAGGAATTTCTAAAGCTTTAGATGCCATGGCAAATACTTTTTTCCAGAATTCTTGCGCAATTGGGCATTGCCACCATATGTGCACGTGGGTACCTGGTGAGGAACAACCTCGGAAGCAATTATTAGGATATGAAGGAGTAAATTTAGCAATCCTAGCTGGTACTAGATACCAACGCGCCAAAACTTTGAAGTTAGTTTCAAGAGCAAAGCAATTAGGGGATGAGGATTTGGTAGCCATCCATATGTTAGACCAGTCATTGATGGTGAACGTCCGTCCTAAATCAGTTGCCCATTTAGCAGTATAAGGCGGAAGTATATCATTAGGAGTATTAATGAGATTTTGATAAATGAGTGAAATAATCCCTCTAACATGTGGGTCACTCATACAAATATGCTCAAATTGAGACAATTGATTAAGCATGGTACCGGTCCTAAGCAAAGGCGTATAAAAATTTTTGATTTGTAAATAACGAAATATTTCATTACAAGGTAATTCATTGTTATCACATAAAGTAGAGAATGTTTGAAATTTATCGTTAGAGACTAGCTTATATAATCTGACCAAGTTTGTAGAGGACCAAGCTGAAAATGACTTTGGAAATTTCCAAGCAGGATAAAAAGCTGGGTTCCCTAGAAAAGAAAGAAGGGGATTGTGCATAGATTGAAGCATATGGATTTTACTAAACTTATCCCAAATAGTTAATGAATGTTTTGTAATGGGATTAAATAGATGAGATCTATCTCTAGGTTGCATCCATAACAAATTGGCTACAGATATGGGGTCGCTATCAATAGATTCAATAGCTACCCAAAGGGGTATTTCTTCCCTAGAATGGTATTTAGTTAAAATTGAAATTTGTGCAGCATGGTAATAAGAGGAAAAGTTTGGTAACCCCAGGCCCCCACATGTTTTGCTAAGGTACAGAGTGGATTTAGATATACGAGGTTTAATGTTACCCCAGATGAACGACAACACTTTACTTTGTGTAATTCTAAAGAAATATGATGGTATAGAAATCGGAAGTACCCTAAATAGGTATAAAAATTTCGGTAATAACGTCATCTTTATAGTATTTATCCGTCCCAACCATGACAATGGGAGAGAGGACCATTGTTTCATGAGGCCTGTGGTTTGTTTCAATAGGGGTAGATAATTAACTGCAAAAAGATCAGAAAGTGAGGATGTGAGGTATACTCCTAAGTATGGTAATTTATGAGAGACCCAATTAAATGGTAAGGAAATTTGAGCCTGTTGAAGCTCTGATAGTGGTAAAGATATATTTAGCGCATTTGACTTAACGGGGTTTACAAAGAGCCCGGAAATATGTGCAAATTTATCAAGTACGTTAAGAAGATTAGGGGCGGAAATATGGGGATGTGATAAAAAAATAAGAATATCGTCAGCAAAAAGACAAAGCTTATGTTGATAACCACCCAATTCAATACCTTTGATGTCTGGATTAGATCTGATTAGTTGTGCTAAAGGTTCTATAAGCAGAGCGAAAAGCAACGGGGAAAGGGGGCAGCCTTGTCTCGTGCCTCTTCTAATATCGAACACTGTCGATTTGTATCCGGCATATTTAATATAAGCCCTCGGATTGTTATAAAGAGAGGAAACCCAAGTCAGAAAATGTATTCCGAAACCCCATTTTTGAAGCATATACTGCATATAAGGCCAGGTGACTGAATCAAATGCTTTTTTGATGTCTAAAGATAAGAGGCAGGTTGGGATGCGTCTGGATTTAGCTGCATGGATGAGTAAAAGGGATCTTCTTATATTATCTCCTGCTTGTCTCTTGGGCATAAAACCCGTTTGGTCCCTGTGTATGAGTTGACCTATAATATTATTCAATCTAGATGCCAATATCTTAGCAAGCAACTTAATATCTAAATTGAGTAGAGATATAGGGCGATGATTAGTCCAAGAGGTAGTATCTGAACGGGGTTTGGGAATCATAACTATAATAGATTTTAATGTCTCAGATTGAAATAAGTGTCCCGCTAAGATAGAATTGAAGGCTCTAGTCAAGACTGGAGTTAGGATGTGTTCAAAATTTTTATAATATGATGCCGAAAACCCGTCGGGGCCCGGTCTTTTATGAAGTTTCAAACTTTTTATAGCATTCTGAACTTCAATATTTGTGATAGGACACTCGAGTCTCTCTCGTTGTTCAATAGCTAGAGTAGGGAGTTTGATATTGGAGAAAAGAGTATCTGCATTGGTTTGATTAAAATCATGAGTATAGGAATATACTTTAGCTAAATTAGATCGAAATATTTCTAATATTTTAATTGGATTGCTAGTGTACGCATCACTTGACGTTTTCAGTCGTATAGGGGTCCGTATTTGATCTATTGATTTCAAATTTCTTGCCAAGGAGGTGGTGGGTTTGTTGGCATTAAGGTATTGAATGTGTTGTCGTTTACGTATAAGTTTGTCAGCTGAGTCAGTTAAAAATAAATCTAGATCAAGACGCGCTTTGTCTAATTTAGTATTATTAATGGCATTCGGGTATGATTGAAAGGCGGAATGACAAGAGTTAAAGTTATCTTCCAACTTTGCAAACAAAAGTTTACGTTCTCTTTTGAGGTTTGTAGCTTGTTGTATTAGTCTACCACGAATAACCACTTTGTGAGCTTCCCACAACGTGGTGTCAGAAGTATCTCCGGTATCATTGGAGGAAAAATAATCCTTTAGCGCAATTTCAATTTCACTACGACGGGAAGGGTGAGTTAATGTGGAGTCATTAATACACCAATTAGTATCGTGGGATCTGGGTATAGTAGATGCAATGGATGTGCATATCGCACAATGATCTGTCCATGTAAAGGGTAGGATGTTTGAAGATAAAATTTCAGGGGTCATGCTATAAGGGATTAGGATATGGTCAATGCGTGAGAATGATTTATGTGGGTAGGAATAATGTGTAAAACGTCTACTAGTAGGGTTAAGCTCTCGCCATGTATCCACCAAACCATGTTTAGTAAGTAGATGTTGAAGGGTTACATTAGTAGACCTATTGATGGGTGCCGGCGGAGACTTATCTAAGAAGGGGAAAACTGTTGTATTTGAGTCTCCACATAAAATTACAGTGCCAAATTTGTGGGTTTCTACAATTTGGAAAAGATGGGACAAAAAGGATTCTGGTTTCTTATTGGGTGCATAATATGATACTATTGTGACAGCCATATCCAATATGTATCCTGCGAGAAGTAAGTATCTTCCCTCCGGATCTTTTAGTTGAGTTAAAAGGGTAAATGGCATAGAACGATGAAATCCGATAAGAGTCCCTCGTTGTTTAACTGTGGTTGAGGCGGTATAAAATTGTGGATAAGAGGGGGAAAGAAATTTAGGAGTAGCTTTATCTGTAAAGTGAGTTTCCTGCAGACAAATAATGTGTGCCTTCTTGGCTGAGAAAGATCTCATTGCTTTTGTGCGTTTATGCGGAATATTAAATCCTTGAACATTCAAGGATAGAATATTTATCGGGGCCATAATAGAACAAAGATGACTATCACACCATATGAAATACAATTAATAACTAGAGTCGAGGACACCACCCCGAGAGAAAGAAAAGGAAAAGAAAGGACAGAATAGGAGAGAATAATTAGCAATCGAGTAACCCCAATATGATAACATATTAAGTATAAAGAAAAGCAAAATGCTAGGGTAAGGGAGCAACTTGGAGGTGTAATCAAAAGACTCCAAGTGGCTCCAAAACCATCCGCAGACTCCCACATAATAGCAGCGAGAATCTGAGGATGGAGAGGGGGGCAACAAGAAATTCCGAAAGGACGAACTTCGCCGGAGAACCACAGTTCCATTAAAATATACTACTATAACTTATAATATTAGACGCAATCTTAGGCAAACTAAATTATTTAAATCGCTACCGGCCTTAAGATTATTAATTTCTATAATAATCGTGGCAAGAAATAAAAAAATAAATAAATTAGTAAAAAAAAAAAAAAAAAAGAAAAAAAAAAAAAAAATATACATATAATACTAAAAAATTAATAAATAAATAAATAAAAAAAAAAAAAAAAAAAAAAAAAAAAAAAAAAAAAAAAAATTTAAATAAATAAATAAATACATAAATAGATAAATTTATATATATATTATAAATACACACATACATACACACATACATATACATATATATATACATATACATATACATACGCATATACGTACATACATACATACACTTACACATAATTACACATATACATACACGTGCTCATACACACAAATACATACACATACATACACATATACAAAGTAAATAAATTAAAATAAATAAATAAATAAATAAAAATAGATAAATAGATAAATAAATAAAAAAAAAATAATATATATATATATTTATACATACATATATATATAATAAAAAAAAAATAAAAAATAAAAATATTAAAAAAAAAAAAAAAATAAATAAATAAAAAAAAAAATAAAAATATATATATGCAAACATATATACATCCATACACTTATGTATACATGCATATATGAACATACGCATACACTTTATTGACAGATAGGATATTAAGTGCTGGTCATATCCAAGTACCAAAGTGTAATCAAAAAAAAAATTATTACTAAAAAGCTTGTAAAAAAAAAAAAAAAAAAAAAAAAAAAAAAAAAAAAAAAAAAAAAAAAAAAATATATATTTTCACACAAAAAAGTTATGGATGGCATAGACCTTAAAAACAAGATTTAGACTGGAAGTCCAAAAACCTGAAACCTTGGTATAGTGAATAGTGGGTTCACTGAAATAGGTTGTAATATATTACTGAAGAGTCAAATAGAAAACATTCTTTAACAGATATATATATGAAAAAAAAACATATATATCAGTCCATTGAGTCTTCATTATTAGGGGAAGAGTTGTCAAAACGGCCTCGCTTATGTAGATGTTGACGCGAAGAGGTGGAAGAGTTATGTACTCCTGTTTCATTTTGCTGAGGTGATCCTGAGGCTGACCTTCTGCGTGGTAAATCTTTAGATGAATCCTGGTCCCTTAGGCCCAACTCAATCAAGGCTGACTGCAATTCCTCTGAAGAGCGACATATATATTTAGTTTCTAAATGTGTAAATCTGAGCGAAAAAGGAAAACCCCAATGATAAGTAATTTGATGACGTTGAAGTACTTGTAACTGGGGTTTAAGTGCACGTCTTTTTGCCACTGTAATAGGAGAAAGGTCTGCAAAAAGCTGATATACATGGCCCTGAAAAGTGAGAGACTCCTTTCCTCTGGCTGCTGCAAGCAATTGTTCTTTAGTGCGATAATAATGCATTTTAGCAATTATGTCCCTAGGAGGGCCATTTATTCTACGTTGAGCTAAAGCTCTATGCACTCTATCCATTTCTAATCTCTCAATTGGAATACCAGGTTGTAGTTCTTGAAATAGTGCAGTAATAGTGGCTTGAACATCAAGAACATTCTCAGGGATACCTCTAATCCGCAAGTTAGCCCTACGATCCCTATTCTCCTGGTCTTCTAAACGTGACTGTAATACAGCATTTTCTTCTTTCAGGTTCATAAATTCTGATTCATGTTGCTGTGTTTGACTTTCCAAATCATCCATCCTTATTTCTAACTCAGCTGTTCTTTGCCCCAGGTCTCTAATTTCCCTTGTTAATTTATCTGTTATGTGGTCTGACGTCTGTTTCAGGGCTTTTTGTAATATTCGCTCAAATTTTTTAAATAAATCCGTTTGTAATGCTGTTTGTGTGTCTCCTATGTCTGTATCAGACTCTCCAGAAAAATCTATGGTGCTTGTATTGAGTTTCAGTGGCTTAGCAGTATGTGAGGTGCTGGGCTGTGAGGTAACTGCCGCCGCCATCTTGGATAACTGACGGGCCGGTGTTTCCTTAATGCTACCAGACTTAATTTTAGATTTGGTGCCTTTCAAAACCATTCTTATAGTACCTGAGTGCTTTACAGGTAAGTGCCAGGTGGTTTTGATGCTTTTCGGCGTCTCTGGGACCTGTAGTCCTCCGGCGAAAACGGCCCTGGAGCGGAGCTCTAAGCAGGCATATCTAACCTCTCAGGCATCCGCGCATGCGCCCCCCAGAAGTTTTTTTTTATCTTAATGCATTTTGCCTTCTGAGTGTAGCAGCCTCCCCAGCACCCCCTAATACTTACCTGAGCCCCCTCTCTGTCCAGAGATGTCCACGAGTCCCTTGGCCATCCCTGACTCCACCTCCTGATTGGCTGAGACACAGCAGCGCCGCCATTGACTCCTGCAGCTGTCAATCAAAGTCAGTTAGGCAATCGAGAAAGAGAGGAGGCCGGGCTCAACAGCAGCTCTGTGTCTGAATGGACACACAGAGCTGCAGCTTGACTTGGGTACCCCCATAGCATGCTGCTTGCTGTGGGGGCACTCGACAGGAGGGAGGGGCCAGGAGCACCGAAAGGGACCAGAGAAGAGAAGGATCTGGGCTACCCTGTCAAAACCACTGCACATAGGAGGTTTGTATGACATGTTTTTTTTTTTTTTTTAAACGAGACTTTACAATCACTTTAATTAACCACTTGCCGACCGACGCATGTGCATATATGTCATGCAGAATGGCACGGCTGCGCAAACTGGCGTACCTGTACGTCCCTTTGAATTTTCTGCCATGTGGTCGCGTGCGCACCGCTGCCGGCGTGCGCCACCCTGCCGTGAGCTCCGTGAGTAGGCACAATGTCTGCAGGGATACCCGGGATCGTCTCACAGAGCTGAAGAATGGGGAGATGCTAATGTAAACAAGCATCTCCCTGTTCTGCCTAGTGAGCGGTGATCACTGACGTGTCACTCGTAGCCACGCCCCCTAACAGTTAGAATCACTCCCTAGGACACACTTAACCCCTTCCTAGCCAGCTAGTGGTTAACCCCTTCACAGCCAGTGTCATTTTTACAGTAATCAGTGCAATTTTCTAGCACTGATCGCTGTAAAAATGACAATGGTCCCAAAAATGTGTCAAAATTGTCCGATGTGTCCGCCATAATGTTGCAGTCACGATAAAAATCGCAGATCGCCGCAATTACTAGTAAAAATAAAATTATTAATAAAAATGTAATAAAACTAACCCCTATTTTGCAGACGTTATAACTTTTGCGCAAACCAATCAATAAACGCTTATTGCGTTTTTTTTACCAAAAATATGTAGAAGAATACGTATCGGCCTAAACTGAGGAAAAAAAATGTTTTTTTATATATTTTTTGGGGATATTTATTATAGCAAAAAGTAAAAAATAATGCGTTTTTTTTCAAAATTATCGCTCTATTTTTGTTTATAGCGTAAAAATAAAAACCGCAGAGGTGATCAAATACCACAAAAAGAAAGCTCTATTTGTGGGTAAAAAAGGACGTCAATTTTGTTTGGGAGTCACGTTGCACGACCGCACAATTGTCAGGTAAATCGACACAGTGCCGCATCGCAAAAAGTGCTCTGGTCTTTGGCCAGCCAAATGGTCCGGCGCTTAAGTGGTTAAAGATAGTGCTGATGGGGATTTATTATTGTGAACAGAATACACCATTAATATATCCAGGATTATTTAATTAAGTCAGTTTATTTTATATAAGCCTTTCCAAAAGGACATTTCACTTTCCCTACTGGGAATGATGAATCACTAAATCTATTTATCATTATGATTATTATTACAGGTACTTATATAGCGCTGTAAATTTACACATATTTACATATATATTATACATTCACATCAGCCCTGAAGGAGTTTACAATCTAAGGTCCCACTAGGGCTGTTTTAAACAGGATCCAATTAACCTACTAGCATGTGTTTGGAGTGTGGGAGGAAACCGGAGTACCCAGAAGAAACCCAAGCAGGCACAGGGAGAACATGCAAACTCCAGGCAGTTAGTGCCATGGTTGGGATTTGAACTGATGACCCTAGTGCTGCCAGGCGGAATTACTTTCCTATCAACTATTACAACAGTACAACAGTACATTTCCACAGCTACAGTATACGATCTAGAGGGATCGTCTCAACCATTTTAGGCAATGTCATTCACTGTTTTCAAAATTTAGATGCTAATGATTTGGGCCCAAAGAGGGCTATTTATGTGTCCTATGAAGAGGAATTGTGCAAATCAAGAATACAGATCTTTTCCGTTTAACCATCTGTTCTTGTTCATCCATTGCTAAGGAGAATCACTTTCCAGCTGTACATTTTAATGTTTGATTTGAGCAAAACAGCTCAATTACCTCAAGATAAAGTAGAGAACACGGTGTACAGAAACTATAGATGTTTATAACAGAGATCGTTTTATAGAGAAACATGATAAATTGTAGCGTTGGGAAAGGAAGTAGGCTTCCAGGGCAATTTCACTCCAAACTTCACAGACCCGGAGATTTATGATTAAACAAACGTTAATGTGAGAGCCAAAAGCAATATTTATTTCAGATACCACCTATAATTGTATTCAAGGAGATCGACCGACATCACATTCAGGAAAAAAGAGAAAACAAGAAATAAAAGCAAAATAGATGTTTTACTATGTACGTATGTATCCTTATGTTTTATTTAGATTGAAATTTAGGCCCCTTTCACACTGGGGCGGGGGCGGCGTCGGCGGTAAAGCGCCGCTATTGTAAGCGGTGCTTTACAGTAGGTATTCGGCCGCTAGCGGCCAAGAAAGGGTTAAAAACCACTGCAAAGCGCCTCTGCAGAGGCGCTTTGCCGGCGGTATAGCCATGCTGTCCCATTGATTTCAATGGGCAGGAGCAGTGAAGGAGCGGTGTATACACACCGCTCCGAAGATGCTGCTAGCAGGACTTTTTTTCCAGTCCTGCTAGCACACCGCTCCAGTGTGAAAGCCCTCGGGGCTTTCACACTGGAGAGACAGCAGTGGCTGTTTCAGGTCGGTTTGCAGGCACCATTATTAGCGCAATAGCGCTTGCAAACCGCCCCAGTGTGAAAGGGGCCTTAGGGCAGTAATGTGCACAACCTCCAGTCACTGGCAATTAAAGTGCATCCAAAGCCAAAACATTTTTTTTTTTTTAGGGAGAGTAAGGAGTAGGGAATGGTTAAACCTCCTTTAATTTTTTTTTTTTAGCAGTTTGTATCTCATTGGGAAGTTTTTCCTTTGCTTCCTGTCCCAGAGTTGCTATTATTATTATTTAAGGTACTTATATAGCGCCATCAATTTACGCAGCGCTTTACATATACATTGCACATTCACATCAGTCCCTACCCTCAAGGAGCTTACAATCTAAGGTCGTACGTAATCACATTCAAACGACCGGACTTTTGAACGGACTTTAGTCCGTTCGTGTGTGCGCAAGTCCGGCCGTTCGCAAGTCTGTTGTAACTCCGTCGAAAGTCCGTTGTAAAGACCGTCGGATGTTTGATGCTGAAAAGTCTGCGTTTTCTCACTAGGAACGAAATCTGCCATTTACTAAGTGACTGAGGGCAGAGGTGTGGAAAGGGGGCAGCTATTTCTTTCTTTTCATTTGCGTAGGTGGCCTGTGATGTTTAGGGTTTTGCTGTCCTTTATTTTATTTATTTTATTTATTTTTTGGGTCTCCGATGGTTTCTTACCCTCTGTTGTCGCCCTTTTTCTTTCTGTCTCCTTTGCCTCTATCTCTCTACTTCTTCCCCTCATTGGTCTCTGGCGGTGGTCCTGTGTCCATACCGTCGGGGGGGGGTGTAATGCACACCTTTCAGGGGTCTTTGGTTTGCCCTATAGGGCGAGCGCGGCCATCTAATGCTCCTTTTCAACCTATGGAGCCTGGTGATGATGTCAGCGGGCCGTGCCAGGCTGCACATGCTCGATGGCCAGGAGGAGCGCCTTCCATCATGTTGGTTGAGCGAAGAAACCCTATTATTTTTCCAGCAAGTGGGTGGGTGGGCCTGCAGAAAGTCTCTGCCCTTCCTCTACTCTATTTAATAGGCTTGGCCTGCCTGAATGGCGTGCAGACACATGTATTAAACAGACGGCTCTCCTTGGGTTTTCCCCTCTGCAAGACAAGTGTTCTTTGAGCACCCCCTGCTTTTTCCCTGCAGGTATTACTCAAAAAAAAAAGAAAAAAGAAAAAGGGAGCATTTTCCTTCGACCTTTTGGGAAGCATATTTTATTCTTTCATCCCAAATATTTTTAAAACTTTGCCTTCTTTTCCCTGCCTTTCCTTTTTCAGCTGGCCATCCCACCTGTTCTCCAGCCATGAGTCAGTCACCGTTTATACAAGACCCTTAACTTCTAAGGTAGGTGACCAACATCTGGGTAAGTTAAGTAAGGTAAGAAATAAAAAATGTGCCTTCTTATTGCGGATTGCTTTGATTTGCTTCAGCCCCGCATGCTCACCCTGTCAAAGATCTAGAGCCAGAGAAGAAAGAGACTCCTCAGGAGAGCGCAGCCACAGGCACCGCTCCCATTCCAAAAGGAAGTAAAAAAAGAGGCAACACGCCTCCTCTTCTCCTGAGCAAGACCAGCTCCCTAATAAAAAGACCTGCTGGGCCTGTGGAGCAGCCCCAATGGCCAACAAGCTAGTTTGCAGGGGCTTCCTGGAAGAGTTCGCTGTGGGCAGAGAGCAGGAGACTGCACAAGTGTCAACCTTACTGAAGAACTCCATCACTGGGGTCACGTCCATTATTCCAGCCAGACAGCCCGTTAGTGGCCCCAGCCAGAAAGCTCTGATAGAGGATCAACCAGGAACTTCAGCAGGTAGCGCTCCTCATTTCAGTGCTGTCTCGAAAGAGTCTGCACAACAGGCGGAAGACATCAGTTCCTCCTCTTCGGAGAGTGATCCGGAACAGCTCGGATTTAGCTTCTCTCTGGTGGATCCATATATCCAGGCAATCAAGCAGGCCATTGCACGGCCATTGCTATTTGCCTTTCCTCCAAAAGCACCAATTCTTCTTTCCTTTCATGTAGGAAATTAAGGGCGTCATTAACCACTTGCCGACCGGCTCGCACCGATATACGTTGGCAAAGTGGCACGGGTGCGCAAAAATATAAGTCGCAGCGTCATCGGCTGTTAGCGGGCGCGCGCAAGCTGCCACCGGCACGCGCGCTGCGGGAGCGCCCATGGGTCCCGCGGACTGGATGTCCGCCGGTGGCCTGCGATCGTGGCACGGAGAGGCAAAATGGGGAGATGCCTATGTAAGCAAGGCATTCCCTGTTCTGCCTAGAAACACGACAGGGATCTACTGCTCCCAGTGATCTGTCATGTTCTAGTGGGCCCATCCCCCATACAGTTAGAACACACTGAGGGAACACAGTTAACCCCTTGATCGCCCCCTAGTGTTTAACCCCTTCCCTGCCAGTGACATTTACACAGTAATCAGTGCATTTTTATAGCACTGATCGCTGTATAAATGCCAATGGTCCCAAAATAGTGTCAAAAGTGTCCGATCTGTCCACCGCAATGTCGCAGCAATGATAAAAATCGCAGATCACCGCCATTATTATAAAAAATATATAATAAAAATGCCATAAATCTATCTCTAATTTTGTAGACGCGATAACTTTTGCGCAGACCAATCAATATACGCTTATTGCGATTTTTTTTTTACCAAAAATATGTAGAAGAATACATATTAGCCTAAACTGAGGAAGAAATTATTTTTTTTATTTTTTGGGGGATATTTATTAGAGCAAAAAGTAAAAAATATTGCTTTTTTTTGTTTATAGCGCAAAAAATAAAAAACGCAGAGGTGATCAAATACCACCAAAAGAAAGCTCTATTTGTGGGAAAAAAAGGACGTCAATTTTGTTTGGGTACAATGTCGCACGACCGCGCAATTGTCAGTTAAAATGACGCAGTGCGGTATTGCAAAAAAAAGGGCTTGGTCAGGAAGGGGGTAAATCCTTCTGGGGCTGAAGTGGTTAAGCAAGTGTGGCAGAACACTGAGAAAAGGTTCTCATTCAACAGGCTGCATAAGCTATATCCTCTGCAGGAGGCAGATGTAGACTCTCTTGACTCCCCTCCGGTGGTGATTGCAGCAGTCATCAGGCTGGTCAAGAACGTTACCCTCCCAATGGAGGATTCAACCACCTTTAAAAATGCAAGGGACAAGAGGATAGATCTAGATTTGAAGAGAATCTATCAAGCAGCTGGGGCAGCCTGTCGTCCAGCTGTAGCCCTCACCTCGGTGAGCAGCGCCTTGAAGATCTGGATGCAAAATGTTGAATCAGCCATAAAAGAAGGGGTTCCAAGAGCAGATATTGAGTCTCTAGAAGAACTCAAGGTGTCATCTGATTTCATTGGTGAAGCAGCTATAGAAAAAAAAAAATTACCCTCAGGACGGCATGGCAGGCATCTTGTGCACTGAGGACGACGCCCGTATCATCCCGATACCACCATTGGTATACACCAGTATAGGCTTAGTATAGAGTGGTGCACTGACGCACCTAATCTGTGTGAGTACTCCTGAAGGGGACCTTTTTTGCTTTATTCAATAAATGGTTAAAATGGTGTACTTGCACTATCAAGTTTTTTCCTGTTTCATGTATGCTGAGGAATCCAGGAGCCCAATACCATTATAAAGCCCAGAGGCGGTTTACATGCGTGTTTTGACTTAGCTTAATCGCATAGTCGCACGCTCCAAGGTGGGCATTTATTACCTAAGGGGGGCACCTGAGCGATGACACCTTATCACGGCTTGGATCATATCTTTTGGATGACACAGACTTTTATCAATACTGGAATAATGACGCAATTGGTCGCTGCTTACATGCACATGAGCACTTTGTTATATGATCTTATCACAGCATTGTGTTTCAGCACGGTCATCATTGATTTATTTGGACACTGTATGAAAGCACGGTCATTATTGACTTATTTGGACACTGTATGAAAACACAGAAGCACTTTGATATATTGCTGTTTTTTTAATATTTTTTATTTTGTGGTTTGTAATACACAATTATGCACTAGGCACTTTAACTATATTATCCATAGTATTATATATGTGTATTAACATTCATAATTTACTGGTTTAATATTTATTTTTGAGATCAATTATTCACTGTGCACTTCTTATACATATCTTTTAGCGCAGCGTATATATAGTTATAATTGTCTTTGCACGATATATGTGACGTGTGTAACGCTAGAAGCTTTAGGTAATTTTATTTACGTTTTAGCATCTAGGAATTGGTGGCTCGCAGGCAGGGCTAGCCCAAGACATTGTGCTGCCTGGGACCAAGAATGAAATGCTGCCCCCCCCCCCCCCCAAAAAAAATAATCACGCCCACCAAAAGGCCCCCATATCCATTATTTTATACCATGACAATTAAAGCTAAAATTAAATGTATCAGGAAGTCAGATTTACATGGGGGGGGGGTTTCTGTCCAATGCAGCTGTGGTGGTAAATGGGGTTCAGACAGAGGAGGCGGTGGTAGGGTGGTTCAGACAGAGGCAGCGGCGATGGTGGGTTCAGTCAGAGGCAGTGGTGGTGATGGGGGGGGGGGGTGTCAGTCAGAGGCAGATGTGGTGGTGGGGAGGGGGGTTCAGACAGACAGAGGCAGATGTGGTGATGGGGAGGGGGGGGTTCAGACAGACAGAGGCAGATGTGGTGGTGGGGAGGGGGGGTGTCACTTGTCAGCAGCTGCAGTGTGTCACTTGCCACGTCACTTGTCAGCAGATGCATGGTGTCACTTGCACATGTCACTTGTCAGTAGATGCAGCTTATCACTTGCCACGTAACTTGTCAGTAGATACAGCATGTCACTGGCCACGTCACCTGTCAGCAGATGCAGTGAGTCACTTGCCACGTCATTTGTCAGCAAACGCAGCTTGTCACTTGCCATGTCACTTGTCAGTAGATGCAGCTTATCACTTGCCACGTAACTTGTCAGTAGATGCAGCATGTCACTGGCCACGTCACCTGTCAGCAGATGCAGTGAGTCACTTACCACGTCATTTGTCAGAAAACACAGCTTGTCACTTGCCATGTCACTTGTCAGCAGATGCAGCTTGTCACTTGCCACGTCACTTGTCAGCGGATGCAGTGAGTCACTTGCCAGGTCACTTGTCAGCAGACGCAGCTTGTCACTTGCCATGTCACTTTTCAGTAGATGCAGCTTGTCACTTGCCACGTCACTTGTCAGTAGATGCAGCTTGTCACTTGCCACGTCACTTGTCAGCGGATGCAGCTTGTCACTTGCCACATCACTTGTCAGCGGATGCAGTGAGTCACTTACCACGTCACTTGTCGGCGGATGCAGTGAGTCACTTGCCACGTCACTTGTCAGCGGATGCAGCTTGTCACTTGCCACGTCACTTGTCAGCGGATGCAGTGAGTCCTGTAGATCCAAGGAAAGCATCCAGTCGCCTGGTTGTACTGTCTGGATAATTGTGTGGATGGGCTTCATGTTGAATCTTTCCAGAAGTAAAAGTGGTTAATACTTTTTAGATCCATGACTGGACGCCAGCCTCCATCCTTTTTGCGGACCATGAACAGGGTGGAGTAAAACCCGGTATATCTTTCTGAAGATGGAACCTATATCACAGCTTGCTGTGCTTGCAAGGTTTGTATATATTGTAGCAGAACTGCTGCCTTCTGTGGAGCCTTTGGAATCTTGGTGGGGGAGAAATGATCCGGAGGAGGGGCGCTGTGAAACTGCCAGAAATGGCCCCAGGTGACTAACAATAGAAGGACAATCCTGAGAGCAGGGCCGGCCCTACCATGGGACCTGGTGGGACCATGGGTCTCGGGCGGCACATTCAGGGGGGCAGCAAACTCCCGCCTGCTAGCCAGCCCGTTTCGTCGGAACCGCTGCTTATTTCACGGGGACTGATCGGGTTTGTGTACTTCCGCTTCCTGGTGACTGGAACGCACGATAGGGCGGACATGATGTCATCATCCAGAAATAATGACCGCGTTGCCTCCCATGTCTTGCATCACTTCTGGCTGATAACATCACGTCTATCACCCTATCACCCTATTGTGCGTTCCACAGCTACCAGGAAGTAGGAGTACACAAGCCCAATCGGTCCCCTTTAAATAAGCAGTGGAGCAGGTGCAGTGTATCTCTCTCTCCTCCCCTGTCCACAGAGTCCCTTCTTGGTCCAGACACGACAGCCACTACAGTGTCAGCATCAAGGCCGCTGTTAGAAATCATGGGGCCCCGTACATCCTACCTGACGGGGTCCCCTTCGACCCGGTGGCAGGCAACGTGGCAAGCGACAAGCTGCATCTGCTGACAAGTGACAGGATGCCTATCTGCATGTCCCAATTCTGCCCTCTTTTCAGAGGCATCTCAGGTTTGCCATTGGTCGCACACACCTGAAATTTACCAGCCTGCCCTTCAGTCTATGCATGTCCCCGAGAACATTTACAAAGGTCCTCATGGCAGTATTAGCCCCACTCAGAGTGAAGGGTCTTCGGGTCTATCATTATTTATATGATGTCGTTCTATTGGCCAGGGACTGGAGAGAACTCCTGACACACAGGAAGATCCCTATTGGCACCTTACAGAAGTTTGGTTGGATGATTAACATCAAGAAGAGCAAGCTTGCCCCAACCTAGCAATTGGTTTACCTGGTGGCACTCTTCAATACGACCAGTGCCTCAGTCTTAATCCCACCAGCAAAGGCATTTACAGTCAGGAACAGGGTCCTGCGACTGTCAACATCCACCCACCTGTCAGCATCCCAGTGTCTCAGCCTTTTTCGCACCATGTCCTTGTGCATTCCCATGCTCCCTTGGGCACATTGGCACATGCGGGAGTTCCAGCAAGGGTTCCTTGCACAGTGGAGGAAACAGTTTCTAACACAACTACTAACAGTATCTTTCACCATGAGAAGGAGCCTGAGGAAAAGATGATCTGCACTTAAAAAAATGTTGTATCTACGCCTTTCCCCCAGGTTTTTCTGATTATGAGATTCCTCTTGAGGCTGCTGAAGGAGAACATGATGGTCATGGCAATTCTTCCATTTTGGCCGCGGAGACCCTGGTTTCCGCTGGCAGTCCATTTCAGCGTACAACAAACAGTACCCCTCCCGGTGTTTCCACGCCTTCTGATTCAGGGAGACTTTCTGCATCCGTTCATGCATAGACTGGAGCTGCAAGCATGGCTGTTGAGAGGAGGAAGCTGAAGAGCCTAGGATGCTCTTCTATTGTAGTCTCTACTCTATTAAGAGCCAGAAAACCTTCCTCAAATCAAGTATATGCCAAGGTTTGGGACAAGTTTTCAAGTTCCCTGGTGGGATGGGAAATGGACCCTTCTGCACCTCCACTTTCAGCTGTCCTAGATTTTCTTCAATCAGAATTGGACATGGGCCTTAGCCTGAGCTCACTCAAAGTACAAGTGTCGGCCATGTCAGCAGTGACAAAGATCAAATGGGCTGAAGACCTGTTAGTAGTGCAGTTCCTAAAGGCGGTCAATGAAATCAGACCACCTAGGGAGAGAATCTTTCCCCAATGGAATCTGTCTGTGCTGCTGGACTTTCTATCTGGCCAACCTTTTGCTCCGACTGAGCAGTGTTCCTTGTGAGACATTACACAAAAAGCTGTTTTTCTGATAGCCATCACTGCAGGCAGGAGAGTATCACTTCAGGCACTGGAAGTATCAAATAGGCATATTACCTTTTTTCCAAACCGAGTGGAACTGCGTCCAAAACTTGTAGTGGCTACTTGTGCCAAAAGTAGCCACTACATTTCATGTAACAGGTGTCTGGGCTTTACAAAACTTCTCGGAAGAAGATTTTGGCAGGCTACATGAGTTGAATGTTTCAAGAACCTTAAGAAAATACCTGTCAGCCACTGCTCCCTTTAGATGCTTGGCTAAGCTCTTCATAATCCCATTGGGCAAACACAAAGGAAAGGAGGCTACCTCAAGAATCTTGGTGAGCTGGAGCTTATTCACAGAGTGTACATGGCAAGAGGGTGTGAACTCTCTTCAACGGTGACTGCACACTCTACCAGGGCAGTGGCGGCCTAGTGGGCAGCCTTTTCAAATGTGTCGATGGAGACCATCTGCAGAGCAGCTTCATGGTCCTCTCAAAACAACCTTCCTAAGGCATTATAGGTGTAGCACTAACCCCCGAAGGAGCTGCTGCTTTATATTGGGCTGTTACCGTTACCTCTTTACCCGTAGTTTCACCAATACCAGAACTTAGAGTCCATGTTGGTGTGCTCAGTCTTTGGCTGTGGAACTTTGTGTAAGTGGAACTTGGTATAAGTGGGAGTTAAAAACTAGAGTTATAGAGTGAATAAGTCTTGCTTGTTGATTGCTGGGTTTGCTGGGGTGCATTTTTGGGGCTTTTCCTTTTAGTTTTTCATTTGCCTTTTTCTGTCACTTTTTAAATAGCTTTTTTTCTTTTTTTTCCCTCTGGTTCCTTCAGCCTATCAATTAAGGGGGGTGGTTAATTGCTCACAGGTGCCTATTTAACTGGGTGTAGAACTCAGTCTGAGCGTGCTCAGTCTTTGGCTGTGGAACTTTGTGTAAGTGGAACTTGGTATAAGTGGGAGTTAAAAACTAGAGTTATAGAGTGAATAAGTCTTGCTTGTTGATTGCTGGGTTTGCTGGGGTGCATTTTTGGGGCTTTTCCTTTTAGTTTTTCATTTGCCTTTTTCTGTCACTTTTTAAATAGCTTTTTTTCTTTTTTTCCCTCTGGTTCCTTCAGCCTATCAATTAAGGGGGGTGGTTAATTGCTCACAGGTGCCTATTTAACTGGGTGTAGAACTCAGTCTGAGCGTGCTCAGTCTTTGGCTGTGGAACTTTGTGTAAGTGGAACTTGGTATAAGTGGGAGTTAAAAACTAGAGTTTAAAACAGGAGGTTATAACAGGGGTCATAGTATCTGTGTAGTGTGAGTATCTGAGTGTTGTCTGAGTAGTGTGTGTGGATCGTTAATACTTGTGTATTGTGTACTGTATACTTGAGTATTGCGAGTGCACGTAGGTCTGTGAGTACCTGTGTATTGTCTTGTTGTGTACCTGTGTATTGTCTTGAGTATTAGTGCCAGGAAGCTAGCTGTTAGGTAATTTGGACAGGGAAAAATCCCCAAATCCTCACTAAATTTAATAGGTACGATGCCCGGCGGGTGTGGAGAGGCGGCTCTTTGTACATCTTGCCGCATGTATGCGTTCCTTGATCATCCGATCGAGGGTGAATACTGCTGTGCAAAATGTAAGCACATTGTTTCCCTGGAAGCCCAGGTTCTGAATCTAGGGAAGCAACTGTCAGCACTGAGAAGTCCCTCCATACTAAAGGTGAGCCAGGAATGTACACGGCAGGTGCGGGCAGGGGCCAGCACAGAGGCGGGTGGAGACAAAGAGGTGCAGGCACTAGCAAAGAGTAGATGGGTCACAGTCAGGAGGGGTAGAGGGGGAAGTGCCAGAGAGGCCGATCCAGGACTGGAGCATCCCAATAAGTACGCTCCATTGAGTGTCATTGGTGAAACCAGTCAGGGACCAGCACTGCTGGAGATGAGGGACTCTCCTAGCTGCCAGGGGAAGAACTCCTCCAGTGAAAGTGGGGGGGCAGCAAAGGGAAAGGAAAGACAGATTCTGGTGGTAGGGGACTCAATTCTTAGAAGGACAGAGAGGGCAATCTGTAACCAAGACCTGAAGCGCCGAACAGTATGTTGTCTACCGGGCGCTCGGGTTCGGCACATCACGGATCTTGTGGACAGATTACTGGGAGGGGCTGGGGAAGACCCAGCTGTCATGGTTGCACGTTGGCACCAATGACAAAGTCAGAGGCAGATGGAGTGTCCTAAGGAACGATTTTAGGGACTTAGGTGCTAAATTGAGGAAAAGGACCTCCAAGGTAGTATTCTCAGGAATACTACCGGTACATCGAGCCACACCAGAAAGGCAGAGGGAGATTAGGGAAGTAAACAAGTGGCTGAAGAGCTGGTGTAGTAAGGAGGGGTTTGGGTTCCTGGAGGACTGGGCCGACTTCTCAGTCGGGACCGGTACTATAGAAGGGACGGACTGCACCTAAATGAGGAGGGTGCAGATCTGCTGGGAATGAAGATGGCCAAAAAGTTAGAGGGGTTTTTAAACTAGGCGATGGGGGGGAGGGTCCAGAGACAGTGATAGCCAGCGCGGAAGATATTCCAGAGGGTAGTATTGGGGGCATTAGTGGTAGGTTAACCAAAGCACAAAAACACAAGGTGAGTATAGTAGCAAATCCTAGTTGCAATTTTGAAACACCCAATACGAGGACAATATGCGACCGGTCTAAACTATGTGGCATGTTCACCAATGCCAGGAGCATGGCAGACAAGATGGGTGAACTAGAGATACTGTTGTACAAGGAGGATTTGGATTTTGTGGGAATTTCAGAGACCTGGTTCAACAGCTCTCATGATTGGCTGGCAAACATTCAAGGGTATACCCTATACCGCAAGGATAGAGAGGGTAAAAAAGGGGGAGGGGTATGCCTATATATCAAGAATAATGTACAAGCGAATGTGAGAGATGACATCACTGAGGGAGCTAGAGAGGAGGTGGAATCCTTATGGGTAGAGCTCCAAAGGGATGAAGCTAAGGGGAAAATAATACTGGGAGTATGCTATAGGCCCCCTAACCTGAAGGAGGAAGTGGAGACGGATCTCCTATCACAAATTGGATTAGCAGCAAGGATGGGAAGTGTTATCATAATGGGGGATTTTAATTATCCAGACATAGACTGGGCGGAGGGAACCGCGCATTCATTTAAGGCTCGCCAGTTCCTTAATGTCTTGCAGGACAATTTTATGGGTCAGATGGTAGACGCACCAACTAGAAATAAAACATTACTGGATCTACTGATTACCAACAATACAGACCTGATCACAGATGTGGAAATACGGGGCAATTTAGGTAACAGCGATCACAGGTCAATTAGTTTCAGTATAAATCACACAAATAGGAAACATAAAGGGAATACAAAGACAACTTCCCTAAACTACAAACCTTGCTAAAAGGCATAAATTGGGATAAAATATTAGGAACAAAGAATACGGAGGAGAGATGGGTTTGCTTTAAGAGCATATTAAATAAGGGCATTAGCCAATGTATCCCATTGGGTAATAAATTTAAAAGAGCGAACAAAAATCCTGGATGGCTTAACTCCAATGTAAAAATGCATATAAAAGAAAGGAGAAGGCCTTTAAAAAATACAAGGTTGAGGGATCATCCTCAGCATTCAGACTTTATAAAGAATGCAATAAGAAATGTAAGGGTACAATTAGGATGGCTAAGATAGAACATGAAAGACACATAGCGGAGGAGAGCAAAAAAAATCCCAAGAAATTCTTTAAGTATGTAAACAGTAAAAAAGGGAGGACAGACCATATTGGCCCCATAAAGAATGAGGAAGGACATCTGGTTACAAAGGATGGGGAGATGGCAAAGGTATTGAATTTATTCTTCTCCTCAGTCTTCACGAGTGAATCGGGGGGCTTCAGTAACCAAAACTGCAGTGTTTATCCTCATGACACAACATAGGAAGCACCTCCATGGTTAACAGAGGACGGAATTAAAATTAGACTTGAGAAACTTAACATTAATAAATCACCGGGACCAGATGGCTTGCATCCGAGGGTACTTAGGGAACTCAGTCAGGTGATTGCCAGACCGTTGTTCCTAATTTTTACAGACAGTCTATTGACTGGAATGGTACCAGCTGATTGGAGAAAAGCCAATGTAGCACCAATATTTAAAAAGGGCCCAAAATACATCCCTGGGAATTACAGACCAGTTAGCCTAACATCAATAGTATGTAAAATCTTGGAGGGGATGATAAGGGACTATATACAAGATTTTAGTAATAAGAACGATATCATTAGCAGTAATCAGCATGGATTCATGAAGAATCGTTCTTGCCAAACCAATCTATTAACCTTCTATGAGGAGGTGAGTTGCCATCTAGATAAAGGAAGGCCCGTAGACGTGGTGTATCTGGATTTTGCAAAAGCATTTGACACAGTTCCCCATAAACGTTTACTGTACAAAATAGGGTCCGTTGGCATGGACCATAGGGTGAGTACCTGGATTGAAAACTGGCTACAAGGGCGTGTTCAGAGGGTGGTGATAAATGGGGAGTACTCAGAATGGTCAGGGGTGGGTAGTGGGGTTCCCCAGGGTTCTGTGCTGGGACCAATCCTATTTAATTTGTTTATAAACGATCTGGAGGATGGGATAAACAGTTCAATCTCTGTATTTGCAGACGATACTAAGCTAAGCAGGGCAATAATTTCTCCGCAGGATGTGGAAACCTTGCAAAAAGAACTGAACAAATTAATGGGGTGGGCGACTACATGGCAAATGAGGTTCAATGTGGAAAAATGTAAAATAATGCATTTGGGTGGCAAAAATATGAATGCAATCTATACACTGGGGGGAGAACCTCTAGGGGAATCTAGGATGGAAAAGGACCTGGGGGTCCTAGTAGATGATAGGCTCAGCAATGGCATGCAATGCCAAGCTGCTGCTAATAAGGCAAACAGAATATTGGCATGTATTAAAAGGGGGATCAACTCCAGAGATAAAACGATAATTCTCCCGCTCTACAAGACTCTGGTCCGGCCGCACCTGGAGTATGCTGTCCAGTTCTGGGCACCAGTCCTCAGGAAGGATGTACTGGAAATGGAGCGAGTATAAAGAAGGGCAACAAAGCTAATAAAGTGTCTGGAGGATCTTAGTTATGAGGAAAGGTTGCGAGCGTTGAACTTATTCTCTCTGGAGAAGAGACACTTGAGAGGGGATATGATTTCAATTTACAAATACTGTACTGGTGACCCCACAATAGGGTTAAAACTTTTTCGCAGAAGAGAGTTTATTAAGACTCGGGGCCACTCATTACAATTAGAAGAAAAGAGGTTTAACCTTAAACTACGTAGAGGATTCTTTACTGTAAGAGCGGTAAGGATGTGGAATTCCCTTCCACAGGCGGTGGTCTCAGCGGGGAGCATCGATAGCTTCAAGAAACTATTAGATAATCACCTGAATGACCGCAACATACAGGGATATGTAAGGTAATACTGACACATAATCACACACATAGGTTGGACTTGATGGACGTGTGTCTTTTTTCAACCTCACCTACTATGTAACTATGTAACTATGTTGAGCTTTGTATCTGACAATGTAGGCACCAGTCACTTAGTACTTTTTCAATGCTTTAATAGGGAATAACTTGAAGAAGTAGCAGGAAAGAGGTAGAAGAAGAGTTGCAGGAAAGTTCAAATACCTTTTCTTAAGATCTCAGAGGACTTAAATTCTCGTGGACGAAAGTATCTTCAATCCAGGGTTTAATCTTTGCCCACCCGGATAGGTCTCTCTCGCTAACCTAGCAGCCGGAGTGTAACATGAACAAAAAGAAAAGTCTCTGCCACAGACTTTAGAAGACCGATTTAACTGTACGATCCTCTGCCACAAGACGTAGTAGTTTTAGATGAACAGCAACACAGTACTAGAACCTTTAAGCCGACCCGGTAGTACTTGTGTGGTAGATTAGATTAAGATGCGTCCTCCAATCGAGTCACCAGGCCCCTCTTGAGACCAGCCTTCTGCACGGTCCTTTCCAAGATGGGTCCTCCCCTGGGTCTTCTCAATTGCTCGGCTTCTTCCCGCAGGACCAACAGCACAGGACCATCCCAGCAGTAGTAGGCCCCAGACAGGCTTCTGGGCCTACTTACACGGCTGCAGAGTAGCAGTCCTCCGGCCTGGAGGGCCACGAGGTAGAACTCCCCTAACACATGGCATCTGTCCCTTAAATACTCTCTCCTAGAATGCACGGCAGCGGTCCACCTCTGCCGAGTTGCCTCCGAGAAAGAAAAGCACTCAATATACCTCAGCTTGTTGCTTTTCCAACACCGACCTATGGTGACAACGACACCTACAGGTGACAGTGTGGAACTGCACGCAACACAGCCAATGCTGGAACAGAGGCTAAATTAGCCATAGATTAAATTTGAACTATGTACAGAACAGATGACCCACTAAATTTACGTATAAGTGGTAGATTAGAAATCTACCAGGGCTACATACTCCCCCCACTAGAATAGACGTTGTCCTCAACATCTGCCAAAAATATGACTCTCAAGCCTGAGAGTAGGTATTTGAACCAACAACTTGGATAGGGAAGGAGAAAGGCAGTAAGAAAGACAGATACAATTTCAAACGTTAATACTACAGCATATTTATATTTAGTCATGTCACAAAAACCTCACTATCTATCTAACTGCTAAGCCTAACAGCTTGATAGGAGATCCAGGTCTTTCCTGAAATAAACCAAGTTAAAGATAAAAAAAAAGATTATTTGTACATTAGCATCACTAATCAATCGGGAGCAAAGCCTCACTTCCAAGAGAATGACACTTTCTTCCACACACTTTTTTTTTTTTTTCCAAGGTGAACTAAAAGTAACTTAAAAGTCCATCCCTAGCTATTTAGAAGAAGAAATCCAGTGTAGCAAAGAGTCTTTGGTTATAGAAGGGCTGAGATAAATGAAGTCTCTTGATCACGAGGTTCTCTAACCCTGACGTTATCTAACTATATACCCCAAAGTTCTCTTTCCTTTAGCAGAACAGAAGACAACAGTCTCTTTTGCATTATCACCAATAAAACTGGGGATCCGGTAATGTCAGTTTCTTCCCCTGTTTATCCACAGTGGTGATAAAATAAACAATGTCATCTTTTTCGGGTCTGCAAATGACCACTTTGTCAGCATAGATATACCGACCATAATTCCAGTGCAGCAGACACCCATTAAAATGTTCATCCATGGCAGCAGAATACCCAGCTTTCCGGAAAGGCTTTGGTACAGACAAATAGTCCCAAACAGCTTCACGGTACCACTGCTCTCGGTTAGCCTCAATTTCCTGCATAACTTCTTGAGTAACATAAGGAAATTCCAGACCATATTCTGCGGCAACTTGTTTTGTTAGCACTCTCTGTAAACGGGCAAGTCTAGGTAAAGTTCTGGTTTTTCCCTAACCAGGAGGCACACAAGAATTTGACGATTTGCGCACCATAGATCCGATGGGTATCGGCTCAGACTCAAACGAATTAGTAACTTTAGACAATGTCTCTGTAATAATACTGTGCGGCTCCACACATGGTGATGTCTTCCCAGAACCCATGGCTATCCATTTTGAGTAGGCAGAAGCAACATCTTCACCCTGGGCCCACAATAATTCCTGTGACATTGTCTCAAACAAATCATCATCACCAGAGAGATCTGACAAAGAATCTATCTCCGAATCTCTCTACTCTTCTGCTGGCAAATATTTACAAAGAGTCCCAGATATGTTCCCCTTTGATCTCTCAACCGTTCCTGTCGTGGACTTCTCCGGATCTATGCTTTCCTCCGGCTCCGGTTCGGGTAGTCTCTGCGGTAGGCCTCGACCACGGCCGCGGGAAGCCTTCACATATTGCACCTTCCTCGGGACAGGTGCAGCGGGAATAGGTGTAGTGGAAGTAGAAACAAAAGTGATGTCCGGTGATGAAGCGGTAAGAGCAACATCTCCCTCAGGAACACTCACGGTAGCAGATGAGACTAAGCCCTGTTGCTCTCCAGCAGTAATGGCAGTAGTTTCCACCATAGTAATCCCTGTAGCCTAGTCCACTCGGTAAGCATGGGGCGACATTGTAGGTTGCTCCACTGCGAATAAGTATTCTCCGCACTGCAAACATCGAACAAATAGACAGAGATGTATGGCCAGTCCTTCACACTTGTGGCAAAGCATGCCCAGCCCTTCAATATCTCCAACAGTGTATAGTACGAACTGCCCCTGCGGCTTCAAACGAATGCCGGTATCCGTCAGCAGGGTTCCGGTTAGCATAGCACCCGCAGCGGTACTTGTAGGAAACATCTTAGATCCCACGGTTGACGATATCAATGGAAAAGAAGACATGGCTGCACTCTGATCCTCTCAGTACGATCAGGAGGCCTCTCTTCTCCTTTGGCGCCAGACACACACACACGTGTCTCACACAGCAGCAAATAGGTGTAATTCCTTCCACTTGCTCCTCTGATCACGTAGCTCCCGGGCTTTTACTTCTCACCCGCAGCCTACGCAGTCAGAAATGTAATCCTGCAGTTTAACCCCTTTTTTTCCTGGAAAAAGTGACAAAGTCCAGAAACCTCTTTTTAACATAGACTCTCGGTGAAATACTTCTCAGAGTTGCTTAGGGCGACGGCAAACAATCCCGGACGAGCCCCCACATGTAGCACTAACCCCGAAGGAGCTGCTGATTTATATCGGGCTGTTACAGTCACCTCTTTACCCGTAGTTTCACCAATACCAGAACTTAGAGTCCATGTTGAGCTTTGTATCTGACAATATAGGCACCAGTCACTTAGTACTTTTTCAATGCTTTAATAGGGAATAACTTGAAGAAGTAGCAGGAAAGATGTAGAAGAAGAGTTGCAGGAAAGTTCAAATACATTTTCTTAAGATCTCTGAGGACTTAAATTCTCGTGGACGAAAGTACCTGGATCAACACCCTGCCTCCCCACCCACCGCTGACCAGAAGGAATATATCAGTGGAAAAGATTCAAACAGCTATTGGGTGATTGCAGGCAGGCAAAAATCCTGGCATTGATAGTCTCCCTATCAAATTTTATTCCAATTTTGTAGAGATGATAGCCCCCAAGCTTACAGCCCTTTTCTCTAAATTGTCATCTCTTACAACACTCCCTGACTCCTTTGAGGAGACTGTCATTGTGCTGATCCCCAAAGGACAAGGACCCCTAGGATTGTGCCTGTTACAGGCCAATTTCCCTTCTAAATGTTGACGCGAAGATCTTGGCGAAGGTCTTGGCCAACAGTCTCTCTACCATTATTGAAAATCTGATCCATGTTGATCAGACAGGGTTCATGCCGGGTAAGGGGAAGGGCATTAACATATGACTCATTTTTATGAACCTTTCAATATCACACAACAATCCGTGCACTAGAGTCATCGTCTCATTAGACGCTGAATAAACGTTTGACTCAGTGGAGTGGGTCTATTTGTGGGAAATCATGAGAAGTTATGGGTTTGGGCCCAAGTACCTGCATTGGCTCCAATTACTCTATAGGGCTCATAGGGCCTGGGTCCGCACCAATGACTGGATATCAGAGGCATTCCCTCTTTACAGAGGCACAAGGCAGGGGTGCCCCTTGTCTCCTTTCCTGTTTACCCTGGCCTTGGAGCCCCTTACCATTTTAGTCATAAAGTCCTCCGAGATTAGAGGTTTGCGGGTAGGACAGTTGGAAGAGAAGTTGTCCCTATATGTGGACAATGCTTTACTTTACTTAAGTGATGCGCGTCCATCGCGCCTGGCAGCCTTACAGATATTCAACGCATTTGGCTCGTTTTCTGGTATCAGGATCAATTGGTCCAAATCGAATCTCTTTCCTATTGATAATTGGGCAGTTAGCTTGGGGTCCCCCTTCCTGTTTACGATGAGTTGAGGAGTTTAGATAACTGGGGGTTCAGGTAACCTGGCATGTGTCTGACTTTTTTTTACCACAATCTTCTTCTGCTACTATCATTGCTCAAAGCAGAGAGCTCGTCATGGTCTGGGCTCCCGCTGAACCTGATAGGCTTGGTCAAAATTATGCTCCTCCTGCGTTTTAACTACATATTTAGAAATGTTCCAGTTTGGGTTCCTAACTCCTTTTTTAAAGACATGGATGGCTGCGTGAGCTCTTTTATCAGGAATGGAGCCTCCCTCCCATTTAGCAAAATCTACAATATTCCTACCACCGAGGTTGGGGGGCCTTGCACTACCTAATTTTAGGGTCTATATTTATGCAGCAGTTCTAGTATCTATCTATTGGTGGTTTCAAAGTTCTAAGTCCAATGCGGCTACTTACTTAGAGCATTTTTGGGATCCCCAATGGACTTGTGTAACCTAATATACCGGGGGGCCCCGAGCTTATCCCTTTATCCCGGGACCCACATGTACCACTTGGTGATTCTGGAAGATTGCAACACGACACTTTCTCTGCCCTGGTCAGTTGTCACCTGCTCAACCCCCATTTGGGGTAACCCTGAGCTTCCCCACCTTCGTACCGCTCTGTACCCTCACCTGCGGGTGCGCTATGGGATTAGGACCATTAGGGAAATAATGCCTTCTGGCACCCTGTTAACTTTTATCCACGATTGTCTCTGAGATTTTCTTTTCTGTTCTGGATGCTGTTCTGGTACTTTCAATTACAACATGCTGTTATGTCCCTTTTCCCGCAGTCACCTATCCTTCAAGCTAATCCTTTTGAGGAGTTATTGGTCCCTGGAGACTTAGACAAGCCACTCTTAACACTCTGTGGGGCCCTTCTTTCAGTTGATTCACCCAATATTGGAAAATTGTGGGAGCACTGGTTAGGGGATATCTCCTCTCTGGATAGGGAGGCCTGGGATGACTGTTTGGAAAAGGGATCAAAACTGATAAGTCTAATTTCTTCACCGGGTGTACTTTACTCCCTCAAGGCTCCACAAAATGTTTCCTCAGCCGGACCCTCTCTGTCACAGTTGTAGACTCCAACTGAGATCGTACCTGCATACTGTATGTTTTGGGATTGCCCTGCTATTGTGCCCTACTGGAAGGCTATCTTTGAGATAAATCTTAGGTTACAACTTACCTTATCACCCACTCCTTCCTTGGCCCTATTGGGGATTCCAGATGATGAGCAGCACTCTCATCATTCTAAACTACGAATATTATATCTCCTTTATTATGCTAAGAAAGAAAATTTTGATGAAATGGTTGTCCCGGGTCCCACCTGAAGTGTCCTCTTGGGAGGCTATGGTGAACGCGGCTCTTCCTCTGTAAAAAATAATGTATGTAACCCTGACCCTGACCTGAAAAGTTTCCCATTATGACAAGGTTTGCTTCATTGGGTAGTATTGCATGTACTGTACTCATGATTGCTACTACTAACTTTCTTTCAATGTCTACTGGTTCTGTGGTGGTTATGTTTGCCTGTCAAGATTGGCTTTGTGTGTATGTTCCTTTATCTGACATTGTACTGGACTTTGGTTTGCATTTTTTTTTGCTGCATTGCTTATTTGGAAATAAAGCACTTCTGTTTTTGCAAAAAAGAAAAGAAAAAAGAAAAAGGTTTGCAGCAAAAGGGGGTGCTTAAAGTGTGTTTCCCCTAAAGCATTTTCTGCATCAAGGTATAGAACACCCCCCTAACTGCCCCCCCCCCCTCCCATCCCTAAACACCTGCCTCCTCTCACTGATGCATCAATGCCCCAGCTGCAGAACTGCTCTTCTTTCTTCCTGGTCTCACAGGAGGCATTGACAGCAGTGGTAATCATAGGGCCCTGCTGCCGTCAGTCAAACTTTTGTGAAGAGGAAGCAGCGGCTTACTGACATTGTGCGTGGCAATGGATGCACACAGACCAGCTCTGGAGTGTGCCCGCATGAGTGCTCCCACGGCACTTGGCTTGCTTAGGAGGCACCCGTAGCAGGGAGAAGCGGACAGCATGTGCGGTGAACTTCCAGAACAGGAGGTAAAGGACCGCTATGTGCAATTTCGGTGCACAGAGCAGGTAAGTATAACATCTTTTTTTTTTTCAATTAAAAAATGTATCCTTCAATATCACTTTAGTGATTGTTCCTGACATGCCAAGAAATGTTGTATTGAGCTAAAACAAAAAAAATGAGAGCAGACTGCAGTATCAGTGGGACAAATGCTCCTTTCTCTTTTAATCTTTGCTACTCACCTGGGCTGAATGCAAAGACTAGCTCTATGATTTTGTCATGGGAATGAAATTGACCATCAATGGCTGCCTTATACTGAACGTCACAGTGATTACATTTAGATACATTATAGTACCCTGGTGAGATTGGTGTCCTTTGAATCACTTTGCCCAATTTGTAAATAAGCTTTTACATCATTTTTATATGATGATTTACGTAGAGGATAAACTTTCCCATGTGCCCTCAGCACTTTGTGTACTTTTCAGAGGCTGGTTTTCTGAATTTCTCCAATAAGATAATGCTATATTTAAAATATCATGTCTTGTATTAAGTTTACATAACTTATAGCTCAAGTAACTGAAAGCCTGCAAATGTTTGTTGTCCAATTCACTCCCTAACAGAAGGAAAGCATTTTGTTCTGTACAGCGTGTCCCTGAATTCTGCAATGGTATCTTATATTTCTAGGTGGTTTTCAGGTACTTTTCCATAAAATTCATGTCAAAACATTCACTTCTTCATTCAGCGTGTTGATATTTTTTAAGCCTACAAGCAGTGAAAGTGCCATAAATCTGCTTTTGCTTTTGTTTAGACTGGTGTAACAAATATAGAATTCCAGAGATTAAAACCATTTTAGGTGGATTTATCGTCAGAGGTTATTTGGGAAATTGGACTTTAATGATCAAGATGGTAACACTGATACTTGCTGTGGCTTCAGGCCTGAGCTTAAGGGAGGAGAGTTCCTTAGTACACGTTGCTTGCTGCTGTAGAAATATATTCTCCTACCTCTTTCTCCAAGTATAGCACAAATGAGGCAAAGAAAAGGAAGGTTCTTTCGGCAGCTTCAGCAGCTGGTGTATCTGTAGCATTTGGCGCACCTATTGGCAGTGTCCTGTTCAGCTTGAAAGAACTCAGTTACTACTTCCCACTCAAGACATTATGGAGGTCCTACTTTGCAGAATTTGTGACTGCTTTCATCTTGCGATCTATTAACCTCTTTGGGAACCGTCGACTTGTGCTATTTTATGTAGAGTACCACACTCCATGGTATCTATTTGAACTGATCTCATTCATCCTCTTAGGAGTGTTCAGTGGTCTGTGGGGAGCCTTTTTTGTCCGTGCACACATTGCCTGGAGTCTGCACCGAAAGACATCAAAGTCTGGAAATTATCCAGTGTTGGAGGTTATTGTGGTGGCTGCCATTACAGCAATCATTGCTTTCCTAAATCCCTACACTTGCATCAACACTAGCCAACTGATTAAAGAGCTCTTCACAGATTGTGGGCCATTGGAATCCTCTTAACTTTGTGATTATAAAAATGATATGAATGCTAGCAATATCGTGAATGATACTCCAGACCGGCATGCTGGTAATGGAGTTTACTCTGCTAGATGGCAACTGTATTTGGCACTTGTGTTTAAAATCATCATGACAGTCTTCGCATTTGGCATTAAGGTTCCATCAGGCCTAATTATCCCTAGCATGGCAATTGGTGCCATAGCAGGAAAGATTGTGGGTATTGCTGTCGAGCAGCTGGCTTATTACCACCATGATTGGTTCATATTCAAGCAGTGATGTGAAGTAGGCACAGACTGCATCACCCCAGGGCTGTATGCCATGGTTGGGGCTGCTGCTTGTTTGGGTGGAACTCACATTGCCTAAATCAAGTTCCCCACCAGATCCTGCTGAACTGCCTGAAGTCAGAAGATCTACTCGGAATACAAAGGGGATACCACCCCGCAAGCTGTCATACACTGTCAAAACACACAGCATACTTGAACCAACATCCCGGGAAGACATAGAAAAACCTGCCAAAATGTGAAGCCAATAAATGGAGAAAGGCAGCAGAAGAAGAATTAAAGTCGCTTCAAGAAAATAAAACCTGGACACTCACAGAGCTCCCTCCTAACTGCAAAACTATAGAAAGTAAGTGGACTTTCAAAGTAAAGTCAGATGCAGAAGAGAATATCCACAAATACAAAGCCAGACTAGTTGCCTAGGGTTACTCCCAGAAATTCGGTGAAGATTACAATGAAACATTCACTCCCGTCGTAAAACACTCCACCATCAGAACGCTTCTTAGCGTTGCAGCTGGGAAGGGCATGAAATTGAAATACCTAGACATTAAAACTGCATTCCTATATGAAGACATTAAGGAAGATCTCTACATGGAGCAACCACCAGGGTTTGAGCAAGGAGACAACCTTGTGTGTAAACTTCAGAAGAGCATCTACAGTCTTAAGCAATCTGCAAGGATGTGAAATGAGAAAGTTAACAAAGTACTTACCAGAGAGGGATTCTCAAGACGTAAAGCATAAATAGAGATATAAGAAGATGGAAGTTATCTTCACAACCAGTCTCAGAAAATCTCCAAAATCTTGGAACAGTTCCATATGCAAGATGCAAAGGAAGTGAAAAATGAAACCAGGCTATCAAAAGAGCAATGAAGCAGAAAACTTGCTACCCAACAATGACATGTATCGCAAACAGTAAACTGCCATATGTTGCCACTGTGACAAGACCAGACATAGCCGCAGCAGTGGGCATACTATGCAGGATACTCAGTAAAAAGAGTGATGCAGTACCTCAAAGGAACAATTCAGATATAGTTACGGTTACCAGCAACATCCAATCCAAAACTGGTTGGATATGTGGAGGCTGATTGGGCTGGGGACTGCACAGACCGTAAATCCACAAGTGGATTCATCTTCCAGTATGGGGAAGGAACCACAAGCTGGTCTAGTCGAAAGCAAGTAACTGTCCCTCTATCTTCAACCGAAGCAGAGTACATTGCAGCAGCACACGCTTGTCAAGAAGTGATATGGATTTGTCAACTTTTTGTGGACATTGAGATAATCATGTCAAAACCAATTCCCATTTTGAAGACAACCAAGGATGTATAAAGCTTACACAATCAGAAAGGGTCAATCCTAGGGTCAAACACATGAACATCATGTATCACCTACTGAGGGATAATCAAGAATGTTATTGACATTCAATATTGCCCGTCAGAGGAGATGACTGCCGATGCACTCACCAATCCTTTGTTGAAGGAACGTCATTGTTATATCCAGAAAAAGCTGAATATATTTTGACAAAGCACATGCTGTTGAGAAGGGGTGTTGAAAGAACAACAGCAAGTAATGTAAAGTACTATGAACTTTATACTGTATGCATTATGTCTATCAAAGCAGCAGGTGGCACTGCAGTATTATAGTGTGTATTCTATGGTAATGTAATCACAGGATATTCTGTCTACGTTCAATGTTTACTTGTTTGTATCCTGTTCCTGAAGGTAAAGTATTCTCGGCATCCAAGAAGCTTCCAGCTCATTATATCAATACTCTGCCAACATGCTGTATGTTCCCTATTCCACACCATCTCATTCCATATTCCATGCTATATGATTCCTATTCTACTCCAACTCATTCAATATGCCATGCTGTACTTTCCATTGTTCTAATTCCGTATGCCATTCGTTCGCTATACCATGATGTACTGTATGTTCCCTATTCCACAAATTTCATTCCGTATACCATGCTGTGCAGTTGCTATTCCACCTCTCCATATTTTCCAATCGGCGAATGCTTGACATTCGTTAACCACTTGCCCTCCAGAAGGTTTTACCACCTCCATGACCAGGGCATTTTTTGCTATGCAGCACTGTGCTACTTTAACTGGAAATTGCTTGGTCATGCAACACTGTATGCAAATGAAATTTATATAATTTTTTTTCCACACATTGTATAAGCAATAGTTTTAGCTGTCATGAATGGGTTAACATTCATGAACAGCTTGCCTATGGTTGTGATCTGTGATTGGTCACAGCTAATCACATGGTCCAAGTAACTCACGGTTTGTTTAGTGTGCTGCTCAGGCTCGATCACTATGGGGAGTAGGGTCTGTGATGCTGCAACCACTGCAGGAGTGCCAGCAAAGGATGGAGCTTGTCCCAGCTCCCGCAGTCACTGTAAGGAAGAGAGGAAAGATCCCTGGCACTGCACATCCATGGAGTCCTGTAGTGGTATGATAGAGACAATCTCAGCCTGGGCTCCCGCCAGACCATGCCTCTAATGTGTTTCACTCCACCCCCCAGAGCTTAGTCATGGGCATGGGTGTATGTGCGGCATCTGGGATCTTTCCTCTCTTCCTTCTGGTCACATGGTCCAAGTAGTCAGGTGCTATGTGATTGCTGTGGTCCAATGACAGATCACAACTGTAAGCAATCTGTTCATAAATGGAAATCTATTGGGGCCCAGCTTATGATCTTGCACACATGCCCACTGATTTCATAAATAGCCCCTGTTCCACGTGGCTTTTTTCAGGGGAACTGGAAGCAGTGGGCCTGTGTGCACAATCATAATTTGGGCCCCATTGATTGATTGATTGATTGATTGAGAGAAATTAATTGTGACATGTGTAGCATGCTTCTCCAAAAAGTGGGTCTGTTTTTTTTTCGCTGATTATTGGGCATGGCTTATAGCGGTGTGGTAAATGGGGTCTGAATGAAGTGGCATGGAATGGGAAATGTACAACGCAGTGCAAGGAATAATGGGGCAAAGATGCCAATGCACGCAAGCATTTCTTTAGCATGATTTCAGTGCCTTGGGTAGCCCATTCAAATGAATAGAGTTGGGAGGGCTTTAGATCTTTTCCACATTGATTCTGACATTGGCTAATTTTAATAAGGTACATGTGTATAGTTTTTTTCACTACTAGGGGCTGCTATATCGCAGTAATAGGTGTCCCCATGAAAGTGATTAAATTCTCTTCCAGGTGCATGGATCAATTTTCAATCCAATTTTGCCAAATCTGAACAATGAATATGTGTACATTTCTCTCACCACTAGGGGCTGTTGTACCTTAGTAAAAGGTGTCCCCAGAAAAGCGATTTATTCCCTCTTAGGCAAATCAGATAATTTTTTGATTTGACAACATTGAATTTGGATATAAAATGGGCCTTTTACCTATATTACTTACCCTAGATGGTAATGAAATAACATCGGGGATTAATTATTTTGATCCGAATAACAATTGGGATCGGAATCTTTGATTTCCAAATCGAGTTAGAGCTGCATGATTTAATTACGCTATCAATGTGTAGGCACAATTCCTGGCAAAATTACATATACATACTTTGGTGAATTTTATTTTTATTTTGTGCTAAATTTTGTTCGGTATACTGTGGGCATTTGCCCTTTCTTAAAATGGCGGATTCGGAAAAGTATTATCCATTGCTCAGAACGAGGTGTGGTTCTTCTGATAGATGGATGTATATAGAGCGGTGAATCAGCACGCCACCCGTGCCCCAGGACGACATCAGGTGTGACGAAACACGTAGGGAGGAGCGACGTGCTGACGTCACCGCAAAACACGCAAGTCCCGGAACCACGGGCTACAATCAAGAGCCGGCCGGCTCGGTGTTTTATACTGCATGATTTTGCTTATACTATGTAAGTACAATACTTTTTTATTCATTAAAGTTACAAAAAGATTTTATGCCATGGAAGCTTTTATTACTTTTTTATGGGGAATATCCGGCAAAGTGTACCTGTAAGGGGTATTACACCTGGGAAGACGCTGAGATCTTGGCTGCATATATTAAAGGCCCAGGCTGGGTATCAAGCCAGAAGCGCATGAGATCTCCTATAATAAGAGATCAATAGGAGGGCAGTGTGTGTGGAGGTGGAAGGCAGATCTTTCTTTCATCACTGTTCCAGGGTGTATTGTGTGCTGATTTCACAGTGGAGATCTACTATCAATAGAATGGACTGTTTACAGTGTTCAGTTTGATCAATCTCGTTTATGTTATTCACTTTAGAAAGGTCAAATTATTTTAATTCACTACACGGAATCACTTTATGGAAATATAGCACGACTTGATATTAAAAATTTACTGCATATATGCTAGTTTCTAACCGCTTTTCAGTAGTTGGTATTTTTTATTTGTAATGAATTTTATAGTTTTACACTATGGGAGTTTTTCTGATTCATCCGGCATGTATGATCTGCGAACCATCCACTATTTCCATGTGACTGTTCCTATTTAATACTTAAGGAAGGATGTGGAGGTCTCCTGCTACACTATAAACGAGAAAGGGTTGATGACTTCTGCCTTAAAGGAGATTCTGCCCTACTACGTTTATGACTCTTATAACCTAGAGTCCACTCCTTCTGGTAGGAGACCAGAGACCTTCTGGTCTCTCATTATATGGTGGAGGCGCACCTAAGTGATTTACCTATCTTTATGATTCTCACTATCAAGATGTGCATGTGATATATGTTGAATATTGAATCTTTCAAATTTTTTTGGAGTGATTTACAAGGATTGGACTGTATCACTTTTCACAGGACTATACCACTTATGGGACTTTGTCATTTTTAAGCTAATATCACATATTTATAATTTTTTTTTAGTTTATGTTAGCGTGGCAAATTGTTGTTGGTTTGTGCTGCTTACAATCTTATCTGTATTGTATTTGCCAGTGGCTTGCAGTCTGGGTTTATCTGCGTAACAACTTTGTTATACTATAACCATTACAAGCCTGAGCGATTGAACAGCAACATAAATGCTGTATTTCGCCACCCTGTTAAGAAACCCCATGGGGAAATAAACCAATGTGCAAAAGATTTCGAAGTTACACCTTCGCAAATGCGACAAGAGAAAGATTGGGGTGTGTCGGTGGTTCAAACTACACACTCACTATTACAGCTGAACTCTAAACCCTGGAAGAATGGTGAAAAGACCCAGACATACAGTAGCTCGGATATGAATAGGAATAAGACATCCTCTGTTAGGGAGTGCCTTCAGCTTACAGCCAAGGTTCTACAGTTATTTCAGCAGTGTGACCTTCTGTTGATTTGAGAGGAAGTGTTGTATGGACAAGCTCACATCCTCACTAAGCAGCGAGACATTTATCTGATAATGGTCCCTTATCAGATGCTTTGGGGACTTGCCCATACCGTGGGGAGAAGCAACTTTTTCCGAACTCTCCAGTGTATAATGTTGTAGCAGAAGGTCAAGGGAATACCCAGAAACGTGTACATTGGAACTTACTGAGGCCATTTGTCTTCAGGGGAGATTTATTATAGTTGCATAGTTACATAGTAGGTGAGTTGAAAAAAGACACAAGTCCATTAAGTCCAACCTATGTGTGTGATTATATGTCAGTATTACATTGTATATCCCTGTATGTTGTGGTCGTTCAGGTGCTTATCTAATAGTTTTATGAAACTATCGATGCCCCCCACTGTAACCACCGCCTGTGGAAGGGAATTCCACATCCTTGCCTCTCTTACAGTAAAGAACCCTCTACGCATTTTAAGGTTAAACCTCTTTTCTTCTAATTTTAATGAGTGGCCACGTGTCTTATGAAACTCCCTTCCGCGCAAAAGTTTTATCCCTATTGTGGGGTCACCAGTATGGTATTTGTAAATTGAAATCATATCCCCTCTCAAGCGTCTCTTCTCCAGAGAGAATACGATCAGTGCTCGCAACCTTTCCTCATACTGTAACTAATATCCTACAGACCCTTTATTAGCTTTGTTGCCCTTCTTTGTACTTGCTCCATTTCCAGTAGCATATCCCAGGTGAGGCCAGGCCAAAGTCTTGTAGAGTGGGGGAATTATCGCTTTATCCCTGGAGTTAATCCCCTTTTTAATGCGTGCAAATATTCTGTTTGCTTTGTAAGTAGCAGCTTGGCATTGCATACCATTGCTGAGCCTATCATCTACTAGGACCCCCAGGTCCTTTTCCATCCTAGATTCCCCCAGAGGTTCCCCCCTTGTGAGTAGATTGCATTCATATTTTTGCCAACCAAATGCATTATTTTACATTTTTCCACATTAAACCTCATTTGCCATGTAGTTGCCCACCCCATTATTTGTTCAGATCTTTTTGCAAGGTTTCCACATCCTGCGGAGAAGTTATTGCCCTGCTTAGCTTGGTGTCGTCTGCAAATACAGAGATCGAACCGTTTGCTCCATCCTCCAGGTCTTTTATGAACAAATTAAACAGGAGCGGTCCCGACACAGAACCCTGAGGGACCCCACTTCCCACCCCTGACCATTCCGAGTATTCCTCATTTATCACTACCCTCTGAACTCACCCTTGTAGCCAGTTTTCAATCCATGTACTCACCTTATGGTCTATGCCAACTGACCTTACTTTGTACAGTAAACGTTTATGGGGAACTGTGTCAAATGCTTTTGCAAAATCCAGATACACCACGTCTACGGGCTTCCTTTATCTAGATGGCAGCTAAAATCTTGTATATAGTCCCTTATCATCCCCTCCAAGAGCTTGCATACTATTGATGTTAGGCTAACTGGTCTGTAATTCCCAGGAATGTACTGTATTTTGGCCCTTTTTTAAATATTGGTGCTACAGGTACATTGGCTTTTCTCCAATCAGCTGGTACCATTCCAGTCAGTAGACTGGTCTGTCAATTACTTGACTGAGTTCCTTAAGTACCCTCGGGTGCAAGCCATCTGGTCTCCGTGATTTATTAATGTTAAGTTTCTTAAATCTTCTTTTAGTTCTTTTAAGTCTATTTCTAATTCTGTCCTCTGTTAGCCATGAGGGTGCTTCCTGTGATGTGTCATGAGGACAAACACTGCAGTTTTGGTTTCTGAAGCCCCCCGATTCCCTCCTGAAGACCGAGGAGAAGAATAATTCAATACATTCGCCATCTCCCCATCCTTTGTAACCAGATGTCCTTCCTCATTCTTTATGGGGCCAATATGGTCTGTCCTCCCTTTTTTACTGTTTATATACTTAAAGAATTTCTTGGGATTTTTTTTGCTCTCCTACACTATGTGTTTTTCGTGTTCCATCTTAGCCACCCTAATTGCACCCTTACATATCTTGTTGCATTCTTTGTAAAGTCTGAATGCTGATGATGATCCCTCAGCCTTGTATTTTTTGAAAGTCTCCTTTGCTTTTATATGCATTTTTACATTGGTGCTAAGCCATCTAGGACTTTTGTTCGCTCTTTAAAATGTATTTCCCAATGAGATGCACTAGCTAATGCCCTTATTTAATATGTTCTTAAAGCAAACCCATCTCTCCTCTGTGTTCTTTGTTTCTAAGATCATCTAGGGCTGCTGCAGACTGAGGGGGCACCATGGATATTTCAGCAGTTCAGGAGGCTCCTATGGAATGATACCTGCCTCCTATGGTAACTGAACTTAGACTGCAACACTGATCCAGCAGTACAGGCTGAAGATACTCCTGAAGATCCAGGTCAGGGTGTATCTACCAGTGCTAACCCTCTGACACCTGGGGATTCTGATCAGGTGTCTATAGATGATCCTATTGATGAAGCTCTTGTATTGAATTTTATTGTTGCTGCAGTGTCTTCTTTTACAGTATCTCACAAAAGTGAGTACACCCCTCACATTTTTGTAAATGAATTTATGTCTAAACCTCTAACAACAAAAGTGAGTAGGCCCCTAAGTGAAAATGTCCAAACTGGGCCCAATTAGCCATTTTCCTCCCCAATGTCATGTGATATGTTAGTGTTACAAGGTCTCAGGTGTGAATGGGGAGCAGGTGTGTTAAATTTGGTGTTATCACTCTCACTCTCTCATACTGGTCACTGGAAGTTCAACATGGCACCTCTCTGAGAATCTGAAAAAAAGAATTGTTGCTCTATCTAAAGATGGTCTAGGCTATAAGAAGATTGCCAAGACCTTGAAACTGAGCTGCAGCACGGTGGCCAAGACCATACAGCGGTTTAACAGGACAGGTTCCACTCAAAACAGGCCTCATCATAATCGACCAAAGAAGTTGAATGCACATGCTCAGCGTCATTTCCAGAGGTTGTCTTTGGGAAATAGAGGTATGAGTGCTGCCAGCATTTCTGCAGAGGTTGATGCGGTGGGGGGTCAGCCTGTCAGTGCTCAGACCATACGCCCCACACTGCATCAAATTGGTTTGTATGGCTGTTGTCTCAGAAGGAAGCCTCTTCTAAAGAAAGCCCGCAAACAGTTTGCTGAAGACAAGCAAGCTGAGCACATGGATTACTGGAACAAAGTCCTGTGGTTTGATGAGACCAAGATAAACTTATTTGGTTCAGATGGTATCAAGCATGTTTGGCGGCAACCAGGTGAGGAGTACAAAGACAAGTGTGTCTTGCCTACAGTCAAGCATGGTTGTGGGAGTGTCATGGTTTGGGGCTACATTAGTGCTGCCGGAACTGGGGAGCTACAGTTCATTGAGGGAACCATAAATGCCAACATGTACTATGACATACTGAAGCAGATCATGATCCTCTCTCTTCTGAGACTGGGCCAGCAGGGCAGTATTCCAACATGATAACGACCCCACACACACCTCCAAGACCACCACTGCCTTGCTAAAGAAGCTGAGGGTAAAGGTGATGGACTGGCCAAGCATGTCTCCAGACCTAAACACAATTGAGCATCTGTGGGGCATCCTCAAATGGAAGGTGAAGGAGTGCAAGGTCTCTAACATCTACCAGCTTTGTGATGTCATCATGGAGGAGTGGAAGAGGACTCCAGTGGCATCCTGTGAAGCTCTGGTGAACTCAATGCCCATGAGGCCCAAGGCAATGCTGGAAAATAATGCTGGCCACACAAAATATTGACACTTTGGGCCCAATTTGGACATTTTCACTTCAGGGTGTACTAACTTTTGTTGTCAGCGGTTTAGACATTAATGGCTGTCTGTTGAGTTATTTTGAGGGGACAGCAAATTTACACTGTTATACAAGCTGTACACTCACTACTTTACATTGTAGCAAAGTATAATTTCTTCAGTGTTGTCACATGAAAAGACATAATAAAATATTTACAAAAATATAAGGGGTGTACTCACTTTTGTGAGATACTGTGTGTGTGTGTGTGTGTATATATATATATATATATATATATATATATATATATACAGTGAGGACGGAAAGTATTCAGACCCCTTAAATTTTTCACTCTTTGTTATATTGCAGCCATTTGCTAAAATAATTTAAGTTCATTTTTTCCTCATTAATGTACACACAGCACCCCATATTGACAGAAAAACACAGAATTGTTGACATTTTTGCAGATTTATTAAAAAAGAAAAACTGAAATATGGTCCTAAGTATTCAGACCCTTTGCTGTGACACTCATATATTTAGCTCAGGTGCTGTCCATTTCTTCTGATCATCCTTGAGATGGTTCTACACCTTCATTTGAATCCAGCTGTGTTTGATTATACTGATTGGACTTGATTAGGAAAGCCACGCACCTGTCTATATAAAACCTTACAGCTCACAGTGCATGTCAGAGCAAATGAGAATCATGAGGTTAAATGAACTGCCTGAAGAGCTCAGAGACATAATTGTGGCAAGGCAAAGTTCTGGCCAAGGTTACAAAAAAATTTCTGCAGCACTTAAGGTTCCCAAGAGCACAGTGGCCTCCATAATCCTTGAATGGAAGATGTTTGGGACGACCAGAACCCTTCCTAGAGCTGGCCGTCCAGCCAAACTGATCTATCGGGGGAGAAGAGCCTTGGTGAGAGGGGTAAAGGAGAACCCAAAGATCACTGTGGCAGAGCTCCAGAGATGCAATCGGGAGATGGGAGAAAGTTGTAGAAAGTCAACCATCACTGCAGCCCTCCACCAGTCGGGGCTTTATGGCAGAGTGGCCCGACGGAAGCCTCTCCTCAGTGCAAGACACATGAAAGCCCGAATGGAGTTTGCTAAAAAACACTTGAAGGACTCCAAGATGGTGAGAAATAAGATTCTCTGGTCTGATGAGACCAAGATAGAACATTTTGGCCTTAATTCTAAGCGGTATGTGTGGAGAAAACCAGGCACTGCTCATCACCTGTCCAATACAGTCCCAACAGTGAAGCATGGTGGTGGCAGCATCATGCTGTGGGGGTGTTTTTCAGCTGCAGGGACAGGACGACTGGTTGCAATCCAGGGAAAGATGAATGCGGCCAAGTATAGGGATATCCCAGGTGAAAACCTTCGCCAGAGTGCTCAGGACCTCAGACTGGGCCGAAGGTTTACCTTCCAACAAGACAATGACCCTAAGCACACAGCTAAAATAACGAAGGAGTGGCTTCACAACAACTCTGTGACTGTTGTTGGCCCAGCCGGAGCCCTGACTTAAACCTCTATGGAGAGACCTAAAAATGGCTGTCCACCAACGTTTACCATCCAACCTGACAGAACAGGAGAGGATCTGCAAGGAGGAATGGCAGGGGATCCCCAAATCCAGGTGTGACAAACTTGTTGCATCTTTCCCAAAAAGACTCATGGCTGTAATAGATCAAAAGGGTGCTTCTACTAAATACTGAGCAAAGACTCTGAATACTTAGGACCATGTGATATTTCAGTTTTTCTTTTTTAATAAATCTGCAAAAATGTCAACAATTCTGTGTTTTCTGTCTATATGGGGTGCTGTGTGTACATTAATGAGGAAAAAAATGAACATAAATGATTTTAGCAAATGGCTGCAATATAACAAAGTGTGAAAAATTTAAGGGGGTCTGAATATCTTTTGTCCCCACTGTATACAGTATAGGCTAATTCCTTATTATACTGTACTAGTAAAAGTGTTTTGGGGATGGAGATTTTACAAACAATGCTAAAGAAGTGTCTTATAATCTGAAGAGGAGCGCAAAGGGTATGGCAAAGGGCACCCTTTCCTACCCACCTATGTTTAGCCCACTGAGTAACATACTTACCTTCAGGCCTGACCCAGCAATGTTCATATGCAGCCCTATGTAAGGCGACACAGCCTTCGCAAAGAAGACCTCCAGCCAGCTCCTCTTTACTGCCTCCTAGGTGACGGCTGTACTCACAGCAGCCAACAGCAGTCCTGCAAAGTACAGCCATCCAATAGAAATAATTGCACTCGGAGGGGGAATACTTAGGACCATGTGATATTTCAGTTTTTCTTTTTTAATAAATCTGCAAAAATGTCAACAATTCTGTGTTTTTCTGTCAATATGGGGTGCTGTGTGTACATTAATGAGGAAAAAAATGAACTTAAATGATTTTAGCAAATGGCTGCAATATAACAAAGAGTGAAAAATTTAAGGGGGTCTGAATACTTTCCGTCCCCACTGTATATATATATATAAATATATACACACATACAGTAAATATATATATTATACAGAAATGAGCTGCGCTGTCATCCAAATCTTTATTATCCACTTGATAAAAATATCATAATAAATTCTGCAGGAGAAGTCTCTGTATTGAAGGTGAATATTGCAGCAAAGGATGGTTTTGTCATTTCATCTTTTACTAGCCTGTTCATTTTATCTTACTATTATTGGCTGGAGTTCTGCTTTAAATCTGCCTTTCAGGCCAACAAAAGCCAGTCTCTGCTCACAGTGCTTCCTGTATGGCCTATTGATGCTCCTATGGAAGGTGAATGAATATATTGATTCAGAAAGCATATATAGGGCTCATGTCAGCAGGCATTTTTGTCAAATGCAGATTTTGCTACACAAAAGCATGTATTCCAATGGCATATGCAGCATTTTAAGAAAAGGCTACATTTGGCTTTGCAAGTAGCTGAAACGCAACTCTATAGGACATGCTTTGTTCAAAGAAACGCAGTGCAACACAAAGCATGTCTCTGAACTGCAATTTGTACTGCTCAATTAAAGTTAAACGTGCATTTAAAAAGTACCATATGTTAAAACAATGCTTTTTAACATGAGCTTTTAATCACGTATTTTCCAATACAAACCACAAGGGGTTGCTATTCACTAAAGACCAAAGTCTCTTGCAGCTGCTACCAGGCTAACAAAACACAGTGCACATATGGAAATATATTGTTTTCTATTTTTTTTTTAATATTCAGGACTACAGATTAAAACATTCTATATTTTCATACATTTTTTAAAATTACGTTAAAATTAAATATTGCATATGATAGCATTTTATTTAGATAATTAAATCAGTTGAGAACCCCCAAAAAAATATATCTAAAGCCCAATTTTTTTTGGACGGGGTTGGGCTAAAGACTCTGTCAGTGCATTTTGTGCCATTTTAGCAAAGTTAAGGAGATTTACCTTCACTTCTTGTCCTATAGGTGCAACAGGAAAAGAACTGGAAACCTCCCTAAAGTGAAGGAAGATGTTCCCTTACCTTTTGTTTGTGACACAGCTCTTAATTTTTTATTTCCCCTTACATTCTGTTCATATGCATACCTTCCAACACCTTTCAACCGCTTCCACAGGACTATCCCGGGATTTGATCTAAACCACTGTCCCTCAAACCAACTCAATCTCCTAGCACTGATGTTGCAATGCTCATTCCTGTATCAGTGCCTTTAAAAGCCCAGACCATAACTGTCCCTTCGCTCTCATTACCACTTTGCAACAATCTTTCTCATTTTACTGGTACTCTACCTCTTTGTTGTATTTGGCCATTCAACTAGCTAATAGTTCGGATTTCCTTTATCTTAAAAACTATGCCCCCCTGTTTGGTAAAATTTGGGAAGACCTTCTATCCTGGAGTAAGACTTCCTTTACATGGATAGGACAAATTAATATTGTTAAGATGAACATCTTACCCAGGATGCAGTTCTTCTTGCAGATGATACCTGTGCCTTTGCTTAAGTAATTTTTCACAAAAATTAGGAGCCTTCTCAATAAATTTATATGGAATGACCGTAGACCACGGATTGCCATGACTATACTCAAATGAGCAAAGCACTTTGGTGGCTTGGGGGTACATGATGTTCACCAGTACTATAAAGCTATTGCACTTCAGCGGATCCTGAATCTTTACTTCCATACCTCTTCCAAACTCTAGGTTCCCATGGAAAAAATCATGGCAGGTAGGAACCTCTCTTATGCCCCCTGGGTTCCTCGAGTTTCCAAGAGTCTATTCCCCAGGGACCTTGCCTTTGACGACTCATACTCTCAATTTATTGGACAAACTCAACCAAATTGGTTCCTTGGCCCCACCAATGTCCTCACAAATTACCCTACCTTGCAACTGGTAGGCGGCTTCCCTTGGTTTCCCTCAGGAGAACACCTAGTCTTTTTTGGCACTTGTGGCAAGTTCATGGCAGTGGGTAAGCTGATCCTACTGCCTGTTCTAAGTGATAGATAGGATACTTTTGCCATGAACTCCTGGCGACATGCACAGCTCAAGCACTATTGTACCACCTAAGATACATGCCTGATCCTCTCTTACTCAGTTCAAGGTGTTTTATGTAGCTAAAGTCCCTATTCAACACATGGTTTCAAAATTTTATAAATTTCTGTTTGCAGAAGCCCTGGACATTAAATCATATTCGATCATGGAATGTAAGCGAGACACCTCTATAGATCAACGCACTCCAGCTATGTTGAATCCAAAACTCATGAAAACAATTACAACTATTATTCTGGAAGTATCCGGTACCTTCTGCCTTGGTCCACATTTACTCCTCCACTCCTGCCTTGTGCTCGAGAAACTGTGGCCAAAATGGTACATTTCTGCTCATTTGGTGGGAATGTCCCAAAAGGAACGCTTCTGGGCAGATATCAGGGAACAAATCGTGAACATCCTGGACATAGACATACCTGTTACAAAACGATACATTACTTGCTCCACGTCTCTACTATTCTGATAAGCCATTATTCTTAATTTACCTCATTTATTCAACGCAGCTAAGCTTATACCAATCTATTGTAAACAGCCTCAGGTCCCTGCTAGGCTGGATTGGATATACAAATATCCAACCTAGTCCTGCAATCCTCATTACCTCTCTCGGAAGCATTTTAGATGGCTACCGTCTTAGGATCTGGAGGTGGAGTAGCCTATAAGACCCTTTACCCTTACCCCTCCATTCGTTCACATCCATCATGGATTTCTTATACCTAGGCCTTCTGCCATTATTGATATTGACACCACAAGAACGTCTCAATGCCACTTAGTCAAGGGGAATAAAGTCCCCATTGGACTACATTGTGTCTTGTCCTGATTTATGTTATGTGACCTATGATTTAGGCATATGATTTCTGTTTGTATTTGTAGTTTAGCCCTATTGGGGATATCTACTTTATTTCATCATGTCTCACAATATGACTATTTCTTATATTGGTTTATCACTTTACTTTGTTGCTGGTATAGCACCCCCTAGTGCTGCTAGAGTGCTAGTGATAGATTTTTGTTGTGTTAGTGTAGGTACCTTTTCAGACTTGGCTGGCAGTCCCTGCCTGCAAAGAGCATTTACAAGGATATAACTGAGTCAGTGTTGCATCAAAACCAAAGTGCTAGTTGATCCTGGGAATTGTAGTTTTACAAGTAAGTGTGTGCTGGAGGTAAAAGAAAGGAGTGTGTATATACCGGATGTACTTTACATTGGTTGAGTCCCTGAAGAGTGCTGCTGATCAGATGGGCATCCCATATTAACCCTTCCCCATACAAGTTCAAATCCTCTAAAAAAAACAAAAAACAAACAAAGCTGCAAGCACTGCTTCTTGTCTCAGGATTGACTGGAAAAATCCATGTGCCTGGCTGTGCAGAGTGGAAGATAACCAACATTCACCAGCAGCTCCTACTGGGGAAGCACTACACTTGTTATACCCCCCAACTTGCGGTGCTCATGCGCCTCCCCATTGGGTGGGTTTGAACCTGGGAGCAATAAGCCTCTATATGCATATAACACTCAATGCATATGCTGCTGTGGGTTTGTTTTACATATGCTGATCCTACTTGGTTGTTATTGCTTTTCTACTAAACGGGGAATGTAATGTTGTGAACTTTAAATCATTTCTGCTCCTGATACCCTGGGTAACTTTCTTTTTGTATTGTATTTGCTTTCTGGCCACATGCTATATACTGTACGTTAGGGCCCTGGCAGGGCAGATCTGCTCCTATCACTGTGGGAGACAGATTGCTGCTGAAGGAGTGCCAACAACATCTTCCTCTCTGCAAGAGGCTCATCTCATCTGCCACATGTACACGCTTACCACAGGCTGCTAGAGAGGCCTGTGTTACCCTTGGTAACTACTTGCGTCTTCACACTGTAGTAACTCTTGTACCCTTATCTTCATATGTTTTTAGTGATCCAAGCTGCAACTACATGTGACGGTTACTTGTATTACACCCCTTTTATAACTTCAGGCCAAGCAAAGTCAAAGTTTCAAATGCTTTACTTAAATAATTTAGCATTATGACATATACAGACTACATTTTGAAATAAAGTACCATCATTACCCTAACATACTTAGTCCCTTCAGGCTTGTGGCTGCCCCAGCATACCTGTGTAGTAAAGAGCCAATTCTTGGCATGGTTGGTATCTTCAGGAATGATTGCAAGTTCAAGCAATGCTCCTAGGCAGTGGGAACTCCTACCTCGGCATATTACTGGGAATCTAGACTCTGGTAACGACAGTGAACATGTCATGTCAAAACAAACAAAAACAACGCAGCAGGAACAAGAACCCTTTTTTGTCTTGCCCCCCTGGGTTCAGGCCTCCATCATTTTTTTTTTTCAATAGATTTTATTAAAAGAAAAGTGCAATACAGGATATCACAATGGTTGGTATACAAATTTTTCAACATTTTACATATATATATATATATATATATATATATATATACATATATATATATATATATATATACATATATATATACCAGTAGCCTATGCACTTTTATATATGGGTGAAGAACCACAATAACCAGGGTGGGATATATGGTGGGACTTTTAGATAGAGATACCATGACGATATAACTGGATGGATCAACAGGGTGGGTCCTTGGGGAGCTACTGGTATCAAAAATAAAGAGGGGGGTGGGTAGAATTGGGGGGTGGGGGGGTAGTGTGAGCATACACCGGTCGGTTGAAGTATTAAGTAGCGAGAGAGTTACAAGAAAAAACGGGAGTGTCTTCCTCCTCAGGAGTGGTAATGGGAGTGTCATAGTAAGCGAATTAAGTATTTTCGAAGTTCTGTAGTTCCTCTTGGGACAGAGTTGATTGCATGAAGGCCCACCATCTTGAGTAGAAACGTGTGTTGGAGAGTTCTTTTTTGAAGTCGGTGTTGAGCTTGTCTCTGTGAAGCAAGGTTAGAAGCTCCCTTTTAAGTTGCGAGATCTGTGGGCAAAGAGAGGAGGTCCAGTGTTGTAGAATTAGTCTTCTGGCTAGTAAGAGACTGATTAAGGCCCAGTCCTTATAGGGAAGGTGGGTGGTTGGGGACCACGGGAGCAGTTGGTCATCCCAGTATCCAAAGATGAGGAGTAGGGGGTCTTTGGGTAGTTTTAGCAGCGTTATTTCAAAGATGTAGGAGATGACTTGGTTCCAGAAGGCGGAGATGGAGGGGCATGTCCAGAAACGGTGGGAAAGAGATGGTTTTGGCTGGCGGCACATGGGGCAATTGGCTGCACCTTGGACAGTCTTGTCCGAGAGGAATGGTATGTAGGCATCAGCTGAAGGGTCAGCTGATGTACTCTTGTACTCTTGAAGAACCTTTTCCACTATGTCTTAGTCAGGAAAGTCCTTTCCCCAGTTTGCTACTGATGAGGAAGCAAGTGAGCGAGTGGTCTTTATCAGGAAGGGTTTGTATATATCCGAGATTTTATAAGAGTCACCGTGGAGTAGTAGGTCCGTGATGGATGTCTGAAATCTCTTACGTTCCTCTCTGCATGAGTCTTTTATAAAGCTGACGCATTGTGCGTAGTGTAAAGCATGAGATTGAGGGAGGGAGAAAGTTTCTGCAATGACAGAGAAGTTATGAGGGCGTCCTGTTTCCAAATCACATAGGGTGGAAAAATTTGTGAGGCCTTTTTGTTGCCAAATAGAGAAGGGTTTGTATTTCAAACCCGGTGAGAAGCTGGGATTTCCTTGAATAGGGAGATGTCTGGACATAAAGGGCGAAAGTTTCAGTGCTTTCCGTACTTCCCTCCAAGCTATGGCTGTGTCCCTAAGGAGAAGTTGTGTTGTAGGGGTGGGGGAGTAGCTTTCCACCTGCAATGAAGTAAGGCCACCAGGGAGTAAGGTTGGGCCATTGAAGATTTCATGGAGTGATTTGAGCAGCGAGAAAGTTGCGATATCCAGTCTAGGCCTATCCTGAGTAGGCAAGAGAGGTTGTATGCTCTGATATTTGGGAGACTAATCCCTCCTTCGCGTCTGGGAAGATACAATTTAGCAAGGGCTATACATGGTCTTTTGTTTCGCCAGAGAAATTTGGAGATGGCTTTGTTTAAGTTTGTGATATCTGCGTGTTTGAGAAGTAGGGGTATCGTTTGGAGAGGGGACAGCAATCGAGCGAAACTGACCATTTTTTTTAGGTGACAACTTCCCAGGAGCGAAAAGGGCAGATCCATCCAGTTACCCAATTCTTGAGAATTTTTTTTTAACAGTGGGGGATAGTTTATGACTTGGCTACTGGAAAGGGTGAGTGTTGTGCCCACGGAGGGGCAGATAAAGTGCCTATGGGGAGGATTTCGCTCTTGCTGTAGTTTATGCGGAGACCTGAGCAGAGTTTAAATTCATCAAAAATTGTTTTGATGGTGGACATGTCAGATGAGGGGTTGGTCGAGAAAATGAGGACGTCATCGGCGAAGAGTGACATGCAGAGTTCTTGGGAGCCTATTTTGATGCCGTGTAGTGGGGCGTCTAGAGTAAGGTATCGAGAGAGGGGTTCTAAGGTGATGTTAAAGAGGAGTAGGGATAGGGGGCAGCCTTGTCTCGTGCCCTTGTAGAGGCGGAATTCATCCGAGAGAAGGCCGCGGGGGAGGCGTACATGGCATGTACGAGGTGTTGGAAAGGGCCCGTAAAGCCCATTTTCGATAGGGCCAGTGATAGCCAATCGAAGCTGACATTATCGAAGTCTTTTTCCGCGTACAGAGTGATGATGGCATGGTCCCCCCCCCAGGTTGATTTTGGCTTGTTCCAGAGCCATCATCACCTTACGGATGTTCATAGTGGCTGTTCTCCCCTTCACAAAACCTGATTGGGCTGGGTGAATCAGAAAGGGAATAATGTTAGCAAGTCTGGAAGCTACTATTTTTGAGAGTATCTTAACGTCTAAATTTAGGAGTGAGATGGGTCGGTACGAACCCGGTTCTTGGGGGTCTTTGCCTTTTTTAGAAAGTAGTTTGACGATGGCCTGATTCCCAGTTGGTAAGTAGGGGCCGCCAGTCCATATACCATTATAGACTGAGAAGAGAGCGGGCTCTGTAATATTTTGTAGGGCCTTATAGAATTCTCCTGTAAACCCATCTGGGCCTGGGGCTTTAGAGGGAGCTAGGTTCCGGATGACGTTAGATATTTCCTTTAAGGAGATAGGTGCATTGAGGACTTCAAGTTGGGAGGGAGAAACCGTGGGTAGAGACAGTCTGTCTAGGAAGGATTTGGCTGTGTTCATGTCTATAGGGTCGGTGGCGTATAGCGAGGAATAGTATTGTAACATAATTTTGTTAATGTCCTGTTGTGAGGTTTTTATGTCACCTGCGGTGTCCCGAAGGGAGGTGATGTGTGTCGGGCGGAAAGGGCCTTTGCAGAGTCTTGCTAACAGTTTGCCAGCTTTGTTGCCAAATTTATGAAGGATGGCTACCATATGTGGCCTGTGTGTCCATTCAAGGGTATCTGCCCAGGTATCAAAAGCCCTTTTTGCTACTTGCCAGTGTAGCCTGTTGTCAGGGGAGTCCCTAGTATAGAGAGAGCGTTGTGCCAAGCGCAGGTTGGCACTGGCCATCTTATAATTTGCCAAAGTGTTTCTCTTGTGAGAGGCAGCATAGGATATGATTTGGCCTCTGAGGAAGGCTTTCTCAGCTTCCCAGAAAAGGTTCGGGTTGTCCGCATGGGGGGAATTGGCCTTGGAGAATTCAGACCAAGCTTTCTACATGTAGCATTGAAAGTCTGAGTTATTTTGGAGATAAGCGGGGAAACACCAAAGTTTGGGAGTAGGATGTAAGTCAGGGGTATCTAGGGAGATCGAGATGGGGGCGTGGTCAGATATGGCTATGTCGTAGATATCAGAATTCGAGATCATGGGGATAAGACTGTCAGTGCAGAAGAGGTAATCGATTCTAGTGAAGATGTTGTGAGGGTTGGAGTAAAAGGTGTAATCTCTATCTGCTGGGTGGTAAAGCCGCCAGATGTCATGCAGGTGGAGAGATTCCATAGCGGATGCGAAGTGTGTAAGATCAGATGACGTGGGTGATGAACGCATTCGTTTGGAAGAGGCTCTGTCATCTATCGGGTGCAGGATGGTGTTAAAATCTCCCCCAACTATATGTGGTAGGTGCGGAGTGCGTAGTATCCAGGAGGACATCTCATTAAGAAATTTTTTGCCGGTATTATTTGGGGCATATATGTTAGAGATCACTAGATTTCTGTTACCCAGTTTTATGTGTGTGGAGAGGAAACGTCCCTGGCTATCTGTTTCTACGGACAGTACCTCGCAGGGAAGGTTTTTGTGGATTAATATCATAACCCCTGCTTTGCGATTGAGTGCACATGAGCCTAAAACAGTACACACCCAAAGTTTTTTCATTCGGTGGAGGTCAGAGGAAGTTAGGTGGGTTTCCTGGAGCAGGGCAATATCGGTTTTTAGTCTCTTGAGGTGACGGAGAATTTTAAGTCTCTTAACGAGGGACCTAAGCCCTTTCACGTTCCAAGAGGTGACTTTCATGTGAGTAAGGTCGAAGGTAGGATATATGCCGGCAAATTGTAGACCTGAGGAGAGGAGTTGAACTGGCAATGCTAACCAGGGTGGACTGGCTATGAGGAAGGAGTTGTGGCTGAGGGTCTGGTGACTGATGGGTGACCAATAATTGGGAGAGATAAGGAGGGGTAGGAGCAAGAAATAAAAACATCACATAACAATAGAGGAACTTCTCTTTTTTCCTGCATAGAGTCACTGTGCAGGCCAGCTCCCCCTAACGTTCCAGTCTCTGTGGTGGGTGTGCGCCCTGGATGACTCGGTGTCAACGGCCGCGACGGAGGACCTCTCATGGGTGCAGGATCAGGAGGAGGCCATACAAAGTGAGGCTATAGGAGGTGAAGCAGTATATAAGGAAAAAACTGTGCCATAATAAAAAGAAACAGTCAAACTTAAACAAGCCATATACCTGAGTGGACAGGCACTGGAGGCTTTAAAAACGAGGAGCAAGCAAAATATATGCCCCTAAGGAAAACATGGTAAGGTATCAAATCTTCTCGTCAGCGGGGGTGTTACAGTGGGTAGGCCCCGAGGATCTGAAGCACTTTGGGGAACCTTTCCTTGGGCTTCGCTGGTCCAGAGGGCGATTACTTGGAGAGGCCCTGAGCGAAAATCGGAGTGAGATTCAGCACGCAGTGAACGCAGGAAGGCTTCCGCCTCAGAGGTGTCCTGAAACGAAAGCTGGTCTCCGTTGGGAGCTTTGAGGCGGAGAGTTGCGGGGAAGGCCAAGGTGAACTTCATCTGTCGCTGGTGTAGCTCTGTGCAGATGTGTTGGAATGCTTTTCTTTTTTTTTGAGACTTCTATGGAATAGTCCGTGAAGATCAGGATTTTGATTCCATTAATTTGCAAAGATCTGGTTTGCCGAAACTTTTGCAGGATGACAGACTTGTCTTGTAGTTTAGGTAATTCGCTATGATCGGGCGAGGGGTAATGCGATCACCGTAAGGGAGTGTTGGGTCCCCTATAAGGTTGCAGGCGACAGGAGGGGGGTCCGGCGGCTGTTTTTGAGCCCTTTCTTGTGCCGCGGGGCCTCAATGTGGAGCTGGGCCGGGCGGATCTGGCGGCCTATTATATTAGTCTATAATCGGACCGTAGGGGAGTGAGGGGTCCCCGATTAGGTTGCAGCCGGCAGGAGGGGGGTCGGGCAGTGATTTTAGAGCCCTGATTCAAGACGTGAAGGCCGAGACCGGGGCCTCGATTTGCGGCCGGGCCGGGTGAGTTCGTCGCGGCCTAGTAGGAAGCCGGTATCTGGAGATCGGGAGGTCCGCAGTAGAGTGGGAAACACCCGCGGAGAGCTGCCGGCGTCTAGGGGGGATCGGGCAGGTATTTTTAAGCCGATTATCAGATTGTGGTGTGGGAGCTGTGAGGAGGCTCAGCTACTCCATGCGGCGCCGGAACCGGAAGTCCCATCATTTTTATAGCACACAAAACGGGGGGGTTGGACTCAAGAAAGACCGCTATCAAAAACCCAGGAAATACAATTAACTTCCAACTTCCCGGCTTGGGCAGCATTAACCACTACCTGATTACAAAGTTACTTCTATAGCCGCGTGCACACAAGCGGAATGTCTGACAGAAAAAGTCAGACGGAAGCTTTTCATCGTATATTCCGATCGTGTGTGTGCCTCATCGGACTTTCATTTTCGAAAATTCTGAGGGACCTAGAAAGAGAACATGTTCTAAATATTTCAGACGGAACCAATTCCTATCGGGAAAACTGCTTGTCTGTATGCTGTTCCGACTGACCAAAAATGACGCATGCTCTGAAGCAAGTACAAGATGGAAGCTATTGGCTACTGGCTATTGAACGTACTTTTTTCAGTCCCGTCGTACGTGCTGTACGTCACCTCGTGCTGGACGGTCGGACTTTGGTCAGACTGTGGTTTGACAGTGTGTAGGCAAGACCGCTTGAATGGAATTCCGTCAGAGAAACCTTCGGAGTTTATTCCAACGGCAAAACCGGTCATGTGTATGCGGCATAAGAGTTTCAAAACATATATTAGGTGTAAATGAGCTGCTATAAATTTTTCAATCATTCTTCTTGCATAATAAGAAGTAAAAGTTGAAATATATAGTTTGAACTGGCAAATATGCAGCACAGATTGATGTTGACTGCATTCTTTTACCACTGCTTTCCTGCTCAGGCAGATCACATATAGTGGTCTGCGGACTTTGGAATGGAGCAGATGGTGCTGGGTCATTTCAGTGTGTAATATATTAAAGAGCCAGCCAGTACATCCACAGCTAGTACTTAAATTTTTTCAAGATGCTGGATGATTGACTTTATGGCTAGCTATCTCTTTCCTCATTCTTTGCCCCAAACGTATTGAAGTCTCACTCCTGTTAGTGAATGTGAAATCTCATTCTTCCTTCTCTACTATCTCTCTATTAGAAAATAAATAAAAAATAATAAAAACAGTAATCTATTCTGAGAGAAATAGAGAAGATGTCATGGCAGATTTCTAAATGATACTGCTATTTACCTGGCTGAGATTGGCTTCCATATGTCCTAATCACTGACCCTGCACAAGCATGCGGCAAGGACAGTCAAAACTTCTTGGTTAGTTAATTAAGCCAAGTACACACTAATGCCCCATATACACGATCGGACATTCCGACAACAAAATACATGGATTTTTTCCGACAGATGTTGGCACCAGTGTTAGTGTTTATGAACCCTTTTGCCACGTACACACGATCGGACATTCCGGCGAAATCCTGTGATTTATTTCCGACGGATGTTGGCTCAAACTTGTCTTGCTTATACACGGTCACACAAATGTTGTCGGAAATTCTGATTGTCAAGAACGCGCTGATGTACAACACGTACAACGAGCCAAGAAAAATGAAGTTCAATAGCCAGTGTGGCTTTTCTGCTTGATTCCGAGCATGCTTGGAACTTTGTGCGCCGGAATTGTGTACACACGATTGGAATTTACGACAACGGATTTTGTTGTCGGAAAATTTGAGATCCAGATTTCAAATTTTGTGTGACGGAAATTCCGATGGAAAATGTCCGATGGAGCCTACACACGGTCGGACTTTCCGTCGGAAAAACCGACCGTGTGTACGGGGCATAACAGTTTTTTTTTTTTTGCAACTCAGCGGTCTGACAGCTCTGGTTGGAGACACTGTAATAACCATGCGAGGTTAGTCCAGCGATCTCCCCTACTGAGCTGTTGCATTCTGACAGGGGGGTGGCCCCCCACCAGAACACTCCCATCAGTGCTCTCTGCCATTGGCTGGTTCTCCAGCATGCACGTCTGACAGAAGCCGACCGAATGGTTAGTTTTTATAGTGTTAAAACATTATAACAAACTATAACAGCAAACGATCAGAAATAGATATGGGCCGAACACCCCCCGGTTTGGTTTGCGGCAGAACTCTCGAGCACCGCAAAAGTTTGGGCCCAAACCACGAACCCTATTAAAGTCTATGGGACCCAAACTTGAAAAATCAAAAGTCCCCATTTTGAAGGCTTATATGCAAGTTATTGGCCATAAAGGGGTATGGAGGCCTGGGTTTTGCCATGTGGGAAATTTGCAAAAGCAAAATGTTTTTTGTTTCAAAAGATCGTTTTTAAAGGAGCAGTGATTTTAATGATGCTTAAAGTGAAACAATAAAAATGAAAAATTCCTTTAAAAAAAATGCCTGGGGATCCTGTAAAGTGGCGCATCTGTACCATGTATAGAATCTGCTGCAGCAACACTGACATTTATAAAAGAAAAAAAAAGATATTTAAATTGATTCTCCCTGCAAGCTTTCTTTATTTTGTAAACAACGGCTTGGGGAACCAGTCTGTATGATGAGGCCACAATTTAGTGCACTCAGAACAAAATTAGAGATTTTGTTGATAAATTCTAGTGTCTCTTTAGCAGACTTTGGTTGGAAATAACAAAGTTTTGCACCAAAGTGAGCAAGCCTTATTTGAAGAAGCCACATTATAGTACACTCAGGCCAAGATTAATAATTCTTTTTTAGATAAAGTTTGGTGTCTCTTTTGCAGACTTTGGATAGAAGTAACAGGTGCGGAAAAGTTGGGCTTTGGGTGTTGGTGGTGCCTTCACAATGTAACCCTATAAAGCTACTCTTGATAAAAGCAAGAATTGTCCTTGCTGTAAAAAATTGAAATGTTATGTCCCTGTCACACAGCTGGGTGTTGGTGGTGCCTTCATGCCGTAACCTTCTAAAGGCAGAATAAGCCACTCTGGCAGCTGCGGTGGACTGTGCACTAGTGTAAGCTTGGGTGATAAAGGATAAGGGGGATGAGGATGGTTTAGTAAGCTAGTCCACCACCTTCTCTGCATGCTGTGGCTGGATAGCATGGGCAACATCACTAAACAGAGACAAATGTGCCCTGTCTGAGGACAGACCACATCCACCTTTGCCTGCGGACAAAGACACTGCTGTCCCCCTCAAAGTGGCATGAAAACGTCTGCCTCTCCTTGTTGGCCTCCCAGACATGATGGGGGGGGGCTTATTACCCAAATTTAATAGAAACTGGGAAATGTGTGATTGGATGCACTTTACCGAAAGAAAAGTGATGTTTGATACACTTTAAATTGAGGACTGAGGCTGACAGGAATGTAAAAACTATAAAAAGAAAAAAAAAAAAAAAAAAAGGAGGGGGGGAACACCAGTGTCGCAGTCAGAAAAAAACTGCAGTTGACAAATTTAAAAAAAGGAGGCACTAAATCTACTGCACTAAATGTTATGTAATTATGTGTTAAACACTGCACTACACTAACACACTACACTGACACTACACTATACTCAAACTATACGGACACACTATACTCATAGTACACTATACTGACACACTATACTCACACTATACTAATACTACACTAACACTCTACACTCAGAGACACAATAAGTGAACACACTAACATTACTTTCACATGGGCGCCTCCGTCTTGCGGATTCCACTTGCTCAGCAGGGAATGAGGCGCATGACAGATCCTGTCGGCTTCGTTGTGCAGAGCGGACATGGACACAGTCCCGCTCTCCTCTATAGGGAAATTGGGTGGAAATGGACCACCTATCCCTTTTCATCCAATCCTATCTGATCCAATCCGCCAGACCAAGGGTCTCCAAACTATGGTCCTCCAATTGTTCAGGAACTACAATTCCCATCATGTCTAGTCAGGTCTGTGAATGTCAGAGTTTTACAATGCCTCATGGGATGTTTAGTTCCACAACAGGGATCTAGTTGGGAACTAGTTGGGAGCTAGTTGGGAGATCCCTGCACCAGACGGATGGAAAATAGAACCACCTTCTGTCTGGATTTTGCAGACAGGATCGGATCAGATGGTGGACATGTGTCTGCTAACATTGACCGTTCCATAGGGGAGACTAGAGGGCATGATCAGGTCCACCTAAAAAACTGACAGGTGGACCTGATCGAAAAACCTGTGTGAAAGGACCCTAACTTTCCAGTAGCAAACTGAACCCTGCTATTTCTATCTCCACTCCAACACACTGAAAAAGCTTCCTGTGGGAAGGAACCTTTTATAACGTGCGGTGAAATTATGAGGAATGAGCAGTGATTGGATAAAGTCATCATCACTTTGTGCAATCAGGGCTCTGAGATTTCTCTGTGCCCTAATTGACTTCATCCAATAACCAATAACAAGTGAATCACTAGAGATAGCCAAGGCGCTACCATGTGAGCTAAAGCTTAAATAACTACCCAAATAACTACACTCACACCAAATTATCCCTTATTCGCTCACTTACTGAGCAACATTCCCCAGGTTATATATAAGCCCTAAATAAAAAAGAGAGAGAGGAAAACACAGTAAATCCAGTTCATTAAGCATCTGCTGAAGAGGGAAGATGGTAGGAATAATCAAAGATACAAACACGAGGCCACTGAATGACACTTTTTCCTGCCATAGAAGGGGAGACCAATCACAGGTAAATGGAGAATCTTCTTTCCCCAGGTACAGCCACCTTTAGCACCTCTTGCCCAGCAACAATTTGGCCTTGTGACCAGCAGGGGTGTTGCTAGGTCTACAAAAGATCTGGGGCTAGAGCCCATAGCAGTGAAGTAAAGAAAGCCATACGCTTGGGCGGGCATACACATGTATATAATATATACGTGTGTGTATGTATGTATATATATATATATATATATATATATATATATATATATTATAAAATATCATTACATATCTGAGTGTGGATCCCCCCCTTACACCAGGGTCCCCAGAGAGCCCACCCACTTACATCAGGGTCCCCAGAGCCCCCCTCATTACATCAGGGCCCCTAGAGAGCCTCCCTCCTTACATCAGGGCCCCTGAGAGCCTCCCTACTTACATCAGGGTCCCCAGAGAGCCCCCGGGCTCCGGAGTGCGCTATATAAAGAATGCAGGACTCAGCTGTGCCCATCAATGCAGCCTCACATGCAACCCCCCTCCCCCCACTGTAGTATCCTCTGTCCCCTGCACCCCCCTTACTGTAGTGTCCTCTGTTCCCTGCACCCCCCCACTGTAGTATCCTCTGTCCCTTGCACCTCCCACCCCCACTGTAGTGTCCTCTGTCCCCTGCACCCCCACTGTAGTGTCCTCTGCCCCCTGTACCCCCCCACTGTAGTGCCCTCTGTCCTCTGCACCCCATCCACACACACTGTGTAGGTAGAACTCTCCTACCTTACACAGGTCTACAGCACAGCAGAGCAGCAAAGATCGACATCACAGGGCTGGATGGGGGCGGGAACTACTGAAATTCACTTTTCACATTAATAGGCTGGTGATTGGTTGCTAGGATTGCCTGACAACCAATCACCTGCTGTTTAATGTAAAAAGTTAACTCCAGCAGTTCCCGCCCCCATCCAGCCCAGTGATACTGGCCGCTTGCAGTCCAATGAAGAGGACAGCAGCAAAAATGTCCATAGGCCGGGTGCCCGCATTCAGAATGTCCGCGGGTCGGGGGTGGCCCGAGGGCCGCAGGTTGCCAATCCCTACCCAAGAGACTCGGGGCTATGGGGCCCAGATTCGTGTCTATAGCCCCAGTAGCCACCCCCTAGTGACGCCACTGGTGACCAGCAAGAACAAATGAAGGCACAAGAATTGCAAAGCGGGAGGTAAATTCTTCACATAAAATGTAATTAATTAATATAAGGGTATGAATACATTCTGGAGTAAAGAAGGACTGAGGGAGGTAGCTAGTTTTACTAGATCACAATGTTAGCACCGAGACCTATGTATTCTCGGTAACAATGTAATATTCAGTTGCCGGCTGTAAGAGGCCTTGAATTACCCTACACAAGTTTGGAAGTAGCTGAATATGGACAATATTTTAACATGCTCTTTCCACTTGTGATCAGATTGGTACAGCAAGTACTACCAACACACAAAAAAAGCTTCCCACACACCGCAGTTTCCAGAATTAAGCAAAATAAGAATTTGTAGTTATATTTTCCAAAACCAGGCAAAGAAAAAAAATCTGGAACTGTCAATAAAATATTTCATTGTTTTAGGGTTATATAGCAAAAAAATAAACTTTTATGCTGACTCATAAATGTTTCTGTGTACAATTATACAAATTATATGCTTCTTTTCTAATAAATAGGGTCCTTAATGTATTGAAACATTTCAAGTATGTGATTTGCATTCCAGAGATAAGTATAGGTTACAAGCTACAGCCTATTGCTATGGGACTTATTTATCCATCTTTATAGTAAGGGAAACGTCTTAAATGACTCATAAAACTGAGATTTTTTTTTCAAAAAATAAAAGTAATGAGGATTACTATTAAAGCTTAACTCCAGCCATTTTTTCAGTATTTGATAGAATATGGGAATAGGTAAAATCTCAGTTTCTTATTTCTGTGAAGAGAAGAGATTTCTGCTTATTTCCTACTCTTGTGCAGTGCTAGGACAAGGTCCTCTCTCACCCAAGTCCCAAAATGAGCATCATCCACACCACCGCTTTAATTTAGCACTTCAAAAACTAATGTAAATGTAAATGTATACATACACTGTGGGGGTTATTTACTAAAACTAGAGAGTGCAAAATCTGGTGCAACTGAAGTTGAAGTTAAAAGCTGATTGGCTATCATGCACAGCTGCACCAGATTCTGAGTGCACCAGTTTTAGTAAATCTACCCCTATATTACCAAAAGTATTGGGATGCCTGCCTTTACACACACACACAAACTTTATTGGCATCCCAGTCTTAGTCCATAGGGTTCAATATTGAGTCGGCCCACCATTTGCAGCTATAACAGGTTCAACATTTCTGGGAAGGCTGTCCACAAGGTTTAGGAGTGTGTCCATGGGAATGTTTGACCATTCTTCCAGAAGCACATTTGTGAGGTCAGGCACTGATGTTGGACAAGAAGGCCTGGCTCGCAGTTTCCGCTCCCAATTCAACCCAAAGGTGTTCTATCGGGTTGATTTCAGGACTCTGTGCAGGCCAGTCAAGTTCCTCCACCCAAACTCACTCATCCAGGTCTTTATGGACCTTGCTTTGTGCACTGGTGCACAGTCATGCAGGAACAGGAAGGTGCTATCCCCAAACTGATCCCACAAAGTTGGGAGAATGAAATTGTCCAAAATGTCTTGGTATGCTTACGTCTTAACAGTTCTCTTCACTGGAACTTAAGTGCCCACCCCAACCCCTGAAAAACAACCCCACACCCTAACCCCCCTCCACCAAATAATTTGGACAAGTGCACAAAGCAAGGTCCATAAAGACATGGATGAGCGAGTTTGGGGTGGAGAAACTTGACTTGTGCCAATGGTAAAGCATGGTGGCAGTGCAATCATGGTTTGGGCAGCCATATCTTGGTATTCTGCAGGCCCCATCATCACCTTAAAAGGTAGAGTGACTGCTAGCCACTATGTACAAGTTTTTGGTCGACCATGTGCACCCCATGGTGCAGACATTGTTTCCCGAAGGCAGCATCATTTACCAAAAAGATAATGCTCCAATTCACACAGCTGGTGTTGTCAAATTGTGGCTGAACGAGCATGTGGACAAAGTCTCGTATCTTCTGTGAGTATTGCAGTCGCCAGACCTAAATATCATAGAGCCGCACCAAGCACACGGCATACTATTTAAGCATAGGAGGTGTAGCAAGATGGACACCCCAGTAAACGTCTGATGATGAAACGCGTAGGTCGGGACTTACGAACGTCTTGCGTCACCTCCGGCTAGACGAACACAGGCTGTTCATGACGGAATTTACTCTTTCTTTCATGCTTAAACTTACCTTGTAAAATGTGAGTACAATATTTTATTATGTTATAATAAAGCTTCTCCATACGGTTTTACACTATGGGCATTCCTCCTCTCTTTTATGATGAACATATGTAAATCGATAAACAACATTTAAAGCACAGACCGGAGACATCCAGAGTTGCTACACAGTGGCAAATACTGTGACTGCTCGGACCCCTGCAGGGGTAAGATTATCTGGTGGGTGCAAGCATAATAAGAGCACGTTTTAGAGGCACCATCACCAAGCCAGCACCTAGATAAGAAGTTTCTCACACAATATTGTATTCCAAAGAGGAGTCATCCCTTTGAACCATATAAAAAAACTTTTGAAAGAAACAGAATTTTCTTTTCCAATAAGCACTGGTTTTTAGCACACAAGTCACTTTATTATATTTTAAGCACAAGTCACTTTGTAGTATACTAGCACTTTCTTGGTTTTAAGCACTATTTGCACTTTGTTACTTACTTATACAACGATATGTAATATAGGATTGCGGCGTTTTATTTACAGGACTAGCACTTTATATTTTTAACTAAATGTTTAAACAGAATAACCCACACCAAGTTTGGGCAAAATCAAGCACAGGAGCACAGACAGGATCATATATACAAAAAAAAATAACATTTTTTATTGGTAAATAACTGCCAGAGACTGTAACACAAATCAAACAAATTTGGATTTCAGGGGCCAAAAAACAAAAGTTAGGTCCTACACATCCCAATTTTCATTTTATTTATTCACGTACTTGGCTTTGAAACATATTTTGTCAATAAGTTACTATTTATCTTCAGCACAACACTGGAATTTTTATTCACATGTTTTCGCTATTTAAACACATCACTTTGCCTTTACATGGAAGTAAGGAGACCACACAAAGCACAAAGGTGGTTCATCGCAAAAAAAAATTAAACTCCACTAGAGCAGCGCCATATCTACACCTGTTTTCTATATAGACTATCGGGTAACTTAGGGTTATAGAAAAAGGCTGTGACTAAGGAAGCCTCAGATTGGAGGGGGTTGCTACGATTCAATTGTTTCCATATGGAACGCAGCAGGTTCATAGTATGTAATAGGGAAGTGGAAGGGACATTGGCGTTTGTGTTCCACAATCAATTGTTTGGGTGGATGGTGGCTATCCATAATTTGTCCATTTGGGTCCATCGATTGTAGGCTGGAATGGTAAACCAGGATGCGATTGCTCTCAACTGGGTAGCATGGTAGTAGTGGAGGAGGTTTGGGAAAGCTAAACCCCTCTTGTTCCGGGAGGCATAGAGTATCGAGTGAGCTACGCTTGTAGTTCCATGTAAAATTTAAAAGATCTGTCTGGAGCTTTCTAAGCTGTACCAATGGGATGGGCACTGGGAGGGTCATAAATCATAACAGTATTTTAGGTAGTATGGTCATTTTGATTGAGGCTATACGTCCAAACCAAGAAATTGGATAGTGTCTCCATTTGGACAGGAGAGACCTGATTTGCGCGAACAGGGGTCTGAAGTTTGCATCGTATAAAGACTTGTATCGGGGAGTGAGGTATACTCCCAGATACTTAATGGCATGGGTCTTCCAGGCATAGGGAAAATTTTCAGAGAGATGATGCACTTCCAGTGGGTGGATGTTAATTGGCAGGGCTTCCGATTTAGCGCCATTTATTTATTATCCTGACAGGGAACCAAATTTCTCCAGGAGCCTATGGAGATTGGGGAGGGTCGTGCGTGTTCGCGTCAGGGTCAGGAGTATGTCATCTGCAAATAGTGAAACTTTAAATTTGCGTCCCCTAACCATAAAACCCACTAATGTTGGTGTCCTGTTTGATCTGGGCTGCCAGGGGTTCAATACACAGGGCGAAGAGCAATGGGGAGAGCGGGCACCCCTGTCTCATCCCATTCGAGATGGGAAAAGGAGGAGACGCCACAAAAGGCATTTTGATAGAGGTGAATGGAGTTGCATAGAGGTGTCTAATCAACCGGAGGAATGGCCCCCAGAAGCCCAGAGAAGGGTTGAGAACAATATGGCCAGCTGAGCCTATCAAAGACTATGGGTCTATAGTTCCCACACAGTGTGTGGTCCTTATCAGGTTTGGGTATTAATGTCAAATGGGAAGGGGCGTGGCAAAGCTCATGGAGGAGTGAGAAGTGTATCTCCGGAGCTCCCACACACACCGGACGAAAAGAGGCTCTCAGCGCTTACAGAGCTCAGCTGACAGGTCGGTGATGGGGAAGAGAGGTGGGGGAGAAGGACGCCACACTCCGACACACAAACCGAGGGGGAAATAGACCGATTTTTCATACATTTGGGACAAAATCAGCACGGCCCCCCCCAAATCCAAGATGGCGCCGACCCGCTCCTCAGGCACACATGCGGCCTCACAAGGAGCCACATCACAGCGCTCCACACCACATATGACAACCAGGCAGCGTGCTAGATCCCCTCCAGACTCAGAGAATGAATCTGTGCGCTCTGCATGTCACTCCCCAACATCAAACCGGTCTTTTAGTGGATGGGACATGGAAGCTTACATTAAGGCTCTCCCCACCAGACATGATTTTGAGGCATGTGTTCAGAGACTTGAACGCTCTTACAAGCAGGAGATCTCTGAGCTACGCAAAGATGTCACAAGCAGGCTGGAAGATGTAGAACAAACTGTAGAAGAGACTGTCTCTACACTACAGGCACATGAAATCATCTTGCAGGAGCACACATTACAAATACAACAATTGATCTATCACCAAGATGACCAAGAAAACCAAGCCAGACGTAACAATATACGTATACGCGGCCTCCCAAAGTCTGTGGAAACTAAAGATCTGGCCCCTGCAGTCATCGCCATATTCAATAACCTGCTCCAAAAAGATAAAGAATCTCCCTTGGAACTTGATTGTGTACACAGAGCCCTCGGCCCTAAAAATCCAAACCTTTAACACCCCAGGGACGTGATCTGCAGAGTCCACTTTTATGCGGTTAAAGATGCTATTATGCAGCTCGCACCCAAGATGCCATATACTTTAATGATGCTACTGTGACTTTATTACCAGATATCTCTAAGCTGACCCTGGATATGCGACGTGCTTTGAAACCCCTTACAGGAGCTCTTCAGGCAAAACATATTAAATACCGCTGGGGTTTCCCATTCAACCTTTTCGCATCTCATGAAGGACGGTCAGCGACATTTCACACTTTGGGTGATCTCCCAAAATTTCTCGGGACTTTTGAACTACCCCAGATCTCCATCCCGGATTGGCCAATCCATGCAGCGACTCCTGGATTTCTGATCGCATCCAACTGGCAAAAGCACTCTAGGAAGAACAAACGCTCAAAGTCTGACTTTCCCAAAACAACAGATGGATGAACCCTCGCCGCAGATTATCTGATTAACCATTTTTTCCTTCACAGGCACTTCGCCGATGAAGCGGTCCTGGTTTTGTAGTTACAGCATTGTTGAGACATTAAACTTTTATTTGTTCTTCCCATATATAGGTTTTGTCTAGAGATCTTACAAAATGGACCTTTTTCATTTGATGGAGATCCCTACTTTATGCTGTGATTTCCTACTTTGTTTCGGGTCCCCCCCCGGACCCCCTCCACCCCTCCCCTCACTTCTCTATGTTGTAATGTTATTTTTACAATGTTGACTCTGCAAGCAGTCAGGTTATTGAATTTCACTTCTTTTTTTTTTTTTTTTTTTTTTTTTTTTTTTTTTAATTCTTTATTTATATTTTCAAAATACAAAAATCCATATATTGACATACATATAAATAAAATCCATCTTTAATGACCCCCAACTTAAGAGAGAAACAAAAAGAACAAAAAAAAAAAAACAAATACCCACCCCCCTCCCTTCCCAGACCTGCTGAGTTACAGTAATATAATTCAATAACCTAATTCCCTCACCTAGTTCCCTTGTTTTATACCCGTTTAACGTTTAGCCAGTAATCTCCTCCACATAGCTCCAGGTACCCTTATACCTTCGCCACCCTGCCCATTTATCTTTTGGTTCAGTCCCCTCCTCAAACTCTGCTTCGGCACCCTCCTCACTCTCCATTAAATAAATTTCATTGACAGAGAGCAACCATTCACAAATTTTAGGGCTCTCAGGCTCCATCCATTTTTTGGGAATCTGACTCTTGGCAGTATCCAACAAAATGGGAACTATCGATGTTTTATATTGCTTGATTGCCTCCTCAGTCCCATGGAATAAACAGATCCATGGGTCTTCTTGGATCGTCTTATTAGTAATTTCTTTTATTAGGTGTATAATTTTCTTCCAATACACTTTAATGGTGGGACACTCCCACCATATATGGGCCATTGTGCCAATATTTTTACACCCTCTCCAACATTCCCCCGATTTCTCCGGTTGGAATCTGCTAAGTTTGTCTGGGGTCGCATACCACCCTGCCAAGCACTTGAAATTTGTTTCCGTCATCCTCGTGCTCACTGAGGAGGTATGCAGCATTTTCAGGATTTTCCCTATCACGTGATTACTACATTGTGTCCCCAATTCCCTTTCCCATTTCCTGATGTAGGGAGGCACATCCAGCTCCTCACTAGTCATTAAAATTTTATACAGCCGAGAAATGATATTTCTGGATTCCTTTCTCAAACAAAGCTGCTCAAACGGCCTATAATCTTCTTCGCCTCTGAGTGGTTTCTGAAGATTCTTTACAAACTGTGTCAGCTGGATGTACCGCCACTCATCAATCTTCATTAAATCTGTCTCAGTTTTCAAATCGTGAAATGTGCGAATTTTCCCTTCTTTAATTACGTCTTTTAATTGTGTATTAACGTTCTTAATCCAATTCCCCCCCACCTCCCTCATCCCGGGTTCAAAGAATCTATTATCCCTCAAATAAATCAGAGGAGAATTATAACTCCATTTATTTTGAGTGTGAATCTGATCCCATAATTTTAGTGTATTAAGTGTTATATCCGATGTGTTTGTGCTAAGTGCTCTGTATTTTGGGGGATTCCATATAGTGTGCCCTAAGTGTGTGCTACTTAAACTATGTTCGATATTAACCCATCTTTTTTCTGATGTCGACTTTGACCAGTCCATCACCCGTGAAAGCATCACTGATTTATAATATTTACTAAAGTCCGGTAGGGCAAGCCCACCCTGTTTTTTACCCCTAATCAGGACCTTATATGCTATTCGTGACTTTTTATTACCCCAGACAAACTTTGCCATTAGGCCTCGCAAGGCTCTCAAATATGGCTGTGGTAGGGAAATTGGAAGCATCTGAAATTTATAGAGGATTTTCGGGGCCAACACCATTTTTATTGTATTTACGCGGCCAAACAGAGAGAGTGGTCGTGTGGACATTTTTTGTATTTCTTGCTTAATTAAATTCAATAAGGGTATATAGTTAATTGAATACAATTTCTTCAGAGAGTTGGATAGTTTAACTCCTAAATATTTTATCTCCCTTCTCCAGGGGAAGTGGAATTCCCCTGAAAGTTTTTCTTCTTCCTGTTTGTCTATGTTAATATTTAAGATTTCAGACTTGCTGAGATTTACCTTAAAATTTGAGATGTCACCATATCTTTTTAAAATCTGCAGCAAGTTTGGAATCGATATCCGGGGATTCGTAATATAGAAAAGGACATCATCGGCATACGCCGCTAGCTTATGTTCCTCGGTTCCTATCCTTATCCCACTACAGTCTGGGTTTTTTCGGATAGTCGCCAGCAAGGGTTCCAAGGTTAAGATAAATAATAGGGGAGACAATGGACACCCTTGCCTAGTTCCATTCTCCATCTTAAATGGCCTTGAGAGGACCCCGTTAACCTTAACGGATGTTGGCGGGTGATTATACAACATTCTGACCCAAGCAATAAATCTTGGGCCAACTCCCAGATATTCCAATGTTTTAATCATGAGTCCCCAGTCTACCCTGTCGAACGCTTTTTCGGCATCCATTGACAGGAATAGAGCTGGGGACCCACCAGACTTGGCAGACTCGAGGAGGAGAAGCGAGCGAACTCCATTGTCCCTCCCCTCTCTACCCGGGACAAACCCCACTTGGTCTGGGTGTACCAGAGTCGTCATTTTGTCCTTCAGCCTGCCCGCCAAGACCTTAGCGTATAATTTGGTATCCGCGTTTAGAAGGGCAATAGGCCTATAGCTGGAGCACAACATATTATTTTTTCCCTCTTTTAGTATCAGGGTAATAGTTGCGGACAAGGAATGCTCCCCCATCACACTTTTGGTACCTAGATCATTCCAGCAATGGCAGAGCTTTGGCACCAAGGTTTCTTTATATTTATTTAAAAAAAAAGTAGTGAACCCGTCTGGGCCCGGGCTCTTTGCTGCTGGAGAATCCTTTAGTGCGGAGTAAATTTCAGCTTCAGTTATAGGTCTATCCATGTCTGTCCTGTCTCCTTCTGCCAGCCTTGTCAGCCCTGCTTCACTTAGGAATTCCTCGACCCTCCTACCCTTTGTCTGCTCTAGATGTCCCTTTTGACCTACTGTATAGAGTGCCTCATAATATTTCCTGAACTCTTCTGCTATACCTTTAGTTGTGAATACTGTCTCACCCTTTTTATTTTGGACTTTTTCGATGAAGTTTAGGTCTCTCTTACTTTTTAATAGCCTTGCAAGGTGCTTACTTGACTTGTTTCCCCAAAAATACCTGTCTCTTTTTATTTTATTTAATGACCTCCTCGAATCCTGGTCCAGAAAATCCCTTAACTCCTCCCTTTTGATGGTCAACTGGTGGAAGCTATCCCGATGGTGTCCCTTATGTTTTTTATGTTGTTGTTCCAGTGAATGTATTTCCTCTATAAGTTGTTCCCTTCTTTTTGATCTCTCTTTTTTTTCCTTTGCCCCAATGGATATAAGGATCCCTCTAATATATGCCTTAAAGGCCTCCCACAGTATAGAGGATGCTATTTCTCCTCTTTCATTAGCCTTAAAAAAAAAATCGATCTCTTTCTGTACTAATTCTGCCGTGTTATCATCTTTTAATAAACTTTCATTTAATTTCCATGAGAATGGTTGTCGATGAGGCCCCGGTAGCCTGATCCTCATTGAAATCGGCGCATGGTCCGAAAGCGTGGTAATCCCTATTCTGGTTTCCTCCACCAAATCCAATAAACTATGGTCAGCCATGATGTAATCTAATCTTGAGTACGTCCCGTGCACAGGGGAGAAGAAGGTGTAGTCTTTTACCTTTGCATGCTGCACTCTCCACACATCCATAATGTGGCATTGGTGCAGCTTACGCCCGATTTTCTTTAGTTGAACCCCGCTTGTCCCCTGTGCCCGGGACGTACTATCCAGAACAGGATTAAGACAAAAATTAAAGTCTCCTGCCAAAACTACCTCCCCTGTTTTAAACTCCCTCAGATTGTCCAACACCTGCTTCAAGAAAACAGTTGGATTTTTGTTCGGGCAATACACATTGGCTAAAGTCATTACTTTACCGCCCAGCTTACCCTTCAGAAACAGAAAACGTCCCTCCGGGTCAGCCAATCTGTTAATAAGGGTGAAATTAACCGACCTTGAGAAGCCAATTGCAACTCCCTTAGCTCTCCTTGTGGGAGAATCACTATAGTACCAGACCGGTAAAGCTGAGGAGTATAACCTAATGTTTGTATCCTGGGCAAGGTGAGTCTCCTGGAGGAATACCACATTCGCTCTATAATGATGCAACTCTTTTAACACTTTGTGCCTCTTCACCGGGGAGTTCAGGCCCTTCACATTATAAGAAAAAAAGTTTAACTCCATAATTTTTTCTGATCTATTGGGGGGTTTTGTCTACCTACCACCACCAGCTTTACAAGGGAAATTTGTTCACATCCCAGCAGGGTCCCTACCCACCCATCCCCTCCCTCCCCAAGCCCCCCCCCCCCCCTCCCCAAGCCCTCCCCCCCCATGCCCTCCCCCGCCCCCCCACAAAACCCCTTCCCCAAACCTTCCCCCACCCCCTCCCACCCCCTCCGGCCTAAAACTGGCCCTGCGCCCGACAACATGGATCTCGGCTGATCCCATGCCGCACGCTTCCATACCCTGGGTGCGGCTCTACCTACGGCAACCGGTGCCCCCCCACTCCGCCACAAACGGCGCGGTGGGGGGGGGAAAAGGGGCCGGGGCGGGCATTCCGAACCACACATCGTCCTACCCCGTAACCCCCCACACCTGCATCACATTCTGCCAGTATTAGTCCCCCCCGCCCCCCCCCGGACCCCACCCCCCTCCCCAAGCCATATTGATTATTAAGAACTGAGAGAGATACAAGCCCTGTGCCAATAATCACCCCAGTCCAAAACATTCTCCTCTGTACAAAAAAAAAAAAAAAAAAAAAAAAAAGAGACGCAGTCCCTCTTTCCCTTTAGCTTGGTATGTCCGGAACTGGAATGCCCAACTTTTCGCAGAAGTCCTGTAGGTTTTACAGGGGCCTCAGTCTAATCGATCTTCCTTCTTTCATGACTCCTAGGGAAGAGGGAAATCCCCAACTGTACTTTATGTTAGACTTTCTTAATTGATCAAGCAGCGGTCTTAGCTGCCTTCTCCATGCCAGGGTCCCAGCTGATAGATCCGAAAAAATTTGTAATTCCGTATTCTCAAAACATACTGGGGAAGTCCCTCGAAGACCCCTCCAGATCTTCTCCTTTTCTTCATATGAGTGGAATTTGATGATTACGTCTCTAGGTACCTCCTTCCTCAAATTTGGGGGCTTTCTGATTCTATGTACTCTGTCGATCTTTAGTACTTCTTCTTCCCTTCTACCCAACATTGGGTTAAAGATTTTTTTCATTTTGATCGTCAGATCTTCATTCGTTTGTTCAGGTAAAGATCTAATCCGCAGATTTTGGCGGCGGCTCTGATTTTCCTGCTCTTCAACTTTGTGTAACAGGGTGCAATAGTCGCTCTGCATCTTCTTCATCTGCGACTTTAAATCTAGTATTTCTTTAGCCTGAATTCCTGATGCTTCTTCTGCCTCCTCGACTCTTTGCAGCAGGTGGCCCATGTCAGAGCGTACATTCAGTATCTCTGACTTTATAGAGTTTTCTAACTTGGAAAACATTTCAAGCATTTCAGGCTTGGTGGGTATTAACGCAAAATTTCTCTGCTCCTCCATCATACTGCGATCAAGCGATCTGAGGTGTTCTGGGTCGTCCCTGATATTCTCCCCCGTTTCCCCCTTTTGTTTCGCCAGGTCTTTCTTTTTCTCTTTTGTCCCTGTTTGTTTCTTGTCCAGTCCAGGGCTCTTTGCGCTAACGTCTTTAAGATATTTCTGTATTGTGCTAGAATTTAGGCTTTCTCTTGGGGTCTTGGGTTCAGCTGCTTTTTGTGATCGACCTTTCATATTACCTCCTTTTTCTTATACCCCCACCTCTTTATTTGCCCCGCACTGCTGCTTGCGTTTTAATCAGGGGGGCTCAAGTGGCAGATTTTCCCCCTAGGCCCCCTAAAAACCAGGGGGGCAACGCTGTTGTAGTAGTATGATCTTGTTAAAGGATCTATCACAGAACGCTTGCAAGTGTTATATTAGGAAGTGATTAGTGAGTTTCCATCACAATGACCATCTCAGTCTCTTTTAACTTGCCCAACACAGGTAGAGAGGCAGATACACACTCAAGGAGAAAAAAAAAAAAAAAAAAAAAAAAAAAAAAGGGGTCTCTCTTTCCTCTTCTCCCTTAAAGTGCTATACCAAAGTACCAAACAGTCAGTGAGGATCATTTATCTATGGCAGTCTCTTGTGGGGTCTCTGGATAGCTTTAAATAGACTTAATAACTTTCAGAAGCATAAAACTGCAGTTCTTTGAGGTAAGAGAGGGTTAATTTTCATACCTTGAGATGAGTCATTATCTTATCTCCATACCGTCCATGCTGTTCTAGGAAACAAACTTGTTTTCTGCAGGCTGCTGTGCTTAGCTGATAGTTGCTCCGTGTCAGGGCGTCCAAGTTCGCCTAAGGCATAGGCTGTTCACCCCCTCTTCCTCAGTTACTCTTATCTTGTCTTTGCTCGGGCTGATATCAGCTCCGGATGGCTTATGAATGGCTTAAGGGGAGTGAGACGGGCTGCAGGGGGGGGATCTCACAAGGGGAGAGACGTTCTCCCAGCTACACAGGGACAAGCTTCCCACATGGAGGGATCGTTAGCCTCCAGCTTCTCACAGCGGCTGCAGTAGCTCTGAAGTGATGCAGAGTGAGGTGGTCTATCCCAGGGCTTCCTCTGTCAAACCCTCTGCAGGCTCTCACCCTGCACTGCGTCCTTACTGCTCGGTCCGGTCATCCCTCCTCAGCTCCCACACACCAGCCCCGCAGGCAGGCCCCTCCCCACGCTCTGACGTGTCACGTCAGCATCCTCCCTGAGGAATCTTGAATTTCACTTCTAAGTTTTGTCCGGCTGGACAATTCACTATAGTTTAGTGAAATGCATACAGCTATGCAGGGTCCTGAGTTGCTAAAGTTATAAAAGAATTCAATTTTTTCCTTTTTTGTCTTAGCTGCCCGGAGTGTGCGGGCCCCTCTGTGGACTGACCACTACCCCCCACACAGGGTTTTCAGCGCCCGTAGTGGCATTAGCTGAACTTTTGAACACAATGTTCTTTATGCAGCCTCTGAGGCCTAGGTTTTTCTATCTTTTCTTTTCTGCCTGTTTTTCTCTCTCCTTCTTCACTTACACTTATCCTACAACTCAACACCAATGGAGGTTGCTCTGATATCTCTTGTTACCCTTCCCCCACCCACCTCGAGACAGCGAGCCTCTCCCATGTTAAATTATGCCTAAATACCAAATCCCCTTCCCCATGGCAGTACAGACCCCCCTGAAAGTCTCCTCTTTAAATTGTAGGGGCTTTAACACCCCAGAGAAAGGGAGGCAAATACTATACCACTTTCACAAAATCCGTACCCAAATTCTACTTCTCCAGGAAACCCATTTTAGGTCTGACACGATTCCGCATCTCCTCCATAAACAATATCCCACTTGGTTTCATAGTACCAACCCCTCGGCGAAATCCAAGGGGGTTTCTATCGCATTCCATGTTTCGTTCACACCAGATGTGCTAGATACCCTTATTGATCCACTAGGGAGATATGTTTTTCTAAAACTTTCATATATGAATATGATCTATACTATAATCAATGTTTACTCTCCAAACCAGGATCAACTGCAATTCCTCTCTGCAGTGTCGAATCGTTTGAAAAGATTTAGCACGACCAACATGATCCTGGGAGGAGACCTCAACGCCGCCTTGATACTACGCCTGGACACCTCAACGGGTAAGTCCTCAATTTCCCCGGCTTCCCTGACCAAAATACGTACACTCCTTTCAGACTTATCTCTAGTAGACGTGTGGAGGATGCTACACCCCACCACTAAAGATTTCACATATTACTTGCCGGCACACTCCAACTACAGCAGACTAGATTACATCTTTATCTTCCAATCCTTACTAGACTTTTCCCCCAACGCTTCAATAGGCCTCACTCTGTGGTCTGACCATGCCCCCATACATATGGGCTTGGGAAGTATACTCACACAAAAAAAGAGAGCCACATGGATATTAAACGACAACTTGCTCTCGGACTTGGTATGCACCCGGGACATCACACAAACCATTAAGCACTTTGTCTCAGACCATGCCCATGATGACACCAACCCACTTATGAAATGGGAAGGCCTCAAATGCGTCCTTAGAGGTAAACTTATCCAGCACGGCTCCAGAATAAAACGTGCACGAACAGCAGACATCGCACGCCTCCTGTCCTTAATAGCCACCTTAGAGGAGGCACATAAACGATTCCCCGATGACAAACTACAACTAGAACTCACTAATGCCTAATCACTGGTGGCGAGAGATAAAGGGCGATTACTCACAAGCCAACCAGTGTGGTAGACATCTTGCACAGACTCTTCAACCCAAACAGACCTGGAAGTCTATCCCCTGTATTAACTCTCCCAACAATCGTAAAAAATAAATAACTCTTCCATAGCCGAAGAATTTCGTCAATACTATACCACTCTATATAACCTACCTCCCCAAGCACCACCACCCATGCCCCAAACAGGTCCCCTGAATCAAAACCTGCCCTCATACATTCAGGAAACTGCACTCCCAACTATTCCGGCCTCTGAAGCAGAGGACTTGGAATCCCCCTGACTGACTCTGACTTCCAATCTGCCATAAAAAACCTAAAGAATGATAAAAGCCCAGGACCAGATGGGTTCTCTTCACATTTTTATAAGACGTTTGCTCCTTTGCTATCTCCCCTGATGGCCAAAGCATTCAATGCCATAGATGAGAACTTATCTCCCTTCCCCACTAATTATAGACCGATATCACTATTAAATATAGACCTTAAATTATATGCTAAGATCCTAGCAAACCGTATATCGCCTCTTTTGCCAAATCTAATACATAGAGATCAAGTGGGTTTTGTCCCTGGACGTGAAGCCAGGGACAATACCACCAAAACCATCCACCTCTTGGCATTTGCCCAACGTAACCACATACCGACCTGCCTTCTCTCTTGTGACACGGAGAAGGCTTTTGACAGGGTCAGCTGGCCCTTTCTCCAAGCCACCCTTTCCCAAATAGGACTAAAACCTAGAATGATTGTGCGCATCATGTCCCTATACTCCAGTCCTTCAGCCACAATTTTAGTTAATGGAATCCAATCAGAGAAACTCACTATCTCAAATGGCACGAGACAGAGATGTCCCCTTTCTCCTCTCCTATTTGCCCTAGTAATTGAACAACCTAGCCCAAGCTATTAGAGCAAACCCTGATATACGAGGCATACAGACCCCGTCCTCACAATGCAAACTTTCCCTTTACGCAGACGACCTGCTTCTCTACGTAACTCACCCCCATATTAGTATACCATCAATACTTACTGAAGTCAACCGGTTTGGAGGTTTCAGTAATTATAAACTGAATATCTCTAAAACGGAAGCACTGAATATCTCCTTAAAACAGTCAACCCTATCCTCTCTTAGGGCCAACTTCTCATTTCAATTGCAAACAAAATCAATTTCATATCTGGGTACGGCCATTCCAAGCCACACTTCGGAAATATACGCTCTAAACTACAGTCCACTTCTCACAAAACTCAGACGTCTCACAGAAAGCCGAGGGGACTTGCCAATATCCTGGTTTGGTCGTATGAATGTGTTGAAAATGGACATACTCCCTAAACTACTGTATTTATTTCAAGACCTCCCAATTGCTCTACCATCCGCCTTCTTCCGCACTCTCCGTTCCATGGCCATACGATTCGTATGGAGGGGAAATCATCCCAGACTGAAACATAAACTTTTATGTGCACCCACCTCTAAGGGTGAAATCTACCACACCGCGACAGTGGTCTCCCATATCCTGGAATGGTTCCCCCACCCACTACTTAAAGCCTCCACTTTGGTGGAACAAGACTCCAATTGACCTCCGGGCCCTGCCATGGGGTTATGAACGTACCCATAAATCTCTTACTAAGCTGTCCCCTCTGAGCAGAGATGCCCTGATAAACTGGTACCGTAGGAAAGAAAGCTATTCGCTTTCCTCTGAACCAAGTCCCCTCACTCCTCTATTTGACAACCCAGCCCTCCCTGAAGGAGGTTCAATTCAAATCATAGATAATTATATCAGAACTGCTTGGCCCACAGCATGACAATTTGTTAATAGCACACATGGCACTTTCACGTCAGAATTAAACACCACATCCTCCAATTTGACGTGGTTAACACGTCTACACCTGACAGCCTACTGCAAAAAATTACACAACTCCAAACAGATCCACAGACTTTTGACTGGCTTTGAACAACTGTGCACACTATCGGAGACTCCCCGTCATGCCCTATCACTGATATACAAACTGATCATAGAACACACTCATGATACCTTACCCATCTACACTAAAGCTTGGTCAGAGTAACTCGGGAGGGAAATAACTGATGCTGAATGGGGTAAGGCCTTTCTCTTTACTCACAAATCAGCCATCTCATGCTATACCAAAGAAAAAAATTATAAAGTTTTATCCAGATGGTATTGAGTGCCAACGAATCTCAGGATCATGTTTCCATCAACCACCGACATCTGTTGGAGATGTACCTCGGCGAAGGGCACGTATAGTCACATCTGGTGGGAATGCGATGTGATTGGTCCGTTTTGGACTCAAATCTTTCAGACCTATACCGAAATTTACGATAAATTGTTCCCCCCCTCTCCTTTCATTGCTCTCCTATCCATACTCCCTGGCAAAATTAAGTCACAAAAACACAACCTCCTAAAATTTTTTCTCAGTAGTGGAAGGCAATTAATCGCTAGACACTTTATATCCACCACTTCTCCATCTCTTATAGAGTGTGTGAGTGAAATAAACAATACCTTGCTTATGGAGGAAATGCAAGCCAGAGCCATAGACAAATACGCAAAATTCTCCTTCATTTGGAGTATCTGGAGACATTATTCTACTTCAGATAAGCTAAAGCGCAGACTCACAGACACAAGTGCACCTGGTCAGGTAACAGGACCTCCTGACCCTACTCAAACACCCTAGAAATATAGGTCCGATTTGGGATGAGGCTCGCTGTCTCCCCTTCCCCCCTCCTCCCCTCTCCCCCTCTCTCTTATCGATCCTACCAGTCTCCTTTCCCTCGCCCTTCCCACCCCCCCTTTTTTTTCTTCTCTTTCCATACTAGCACTTTTCCTTTTTCTTATTCTAACCCTTTTGGCTATCTATAGCTGAGACTTGTGACCTAAAGTATTCTGTTCTTCAGTATTAATTGTCTCAAAACACCCAGCAGATTAGACATCATGCCAACAAATATAGGCTGTTGGCTTTCAAATTACCTGTCTGTTTGTTTTGAGTTCCTTGACACCTGGACGCAGCATGATCCCGTTGGGGCGTCCGGGTCTCGGGAATTTTTGTTAATAAATTTAACAGCAAAAGTTCTGTAAGCTGTCGAGACACCAAACTATCTACATATTAACGACAGATCGTATAACATTGAACCTTTCTACTTAAGTATGTTCTTTTCCTGTTGAACCAGTCTGCCCGATGTCGAGCACCTGGTCTTGGTAATGTATTCATCTTATGTTTGGAAATTATTTATTATATGCAATAAAAACTTATTGAACCTAATGTCAAATGGGAAGCCTGCATGTCGCTTGGGATGTCGTCTCTGTTCAGATATCCATTTAATAAGCGGGTTATGTGTGGGAGTAGGTTGGGTAGGAATGTCTTGTAATATTCGCAAGGAAGACCGTCAGGGCCTGGGGTCTTACATTTTGGTAGGAGTTTCAGAGTCTCAGAAATCTCCTCAGTTATCGCAGAGTTGAGTGACTTTAACGCTTCTGCAGGGAGGGTGGCTACTCCGCTTTTCGTCAGGTAGGTTCGAACGCGGTCTGTGAAGCTGCCTGGGGTTGGGGTGTGCGGTATGGAGGGGTTGTTGTAGAGGTCTGAGAAGTAGCCATGGAGTAATTGGGCTATACTGTCAGGGTGGTAATGGAGGGTCCCCGTAGAGTCTCGTAGGGCCTGAGGGGTTGACGTGTGGGTCTTCTCCCGGAGTTTACGGGCCAGGAGAGTATGGGCTTTGTTGGCCTTATCATAATAAAGCTTGCGTAGTTTTTGAAGGGCTTTTTCGACCCTACCTATATCTAAGCTCTTAAGGACCGCCCGTAGGCGTATAATTTCTCTGAGGAGACGGATGGAGGATGAAGATGTAAATCTTAATTCTAGGTCTCGGAGTCTCTGTACGGTCTGCTGTCTCATTTGTTTGGTGCTCTTTTTCCAAGCAGTCGAGATGGCTATACAGTGTCCACGTATTACTGTCTTATGTGCCTTCCAGAGGATTCCCATGGAAATCTCTGGGGCACTATTTTCCATAAAGTACCGTTTTAGGGCAGTTTTTAAGTTCATCCTGGCTGTGTCGTCTTTCAGGAGAAAGTCATTAAGTCGCCAGTGGCATTGATTGACCTTAGAGGTATCTAGCTTAAACTTTAGAAGTATCGGGGCATGGTCCCACCATGACATAGTTAAGATGTCTATTGTAGCAAGCGCCCGCAGGGCGGGAGCATTTAGAAAGAAAAAGTCTAGGCACACATGCATGCGGAATGGGTGAGAGTAATGGGAATATTGACGCTCGGTCGGGTGGGCTCCCCACCATGCATCGAACAGAACAAATTTGTGTGTCACCTGACAAAATTGTTGGGATTGTCTGGAGAGGCAGGAAGGTGGTTTTCATATTGAGTGAGATATTGTCCCATACCGGGGAGAATGGGAGGTTTCAAGCCCCCTTCCACAACTAAGAAGGTCTGGTTAGTGCGGAATAGACGGTTGTACACCCTGGTTACAAAGGACATCTGTTTCGCATTCGGGGCATAGATGTTACAAAAGGTCACGTCAGATTGATTCTTGGACAAATATTACATCTGCCCCTTAATCTCTGAGGCTCCTCAATGCCAGCTGTCGCCTGAAATTTGAGTTAAGGCCATTAACATTATGTGTGTAAATCTGTATCATGGGAGGGCCGTGGTGTGAACAGGTAATATTGTGTAGGTTTGTGTTGAGGTGCATCATACTTATCTATCCCAGGAGCCTGGAGAGGTGGTTTTTGGTGCCACAGGTGGAATTCATTGCATGTGTGTGGAGTCATGGACCCAGGAGTGACGAGTCGTGGAAGGGAGGGAAAAGAGGAGAGAAACAAGGAAAAATAAATCACATATCTTACAACAAATAATTCAGGGCCAACATTGGACCAACACTTCCGTATTACCCCCATTGTCCAGAGAGGGGACTAGTGGTAAAAAAATCAAATAAGGAACTTCAAATCACAATACAAACAAAGGGGGGTTAGTGGCAGACACCAAGTGCCAACTGCTATTTAAAATCTTTGACCTGTTAAAAGAAAAATTGTTTAGAGGTTAAATGGCTGGGGGACAATACTAGTCAAGTGCAAAACGGACATATATGAGTGGTAACTTTGTGGGCTAAATGCCACGGTCTGAGGGGGTTATCCCGCTTTGGGGGGAGGGCGAGGCCTTGCCCCCATGGGAGAAGAACCACAACCTGGAGGGGAATACATGTTAACATTAGGAACTGGAATTTCAACTTTAGTTCAAATGTAAAGGGCAAAGCGTTCTCCCGCAGTCCGATCTGTTGGCTGTAAAAAGCTGAAAGGGCAAAAGGGCAATGTCAGCCATGAAAGTTCCTCAGTGCTTGGGATTCTTGCGTGGGGAATCAGGGGCCACCCCCTCTTCTTTAGAGGAACCCTCTGCCAGCCTGTGGTCGGAGGAGGAGGGGCTGGGGGGATGATGTCCCAACCTGGTAGGTCTGGGATGGGGATGTTCAATATCTTGCAAAAGAAGCGGATATCCTGTGGGATATTCTCGGGGACCCCATGTCTTTCCATTATCCATGGCCGTCAAGCTAAAGGGGAAGCCCCAACGGTAGGTGATGTTGCTGTCCTGCAGAGAGTGGAGGAGCGGTTGGAACAGTCTGCCCTTCTGGAGGGTAATCCAGGATAGGTCAGGAAATAGTTGAACTGGCGTGCCATTGACTAGAATCAGTTTAATTGCCCGTGCTTTGCGCATAAGGTCCTCTTTTAAAGTGAATGAGTGCACTCTGCAGATGACATCTCTGGGTTTGGATACTTGATCTTTGGGCTTCAAAGATCTGTGGGCCCTATTCATTTCCATATGTGTGGAGGCTGGGGCTCCCAGTAGGTTGTTGAAAATAGTCTGGAGGATCATTCTCAGATCCTCCGGGCCATTGGATTCTGGGAGGCCCCAAACCCTGATATTGTTTCGGCGGTTGCGATTGTCAAGGTCCTCTAGATGGCATTGCATGTCATGGAGCATAAAGCGATCGTCTGTCTGTTGAAACTGAGTAGCCAGGTGGTGAAAGTCTGCTTGCAGGGATTTTATCTCACTGTGGCAGGCCTCTTTAACCTCTGAGATTAGGAGCTTAAAATCTTCCTTGGTGGGTAGAAAGAGGAGTTGCTCTCGCCAGGAGACCATTTCATCAGCGGTGAGGATGGATGGTATTCGGGGTAGAGGCTGATGATGGGCCTTAACCTGTGATCCATGGATCAAACCACTCCCTCTGCTCTTGGGTGAACTATGCTTGGAGCAGGTGGGGTGCCCGTGAGGCACCAAGGGAAGGTTAAGGCGGTGGGTGCTCTGCTGTGAGGTCTGCAGAGCTGGAGTCATGGGAGCGGGGTGGTCTCTGGGGCTTTGGAGAGCCTGGGGCAGAACATAGGGCCTGGAGAGCGGGAGAGGTAGGCAGCAGCCGTGGCAGTGATTGTGAGCGACCAGATTGGGAAGGGGGGAGTCTCCAGTGCCGGAACACAGGTGGAGTGTCCCGCAGGGAGAGGGAGTCCAGAGCAGGGCCCTTTGTAGGGGAGAGGGTTGGAGAGGGACTCACCTGCGGGATCAGTGGAGCCGCTCCGAGAGTGTCCCAGTAAGATGGCGGTGGTTGATCCATGTGGAGAGACTGACAGGCTGTGGGCTATGCAAGGGGTGGCCACCGGGCGGCCCTCCGTTCAGAGTGCAGCTCGTGGTGTCCTCGCAAGTCGCAGGCTCGGGATCTAGGGAAGAGGGGGAGAAGATGCCTGTGTGGCATGCTGCGGCGCCATGTTTTCAGCTTCCCACATGATGGCCCCAGGTGGCAGTGTAAAGTAGGATTGGATCGGGGGACCCGACAGATGAGGCTGTCCCGAGGTTCCCCCTGTTTCTGCGAGTGGGTGGTGCGGTTTCTGCCCATCAGTGTGTGGCTGTGTCCCCGTGTGAAGCCGATTAGCAGCAGGTCTGAGGAGAGAAGGGATTCAGGCTGCCATTTTGCTCAGCATTCAGCCATGCCCCCAAAAGGCCTATTATAATAATTCAGCCAGGCGGAAGTACCATTATCCCAGGAAGACCTCATATAACATCTTCCCACTTGCGTGCCTCATGCGCACCCTGGGAGCCACGCAGCAGCACTTTAGCCACGGTTTAACACACGTATGGACTATCACTAATATACTTATTAGCTGTGCTACATACACCCACTATTTTGAAGACTGAATTTTTTACACTTGTTTTGGGAATTATTTATTTGTGCATCTATATATTTATCGTTTATTTATTGCAACAGCATATTTAGAGGCATTGCACGGAATCACATACACAATTGGTTTTTATTGTGCCTTATTTGAAGTTTTTGTAGTGAGTAGTGTTCACTATTTTGATTTTGCAGCACTACCCACAATAATTAATACACGTTTTAAGATAGTAGCGCAGAAGTCTATCTAAGGACCTTTTTATTTACTTCAAATGGACTTAATTTCCCAGCAGTTCGTTTTCTTCTTCCAATGGCAACTCCGGGCAAAATGGCATGGCTGCATCTCAGGCAACAAGCAGCCAAGTTATGGTGCAAGGGACCATACTTCAGAACACAGGTCCCCTTGCAAAGACATCTCCAGTCTGTCCACATGACAGCTGAAGACAAAGAGATTCTCTTCATCATTTGCAAACACAGTCTGCTAAAAGTCACAGATCACTCTTCAGGGTGGAACACCCCAACAACTTCAGTTCTAGCCAACGTGGCTTAAAGTATCACTCACTGTATCAGCCAGCAACAAAGAACTTTATGCAAAGAATAGAGTAGCTACAGCAAAGCAAAGCATCCGTTGACTCCAGAACTGCACATTTGTAATCCACAGAGATGACGTTGTTATTTTTCTGCAACGGTTACCAGTGATACCTGGGGTTGGGCAGGGTCAAGGTGTATCCCTTGGTGTTCACTGTCCTGACATAATGTTTAATGCCTCTTTTATCCAGTATGTGAATAACCATACTATCCATTTTGATCTTCTGGCCGTAGCCCCAGGTATCTACTACAAAGTGGTACTTTGCAGCCATCTTATGTGACAACTTAGGAAAGTCCAGGTGGAGAGGAATATGTAGAAAATTGCTCACAGCCTCATTCACCCAATAAGCCTCTTTGTCAAATATTTCATCTGCCAGATGAGCTGGTATGTATGGATACAAGTATCTGTATTCAGATGCTACCTTCTTTATTATAATACGCTGTATTTTGGAGAGCCGAGGCAGGGTCTTAGGGTTTCCGTACCTGAGTAGAACATGTGCATCTGGGGCACGCAGGACTGAACACACAGCAACCATCTCCGGCTTATGATCCACTTTGTAACTCAACATAGGCGTTATAGGCTGGGCTATGTGAACCCATTAATTCCCTTGATCTTCCTCACAGGACCTGGCAATGCTATTTAGTGCTGCTGCACTGGCTGATAGCATAATCTGTACACTTGCAGTAGTGGTAGCAGGTACCGATGGTTTGGGGGCCTCACTCTCCGAAGGGACAGCAACATTCTTGTCCCAATCCACTTGTAGGATCCATGGGGGTAGGGTTGGAGAGACAACCTCGAACAGATGCTCCCCACAACGTCCAAAAACCTGTGAAGGCCAGTTATAGGTGGGGGCAGGGGCCATTTGTTTGTTACTGGTGTAAATATGGTCCGGGGACACACTGTACACCTTTGCTGCCATTGTGCTCTTGCTGGGTGTCCAGTGTGTTCCTGTTCTTTCAAGGGGGATTGGGCTGCCTCCAGGCCCACCTGCCCCTCATCTATCCATTTAATGCTTCCATTATGGAGACGCTTATAAATTCAGTAGCATTAGGACTGCAAGCATACACAGGGTGCCGTGAAGAGGCCTTGCAGCTTATGCATGAGTTTGAAAAAGCGTGCTAACTAAACCCCTGTTTTTAACGCAGTTGGTTCTCATGTTAATTTCTGCTTTCACATTCTTGTTACGTCACATCTTCATTAGGTATTGGCGCTACCACTGCAGCACTACCTATCACGTTTATAGGTACATACAGATTGAGATTGTTGTTTCTAATTGGCTTGTTTGGTGGCAAGTCTCCTCATCTGTTCTCACACGACTCACGCTAGATCATTTCTACTCACATCAGCAGCGTGACACGTTTTCAGGTTTCAAAGGCTTAAGTTCCCGTTTTTAATTTGCCTGTTCACGCCTCAGGTAACTCGGCCTGGTTAATTCATGAGGTTGACACATTTCTGTCCTGTTTTAAACGTTCTTCCGTCATTTCTCAAGGAAAAAAATTAAAAAAATAAAAAATAGAGAGGGGGGGGGGGGGGGGGCAGCCAGGTTGGTCCAAGGTAAGTGATGGGTACGATTGATGGTTTATTTTTCTTACGACTTTGTTCTCGGTTTTATGCAGGTCATGTCATAGGCTGTGGACATCGAAGACTTCGTATCGCCCCCCCCTTCTCTGGCTAGGGGTTCGGAACAGGGTAGCACACCCTCCTTGAGAACCTGGACCATCCCTAGACTCATGGCTGAACTGCAGCGCAGGGTTATTTCATACCTGGCTTCAGCACGCAAGGCTGAGCTATTCAGGTTACTGTTCCCCTGTGCTTCAGGTTCTAGCGTGGAGCAAGTTACACTTCGAACTGTCGCTTCATCCCTTTCTCAGATCCACACTACCCTGAGTTCCCTGGCCTCTTCCTGCAAAGAGTTGCATGCGAGGGTGGAGGCCCAGCCAAGCCCAGTGGCAGGACTATCTGCCACTCCAGGGACATCTACAGGTCCCGGGACCCCTTTGGTATCAAGCTGTACCCATAGGCCCAGGTAATAGTATGGGTGTTCCTCCCATTACCCCGGCTCATTTTATTCCCGTTAACATCAGGAAGGACATACTGGAGGGCAAAGATGTTAACTTAGCATCACTTTTGATAGCTGCCCATGATGTTGCCAACAATAATTCATACGCAATGTTTCAGTGGTGGTTAAGAACAGGGATCATAGGCTCAGTCGCAAACTTTCTATCCCGGAGTTTGTCCTGGCCTTTAGCTTATACAGAGATGTCATTTGCTCAGTGAGTCTGCTCAGGAGGGAAGAACTGGACCATTACCTTTATACCATGGTGGAGTTAAGACAGAAGTATGGGGGGTCAAATTTCTATGACTACCATCGCTCTTTTTCAGCCAAGGCCACTGCCTGTTTTGCTCAGTTTCAAGTAGTGACGGTGTGGAGTAATATAGACACTGGGCTTAGTTCACCAGTTGTGCTACATGTCAATCTTCCACCCACACCGCTTACTGGTGCCCCAATTCAGAACTCCCCCCACTACCAAGGATGTTCAGGGGTTCAGGCACTGCTCTCCCGACCCAGTCCATCCAGCACCTTGTGACAAGTTGGGTCGGCCCATTAATTTTCTGGGCAAATCTACATCATTTTAACCTTGGTTCATGCAATTACAGCCACTGCCGTCTGTTACACGTCTGTACCATTTGCTTCAGGGCTCACCCCAAGTCGGCCTGTACACTGAGACAGAACAAGTCCATGTGACTAAGCCGCATCAATGTGCCTTTTTTACAGGCTTTTTTAGCCTCCCATCCGTCATCATGGGTAAGCAAATTTCTGGTGGAAAGTTTCCACACTGGGTTCGTTTCCTTGCCAACAGGCACTTTTGAGTGTAGGAATCTGAGGTCATCTGCCACAGATGTAGAGACAGTAGATGAATTGCTTCAATCTAAACTTAGGAAGGGTTTTGTCATTGATCCTTTCCCAACATCCCCATTTCAGGTTTGGAGGGTCAACCCTTTGGGCCTTGTCAAAGGGAAATTTTCCAATAGATTAAGGTTGATTTACGATTTGTCAGCCCCTCATTGTTCGCAGGTGCCTAGCCTCAACTCGTTAATACCAACTGAGGAGTTTTCTCTTAAATATGCTTCGGTGGATCAAGCAATTCTGAGTATCATTGGGGCAGGTGAGGGTGCTTGGCTGTCTAAAGCAGACATCGCGGATGCCTTTAAACTTCCCCCAATTCTGCCTTCACTCTGGTAGTGGCAGACTAAACACACCTTTGGCTCCAAGAGTAGTCCCTGATTGCTTTTGCACAAGCACTTATTTGGATCCTCACACACCTCACACACAGAGAAAATTGTCGGGAAGTGATCCACTATTTGGATGATTTTCTCCTTGTTGAGAGTAGTGGTCTGGCCCCCCCGGACCTTCAGAAACTGACATGAGTTTTTGCAGCTTTAGACATCCCACTGGCAGTCAAGAAATTGGAAGGCCCAGTTATTAGACTCACCTTCCTGGGGATCGTTCTTGATACCCAGTCCATGCAGGCCAGTCTTCCCGCAAACAAACTGGTAAGGATCAGGGATTGCATACATGCGTTCACGATCTCCCAAGTTTGTACCAGGGTTGAGTTACAGTCTCTGCTGGGAATGATGAATTTCACGATAGGGATCATCCCCCAGGGGAGGTCTTTCATTTCCAGATTACTATCTTTATTACCTTCAGCCCCCGACTCTGATTCCTGTGTTAGATTAGATTCTTCCATGCTGTCGGATCTACACATGTGGGATGAGTTCCTACAACACTGTTGTACACTGTTCCTACAACTATGTTTTTCCCTGCAGTGTCGGGTTTTCCCCTCAGGTTTTTTCAGATGCAGCGGCTACAAAGGGCTTTGTGGCTTTTTGCAGCTCACACTTGCTGGCAGGGCCTTGGCCAGACGAGGTTCTGTCTATTCCAGGGTTCACTGAGACATCAGCCTTGTTTGAAATCTACCCCATTGTTGCGGCTGCATGGGTGTGTGGTCATTTGTGGGCAGGTCAGACTGTGGTTTTTTCCACAGATAATCAAGCCACGGCCGAGATCTTCAACAAGGGTAGATCTAGGTCTTTACTCATAATGTCTTTTGTGCGTAGGCTCATTTGGCTCTCCCTCCAATTTAACTTCCACATACACTGCAGGTTCATCAATGGTGTTGACAATGTAGTGGCAGATGCACTGTCCCGGAATATTTACTCACTGTTTTTCCAGCAGGTCCCAGACGCTGACGCTGGTGCCACTCCAGCCCCACACTTTCTTCAAGTAATGATGGCCTAGATACCCAGTGGGCAGCTTTGATTGACAAATCCTTGTCAGTAAACACCAGGAATGCGTACGTCACGGCCTGGAATGTTTTCCAGACCTTCCAGACTCGGTATCCTGAGGTGGATGGTTACAGCATTCAGTATCTACTGCCTTTTGCCACTCTCAGCTCAACCTGACCCATGGCACCATTAGGACAAATTTAACAGGTTTTCAGCATTTTTTGTCCCTACGGGATCCCAGCAGGCCTTCCATTTTTTCAGCACACCCCATCAAAGCTATCCTCAAAGGGATTCAGAATAGTAGCCCCCCTGCTGTAGCTAGCAGGCTGCCTATCACGGGGCAGATATTCCGAGGCATGTCGGATTCACTTGCCAGGTCTCCCTTTGGGTTGCTGCCTAGCTTAGTGCTCAAGGCAGATATGTATCTGGCTTTTTATGGTTTCCTGAGGCCTGGGGAGTTTACCTTTTCTGGGCTAGGATCCCGTATTCTTTTGGCCAATCAGCTAGTCAGGTTCCCCGACTACTTTCAGTTGTGTTTGCATGCTTGCAAGACGAAGCAGCTGGGAGTCGGCACCGTCATTAGGTTCTTCAAGACCAACAATGCATGGCTCCCGGTTTAGGTCTTAGACCAGCTTGTTAGGGCAACAGCGGATAGGGCCCAGGGACTGTCCACTATTGCCTTTCCCTAGTTCTCCCCTTTCTGAAGCTCAGATTTCAACTCCAAGGCATATTCGGGCCATTCATTCAGAATTGGGGCAGCTTCCACCGCCTCCTGCCAAGGGGTGCCGGTTCATGTGATAAAAAAGTTAGGTAGATGGAAGTCGTCTTGCTTCTCTACATATATCCCGGACCCTCTGGTCAAAATGGCACAGGTGCTTGTTGTTTTGACTGATTGAATGTTTTGCAGTTTGTAATACATTTTTTGATAGCTTCTTCCTACTGTCTTTATTTTTGCCCCCTTTTAGGCATACTGACCACGTGACCACGGCACACCCCAGGTCTATTTTCCATAGCTTCTTCCTTTTACTAAAACAATCCATAAGGATACTCTGAGTACAAACAGTGTTTACAAGAAACCAATGTACACGAGGCCTAATTCAGCTAGCATTATGGCTTTCATTCATGAATGAATGCAGAGCAGGCTCTGAGCCATCAAGTTTTCTCAGTCCTGCATATTAGGCAGGGAAAGCATGCCTCTCCCCATGTAATCATTGAAGCTCTGTGACTTTTGTTTATCAGGAGGGCACAGAGCTCCAGATACAGCCAGCTCTGTCAAACAGTGGAGTGGAGTGCCACTGTTATACAGGGGTCACAATTACCAATTGAAATCTGCAGGACTGAGCTATCAGTTTCACAGTGCAGGTGGTGCCAGGCAATGCAGTGGCAGGAGAAGCTCCAGCCCCAACTGTGTTCTCCACACCATGGAGCCCAGTGCAGGTGCCTCTTCTGCCTCTGCCTTTGCCCGACTCTGCTCCTGTGACTGAAATACAAGAATTGACAGGTGCAGGCATCACTTGGAAAAAGGCACAGATGGTAATAAAAACAATGGGGTTGACTTACTAAAGGAGTGAAGCACATTCGCTTTCAAAGCAGATTTTTATTTAGCTTAGTGAATATGGTGAAGCTTCATTATTATTATTATTATTATTATTATTATTATTATTATACGAGATTTATATAGCGCCAACAGTTTACTCAGCGCTTTACAATGTATAAGGGGGACAACACAATTACAGTACAGTTCAATACAAAAGGTACAGGAGGGCCCTGCTCGTAGAGCTTACATTCTAAAGGGAAGGGGTGGTGGTACAAAAGGTAATAGCTGCAAAGAATGATTTGATGGGGGTGGCTTAGGGACAGTTATGTGGGTGTGGGATAGGCTTCCCTGAATAAATGAGTTTTCAAGGATCTCCTAAAGGTGGACAGGGTAGGGGCTGATCGGACATACTGGGGCAGGGAATTCCAGAGGATGGGAGAGGCTCTGGAGAAGTCCTGAAGGCGAGCATGGGAGGAGGTAACAAGGGAGCTAGAGAGCAGGAGGTCCTGGGAGGGGGCGATTTGGGCGATATCTGCCTTGATGAGGTTGGTGATGTAGATGGGGGCGATGTTGTGAATAGCCTTGTATGTTATGGTTAGCATTTTGAATTTTACACGGTGGGGTAGGGGAAGCCAGTGAAGGGATTGGCAGAGAGGAGCAGCAGTCACGGATCGATTAGTGAGGTGTATTAGTCTAGCAGCAGCATTCATAATAGACTGAAGGGGGGATAGCCTGCTTAAGGGTAGGCCATTAAGGAGAGAGTTGCAATAGTCGAGGCGGGAAATAATCAAGGAGTGAATAAGTTGTTTTGTAGTGTCATTAGTCAGGAAGGGTCGAATTTTGGAGATGTTGCGGAGGTTAAGGCGGCAGGATTTAGCCAGTGATTGGATATGGGGGCTGAAGGAGAGGTCAGAGTCAAGGATTACACCCAGGACTCTGGCATGTGTGGAGGGACCAATGGTTGTGTTGTTGATATTAATGGTGAAGTCACAGGAGGGGGACCGTGAAGGAGGAAATATAACAAGCTCAGTTTTAGTAAGATTAAGTTTGAGGAAGTGGTGTGACATCCATACCGATATGTCGATCAGCAAGTTTGAGATCCGTGAGGAGATAGTGGGGGTGAGTTGGGGAGTGGAGAGATAGATCTGTGTGTCATCAGCATAGAGATGGTATTGGAAGCCATGGGAGGTGATCAACTGGCCCAGGGAAGAGGTATAGAGTGAGAAAAGGAGAGGCCCAAGGACAGAGTCTTGGGGTACCCCAACAGAAAGAGGAAGGGGAGCGGAGGAGATGGAGTTGTAAGTGACGCTGAAAGTGCGCTGAGATAGGTAGGAGGAGAACCAGGATAATGCAGAATCACGGAGGCCAAGGGAGTGTAATTTGCTGAGGAGCAGCAGGTGGTCAACTGTGTCAAAGGCAGCAGAGAGGTCTAAAAGTATGAGTATGGAGTAGTGGCCATTGGTTTTGGCAGTTATTAGGTCATTGGTGATTTTTAGTAGGGCAGTTTCAGTCGAATGTTGTAGGCGGAAGCCAGACTGTAGGGGGTCGAGAAGGTTGTTGTCCGTGAGGTAGCGACTCATTTGGTCATGAACAAGGCGTTCGATGAGCTTGGAGGCAAACGGGAGAAGGGAGATAGGTCTTAAGTTATTCAAACAGGTGGGGTCTAGTGAAGGTTTTTTGAGTATGGGGGTAACCAGTGCATGTTTGAGCGGGGAAGGAAAGGTGCCGGAGGAGAGGGAGAGGTTGAAGATGTGGGTTAGGGAGTTGAGGATAGAGTGGGAAGGTGGTCGCAGTAATTGAGAGGGGACAGGGTCCAGGGGACATGTAGTGAGGTGGGCCATGGAGAGGAGTTTATCAACTTCTTCTGTGGTAACTGGGCAAAAGGAGGAGAGTATTGAGTGTGGTGTTGGACCTGATATGTTGGGTAGGGGAGGAATTTTAATGCTGGATATTTCCTTGCGAATTGTGTTGATTTTGCTATTGAAGTGGTTGGCAATATGTTGAGCGGTAAGCAAGTTGGTGGGAGGGGGCAGTGGGGGGTGAAGTAAGGAATTAAGGGTAGAAAAGAGTTGATGAGGTTTGGATGAGAGGGTTTTGATGAGAGTGTTGTAATAGGTTTGTTTAGCAGTGTGGAGGCAGGAGTTGTATTTGAGAAGGACAGATTTGTAGAGGGTAAAGTCTTGCAGGGATTTAGATTTACGCCATGCTCGCTCAAGAGCACGGCTGCGTCTCTTGAGACTTCTGGTGTCGTCTGTTTGCCAGGGTTGTGGCAGATGGGGCCTGGTTCTGCGTGTAGAAAGAGGAGCAAGTACGTCAAGGGAGGATGACAACGTGGTGTTGTAGATGGAAGTGGTTAGGTCTGGGCAGGACAGGGGTGCGATTTTGTCATAAAGGCCATCAGTAGCAGAGTGAAGAAGGGAAGGTTTGAGGTTGCGAAGGTTCCTGCGGGTAGTGGTTTGTGGGTTGGCAGCATGGGATATAGGAGACAAGGAGAGTGTGAAACGGATAAGGTTGTGATCAGAGAGAGGAAAGGGTGCGTTGGAGAGATTGCAGGGAGTGCAGTGATGGGAGAATACAAGGTCAAGAGTGTTGCCGTTGGAGTGAGTGGTGGTTTGTGTCCATTGTGTTAGGTTAAAAGAGGAGGTTAAGTTGAGTAGTTTAGAAGTGGTAGCATTATTAACATTGATTGGAATATTAAAATCACCTAGGATGATGGCAGGCACTTCAGATGAGAGAAAATAGGGTAGCCATGCAGAGAAGTCATCCAGAAAGTGTGACACTGGTCCAGGAGGCCGATAAATGACTGCGACCCTCAGACAAGCTGGAGAGAAAAGACGAATGCAGTGCATTTCGAAAGAGCAGGTGGAAAGAGAGGGAGGTGTGGGCAGTACCTGGAAGGTGCATTGTGGGGAGAGGAGAAGTCCGACACCACCTCCTTTTCGTCCACTGGGTCTGGTGGAGTGAGTCCAGAGAAGGCCACTGTGGGACAGTGCAGCTGGAGAGGTAGTATCAAATTCCTGGAGCCAGGTTTCAGTTATAGCAAATAGATCAAGGGATTTGGAGAGGAAAAGGTCATTGACAGAAACTAGTTTGTTGAAGACTGAGCGGGCATTCCAGAGGGCACATGAAAGAGGGGGGCTGACTTGTGGAATCAGGGGAATTGGGATGAGAAGGTTGAAGTTACGACTACTGTTGGAGGAGGTAGATGGCCGATCTTGGCGTTGGAAATTGGGTGTGGGAGGGCCGGGGTTTGGTGCAATGTCCCCAGACATTAGGAGTAGTAGGAGGGTGAGGGTGGTAAGGCGGGAGTGGGATTTATAGGAGGGCAGATGCTGTGGTGGAATGGACGTGGTGATACTGTGTGGGCTTAGAATGAGCAGAAGGTGGTAAGTGGAGTAATATTGAGTGGGCAGAAGAGAGGGAGATATGTAAAGGTTGGGGGCTGGAGAGGGGGGGTAAAGACATGAGAGTTTGAGGAGAGAGGACGTTATTACAAAGATTAGTGTGAGCATTTTAGAGGGTGGGGACAGGCTAATAGAAGGAAGGCTGAGGAAAGTTAGTGAATGAAGTGGAACTTCCTGCAAAATAGCTGTGAAACAATAATGTCTGTACTTACTTTTTTTGTAGCTGTGCCTTAGTCAAAGTGCCCGTGTCCAAGTGCCAAACACTTGTTGCCGGCGTGACACTTTGTGCAAGGAGTGACCAGCCTAAACCCTCGCCAGCCGTCCCAAGAAATGAACTAAATTTATAGTGGGAAGGTGTGTGTGGGGGGGGGGGAAATTCAAAATTATTCAATTAGAAGCTGATAAAACTAAGCTTGTGGGGGGTGGGGTTTTACAACTGGCCTGGACAGATTGCAGTGCAAGAGGGGGCAACAGAATAAGGTTAAATGTTTGGTCTTGTTCAGGGCAGCAGAATACAAAATAAATGACACTTTCAAAAACAAACAAGTATAGGCACTAGTTTCAAATTCTTAGTAAGGCAGAATTAAAGTTCAGTTAGGCAATGTAGTCCAGTGTTTAAGAGAAGAGGGGAGTCTTTGCAGTTACCAGAGGGTATGAAGAGTCAGGTGGGAAATCGCAGACAGGTAGAGCGACTTTTGTGTTGCAGGGAAGATCAGTGCAGTTACCAGAGGGTATGAAGAGTCAGGTGGGAAATTGCAGACAGGTAGAGCGACTTTTGTGTTGCAGGGAAGATCAGTGCAGTTACCAGAGGGTATGAAGAGTCAGGTGGGAAATCGCAGACAGGTAGAGCGACTTTTGTGTTGCAGGGAAGATCATGGACTTCAATCATACATTTATGTGCAAAGAAAAATCTTGGGTGTTCTTTGTGAAATTTATTTCTACTTATTCAATAAGCCAAGTAAAAATTTGCATTGAAATGTAACAAATTCACATTGCATAGTGAATAGGGATGAGCTTCGAGTTCAAGTCGAACATCGGGTGTTCGCCCGTTTGCAAAATAGCGAATTTTAAGGGGCGGTTGCAGCAAATTTAAGCGCCCCATAATGCACTGCAAGACCGCAATGCATTGCTGTATAATAATTGGCCAAAGCATGCACCTGACTTGCATGCTTTGGCCAATCACAGCACGCTCCTCAGTGAGAGCCCCAATTGGCTAAAGTCCACGTCCCACACTATATAAGGCTGCTTACACAGCACCCGTATAGTGTGTTTTAGTGGACAGAGATAGACTTATTGAGCTAGATTAAGCAGGCAGGCAGGTTAGTTAGTGGCAGTGTATTTGACACTCACCAGCCACAAAAAGAGGCAAGCAGCCTCTGAAATAATATTTAACAACAGGGACCCTTCCTGCACCCAACAAGAGTAACTGTGAGGGGTTACCGTGTTCTGCCACCACCAACACCTAAGACCCAATTTTTCCAGCAGAGTATATAGTGCAGTCCATATAGTATATATACTGCAGTTCAGAGTATATAGTGCAGTTCAAATAGTACATATACTGCAGTTCAGAGTATATAGTGCACTCAGTGTAGTATATAATACAGTGCAGGGTATATAGTGCAGTGTACAATACGTAATATAGTGTAATGAAGTGGTTAAGGAGAGCCCTAATACAGAATTAAGAAAAAAACAGCATGGGTTCCCCCCGTCCAAACAGGCCCTTTGGGTCTGGTATGAATTTTGGGGGGGGGCCCCGTTGCCATTTAAAAAAAAAAATCGGTGTGGAGTTCACCTTAATATCCATAGCAGATTCGAAGGGTCTGTTTTTTTAGAAATGATCAAAAAAAATTTTTTTTATGAGTACTGCCGGGATCTGGCAAACCATTACAGCCGTGAGCAATTTTAGATGACATTTTTTCTTTAGAAATGTCATTTTGCTGCGGTACTTTTTTAAACATGGGAAAAATGAGCTACTTTACAGGCAGACTAAGGGGACCCCCAGGCCCAATATTTAAAGGAATATTTCATTTTTATTGTTTCACTTTAAGCATTCTTAACCACTTCAGCCCTGGAAGAATTTACCCCCTTCCTGACCAGAGCACTTTTTGCAATTTGGCACTGCGTCACTTTAACTGAAAATTGCGCGGTCGTGCCACGTTGCACCCAAACAAAATTGATGTCTTTTTTTCCCCCACAAATAGAGCTTTCTTTTGGTGGTATTTGATCACCTCTGTGGTTTTTATTTTTTGCAATATAAACAAAAAAGAGCGACAATTTTGAAACAAAAACACAATATTTTGTACTTTTTGCTTTAATAAATGTTCCCCAATTTTTTTTTTTAAAAAGCTATTTTTTTTCTCAGTTTAGGCTGATATGTATTCTTCTACATATTTTTGGTTAAAAAAAATCGCCATAAGCGCAAATTGATTGGTTTGCACAAAAGTTATATGTCTACAAAATAGGGGATAGATTTATAGCATTTTTATTATTATTTTTATTTTACTAGTAATGGCGGCGATCTGCGATTTTTTTAAAATTGTGACTGCGACATTATGAAGGACGCATCGGACAATTTTGACACATTTTTGGGACCATTGGCATTATTACAGCGATCAATGCTATAAAATGCATTGATTACTGTAAAAATGTCACTGGCAGTGAAGGGGTTAACACTAGGGGGCGATCAAGGGCTTAACTGTGTTCCCTGGGAGGTGATTCTAACTGAAAGGGGAGGGAACTGACTAGAGGAAGTGACGGATCATGGTTCCTAGCTAATAGGAACAACTGATCTGTCACTCCTCAGAACAGAACAGGGAAGTGTGTGTTTCCACACACTCGTCCCTGTTCTGTGTCTCCTGCTGAAGATCGCTTATGGCCAGCGGTCATCGCGACCGTCGGCCACGAGCATCGGCACCCTCCTGTGCAGCGGGCATGCGCGCGCCTGCTATCCCAACCCCACGTGCCAATGTATAGCTACAACGGCTCGCGCAGGGGAGCCAACCAGCCGCAATATAACTGTGGTGGCTGGTTGGGAAGCGGTCAAAATCACTGCTCCTGAAAAAACGGCCATTTTAAAAACTTTTTTTTGCATTTATACATGTCCCCTGGGGCAGTATCCGGGTCCCCAAACACTTTTTATGGCAATAACTTGCATATAAGCCTTCATGTTCGGCCCATCCCTAATAGTGAACATGCTCTTCTCCCTTTGTAAATCAACCCAACTGTAAGAATTCCAAACCATCCCTTTTACTCCTTTGAACAAGCTTTTTTAGTTTTTGGATGTTTTTCTGTTGGCGTGATTTTCCATAACATCACCTCCTTATCTGACAGGCGGTAAGAATCACTGATTGGGGCAAACAGAAATAAAACCCAACAGAAAGTTTAATCTCTCTCTGCTCTATCCATCTCTGCTCTATCCCTTATTGGTGAGATCTTGATTGAAGGTGGGATTTGGGATCTTCAACATTCCCAGGATCCCACAAGAAGACCCACTAATGTCACTTTGCCTAGGAGAGCTCACCGGAAGCCTGGGACTAAGGTAAGTCTTTAAAAAAAAAATCCCCAAAAACCAGCATTCTAAGAGCACATGGTGGGGGGCAGCCACACAAATGAACCTCGCATTTTAATGCAAGGTCCACTTTAACTTACTTGTGTGATATGCACATTATTTTTAATTTTTTTCAAAATAATGTAGCAAGGTTTCAGGTCCTCTTTGGTCTAATGAAAACCTCCAGAGTTAGGGACAGCTGACATCCTTCTGTGTAGAGTGGGTTACAAGGCATGGTGGGTGTAGAGCAAGGTAGATTCATGGGCGCCAGACACTTCTTGAATGTAAAGAGATTTATTGTATCTTAAACATATCTGTGGGAGAGAGGGTTTAGGGCCAGGACACCCTTCAGTAGTTGCAATGTTAATTAGCAGACTCCGAGACTTCTATAGGTGGACAGCCATGCAAGCGTCACCTCAGCCATGCATGCGTCACAAGGCAAGCTGTTTCCCTGGCTTGACATCTGCTGAAGTTTCCCATTTCTTCAGCTTCCCCGGTTGGCGAGAATACTGCTCTGGTACTCGCTTCAGCTACTCACAGTGGATCCTGGTAATAAGATGGATGGTCCCTTAGTGACGACAGCTTCCCCTTTACCTCTGATAGCGACAGTTTTTCCGACCAGCAGAACTGTCACAAAGCCGCAATTCCAACCCTACGCTGCTCTCTTGCTTCTGGATAGGCTCTCAGACAGCCAACAGCCAGATGTCCCCGGATAGACCTCAGGTTCTGGCCTAGCAGCCTGGGGCAGCACAACACATGTCCACCCAGACAGCCATCCAGATGGCACAGAACCCCGATCACCTGACCTCACCCAAATAAATAGGCTCTCCCAGCAGGCCAAGAGACCCAAGAAGATCCTATAGAGTCCTGTTGGGACTTTAACCTATGACTTATTCATCACCCACTTTTTTACAGGTCCTTAGGGGTACAGGCATTAAATATCCTACACATACTTTTACAAGTAAAAACCAAATGGAAGCTTGTCTCTATTTATGGATCTATATAATGTATATAAAGCCGGTTGAGAAGGAGGTCTGATTAACAAAGGTACAAATACACTTTCCAGGTGATAAAAGAAGCCTACCCGTACTCAATCTACCAGCCATAGTACAGTTCAAATGCTGTGCTCTTATGATTTACAGTCTGATTTCACCAAATGTTTGTGCCTTTAAAGTGGTTTTGAATCTTCCACTCTTAGTTCTGACATCACTGAGCTGGCCCAACACCACTCCAGTCTATCCATTATGATCATTAGTGAGGATATAGGTGAAACACTGAGTTCTCTAGCACTTTCTTTTTTAGGGGTTGCTGACAAATCCAATGTGTTAATATAAAGTAGTGTAATGCAAGTAAAGTCTGAGCTAAGGAAGTTTTCGTTTATTTCCTGGCTTGCTATTCAGAACTGCATCATTAGGCCTATGGCATTGGCCTTTTCTCAGGAACATTTACCAGCACATCTTGTTACCACATGATTCTGTGCACAGTACTATTAGTAACACTGAAATGATAGAATCATTTCCATTCTTCTTTTAACTATGGATAGTTCAGGTGGCATACTGGACTTTATTTGATGCAATATAATAACCCATTGCAATCAGCTGCAGGTCAGCTGTTACTTGATTTGTGGTTGGTTCTGCGGGTCATTGAGTTGTATAGCACATTATTTATTTCAGGTATGTATATGTTACAGGACTGTATATCTGCATACCTCCCAACATTTTGAGATGGGAACGAGGGACATCTATTAGCAAAATTATGTAGGCATAGGACAGACAACCCCCCCCCCAAGGATAATTATTGAAAAAATGGATTAGTTAAACCCACAAGTGCTTTTTTTACCACTACTACTATACCTTTTATATTAGTTTTTTAAATTTACAAATGCAGCAATTTAGAACTTGGATGAAAGGTTTAGCGCTGGGAAACCTTTTTGAAAGATAAATAGTGCATTTTATATACAACTATATAGATCAGAGGGACTTTGTTCCAAATCAGGGACAGTCCCTTGAAAACAGGGACAGTTGGGAGCTATGTATATCTATTTTATTCTCTCATACGCTACTAGTGAATTAAAACACATACACTGGTTTATCAGGTGATTACTAAGCTTTTTGTTTTAGAACAAGACAGATTCTTGCTAGGAAATGCCTTAAAATACCCTTTTTTATCTGTGAAATTGCGGCTGCCTCCTCCTCACCTCATACAGCAGTGTTCTTTGCTTGCATAGCTAAGTTGTTTTTGACAAGTTCCTCTACTCCCTGCTTTCTTTCAAGAGCAGTAGGTCTGAAGCAGCTGGCCATACACATATAGATTTCTATTGTCCAAGCCTCTGGGTAGTTATATAGTCATTGTGACTTGTTTAGAATTTTTTATTCAAAGTTTGCCTCTTATCATTTTGTCCCTACCTCTCCCCATAATTATTTTTGTTTTATGTTGTTAGCTCCACCCTTCCTGTATAATGATCCAGACACCATATTATGCACATGTGTATTGCTGGAGTGGATCGTGTTTTGATCTTGAGCATTACAGTTTGGATTAAACTTCTAAAGGATCTTTAAGGTGTCATTCTGGTCAAGTCAACAGTGTGCCAACACAACTGAGATTGGAAGTCATTGCTATCTCTCTACAACTTCATCAGTTATAGAGATCACACTTTCAATGACTTAAGCCGTGTACACATGACCGGACTTTTCGACCAGACTGGTCCGACGGAACAAATCTGTTGGACAATCCAATCATGTGGGCTTCATCGGCCCTTCAGCTGACTTTTTCTGTCAAAAATCAGACAGACTTTAGATTTGGAACATGTTTCAAATCTTTCCGACGGACTCGAGCCTGGTCGAAGAACTCAGTTTGTCTGTATGCTAGTCTGACGGACAAAAAAGGACGCAAGGGCAGCTATTGGCTACTGGCTATGAACTTCCCTATTATAGTCCCTTCGTACGTCATCACGTTCAAACCAATGGACTTTCGAACTGATTTTAGTCTGTTCGAGTGTGGGCAAGTCCGGTCATTCGAAAGTCCGTCGTAACTCCTTCGAAAGTCCGTTGGAAAGACCGTTGGACCTTTGATGCTAAAAAGTCCGCTCGTGTGTACACGGCATAAGACTTGGGAGACAGAACAGTCAAAATATCTTCGATAGCTCTGGAAGAAAAATAAAAATTAAGTACAGCGCTACGTTTAGAAAAAATGAAAAAGCAGCCAACACACCTATAGACTCAAGGCAAAAAAATATAAAAAAAAATAAAAGTGAGGCGCTATATATCACATCCACAACAGTGTGTATTACAATGAGTACATATATCAATGGTGAATACTACCAAAATATGTATGACCATAATATGGATAGTGCCAAATAATTAATCAGTGTTGATCACATATAAAGTAAATAAACATAAATACTTAGTTATCAAATGTGCCAGTGATTAGTAGAAACCCGTGCTGGTTCCATGAACCAAACACCAAACACGAAAAAATCATAAAACATAACAGCCCATATTAAGTATATAAAGAAGTGTAGGAAAATAGTGAAGAAAACATCAACAGAGTTCAATGGGGGTGATGAATGGCCAGATGGTAGAAAGAAACTCCCAAATTCACAGATGGATGGTTACACCAAATCTGGCGAGTGGATAGAAAGAAGACCATGAATGTGCATAGGTTGTACATCAGTGCCGGGGCAAACACCAGAAGTAGAGGAGGCTTACCGGAAAAAATTCACCTGAAATGGCGTACGCCAGACAAGTCAAAAAGGCTTAATTGACTTGTCTGGCGTACACCATTTCAGGTCAATTTTTCCGGTAAGCCTCCTCTACTTCTGGTGTTGGCCCCGGCACTGATGTACAACCTATGCACATTCATGGTCTTCCTTCTACCCACTCGCCAGATTTGGTGTAACCATCCATCTGTGAATTTGGGAGTTTCTTTCTACCATCTGGCCATTCATCACCCCCATTGAACTCTGTTGATGTTTTCTTCACTATTTTCCTACACTTCTTTATATACTTAATATGGACTGTTATGTTTTATGATTTTTTCGTGTTTGGTGTTTGGTTCATGGAACCAGCACGGGTTTCTACTAATCACTGGCACATTTGATAACTAAGTATTTATGTTTATTTACTTTATATGTGATCAACACTGATTAATTATTTGGCACTATCCATATCATGGTCATACATATTTTGGTAGTATTCACCATTGATATATGTACTCATTGTAATACACACTGTTGTGGATGCGATATATAGCGCCACACTTTTATTTTTTTTTTGATTTTTTTTGTTATTTTTTTTATATATTTTTTTTTTTTTTGATTTTTTTTTATAGCTCTGGAATATACTGAGATGTCAAATTGACCCTGGAAAAACAACACACAAAGAATAGTGCAGCCATTTTCACACATACGTGTATATGCCAGCAAGCTAATATCAGCATAGCATCTACAAGGTTACAAGAAATCTACACTGCACTGGCTGTTTATCTGAACTGTATGATACAAATAATTTTATGCATCATACATGCATATAGTAGGAGCAGGTGCATTACCACATGTCATTCTGATTCTTTCGTACAATGTCCTCTTAAGCAAGTGATTTTGTCTACCTTGCCTTGCAAAACAGAGGATCTGCCAGCTTTCGACAACAGAGGTGGGGGACTCGAGTAACATGACTTGACTCGAGTCGGACTCGAGTCACCTGTTTGAGGACTTGCGACTTGCTTGACAAAATTAAATAAATGACTCGACTTGACTTTGACTTGCCACTAATGACTTGCGACTTGACTTTGACTTGGGCTATTTGACTTGCAATGACTTGCAATGACTTGGCACCACCAGTGCTGTGTCTTGGCCTAGGCAAAAGCCACCCCCCCACAAAAGAAAGCTCCCCCGAGTCCCGGCTTCTGCCCGCACAAATACAGCTTGCTAACATTGTGGGCGGGGATCGCATAGGTGTCCGCGAGCGGCGCTTGCAGTGTTCGCGGCCGCCGCAGACTTTTTTTTATTTGATGATGACTGCGCTGCAGTCTCTCCTCCTAGGCTGTACAGGTCTCTGTATTCCGTCCGGCCAGGCCGCGGCGCCGCCCCCCTCCTGCTGCGGAGTGATCTCTGAGGGAGGGGCTGGGCTTCTGTGCAAGTGTGCAGAGCCAGCAGCGTGAGTCGTGGGCCTCACGGTGGGGGAGGAAGAAGGAACTGGAAGTTGCCCAAGGAGCCAGCCAAGCCTAGCCGACTGACTGAATCTGAGTGGAGTCCAGTCCAGCAGCCATAGAGTAAGTCATGGCAGACTATTATTCTTCTACTGAGGGGGCACTGGAGCAGGGACAGTCACACGACTCAGGGAGGAACTGGTCTGAGAATGGGGGTCAGTGCAGTGGTCGTCGCAGCACAGAAGAAAAAGCACAGAGCCCGGAGCCGAGGAGGAGGAAACAGATTTGCAGAAGCTGCAGGTTTGTTTGATGCAGTGCCAAGCAAATGCTTCCCTGAAAACTTCCCTGCAAACTTTGCAGGGAAGCATTAGCTTGCTTGGCACTGCATCAAACAGACCTGCAGCTTCTGCAAATCTGCACTAGTGATGTAGCAGCTAGCAGGGCCCTGGGCGCAGGGCCCTGGCCAGTGGCCTGTACTGATGATTGCAGGATGCAGATATGATTGCAGATGCAATCAATCATCAATATCATTGCACATGCTAAAACTATGAAACCTAGGTAGGTACACACCTTCTTTCCTTGTTTTCTCCTCCTCCTCGGCTCTGTGCTTTTTTTTCTCCTGCGCTGCGACGACCTCTGCACTGACCCTCAGTCCCAAACCAGTTCCTCCCTGAGTCCTTTACTAATTAACTATTACTTGTGCGAAGTACAAAGTGCTCAACGTGAATATTACATAAAAATCATATTGCTGAATTAAGTTCTCCATGCGTACTACAAACTCATTAAACAGTCCACATCCAGTGAAAGTTCATGTACTGCAGTGCTCCATGCATGCTGAAATCAATGCAAACTTTAGCACTGGTCACTGTATTGGTGTCACTGGTGCCCAAAAATTGTCACTATGAGTCACTAATGTAATATTCTAATCTGGAATGATAAACGTGTCACTGTTTTAAACAAGGTTAGGTTAGGACCGTATATATATAATATATAATAGTTCTGTAAGTACTAGTGTACTAAGCAGCAACACCTTATTTTCTGGCAGTGCCCGGGCCATCCCGACAGCAAACTCTGGATCCACCCCTGACAGATCAACGCACAAGGCAGCTATAATGGAGGGAGCGATTCCAAAAATAATTAAATTTGGATTTAAGGATTATGTTTTAGATGTTGGTGAAAAGAAGAGAACGGCGATATGCAAGGTCTGCAACTCAAAAATAAGAGACACGTCCATCACAACATCCAACTTCATCCGTCACTACAAAACCCACAAAGAAAAGTAGGTACAGTAACGTCACGTGTATGTGTATATATATATATATATATATATATATATATATATATATATATATATATATATATATATATGCAAATTAGGCCTACATCCCACTTTAGGTGGGAGCAGAGTGTATTGTTGTTCAAATCAATAAATCACATAGCTAACTTTTTTTCTATCTCTCTTCTGTTTACTCTATAGATATGAAGAGTACATCCATACCAAAGGGACTTTTGATGATACCCAGCCTCAAATCTCACAATTCATCGCACAGGGGACTGTGCAGCTATACCACTGCAACCACCAGCAGCAAAAGGCAATTACAAACTCAATCCTGTCAGACCTCATTATAAACTGCAACATGCCACTGTCCATCATTGAACATCAAAGCTTTCGTCGCTTTTTGTCAATAATAGACAACAAGTACTCTCCAGTAAGTAGAAGAACAATTACTGGCAAGCTTGACAATCTGGTGGCAGATAGGAAAATGAAGCTGAAAAATGAACTCGAAGTGGTAGATCATCGGTCAGTGACTGTAGATATATGGTCAGACCGCAGGATGAGAGGCTTTCTTGGAGTCACAGTGCACTGGATCAACATTGAGGATGACCGTCTTCAGTTAAAATCACAGTTGCTTGCGTGCAACCGCTTCAAAGGTCCCCATACAGGGGAAAGAATTTGTGAGGAATTTGAGCATATATGTGAAGAGTACAAGATTAAAAAAAAGGTAGACCACATCATCTGTGACAATGCCGCAAACATGAAAAAAGCATTCACTACATGTTTTCCAGGACAGCTAGATGAAGACGATGACCTTGATGATTCAGACATTTGGAATGACCTGTCAGTGGAAGAACAGGAGATGCTTGACAATTATTTGAGTGCAAAAACCCAGACTAGACTTCAATGTTTTGCACACACGCTTCAATCGGTAATAGGTGATGGACTTAAAGAGACTAAATTAGTCAATGCAGCTCTCGCCAAAGCTTCCAGGTTGAGCTTCTTGTTACACACAAGCACCTCTTTCAAGGAAAAATTTGAGGAGGAGTTTGGACAGCGTGGAATCCCTGCCTCTGTTACCACACGCTGGAATTCCACACTGAGGCAATTGAAATCAGTGGTCAGCTGTGACCAGCTGAAACTGACTAGAATGCTTGAAGATGGGGACACAAAGAGACTGTATTCACAGCTAGAGAGTGGAATCAGATTAAGGAACTCGTGGATGTCCTTCAACCTTTTGGAGAAGCCACAGACCTCTCATAGGGAGAAAAACTTGTGACAATAAGTGCTGTTGTACCCTGTATCCTTTGCCTGAATCACCACTTGGAAAATCATAAAGAGAGCGTGCACTACCTTGGTGGCTTGATCCGTAGCCTGCAAGAATCACTCCAAAGACGATTCGAAGGGATCTTTGTCAATGTGAGGATGGCAGATGAACAGAATGATGTAGCAACCTTACCCTTCTCTGACCCTCTATACCTAAAAGCTGCTATGCTGAATCCTTCATTTGGCACCATGTGGTTGACCCATGATGTTTTGGCTACCGAAAATGTCAAGGAGGCTGTGTCTGCGATGATAAAAAGTATGTTATGTTTTTGGTAATAACCCGTTTGCAGTAATAACACCTGAGTGCATTGAGTCACTGTTTTATGCTTGTGTTTTTCAGACTTGATTCTCAAAGAGGACTGCAAGCCCACCCCAACAACCACCGATGAAGACGAGCAAATGCCAGTGGCAGAGTCAGAGAGTCAATCTGGGCTGTTCACAGCATACCGCAAAAAACAGAAGAGAGATTCATATTCCAGTCCCCAAATTCAGCTGAACCAGTATTTAGACATTTGTGATGGACAGAGGTGCCTTCAGTTTTGGGCCATGAACAGGCACATGCTCCCCTCTTTGTTCAGGGTAGCGGTAAGAGTAATGTCAGACCCTGCATCAAGCGCACCTGTTGAACGTGTGTTTAGCCATGGTGGGGTGATAATGCGACCCCATTGCTCACAACTGAGTGAGAAAGTACTTTCAAATTTATTTTTTTGCAAATGCAATGCATTTTAGGTGGCTATTCTGAGAATAGCCACTTAACATGCATTGCATTTGCAAAAAATAGTATTCTGAGAAGTGAGAATACTATTTTTTGCAAATGCAATGCATTTTAAGTGGCTATTCTAATAACTAAGAAAAAAGGAATAGAAGTAGATAGGCGCTGTTTCCAAGCCTGGTGAATTCAAATGTGTTATTCCCTTAGTGGGAGGGCAGTATGGAGTGGGAAAGATTGTAAAGATGTTGCCTATAGTATTTAGTGAATGTTTATCCCGTGGAATTTCTATAAAGGTCCTGGATGTGCATAAGTCAAGTTGGTTGTCTGACTTAATAAAGTGCAGTGTGTGCTCTAAAAAAGATATAACTTAATCCGTATAAATATAATATATCCATATATAAATGAACCCTATTTTTAAATTAAAAATATTTGTGCAAAATTATGTGATCCATAACGTAATCGATAATGTACATATGTAGTGAACAAACAAATATATATAATCAAGTGCTTTCAGTGCTGCTACAAAAAAACCCCCTGGATTCTGATGGATATTCCAATGAGTAAACCTTTCAGTGCGTGCCTTAATCCGTGTTCTAATAGTGATTGATTGCACTCACCAGATCCTAGCAGCACTGAAAGCACTTGATTATATATATTTGTTTGTTCACTTCATATGTACATTATCGATTTACGTTATGGATCACATCATTTTGCACAAATATTTTTCATTTAAAAATAGGGTTCATTTATATATGGATATATTATATTTATACGGATTAAGTTATATCTTTTTTAGAGCACACACTGCACTTTATTAAGTCAGACAACCAACTTGACTTATGCACATCCAGGACCTTTATAACACATTTGAATTCACCAGGCTTGGAAATAGCGCTATCTACTTCTATTCCTTTTTTCTTATATCTTACTCCACCTAGTGAAAGTAATCGGTAGTGGCAGCAGTTCCAACAACATTCTTTAATTTTTAAATTTTTATTCCATTGCATGCATCCCATTGCGCGGGTGTTTCTCCCTCTTTTTTCTATTCTAATAACTAAGCTCAAAGTTTGAACTTGACACAATGCCAAATTGCCAATATCTGGACACTTGAAGAATGGTGATGGGAATACTATTATTCTCATCACCATTCAAGTGTCCAGATATTGGCATTGTGTCAAGTTCAAACTTTGAGCTTAGTTACTTTCCCCCTCAGCAAGGACTACATTTTTTTCAGGCTTGTTGGCCATTTAATTGCTGAGTGTTCTGCTCCTTGTCTGCTGTTTGGGCATTCAAAGTGTTTCTTTAATATGCCAAGAAAAAAGCACTAAGCAGTTTTGTTAATGTTGAAAATAAAACAAAACCTTCCCTGAAAACTGACTTTTAACTCATTTAAAGGATGGAAATGGGGTACATCAGTATTTTGACTTAACTTGACTTGCTTGACTTCTAGCAGGGACTCGACTTGACTTGCTTGCTTTTCGCCACAGTGACTTGGGACTTGCTTATGACTTGAAGGTTAAGACTTGAGACTTGCTTGTGACTTGCACATGTGTGACTTACCCCCATGTCTGTTCAACAAACTCAAGATTGATATATTCTTCTACTGTCTAAGGGCCCCTTTTACATGGTTATTGTTGGTGCAGCAAAAGCAGGTGGTTGAGGCATGTTTTTAATGCACTTGAGCTGCTTTCCAAAACCCGGTAATGGCATGTTGGGGCCAATAGTGTTTGTGTCGCTGCACACCAAAAAAAAAATAGGACATGTCATTTTCAGCAGGTGATACCACCATCCAATGTACCTTAAAAAGTACAGTAAATGGAGCCATGCTGCAACCACATCTAATCAACGCAGTTGCAGTGCGATAAAGAGGAATTTCAATGTCAGACCCTGTTGAAACTGGTGTGAGGGAGGTGGCAATGGCATATTTCCTCCTGATCGCCTGCGAAACTGTAGGCCATCTGCTGCTGACAAACTTGTTCACTATGGACTATAAGTCAGCAGCATTGCCCATGTGCAAAGGCAACGTTTTCGGCAGTAACTCTTTCATTTCAGCTGCAATTTCACAGCAGGGCACTACAGATTCTTGGGAAGCTGATTCTCAACATGAATCTGAATTCCTTTCATATCTTGAGTTAAACTAACCCTGAACCAAGAGAAAAAACAGGTTCCCTGAAAGGCTGAACAGAGCTATGAAACTGATAAAGAACTGCTGTTTAATAATCTTTAATTGTCTAACACTATTAACTGCTAATCTGTCCTTTCTCAAACTGTTTGAGGCACTGAAACTAGAGGGCACTCTTAAACAAATCATTGCTATCTATGAAAGCTACCAAAGACTGTTCCATAAATACAGTATGTTAGTGTTACAGTGGTAGAACACTGAAGAGTCACAGGAAAAAGTAAAGTGATTTGTTAAGCTTAATCTAGAGAGAGAGACAGCGTAGTTATACAAATTTCATTGTTCTGTATCTGCTAGGTGCTCCACAAAACTCTCCCTAAGTCCTTACAATCAATCTTTCACTCTTGGCCAACAAATTATTAAAGGCCTAAGCTGGCACAGAAGCTGTTAGAACTCAGATAGCCTTATTCCAAAAGAAAGAAGGATTGGAAGCAGAAGCTGCCCACAAGAAAGCAGAGATGGAGGTAGAGGCTGCATGTAATGCCCAATGCACACGATGAGATTATCGGACGAATGATCGTTTGTTTGTTTTTTTGCATGCTAATCTCAGATTGAACCTGAAGAGTTTACTAAAGTTACGAAAATTCTCGTACAGCAGAATAATAATAGTAATGCATTTTCGAACAACTCTGCTGATTAAACTAAAATCGTACAATCTGGCATCGTACGAAAATAGTTTTGGTGCGTGTCCAATTGGATAATATCGGGTGAACTGTCATGACTGGCTCTCGAAAGCTCTGAACTAATGACCTGATTATCGTACAATCACTTCAAATGCTGTATTTTTCGTACAATTTTCTGATCGTGTGTACGGGGCTTAAGAAATCAGAGATGGAAATCGGCATGTATATGTAATCTTTGGAGAAACAGTGTAAGCACACCACAGCTGTGGCAAGATTGAAGGTTTTAGAACAAGCTGCTAGTGAGAATGAAAGAGATAACAGCAGCAGGATCTCACTTGCATCTTGTTACATAGTAGGTGAGGTTGAAAAAAGACACACGTCCAACCTATGTGTGTGATTATTTGTCAGTATTACATTGTATATCCCTGAATGTTGTGGTCATTCAGGTGCTTATCTAATAGTTTTTTGAAACTATCAATGCTCCCCGCTGATACCACCGCCTGTGGAAGTGAATTCCACATCCATGCCGCTCACAGTTACACACAGTAAAGAACCCTCTACGCAATCTAAGGTTAAACCTCTTTTCTTCTAATCTTAATGAGTGGCCTTGTGTCTTATTAAACTCCCTTCCACGGAAAAGTTTTATCCCTATTGTAGGGGTCACCAGTATGGATTTGTAAATTAAAATCATATCCCCTCTCAAGCGTCTCTTCTCCAGAGAAAATAAGTTCAGTATTCGTAACCTTTCTTCCTAACTAATATCCTCCAGTCCCTTTATTAGTGTCGTTGCCCTTCTCTGCACTCGCTCCATTTCCAATACATCCTTCCTGAGAACTGGTGCCCAGAACTGGACAGCATACTCCAGGTGCGGCCAGACCAGAGTCTTGTAGAGCAGGAGAATTATGTCTTGAGTTAATCCTCTTTTTAATGCATGCCAATATTCTGTTTGCTTTGTTTTTTTTTATCCAAGAAAAAGATTTTATTGAAAAACAAGTACATACAGTCCAAGAATACCACAATTACATTATTCATAATAGCATACACAGACGTAGTTCCAGAAATATAATCAAGCCTTTACAATAATGTAATACAATTCCCACTGTTAAAGAGTATAAAAAGAATCAAAATTACTGCATCTGCATCTTTCCAAATTCCATCCCTCTGTCTGTAACCAACCGGAGCACGAGCTCCATCCAAGTCTAATGCAAGGTACACAATACCATCAGCCATTATTAAAGCGCAATAATCTATCCATGACCAGGTCCTCCGGGGCAAGCCCAGGAGTGCCTAGCCAAGGATCCCAGAGTTTCTCAAATTTCCTTGCACATCCCCTATGTTGGTATATAATTTTCTCCATTCTCAATAGATTGCCTAGAGCAGTAATCCATTCCTTGACTGAGGGGGGCGTTTCAGATTTCCAGTGTACCATGATTAACTTACGGGCCACAAAAAGGGCTCTAGATAGAGCTTCTCTAACATGAGGTTCTCACTCCAGTTCATCTAACACATTCAGAATACATTGTCTGGGGTCCAACGGGACTGAGACCCCAAACACTGCCCCAAGCGTGTCCACCACCCCCTTCCAGTACACATGTAATCTGGGACATCTCCACAACATATGTATTAAATCTCCATGATCTCTCTTACATCTAGTACAGGTTGGAGTGGAAAGAAGTCCCATATTATGTAGCCTATGAGGTGTATAATAGGTTCTCAAGAGTGTATATAATTGCGTTAGTCTTTGCGTTACATTCAGTGAGCATATCGAAACTGACTGCATGACCTCCTCCCATTGATCTTCATCCAAAGGCCCAACATCCAGCTCCCATTTTCCTTTCACTGTCAAAGGGTGTTTTAGAAGGTATTTGTGAAGTAAGGTGCCATAGCTCTGGGAAATGAATCCTTTAGAGGTCTCCGCCCCTTTAAGCAGATCAACCAACGGGTTTGAATTAGTGTGCCAGTCAGAGGTTTTTGACTGTGCTTCAAATGCATGCCTAAGTTGCATATAATAAAAAAGCATGGAGGCCGGAATTCTATATAGGTCCCTCAAATTGTCAAAGGAACGCAATTTTCCCTCACTTATGATTTGCTTTAAGTAAAGAATGCCAAACCTCTTCCACCTCTCCGCATGTTGTAATTTAACAAGTTCTGGATAGGATTCATTTCCCCATATAGGACTGTATTCACTAATACCTGTCGCCTCCTGAATATACTTAGTTTTATTCCATATTTTTTGTATGAGGGCATAAGTGGGAAAACATTTCTGACGTTTGCTAAAAGCTGAGGCCTCTAAAGCCGTGGGAACTGATTTCCCCCCTACCGTGTGTAGCATTATATACTCTGAAGCACTAGGGGTTCTGGCTGTAGACTCCCCCTCCATGGCCATGGTACCTATCAAGTGTTGCATTTGCGAGGACAAATAATAAAGCCACGGATTCGGTAATGCAAGGCCACCTTCATCTTTAGGGCGTTGTAAATTTTCTAGTTTTATCCTAGGTGGGCGGTTCTTCCATATCAATTCACGAAAAATGGCATTAACTATCCTGAATATCTTAAGTGGAATGACTACCGGTGAATTGTGTAGTATGTATAACAGTTGAGGCATTAGAATCATTTTAATTAGATTCACCTTGCCTGCAACCGACATACACAGAGCATTCCAGGTTTTGACTCGTAAACGAAATCGAGCCAACAGTGGGGAAATGTTCAACTGACTATATTCCCTAATCTTAGGAGAGACCTGTATCCCCAGGTATCTAAAGGAAGCAGATATAGGTATACCCCCAACCGTCTCTTCATTTAGTAGTCGTGTATCGTCTATCGGCATTAGGGCTGATTTGGTCCAGTTAATTTTGAGGCCTGAAAATTCCCCAAAATGAGCCACTGTGTCCATTGTATTTTTTAGGGATTGGTCAGTATCACCCAAGAGAATCATGGTATCATCTGCATAAAGCATCACCTTCTCCTGTCTATCTCCATAGCAGAAGCCGGTGATATCCCTGCAATCTCTAATCCGTATTGCCAACGGTTCTATGGCCAGGGCAAACAACAGGGGGGACAAAGGGCACCCCTGCCGTGTACCCCGCCCCAGAGCAAAGGGCAGCGACATTCTACCCGCTTCTCTAATTATCGCCTGAGGGCAATGATATAGCAAACGCACCCAGGAAATGTATATCTCTCCAAAGCCAAATCTCCTCATTACCTCCCATAAGTATGGCCATTCCACGCTGTCAAAGGCTTTCATCGCATCGAGAGAAAGCAACGCCCTCTTACCTTTGTTATCCGGTGGGGACTGCATGTTAAGATATAGTCTTCTAGGGTTGATTGCTGTAGATTTATTGGGCATAAATCCCGCCTGATCAGGGTGTATAATTGAGGCAACCGCCTTATTCAACCTAATAGCCAAAACTTTTGCTAATATTTTGATGTCTGACTGTAGTAGGGATATCGGTCTATATGAGGCCGGGTCTACTGGGTCCTTGCCTGGTTTCAAAATTAACACGATGTGGGCCCTAGACATGGAAGGTGGTAGGGTATTATGTTCCCTAGCAGTGAGAAATACATTTAATAGCTTGGGGAGCAATATCTCAAAATAGGTTTTATAGATTTCCATAGGGATGCCATCCCCCCAGGGGCCTTACAGTTAGGGAATTCTGCCACCGCCTCCTGCAACTTGTCCAAAGTCAAAGGGGCGTCTAATTCTTTTCTCTGGAGGTCCGTAAGGTGTGGAAATACAATGCCGTAAAGGTAGTCTGACAACTCCCCGGAACTATATCCAGAAGAGGAACAGTATAGCTGTTCATAGAATTTTGCCAACGTCTGGAGTATCTGATCCGGGGAGTGTACCAACCGCCCATCAGCCCCCTTTATGGAACCGATTACTGGGGATCTCTTTTCAGAATTAACTATTCTCGCTAAAAGGCGTCCCGTCGTTTCCCCCTACTCAAAAAAAGCAGTCTTAGAGAAAAATCTCTTTTTGTCCGCCGAGGAGGCCAGCAGACACTCATATGCTGATTGAGCAGACTGCCACGCCTCCCTTGCGGAATCAGTTGGGTCCTGAACATACTTTGCCTCAAGGGAGCGAGCATGGGATTCCAGTGTTTCCCGTAGCGCTTCAGAGTGTTTCTTAATCTGGGTAACCTCATTACTAAGTATTTTCTTAATGTGTGTTTTGAAGCCCTCCCATTCCGCAAGGACAGACAATGAGCCCGGTTGACATGAAAAAAACTTTTTTATGCTACCTTCTAAGTTCTCAGGAGAGGTAAAAAGCTGAAGCCAAAAGGCGTTGAATTTCCACAGCACCTTAGGGAGTGTGGATTGGTGGGACACAATAAGATTTATTACCATATAGGAATGGTCAGATACACAACGAGGTTTATACGAAATGTCCAACACCGAGGAGAGCATAGCCGGGTTTCCCACTGCCAAATTGATTCTAGATAATGATCCGTGTGATTTTGAGAAGCAGGAGAACTGTTTAGCAGTGGGATTCCGGTGTCTCCATAGATCCAACCATCCCATCTCCTGTAGTAGTCTAGCCAAAGGAGTTAACCTATGCGGAGTTGGGGTGCTTGGGCCCGGGTGTTTATCCAAGGCCGGAGCCAACCAACTGTTGAAATCGCCCACTATCAGCAACGGGAGATCCGGCTTCCCCTCCAGAAATTCCAGGAGGAGCCGGAGTACCCGAGCATTAAACGGGGGAGGAATATACACACAAGCTAGCACACATTTCAAAATACCAATGCGACAATGCAAAAACACAAATCTACCCTCCTGATCTATTTTTGACTCAAATTCCTGGTAGTCCAGGGAGCTGTGTATCACTACACTCACCCCCCGTGAAAAGGAGGTGTGGGTGGAGAGGTACGACCGCCCGATCCATCTATACCTCATACAGCTTTTAGAATCAAACTTTAAATGTGTTTCCTGCAAGCAAATAACAGCAAGATAAAACTTTTTCAGACATGAGAAAATCATAGTGCGTTTCAGAGGGGAGTTCATGCCCCTGACATTCCAGGAAATCACTGGGGAATCTGCCATGGCAAAAACACAGTTAGCTGTGAGGGTATGTCGCAGGATGGCTTCCTTGCATAGAGACCACCTAGATCCTGTTGGGAGGAATGGCAGTAGGCTTGAGTTGGATCAAAGAACCATAAGATTAGTGGGAGTAAGTTTCTTGGACTGTAGTAGGAAGCAGGTTGTATAAAATAACATAGCACAATAGTGCCAACAAACAACAGTGCAACTGCACTAAGGTATTTCCTTATGTGATTTGACGCTCTCACTCCTGTGAGAGACCATGCAAAAAAACAAAACAGAATGGATAGCCTGATGAGCCATTCCAACAAGGCAGGCCCATGGGGCCCAACACGGCCTAAAAGCAGACCAACTAATAATTTGTTCATCTCAAGTTGAGTGATGGGGGGTTTCACAGTTCAGTTCCTTTCACTGAAGAAATATAGGATGTTTCCTGGCAATTGGGGAACTTGGAAAAGGTCAGGTGTGTTGGTAGATTATGGTAAAAGGTATAGAAACAAAAATTTTTAAAAGGTATGGTAATGACTTAGCAGTCCAAATAAGACAGTAAGGAAGAGGGGATATGGCATCTCAAATTGTGGACAGCGCTCTCAGTATCTGAAAGTGTGACCCGGTCAGTCACCCTCCACATCCGCGCGATGACGGCGTAGCGCCTGTTCATTATGGTCTAACCAGGCGGCCGCCTCTCTGGCAGAGTCAAAGAATTGTGCATGTCCTTCCGCAGTTACTCGCAGCTTCGCCGGATACAACATGGCGTATGGCAGTTGGAAAGCTCTGAGGCGCCTCTTCACATCGCTGAACTTAGCTCTATTTCTTTGCACCTCAGCCGAGAAGTCTGGATAGAATGACACTCTTACTCCATTAAACTTCACATTGACCTGTTTTCTTGCTCATCTTAGCACCGCCTCTCTGTCTCGATAGTGTAACAGTTTGGCCAACATTGATCTGGGGGGAGCACCTTGTGGGGGAGGTCGCCCCGGTACTCTGTGGGCCCTTTCCACGGTAAAAAATGGGGAAAAAGCTTCACGGCCAAACAACTCAACCAGCCAGCTTTCCACAAACGATGTGGGATCTCTGCCCTCCGATTTCTCAGGGAGGCCGACGATACGGACATTGTTTCTGCGCAAACGGTTTTCCGTGTCTTCTGCTCTGTTGTATGTGTCTTGGGCCATGCGGTAAGCTGCCTTTGCTTCTCGCGCCAATGGGGGTAACTGCTCCTCCAAATCATTCACTCTGCACTCAACTGCAGCTGCTCTTTCTCTAACCTTTTGCAGGTCTTGTCTAAGTAGAGAAACCTCTTCCCTCAGGCCCCCAAACTGCTCCTTCATATCAGTGACTGTGGCCGTACACACATTAACAGCTTTCAGGATATCAGCCAGGGTGGGCTGCTCCAGGGTCTCTATTATTTCGTCTGATTGTGGGGGGGGGGATGATTAGTGTCCTCATGTAGCTGCTCAGGCGTATTGTCTGTATCAAGGCCCCAGTCAGCTTGTGAGAAAAGGTCTGCAGCTTCCCCATTGCTTGCCGTCCCCCCCGCGTCCTCCGGGTTTTGTAATTTCTGGGTATAATATGTCATGTCCCTGTATTGTTCCTTACCCGGTCCTTTCAGCTGCTTCTTGCTGGTATTATCCCTGGGCTTGTCTGTCGTTTGCGGCGTGCGCTGTGCTTTGGCTGCTGCAGTGGCAGCGGCGCCATCTTGAGAGTCCGGTCCCGCCATTTCTAACGGGCCTCGGCGGGTTTTTGCTCTTGTGCAGAGGGCCTGTGGTGGGTCCGGATGGTAGGGGGTCTCGGAAGCCAGCTGGGGGACCGAAAAAATCAGGATCAGGGGTGCCGGGAAAGGATCAATCTGAGGATCAGACAGGAGCTGTGAGAAGTGCGTCCTCTCACATGCCGGTCTTGGCCACGCCCCCTGTTTGCTTTGTTAGCAGCAGCTTGACATTGCATGCCTTTGCTGAGCCTATCATCTACTAGTCTTCAGGTCCTTTTCCATCCTTAAATTCCCCCAGAGGTTCTCCCCTCAGTGAGTAGATTGCAATTATATTTTTGCCACCCAGATGCATTATTTTACATCATTCCACATTAAACCTCAATTGCTATGTAGTTGTCCATCCCATTAATTTGTTCAGATCTTCTTGCAAGGTTTCCACATCTTGCGAAGAAGTTATTGCCCTGCTTAGCTTAGTATCATCTGCAAATACAGAGATTGAACTGTTTACCCCATCCTCCCTTGTCATTTATAAAAAATTAAATAGGATTGGTCCCAGCACAGAACCCTGGGGGACCCCACTTTCCACCCCTGACCATTCCGAGTACTCCCGATTTATCACCACCCTCTGAACTCACCCTTGTAACCAGTTTTCAATCCATGTACTCACGCTATGGTCCATGCAAATGGACCTTACTTTGTATAGTAAACGTTTATGGGGAACTGCGTCAAATGCTTTTGCAAAATCCAGATACACTATGTCTTCGGGCCTTCCTTTATATAGATGGCAGCTCACCTCCTCATAGAATGTTAATAGATTGGTTTGGCAAGAACTATTCTTCATGCTGATTATTGCTAATGATACAGTTTTCATTACTAAAATCTTGTATATAGTCCTTTATCATCCCCTCCAAGAGCTTGCATACTATTGATGTTAGGCTACATGGTCTGTAATTCCCAGGGATGTATCTTGGTCCTTTTTTAAATATTGGAGCTACATTGGCTTTTCTCCAATCAGCTGGTACCATTCCAGTCAATAGACTGTGAGTAAAAATTAGCAACAATGGTCTGGCAATTACTTGACTGAGTTCCCTAAGCGCCTCGGGTGCAAGCCATCTGGTCCCGGTGACTTATTCTGTACTCTGTTAGCCATGAGGGTGCTTCCTGTGATGTGTCATGAGCATAAACACTGCAGTTTTAGTTACTGAAGCCCCCCCGATTCCCTCGCGAAGACTGAGGAGAAGAATAAATTCAGTACCTTCGCCATCTTCCCATCCTTTGTAACCAGATTTCCTTCCTCATTCTTTATGGGGCCAATATGGTCTGTCCTACCTTTTTTACTGTTTATATACTTAAAGAATTTCTTAGGATTTTTTTTGCTCTCCTCTGCTATGTGTCTTTCATGTTCTATCTAAGCCGCCCTAATTGCACCCTTACATTTCTTGTTGCATTGTTTGTAAAGTCTGAATGCTGCTGATGATCCCTCATCCTTGTATTTTTTGAAGGCCTTCTCCTTTGCTTTTATATGCATTTTTACATTGGAGTTACGCCATCCAGGACTTTTGTTCGCTCTTTTAAAGTTATTTTCCAATGGGATGCACTGGCTAATGCCCTTATTTAATATGCTCTTAACTGGTTCCCGACCGGCTCCTGTAGATATACGTCGGCAGAATGGCACGGCTGCGCAAAGTATCGTACCTGTACGTTACTTTAAATTTGCAGCCGTGTGCGCACGTGCGCGCCGCTGGTGGCATACCCCCGGCCGCCGCGATCTCCATGAGTCGGGTCGCGGGTCCGCGGACTCGATCGCCGCAGGCATACCCGTGAACGCCTCACGGAGAGGACGAACAGGGAGATGCCGTTGTAAACAGCATCTCCCCGTTCTGCCTAGTGACAGTGTCACTCGATCTCTGCTCCCTGTCATCGGAGCAGAGATCTGTGACGTCAAAAACACTGCCCATCCCCCTGACAGTTAGAATCACTCCCCTAGGACATACTTAACCCCTCCCCGCCCCCTAGTGGTTAACTCCTTCACTGCCAGTGTCATTTACACAGGAATCAGTGCATTTTTATAGCACTGATTGCTGTATAAATGACAATGGTCCCAAAAATGTGTCAAAAATGTCCTATGTGTCTGCCATAATGTCGTGGTCACAATAAAAATCGCTGATCGCTGTCAAAACTAGTAAAAAAAAAAATTGTTAATAAAAATGCATAAAACTATCCCCTATTTTGTAAACGCTATAACTTTTGCGCAAACCAATCAATAAATGCTTGTTGCGATTTTTTTTACCAAAAATATGTAGAAGAATACGTATCGGCCTAAACTGAGGAAAAAAAATGTTTTTGAATATATTTTTTGGGGATATTTATTATAGAAAAAAGTAAAAAATAATGCGTTTTTTTCAAAATTGTTGCTCTTATTTTGTCTATAGCGCAAAAAATAAAAATCGCAGAGGTGATCAAATACCACCAAAAGAAAGCTCTATTTGTGGGAAAAAAAGGACATCAATTTTGTTTCAGAGCCACGTCGCAGGACCGCGCAATTGTCAGTTAAAGCTGCGCAGTGCCGAATCGCAAAAAGTGCTCTGGTCAGGAAGGGGGTAAATCCTTCCGGGGCTGAAGTGGTTAAAGCAAACCCATTTCTCCTCTGTTATTTGTTCCTAAGATTTTATCCCAATTTATATCTTCTAGCAAGGTTTGTAGTTTGGGGAAGTTTGCTCTTTTCAAATTCAATGTCTTTGTATTTCCCTTATGAAACATATTTGTATTTGTATGATTTATACTGAAGCTAATTGACCTGTGATCACCATTTCCTAAATTTTCCCTTATTTCCACATCCATGATCAGATCTGTATTGTTGGTAATCAGTAGGTCTAGTAACTTTGTTTCTAGTTGGTGCGCCTACCCTCTGACCCATAAAATTGTCCGGCAAAACATTTAGGAATTGGCAAGCCTTAGACAAATGCGTGGTTCATTATGATGACACTTCCCATCCCTGCTAATCCAAATTGTGATAGGAGGTCTGTCTCCCCCTCCTCCATCAGGTTAGGGGGCCTATAGCATACTCCCAGGATTATTTTCCCCTTAGTTTTATCCTTTTGGAGCTCTACCCATAAGGATTCCATTATTATACATTATATACATTATTATATACATTATACATTATTATATACATTATTTTTGATATACAGGCATACCCCTCCCCCTTTTTTACCCTCTCCATCCCTGCAATAAAGGGATGGAGAGGGTAAGATTTGAATGGTTGCCAGCCAGTCATGAGAGCTGTTGAACCAAGTTTCTGAAATTCCCACAAAATCTAATCACCACTGTTCCTCCTAAAATCACTGAACATCAGTGCACCGATCATTGTAACTAGCTCAATTCCACCTGCAGCTGTACATATAAGGATTGAAAATGCAGACATCTCACAGTTTGCTGAATACATAGTCCACTGTGCCTGTCAGGGCCTGGGTCCTCTGCTGAGTTTGGCGAATACTCTTTTTGCTGAGCTACCCGAGATGCTGGACAGTGCCCTGTCTGATCCATTAGACAACCACGCCCTATGCCTTGACTTCTGCTGAACCTTGAACACTTTGCTCCTCCAATGAACTTCCTGATTTAAGCAATGTCCCTGCACTTTCTGTTTGCCAAATTATTGTGCCCTCTTTAGCCAGTATATCTCTCTCTCAGCTTCTCTGTTGCTGTCCATATTGTAATAGCATTCGTTATTGACCCATGGCTTCAGAGGCGGCTCTAGGCTTTTTGAGGCAAAAACTAGACATGAGGTCCCCCTCACGCCCATAATGGGAAAAATAATTCAAGCCATAAAAAATAACTGTGTGCTCCCTTACAGCGCTGCTGCCTTCCCTCCTCTTCTCTCCCACTAACTGTTGTGGGGGGTCTTCAGGATGGAAGCTGGGAAAAGCTGGGAAGCTGGGCACCTCTGTCTCCTGTTCATTCATCTGCAGTGCAGCTGACTAAAAAAAATCTGAAAAAAAAATCTGACTAAAAATTCTAATCAAACTAAAAAGCCATGCCCAATATGTAACATAATTTGCCACACTAGGAGAGGAAAGTGGAGGGTATGACGGCAGGTGGTATGTACATGAGAGGGGGGTGGGGAGTCTATGGGGGTAAGTAGTCTGTACAGGAGAGGGTTGCGGAGTGCATGGTGGCGGGATGTATGTACATGAGAGTAGCGCAGAGTGTATGGTGGTGGGTAATATGTACATGAGAGGGGTGTGGAGTGTATGGCGGTGGGTAGTATGTACATGAGAGGAGCGTAGAGTGTATGGTGGTGGAAAATATGTAAATGAGAGGGGTGTGGAGTGTATGGTGGTGGGTAGTATGTACATGAGAGGGATGCAGAGTGTATGGTGGTGGATAGTATGTACATGAGAGGGGTGCAGAGTGTATGATTGTGGGTAGTATGTACATGAGGGGGGTGCGGAGTGTATGGTGGTGGTGGGTAGTATGTACATGAGATGGGTGCAGAGTTTTCAGCAGTGGGTAGTATGTACATGAGAGGGTGCAGAGTGTATGGTGGTGGGCAGTATGTACATGAGAGGGATGCAGATGGTATAAAAGTGGTATATGGTGTGAATGAGCCCTAATTTATTGCAGTGGCATGCATAGAGCAACCAAACTTAGCAGCGCAGCACTAGAACTGTCCTTTCACCCTGCTGCAGACACTGCTTTCACTGCCCCCCCCATCTTAAGCTCCTTCTTCAAGCTCCTGCACACAAGTCTCAAGTTCTCCCAAAAAGCTGCCAACTCACCTCCCTCCACACATCCAACAGAACGAACTCCTTCATGTGCATTGGGCTGACTGGTAACTTTTGGCCCAGGGGGCAAGTACAACCCAAAGGCCCATGGTACAGAGACTTGGCCCCCCCTCTGTGCTCACCGGGTGGGTTGGGCTGGACAACGCCTGCTGCACCAACTCTGGGTTTCTGAACTGGGCAACAGGGGGAGGCCGGAGGCTGAAATGGGGAGACAGGGTGGCTCAGTCGGGGCTGGCCAGGGAGAAGAGCCTCCGATGGGGCAGGAAGCCAGGTTGTGCTTGGACAAGATGTACACCATCCATGGCCGAATGACGGCTACAGCGTGGTCATCCAGGTGCGGCGTGCTCTGATCACTGTGTTCTTCAGAACAGCTGATCACAGCGGCTCTTTACTACGTCATCAGCTGAGTCCAATTATAGCTGATCACGATGTAAACTTGCCGGTTATTGGCATTCCTTTCCTCATGCTGTCACAGCGTGAGGAGAGGAGAGAGCCAGTAAATGGCTAGTGTAAAAGGGGACTTCTATACTCATAATCAGGGCACTGGTCGTCCATGTTCTGATGATCAGTGCAGCCCCAACAGTGCCACCTATTAGTGCCCATCGGTGCCGTCTATAAGTGCTCTTCAGTGCTGCCTATCAGTGCCCACCAGTGCCACCTATCAGTGTTCATCAGTGCTTCTTATTAGTGTCCAACAGTGCCACGATCAGTGTTCATCAGTGCCACATATCAGTGCAGCTTCATCAGTGTCTTCTTATCAGTGCCGCCACATCCTCTGCTCTCATGTCTCAGGGTCTGATGAGAAAGCTGCAGCTGTTTACTGTGAAGGTCTGTGGCTTCTCAGATCCTGAGACAAAAACAGTATACTACAGCTGGGGTGGGACAACTTTAGATGGGGGTGCCCAATTTTAGTCTTGCCTAGGACAGCACAAAAATAAAATACACCACAGGCCACTGATGTTATTAACCATTTTTGCTGCATTAGTGGCACCAGTGTCAGTGTTTATGAACCCTTTTGCCGCGTACACACGATCGGACATTCCGACAATGAAATCCTGTGATTTATTTCCCATGGATGTTGGCTCAAACTTGTCTTGCATACACACGGTCACACAAATGTTGTTGGAAATTCCGATCGTCAAGAACGCACTGACGTACAATACGTACAATGAGACGAGAAAAATGAAGTTCAATAGCCAGTGCGGCTCTTCTACTTGATTCCGAGCATGCGTGGAATTTTGTGAGTTGGAATTGTGTACACATGATCGGAATTTCCAACAACAAATTTTGTTGTCGGACAATTTGAGAACCAGCTCTCAAATTTTTGTTGTCGGAAATTCCAACAAAAAATGTCCGATGGAGCCTACACACGGTCGGAATTTCCAACAACGAGCTCCCATCGAAAATTTGTTGTCGGAATGTCCGATTGTGTGTACGCTGCATTTCATGCTGCACCATACAGGGGTTAATTAACACTTATAGGGCGTACACACGGTCGGACTTTGTTCGGACATTCCGACAACAAAATCCTAGGTTTTTTTTCGACGGATGTTGGCTCAAACTTGTTTTGTCTACACACGGTCGCACAAAGTTGTCGGAATTTCCTATCGCCAACCACGCGGTCACGTACACCACGTACGATGAGACTAGAAAAGGCCGGTTCAGAACCAAGCGCGGCACCCTTTGGGCTCCTTTTGCTAATCTCGTGTTAGTAAAAGTTTGGTGAGAGACGATTCGCGCTTTTTCAGAGTCGTGGCTTTTAGATCATTTTCTGCTGTTCAGTTTGTGCTTGTGGGTTTGTATCTGCTCTTCAGTGCGTGCAGTCAGTTCGTATTGGAGTTTTCTGTGCGATCTTGTCCGCTCATTGCTGTTTTTCAGGTCGCTCTTCACAGGCCTTGCTGTTCTTCAGTGCGTTCTGTTACTTCGTTCTGAGCAGCCGTGTTGCGTATGCGTACTCCTCGTAGAGTTCGTGCTGTGCGGGGGCTTGGTGTTGGGGTCCTGACCTTGACACAAGTCCAGTCCATGAACAGGGTGGGGAGGAGTTCATGGACCAAGAATTGGTTGCTTCAGCGTGACCAGTTCTGTCATATGCCTTTGCTCCGTGAGATCTGTGAGAATAATCCTGATGATTTCAGGAACTTTCTCAGGATAACGGACCCCGTGTTTCACCGTTTGTTGGCTTCGCTGACCCCCTATATCAGCAGGCAGGATACCTGCATGAGGCAAGCCATCACTCCGGAGCAGAGGCTGGTCGCTACCCTGCAGTACTTGGCGACAGGGAGAAGCCTGCAGGACCTCAAGTTCTCGACAGGCATCTCCCCCCAGGCTCTGGGGATCATTATCCCAGAGACCTGTTCTGCCATCATCCAGGTCCTGCAGAAGGAGTATATGAAGGTAAGATTTTTCTCCTTTAATATCACATTTTATTGTATTGAATGTTTGCTAATATATTGTATTTCTTTCCTCATTCCCTAATTACCATGATTGTAATATGCTGTGAATGTCCCCTTTGTTCTCATGCATGCTGTATTTTTATGTAATTATTATTTTAGGTCCTTCATACATATTTGCCCTTCAATAACCTCCCCAGCATGGTGTCTCCTGGCCCTATATTCACCTCATGTAGTCACTTAACAATGTATTTTTTCTGCTCCATAGTAGTGCTTTACCCCAAACACCTCCTAAAATATTTAGAAATGTAATTTTTGCTTTAAATTCAGGCAGAGTGCCAGAGGCTTTTTTTTGGTGGTGTCCCCAAATAATTTTTAGTAACCCTCCCAACCCCCAACTGCTAAGTCAGCTGATCCCAATTCTCTATCTATCCTCAATCATCTTTCTGCTGACTTTGCCAAACCCATACACACTATACCCATCTCTTTTGTGGTCAGATGTATGGATGAATTCCCCAAAGCATGTAGTGCAAGGGCCTGCCTGTATACTTTCAAATGGTACTGTTTAAAGTTTTTGGATCCTATTATTATCTTGATAGGTAATAGCAGAATGTCCAAATGTCCTCAAATGTGTACAATGTGTATTTATATCTTTGTATTATGACACTTCTTACCTGTCCAGTGGTCTGCCAATAGTGTAACTAAGGAAGGGCTGTTCCAAGTAATACCCTGTATTTAGCCATTCATCTCTCAATGAAGTGAAGAGGGTTACCTGTCCAAGATTTCCACACACCCCCTATAATGTTAGAAATGGCCCATGAGAGGGGGGGAAGGGGGAATATGATAGGTGTACCTTATACTTTGGCGTTGTTAAATTCCCCTTAATAAGCTGGAGGTTGCCCCATAATGTTTGTGTATAATCTGCTTGCCATGTTTCTGAGAAAAAATAGTAATGTTTATTGTTTTGCCTCAACAGTTTCCTTCCACGCCACAGGAATGGCAGACTGTGGCCTCCCACTTTGCCCAGCGGTGGGACTTTCCTAACTGCGGAGGGGCAATTGATGGGAAACACGTCCACATCATCCCACCACCCAACTCGGGGTCGTACTATTATAATTACAAGGGGTTCAATAGTATTGTGATGTTGGCGGTGGTGTCGGCTAATTACGACTTCCTGTATGTGGACGTGGGGAAGAATGGCCAGATGTCCGATGGTGGAGCCATCGTCCAGACTGAGTTTTACAGGCGTCTCCAGAATGGCAGCTTGGACTTGCCAGCTCCAGAGGACAATGTTGAAGGACTCTCATTTGTGTTCGTTGCTGATGAAGCGTTTGCGCTGGGGGACCACCTGATGCGGCCATTCCCAATGAGGACCCTCACCCCGGAACAGAGGGTTTTTAATTACCGGCTGGCCAGAGCCCGAAGAGTGGTGAGAACACATTTGAAATCCTGGCCAGCCGGTTCCGCCTATTTATGACACCCATTCATATGGCGGAGTATAAAAAGAACCATATTATACTTGCGTGCTGTGTTCTCCATAACTTTTTAAGAAAACATTCGGCCAACTATGGTGGCTCAGTTGGGCCTGAGGCCGGAATGATACATCAAACCACACTGACGGCGCTTGAAAGCGGCCGTCCTGGCTTGCCCTCCCTGAGTGCCCGTGATGTACGGTTACGCTACCTGGAGTTCTTTGTGGGTAGGGGGGCTATCAATATGCCAGCAAATCTGTGAAGCCTTTTTATAATAAAACAAAAAAAGAAATTCTTTGTGGACATTTACTGCTTGTGTTTGTTTTATCTGACCCTGACAGAAATGTGTTGAGTCCTGAAAATGTTGTGATTGTGTAACCTTATTATACAAAGCACTGTTGGCTGTTATTTACTAAAATGCAAAAACACATTTCACTACAAGTGCAGTTGCAACTGCACTGAAACTGCACTTGTAGTACCAAGAGGATTTGCCCTTAGTAAATAACCCCCATTTTCTCACAAAACAACAATGACATCACCCCTAAAGTGTTGTAGCGTTGAGACAATAATCCACACATTCTTGATTAACAATCTTTTTAATACCTGCACAATCACATGTGCATTTACCAAAGGTTTTTCAAACAAACCAACCTGTTTGTTGTATTACAATTTTGGGGTGGCATTATCAAAACTCAAAATTTCCATTTTAGATAAAACAGGCCTGTGTAAAACCAACAAGAAAGACACAAATCTTGAACTTACAAACGTCACATTTGGTCGAATTTGAAGGCAATATCAGACATGAGTATTTAGGAACTGTGTTTGATATTGCGTTCAGATGGGGTGAAGTCACCCCAGGAAAAGCCAAATTTGGAAGATGCACAGCAATTTACCAATGTCAACATGTGCGACCTGCCATCACGGGGGGATCAAGGGACGTGTTTTGGGGGAGCAAGCCCTTCCTCACCGCTACTTTATTATTGAGGAAGGGGTTGCACCCCCAAAACGCATCCATTGATCTCCCGTGATGGCAGATAGCACATGTTGGCACACTGTGTGCATCCTCCAAATTTGGCTTTGGGAAAAATCACAAAAACATTTAGCACATTGTAGCACACAAAAGAAGAAAGTGATTTGGAGGGGCTTTAAACTCGCCCAAAAAAATCAATGATGTTTTTATTTTTTGGAATAACATCATTGATGTTTTTCTTGATGATTTCCAATTGTAAATTACACCCCATGATCTCCCCGATGAGGATCTGGGCACTTTCGGATGTGAAAGGATCTGGATCCACAACCTCACGATCACCTAAAAAGAGAGGAACCCCAAAATAAATTAGGTCTAAAAAAAATGCCGCCATCCATCTCTTATCTAAGCCTGTGGTCGCAGATACTCACCTGTTGTGGTGACTAGTTCCACCACATCTTCTTCCTCCTGCTCAGCTTGTGTTGGGGGGATTTCCCCTTCTTCCAGAGGGGGGGGGGGGGGCTCTGGTCTCCTCGGATGAGGGGTGTCCTCCGAGTCTTTTATCCCTTATGTAAAACAAAAATGGTATAATTAGCACACAGATATTTGATGGCAGAACTAGAAATAGGAAACATTGCTTGGAAGTGGGGTACAATTGTCAATTTTAGCAGAGTTCCAAGATGTCTTTTTTTTATTGCCCTTTGTCAAGCTGCAATACTTTACCTGTTTAGTACAAGCTTCACAGATGTAGCCCCCCCCCCCTATAGTATACACTGCAGCACCTGTGTGACCCCCTAATAAAAAGGGTGTTCTTGTGTCCCACACTAGTGCTCCAGTGTCCAGATGTGAAAACAGCTGCTCAGTGTCCTCTCCTTACACAGAATCTAGTTTGCATTTCATTCTAGTAAGAAAGCCATCTACACAACCCAATTCTTTTAAGACAAGTGTAGGGCGTCAAAATGGTGGCCAAATGCATATGGCCTAAACAATGGTGTTTTAGAGTCCGAAAGCAAAATGTGTGATCCGAACGAATAATGTGCCCATGAACATGAAAGTTGCCATTTTAAACTGTACAACAGTTCCTAAAAGCACATGGAGCAGCACGAACGTAATAAACATAAAGAATAGGAACACAGGACAACTACTTACTTTTTTGCAGCACTCTCCGGATCTTTCTGTACTGCTCATGTTCTCGTAATTTGAGGTCCGACCACCGCTTCCTGAGCTGATCTTTCGATCGTCGTACCCCGAAATTCCGGTGCAGACTCCTGACCACTTTCGCCATGATCTTGGCCCTTCTGACATTGGGGTTGGGGTAAGGCCCATACTTTCCATCATAGTCGGCCTTCTTCAGGATGTCGACCATCTCCAACATCTCCCCAAAGGACATATTTGAGTCCTTAAATCTCCTTCTGGATCGGGACGTGTCCGGATCCGGCCCTTCCTCCTCCTCCTCCTCCTCGTTGCTACAATTAACACGCACCTGCTGTGTATCCGCCATGTGCTCTTCCCCCACTGCACCGAACAAAAAGGGGCGGGGAATAGACTAGAAAGAACTTCAGGGGCGGGCGGAGTTACACGCATGCGCAGTGTGTATAAATCGTAACACGCGTGTATCTTACGTACGATCTGTGAGCGGAGAAAGGAGCATCGGAGGCGCCGATCGTGATAACGAAGGTAGGATGTAAACTTGGGCCTATACTGCTTCGAAATGGAAGCCTATATTGTAACAAGATTAGGGGAGTTTGGCCTGACATTAGGGTTTGTCTTGTGTTGTGTCTTGCAGAGAAAATGGATGGGTTCAACGACCACAATTTCCTCCCCCTGTTCATTGAAAAATACAGGGAGCTGCTCTGTCTGTGGCAGGTGAGACACCCCCACTATAATCACAAACAGAAGAGGCAGGCAGCGCTGGAGAAACTGTTGGAGTTGGTGAAGCCGATGGTCCCCACAGCAACCATCCCCTATTTAAAAACCAAAATTGGTGGCCTGAGGAGCACTTATCTTAGGGAGCGCAAGAAGGTCACAGATTCCCAGAGATCCGGAGCTGCAGCAGATGACGTTTATGTCCCCAGGCTCTGGTACTATGAGAGACTGCGATTTCTGTCAGACCACACTGAAGTCAGGGAATCCCTCTCTACGCTTCCTTCCACTCTTCCTTCCACCCCACCTGAGGCTTCTGATGTCCAACCTGGGCCTTCCAGCCAGGAAGAAATGGAGGAGCCCAGCTGGAGTCAGGTATAGCATTCTTCTACAGATTTCTGGTCAATCAATAAATGATGTTTACTAGATGTTATTGATCACTAATTGCTGCTTGAAAGTGTTTTACATATCAATAGACGGTAGTGGGCACCCAAAATTGGGACAAGAATGAAAAATGCTGGGCTCAGAAGGATAGTCTGTTATATTTGTTAACATTCAATTTGCAACAGTCAGGAGGTGAAAATTGTGTGTGATTGATGACTAAAAAACTAAAACTATGTCCCTTTTTCATACACAGGAAGACCTCAGCCAGGAGGAGGTTGGGGAATGTGGCAGTCAGGAGGAGGCAGGGATTAGTGGCAGCCAGGAGGAGAAGGGGCTAAGTGTCAGCCAGGAGAAGCCAGGGACCAGTCGCAGCCTGACTGAGTCTCAGGTTCCCCCCCTCCGCCTTCCATATAAAAGAGCCAGGAAGACGACTCCGAGTCCCGTGCAGGATTCAGCATTCAGGCTGATCCAGGAGGCTTCTGCGTCCCTACGAGCCTTACCCACTCCTGAAGAGGCCTTTGCCTGCATGGCTGCCACCAAACTGCAGGGCATGCAGGAGGGTCAATGCAGGCTCTGTGAGGACCTGCTTTTTAAAGTGCTACGTAAGGGGGTGAGTGGGGAACTAACACCCAAGACCGACGTGGTTGAGTTGGACCATCCTGCTCCTCCTCCTCCTGCTGCCACAACTCCACCACCAGAGCCACCACGTGGAAGGAAGCGTGGAAGGAAGACAAGAGAGTGATGACCCTGGGTTCAGTCAGGTCTGACAAAAGCTGCAGTCTCTCGTATGACCACAGCCTGGGGACACAGATGTCATCTGCTGCTTTCCGGATCTCTGGGACTTCTGGACCAGACTGCATTCCCTTAGATAAGGACTCCTCAGGCCACCAATTCTGCTTCAAAATAGTTGATGTCTGCCCTGGGGGTCCCAGGCTTCACCCACTTCTGCTGTTTCTCCAGCGTTGCCTCCCTCTTTGTTTAGTTGTGAGCCCTTAATAAAAATTTTTTATGGAAATTCTACTCTCCTGTGTGTGTTTTCATCCAAAAAGGACAGTTTGTTGGTGACGATTCAGGTACATTTCTAACAGAAAATGTGAAATTAACAAGGGACACCAACACCAAACAATCTCCTACACATTAAAAAGAGCAACATATCAATGGTCTTGTGGGAAATTGTCACAAAAAACACACACAAACATTTTCGGGAGTACAAATCAAAATCCCCCCCCAAAAAAAACCCTTCAAAAAAATACAAACACAAAAAAAGAATCTACATTAAAGCCAAAAAAATATAAAAAATAAACAAATATATGTTGTCAGATGTGAGAAATCAAAATATATTGAGAGAATCCAGATAAGTAGTAACGAAATAAGTTTGTGAGAAGTGTGTGTGAATATAAGCAGCAAAACTAATATATTCTTGTCACATTATAAAGAAGAAGAGAGTGCGCTGTATTAAACCATTTTTAACATTGCAGCGTGACGAAAGTGCTGTATCCATTGCGAATGCTAAGTTTACCAGAACGAGCTGTTCCGTCTTGGAATTTCTTCTGAGCATGCGTGGCACTTTGTGCGTCGGAACAGGCCACATACGGTCGGAATTGACGCAATCAGATTTTGTTGTCGGAAAATTTTATCTCCTGCTCTCCAACTTTGTGTGTCGGAAAATCCGATGGAAAATGTCCGATGGAGCCCACACACGGTCGGAATTTCCGACAACACGCTCCGATCGGACATTTTCCATCGGAAAATTCGACCGTGTGTGTACGGGGCATAACACTGGTGCCACTAATGCAGCACAAAGGGGTTAATAACTGCCACTGATCACAAATGCATCAGTGACCAGTGGCAGTACATTAACCCCCTTCATTCTGCATATTACGAATAGCATTATAAATTAACCCCCCCCCAAAAAAAAGTTAATCATGTCAGGCAGTCCACACAGCTAAGACACTGACACAATAGTGCATTAGGTAAGGTTATTAGCCTCTGCAAACTCACTTGCACTGTTGCACAGGGCTTCACTGGCTCCTCGCAGGTCTTAGCAGCAGCACTCTCCTCTGCCCTTTCATCCCGCCTCCCGGCCTCTGAATGACATCACGCTAGGCGGGACTAGGAAGTTCCTGTTGGGCTGAGATCACTCCACCTGACAGGGAAGTGACTGTGTTGGACTTTTGTCGGCTGTTTGGGGGGGGGGGGGAGCACATAGCATACTCACACAACTCTGCTAAAGGTATAGCACAGTGTAGTGGAGGTCGGCGGGTGTCATGCCTGTCCGCAGTGGTGCGGAGCAAGCGGCCTTTTTACGAGGCATCCCTGTTCCTCGGCCCAGTCCGCTCCTGCCTCCCGGTGGGTTCAGCAGCGGCCAACAGCTCTACCTTTGCAATTTTTCTGCAGCAAGCAGCGCTGTATACTAAAGACGCTTTACCAGCCCGGCCGCTCACCCCGCCAGCTTGGGGGCACTGACCGGAAGACCTGAGGCAAATTAGGCAGCCACGAGGCCCCTGTGAGCGCGAGGCCTTAGGCGACCACCTAATTTGCCTAATTAGAGAGCCGTCTCTGCTTGACTTGTTCCTCAACTACGCTTCTGCCTGATCTCAACCTGCATCTACTCGTTACTGACCTTTGACTTATTTTACTGACTATGCTTCTGTTTGATTCTTACCTGCTTATGCACTTCTGGACCTTGGCTTGCTCACCTCTTGGTGGGGTGATCCTGAGAACCATGACTTGGTACTAACATGCAGCAAAATCCATCTCCACCATCAGGAGTTCTGGTGAACACCGGTTAGTATTTAGACACCACACCTCATCTGCCAGGGTGACTGCCTGTGTACCTATCCTGCTTGTCGGTGGTAGTCCTGCTACTGTTATAACAACTGGTCTTTGAGCCTGACCCCTGATCCTGACAGTTCCCTGGATACAGTTCATGGGGTCAACCAAGCTACAGTACAGTTCATGCAAAAATTCTGGAAAAAGAACTTGGATTGAGTTTCCTTCCCTCCTTCTTCCTACTTGTACAGTCGAATTGCAGACGTTAAGACTGACCCAAATTTCTCCTATGGTGAATCCGACCCTCTCAGTCCACCATCTTCAAAACCCACAAGCCCATCACACACAGAGGTCTGATGTCTATGAAAAGGACTGATGTTCTACCTGCACACATTAAAGGCTCTGTAAAGACCAATTAAAGGAAGAAAATGGAGAACCCAAATTTCCAATGCCCAATAAATCAATTCCCCTTAAGAAATGTATAAGCTTAAGAAACAAACCCCTGCAAGAACACAAGCAACTTTTAGAGAAATTAGGAGTAAAACTATAAGGCTACAATAAAGTGCATAGAATACAAATGTTATGATCACGTATCCTGTGGCACCTTCCTTTGACAAACAAGGTGGGCAGATCAAAGACCAAACAGTCCCACTGTTTCATCATTTGCAAAGACAACAGAAGTTTTCCCAGGTTCTAATGATACCACAACTGTGATGCCAAAGTCAAAGTCATAGATTACCAGAAGAAGGTACCCACTTTTGATAACAGCCCCCCTTACGCAGTAGCAATTTAAGGACTTAAAAGGAGAGCTTGAGACAGAGAAAAATAATTTTGAACTGATTCATATCAGTTTTTTGAAAGGAACTTCTATATGGACAAAAAGCTTAAAGTGGAGGTTCGCCCACCGCTGCAAAAATTAAAAGCCAGCAGCTGCACATACTGCAGCTGCTGACTTTTAATAACCGGACACTTACCTGTCCGGGAGTCCAGCGATGTCGGCACCGCAGCTGATGTTTCAGCTGTCGGGTGCATGCCGCCTCCATTGCGAGTAAGGGAACCCGGCAGTGAAGCCTTCACGCCGGGAACCCTACTGCGCATGCACGAGACTCCGCTCCTCTCTCCTACTGGCCTGGTGGCCAGGGAAGGAGTAGGGAGGAGGGAGCCTGGGCGGTGACGTCAATACCCGCGGGGAGGCTCCCGGAAGTGGGAAAAGGATACCTGTGAAAAACAGGTATCCTGCCCCCCCTCCCCCTAAAAAGTGCCAAATGTGGCACATGAAGGGGAAGGAGTACAACGAGCGGAAGTTCCACTTTTGGGTGGAACTCTGCTTTAAGCTTCTGTCTATAGCAGAAGAGGCAATTGATTATCTAATGAGAACTCAGGATATTCTTTCCACTACCAACCTCAGGCTTTACAAAATCATCTCTAATTGCGACAAGGTAAGGAGAGTCTTTCGCTCCAATAACTATGCTATCAATGTAACTGGATTCGAGCTATGATTTGACTTTCCCCTTATACAAAGTAGTCTTGGATTGCTTTGGGATGTCAAGCACGGCACATTCAGATTTCTTTTACAAATTCTTTATTGAGAGAAGTACAATAACAAAATAGCCCAGCAATGAGGAAGGCACAGGAAACAAAAAGGTACATACATAATGGTTGTACAGTTTCCGATTGAAGGTCAGCATACCACAAAACAGATACCAGAGAACGATTATAAAAAGAGCTCAAGAGTGTACATCCAAAAAGTAAGGAAAGTAAGACATTCATAGCAAGGGCACTCTTAGGGAACAAATACAGCATCATAATTATGCAAGGGGAGAAAGGAGACAAAAAAAGCTGCGCTTAGGGTTGATCACATTCATGTAAACATGCAGAACGCACAAAAAATTAATATAGTCCCATTAAGTGATGAAACAAAGTGCTTGTGCTCAAATTGACATCTCCTGTGCATAGGTGTTCAGACTGGGTGCCCCACATAGATGCACACTCACCCTGGATGTTGACCAACTATCGCTAGTATGGTCGTTTAGGCATGTGGGGATATCTCTAGGGAGCCTGTTGAAATTACATCTCATGCATGAATGCACCTCAAAAGTATGGATGGAAATGACAAAAGAGAACTTTCATTGTGCAATGCCGTAAAACCAGGTTTATTAAATACACAAATTAAAATAATTAACTCACATTTAAAAGTGCCTTATAGTCCTGGCACCCGGCCTGTGTAGCAGGTGATTATTAAGGGTAATCGACCTGATAGGAAAAGCCACCGTTTGCAGCGTTCTGCTCGATTCCGGGGTAGTTTCGAATGGGCGGAAGTATCACGATGACGCAGTGAAACCTTTGACGTTTCGGCCTGTCACAAAGCCATCATCAGGAAGTGGTCCTATTGGGCAATACAGGTTATAAGGAAGAGAAGGGAATTAAGTAGGGTATCAGGAAGAGAGGGAAGGAAGGAGGGTAAAGGAGTTTCAGGGGCACAAGCTCTTATTAATATTAGGTGGATAAGAGTGACTGGTAAAAAAGCCGTGGCTGAGAATAGGAGATCCAAGGTTGCCAAAGTTCTGTAAATTTTGATTGTGTGTTCATTAAGACAGCAGTGAGTTTCTCATTTAGCTTGATATCAGTCACCTGGTTTTTCACTGCCTCAAAGCTAAGGATGGGGGTTTTACATGCCAATAATTAACCTGGTCACCTCACCGCGAAAATATGGCTAGTGTCCATTCTAATCTAAAAATATCTGGGATGGGATAATTCAGGAGGGCCTGATAAGGGTTTTTGTGAATGTTTGTGTGGATCAGAGAATGAATGAGATTGTAAACCTGAGTCCATAGCCTGGACGCTACTGTACATGTCCACCAGATATGGGTCATGGTGCCATCCGAACAACACCCTCAGAAGCAGGTTTAAGGATAGTCAGTGCCATTAATACCACCTTACATAAAACCTTATAGGAATATTCCATAAAAAAGACATTCTTTGGACTTTTAGAAACTGCCAGCCATATCCTCTGCCAATCCTCAGCGTCCAGTGGATTATTCAGTTCAGTCTCCCATTGGGTCTGGTACCGCATAACGGGTGTCTGTTTAGTAAAGACAATGGTGGAGTAAAATAATGTTATCAAACTTTTGGAGAACGGATTTGAGCGACATCTGCATCTGTAAGAACGGGGAGGAGTGGTGACACAAAACTCAATGGATCAAATTCCACAGTTGTATATGTCAGAAGTGTTCATGCAAAGGTATATCGTGGCTGCTATGCAGTTGTTGAAAAGACATGTTCAGGCCACCAGCGAAATTGTATGGAATTGTCCAGGCCACATAGGGTACAATCATATTTTAAGTATCAAACAGAAAAATCCAGTGCAAAATCTCATAGTGTATTAATAAGAACAATGGAAAAATGTATTAAAAATGTGTAAGATATACTCAAAAACTGGATGGGGTGGGTGCATAGATCACCAACTGCTGGGTCACTGTACCTCTTAATCCACTTGTGTCATCCAACTGATCAAAACCTTGCCTTAATGCCAGGTTACTGGAGACACTTCACTGTGTGGAAGATCCGGCCGCTGTCAGCAGGATATCCACCCCCCCTCAATTATATCTTTGTGTGGTGATATGCCGATGAGAGGAATGTGTTTCCTGGGATAATCCCTCTTTTATTCATGGTCTAAAATCCTTTCATGACTCCAGAGATTGAGTTTATACCATCAATGAGTTCCTTACACCCACCAGTCTGGGCTTACGGGGAGGGGGCAACTGTGCCTGGGAAACTTGGAGGTAGGTCACAAGCACAGGGGTGGTGGAGGGTGCTACTGTTCTGGGGGTCTTTGGAAACAATTTAGCAGCTGTAGCAGCCTGCAGTGTGTGCCTTGCTTTGGTGGCAGCAAAAGGGTTACATTTCTCAACGATCTACAAGGTATCATTCTAATCAACTCAACTGTCTGCCAACACTACTGAGATTGTGAATTATTGTCTTGCTACTAAAATACCAAAATCACACTATTAATGCTTAGACAGGGATGGCAGAACATGGCTGAATGAATAGCCAGGGACCAAGTCTGTGCATTTGCTGTGGGGCATGTGCACTGGCCAAGCAGCTCATTCATTTAAAGCTTCTTCTGAAACCGCAGCTGCATGGAAACCACATGTCGTGCGCATTTTATGATGCATGGGGTGCCATTAAGAATTAATGGCATCCCTCCCCGCATCTGCTAAACAGAAGAGTGTTTTGGTTCCTGCTTGTAGGGAACCTGGATTTGATGTTGGTTCCAAACTGTACAAGTCCCACCCCGCTTTTTCTTAGAGTACTCACATATCTGTCCCTGTAGCCACCATCTTGGACATCTTTATCCTGGCCAGAGGCCCACTTACGCATTCCTTGGCCTGAGGCCTAACACTTGAAATAAATGAATGTCCACACTCTGATGCAGTTTCAGAACTTTACTGCAACTTCATGATTTTCCCATGGCACATCATTTTGAACATACTAACAAAACATTCAGTGTGGAACATCACAAGTTGGGACCACTAGTTGGCCATAGATTGATCAAGTTTCCAATGAAAATTCTTAGAAAATTTTGTACGAAAATTCTCAGAACATTCATATGTTCAAAAGATTTTGTTTGCTTTTAAAATTAGATTTTGGAATGAATAGACTTTACGGAACGAAAACCACATAATTACATAGTTCCATGGTTAGTCTGGTTGAAAAAAGACATAAATCCATCTAGTTCCAACAATAAAAAAATATATACAATCCTATATACACAGTCCTATACCCACAGTTGATCCAGAGAAAGGCATAAAACCCCAGGAAAGCGTGATCCAATTTGCTCCAGCAGGAGAAAAAATTCCTTCCTGATCCCCCAAGAGGCAATCAGATGATCCCTGGATAAACTTTACCTATAAATGTTAGTATCCAGTTACATTATGTACATTTAGGAAAGAATCCAGGCCCTTTTTAAAAGCAATCTACTGAGCTGGACAGAACCAGCTCTTGAGCGAGTCTATTCCACATTTTCACAGCTCTTACTGTGAAGAAATCTTTCTGTATTGGAGATCAAATCTCTTTTCCTCCAGACATAAAGAGTGCCCCCTTGTCCTCTGTGATGATCTTAAAATGAATAACTTAAGTTCACTATATGGACCACTTATATACACTGTATTTAAACATGTTGATCATATCTCCCCTCAATCTCCTCTTCTCTAGAGTGAATAAATCTTCTAATCTTTTCTAATAGCTGAGCTCCTCCATGCCTCTTATGAGTTTGGTTGCTCTTCTCTGCACTTTCTCCAGTTCCCCGATATTCTTTTTGAGAACCAGTGCCCAAAGCTGAACTGCATATTCCAGATGCGGTCTTACTAATGATTTGTACAGGGGTAAAATTATATATCTCTCTCTGGAGTCTATACCTCTTTTAATACACACACATATAGATATACACATATACTGTTAGAAATGATTTTGTTCAAGAGAAAAAATCCCCATGCCGCTCTAATTTTCTTGTCACTGTGGTTGAAAATGAATGTCAATTTCACACACAAATTATTATTATATACAGGATTTATATAGCATTATTATTAGACAGGATTTATATAGCACCAACAGCTTGCTTTACAACATGAGGGCAGACAGTACAGTTACAATATAATTCAATACAGGAGGAAACTGCTCTAATGATAAGAAAAATTGAGGAAATTTGAAAAATGGAGGAAATCTGAGGATATTATAATTCTTGGAAATGTCTGGGAACCCAAGGACAACCCCAACCCCAGCACAAGAGTTGATGTAGTAGGTAGCGCAAAAAAGGCAAGATAATAGAATTTTTAATACAGCTTACCTGTAAAATCCTTTTCTTGGAGTACATCACGGGACACAGAGCAGCCATAGTAATTACTATGTAGGTTATACACCACCTATAAGGGAATGGACACTGGCACACCCAAAAGACAGGAAGCCCCCCTCTATATAACCCCTCCCATACAGGAAGTACCTCAGTTTTGTAGCAAAGCAATGTACATCCCAGCAAGAGGGGAGGGACCTCGGTGTCCCGTGATGTACTCCAAGAAAAGGATTTTACAGGTAAGCTGTATTAAAAATCCTATTTTCTTTATCGTACATCATGGGACACAGATCAGCCATAGTATTTACTATTTGGGATGTCCCAAAGCAATGCCCCTGAGGGGAGGGAGACACCATCATAGAAACCGATACCAAAGAAGGACCTACTCTGCTATTTGTAATACGTTGAGGCCAAAGGCAGTATCTTCTACGTGATTGACATTGACCTGGTAAAACCTTGTAGATGTATAAACCAAAAAAACAAAAAGTGGTTTTGTACACCTGGGCCACTGACATCCAATGATGGATGGCCCAAGATACTCCCACACCTGGTAGAGAATCTCTCCCCAGAAAAAAAATGAGTTGCCATTTAAACCATAGGCATCATTGATAAACTGGCTGATCCACTGCTAAATATTTGACTTGGATGCCGCCTGCCCTTCCTGGGCTCTTCTGGCAGCACAAGCCAGCATTCCTGACTTGTGACGACATCTCAAGTAGACCCTGAGCGTCTGAACTACTTCTAGAGTAGGTAACAATCTTTCTCCTGCCGCCTGCGGATTAGGAGAAAAATAAAAGACAAGACACTGTCCTGATTCAACTGAAAAACTAGAAACCACTTAAGTAGGGGTGGGCTTTCTGTTCGAGTCGAACATGAGTTCGACTCAAACATTGGCTGTTCGCCCGTTCGCTGAACAGTGAACAATTTGGGGTGTTCGCGGCAAATTCGAAAAGCCGTGGAACACCCTTTAAAATTCTATGGGAGAAGTCTAAAGTGCTAATTTTAAAGGTTAATATGCAAGTTATTGTCATAAAAAGTGTTTGGGGACCTGGGTCCTGCCCCAGGGGACACGTATCAATGCAAAAAAAACGGACGTTTTAAAAACGCATTTTTTTTTGGGAGCAGTGATTTTAATAATGCTTAAAGTGAAACAATAAAAGTGAAATATTCCTTTAAATTTCTTACCTGGGGGGTGTCTATAGTATGGCTGTAAAGTAGTGCATGTTTGCCATGTTTATAACAGTTCGAGAGCAAAATGACATTTCTAAAGGAAAAAAAAGTCATTTAAAAGTGCTAGCGCTAGTGCCGGCTATCAATGTCATTGAAAAAAAAAAATATGCGTGGGGTTCCCCCCATAATTCTATACCAGACCCGAAGTGGATTTGTAAGGGGAACTCCATGCCAAGATTAAAAAAAAATGGCGTGGGGTTCCCCCAAAAATCAACACCAGACCCTTATCAGAGCACGCAACCTGGCAGGCCAAAGGAAAAGAGGGGGGGATGAGAGAGCACCCCCCCTCCTGAACCATACCAGGCCACATGCCCTCAACATGGGGAGGATGTCCCCATGTTGATGGGGACAAGGGCCTCATCCTCACAACCCTGGTTGTGGGGGTCTGCGGGCGGGGGGCTTATCGGAATCTGGAAGCCCCCTTTAACAAAGGGGACACCCAAATCCCAGCCCCCCATGTGAATTGGTAAGGGGTACCACAGGAGATGGCTTGGGACAAGTCCTTTATTAAAAAATAAATAAATAAATAAATAAAAAAGAGATTCCAGCGATGTAATCCAATAAATCCATGCTCCTACTCCAGCGATGTAATCCAGTTCTCGATCTCCAGCGATGGATGATCTCCAGCGACTCCAGCGAGGAACACGCACAGGATTCCGGAGGCACCCAGCCAATGACGCGGCGCTAGCTTGACAGCTCTTAGTAGCTCAGGGGGGGCACCTGTCACGTGAACCCATCCCCCTCTGACAAGGGGAAACACCGGGGTTTCCCAGTGACGTGTACGGGTGTCCCCGCCCCCTCTGATGCAACAGGAATCCAGCGCTAGCACTTTTAAATGACTATTTTTTCCTTTAGAAATTTCATTTTGCTCTCGGACTGTTATAAACACAGGAAACCTATGCTTTTACAGGCATACTATAGACACCCCCCAGGTATGAAATTTAAAGGAATATTTCACTTTTGTTGTTTCACTTTAAGCATGATTACAATCACTGCTCCCGAAAAAACGTCCTTTTTTAAAAAATTTTTTTGCATTGATACATGTCCCCAGGGGCAGGACCCAGGCCCCCAAACACTTTTTATGACAATAACTTGCATATTAACCTTTAAAATTAGCACTTTTGATTTTCCATGTTCGTGTCCCATAGACTTTAACGATGTTCACGTGTTTGAACACATTTTTTGCATGGTCGCATGTTCTGGATGCGAACTGAACAGGGGGGTGTTCGGACCATCCCTACACTTAAGCAAGAAAAATGGATGAGGACACAACATCACTTTATGATGTGAGACCAAGAATGGCTCCTTGCATGAAAGAGCCGCAAACTCTGACACTCTACTTAGTGAAGTGAAGCAACCAAAGAAGCCACCTTCTGAGATAAAAAGGACCAACAGAAACCCCTGATTGGTTCAAAAAGTGGCCCCTGCAAGGACAGTCAAGATCAATTCAAGTCCCAAGGACACAAGAATGGGGAAAAAAAGTCAAATAAGGTGTTACTAGTACATGTACCCTTATTGGAAGTGGGACTCTTGTCCCGGACACACCTGTCCGGGACTGTCCCAAACTGTTGCAGAACTTGGGATCTAGAAGATTCCCCTGCAGAGTTCCCCTAGCCACTATCCTAAAACTGGAATATGTATTGGCAATAGAGGCAGCTTTGTACTGTCCCAGACAGAATGTGGTACACCTCCCTGGGTCGCATGACCTCTGGTGCCGGCCGGGTGGATGATATATATATATAAGCCCACAGAGGCATTTCTAGATTGGACCTACAACAGGTTTGTCCTATAATCCATAGCAAGGCATGCTGACCAAGCTTATTGGACAGTATTCTCCCATGTGGAGATCAAGCCCACTGAACTTTAGCCAGCCTCAAATCAACTTAGAGAGACTGGCACCAGTGGTTATTATTTTCCAAATTCCTGAAAAGGAAGAATATCAAGCACCAATTTTTGCTCTGTAACACCCCGGAAACAGAGCCTTCTGGCAATGCAATGCCTGGCTCTTCAAGTTCCAGACAGAGAATGAAACTCTACCAAGACCTGGAGTAGGGCTGTATGCAGAAAACGTGCTTAGACCTAAACACAGCTTCCTCCTGTAGAAATATATTGAAGGAAGCCCTGGAATCGACTGCTTCTTGAGCAAAAATTATTGAGGTGTCCACAGGAAGCTCCGCACTGGGGCTAGATGCTTTGAGAACCCTCCGGAGCTGCGGCCAACCCAAAAGGGAAGATTCACAAAAAAACGGCTTTCCACTGTAATTACAGAAATCTTTAATGAGCATGGAAACAAACCGCCACATGAAGATGAGGGTTTACAGATGATTATGGACCCAGAAATCTACCTCTTGCAGAGAGGTCATCATTGAACAGTCTAGCCTATCTGAAAACAGAAGGATGTTCAGTGGCTTGAGATCTTACGATAGCCCTCATGCCCTTATTTGACTTTGGAACTGCCACCATTTAATTGTCTCACAATGATGAGCCCAAAACTTCTGCTCCAAGAGAAAATGTAAGGCAAAGACTGACGACTCTATGACAGACCCAGACAGTCCCAAGAGGTGCACTGAACTAGGTTTCTGCCGGCTAAAGATAGAACAAACCACCACAGAGACTGCCCTGTTTTCTGGCCTGAGATACTCTCAAAACACAGCAGCCTCAGATGCCTCCCTCACCCTTACAGCATCTGGTATCCCCTGGGCAGTCTCCATCTATATGCTAACCAGGCGTGACCCTGCTTAGGCTTCGATCAACCGAGATCAGGCATTAACAAGGTGATGTGGCCGCAGTCTGACGAAAAATGAATGCGCCAGGACCCACTGCAAATGCCAAACACCACAGTGGCTCAGAGGCACCCGAAACTACTGTCCATTGGGGGATGTGGACACTGCCAGATCTCTGAACCTGAGAGCAGTGCTCTTGCCTCCTCCGGCTGCCTCTTTTCTGGAGCTGTTTAACTGGTATAACAGGTAATAAACAGTTCTCCAAGGATGCAGGCCTAAAACAATGTTGGTTTACCTCTAAGGAACCCCTTAGGTATGCAAGTACCTAGGTACGCAAACATGCAGGTATACAAGTGTTCTTGCCATTCATGCATTTATGTATGCAGTACAGGGTCAATAAGCTCATACGCATGTACCCTCAGGCAAACAAGCACCCAGGCAAATAGGCCCATATGCATGTAGTCTTATGCAAGTAAGCACATAGGTAAATGTGAAAACAAGTACATATGTATACAGTTTAATGTAATAAACATACGTAAAGAGTACAAATCAAGAACATGCCAGCGTGTGTTAAAGCAATATGCCTCTATGGAAGCATAGTTTATTGAAGCATGTGCTCATGCAAATATGCATTTGGGCAGAATATGAAAGTGTGCACTGTACACACGCATTCATGCAACATGTACCCATGGAAACAGGTGTTCTTGCAAGCAGCAAGCATGCGTTTATGAAACGTGTTTATGCAACATTACGTCACACGTCTCTATGCAGACATGTATAAACATGCATCTTTATGTAACCATGTATCTTTATGTGATCATGCATCCTTATGCGATCATGTATTTTTATGTGGTCATGTAGCGTTATGTGACCAAGCATCTTTATGTGATCAAGCCTCTTTATGCGATCAAGCATCTTTATGCAACCATATATCTTTATGTGACCATGTAAAATCATGTATATCTATACAAACATGTCTAAACATGCATCTTTATGCAACCATGTATCTTTATGCGACCATGTATCTTTATGTGATCATGAATAATCATGTCCATTTATATAAACATGTCCAAACATGCATCCTTATGCATGTATAACCATGCACATTTATGCAAACATTAATAACCACGCATCTCTGTGTGACTATGCATTCTGTGCAAGCATGATCATGTATCTTTATGCAAACTTGCAAAAACCTTGTACATTTATGCAAACATGAACAAACATGCGTCTTTGTGCATCCATGCATGCTTGTGCAATCATGCATTCTGTGCAACCATGATCATGTATCTCTATGCAAACATTTATGTATATTTATGCAAAACATGAATAAACATGTATCTTTGTGCAACCATGCATCTTTGTGCAACCATCATCTTGTATTTTTAGCAACCGTGCGTTTCCAGCAACTGTGCGTTTCAGCAGGTGTGCAAGCAAGCACCTGCTTAACTGCAGTTGGGCCCATACTAGACCTGCAGGATTTAGCCAAGCACATATGCAATGCACTATACAATACAAACTCCTTAAAAATGAATCCATGCTCACGTTTTCCCAAACGTGTATATTTAAACATGCATTTAAGCAACAGACAGTCAGGACTCTGCGAATAAATGCAGACTTACCATTCCTGCTGCAGGACTCTGAACCTAACAGGAGTCCAATCTTCACCCATCACAGTGAGCTTTGACATAAAAAACCTTCAGAGACTGGGTCCCCTTTAATGTGGGGTCCACTCCCCTGGGCCTGTATAGCACCCTGTAGGAAATCACCTTGGTCAGAACACTGCACAGGGTTCCATTACGAATGGTCCAGTGCTGTAAGGCTGCATTACAGGCAAAACCTCAAGGAATCTTCTCTCCTTCCCATGAGGCTCGGGTACCATCTATTTTTGGTTGACAGATTTTTCAAATGGATCCGATTGAAGTCCATGATTCCTAATAGAACCATCCAAACTTCCAAGTATGCTCCAAGAGCACATGTAATCCATGACCATCACCTTGAAGTCACTGGCTAAAAAAAACGGAGGTACTTCCTGTATGGGAGGGGTTATATAGAGGGGGACTTCCTACCTTTGGGTGTGCCAGTGTCCATTCACCTATAGGTGGCGTATAACCCACATAATAATTACTATGGCTGCTCTGTGTCCCGTGATGTGCGATAAAGAAACCTTTTTTTTTTCCTTCTCAGAAATGTGTCCTCCCAATATCAGTGGTAATGTTGGTAATTATAGTATGGTGATACCACAGCACCAATGCGCAGCTTTAAACATTGGAGGAAAAGATGGAAAAAAGTGCTTATGTTCTATTATAGATTAAATCTAAAGGGAAAATATGATGGATTTGAGCCAAATTACTTTGTTTTAATTGGGATGATAACCAAGCATAACATCACTCTTCACAAAGGGTTTAGCAAAAGAGGGGGCCAAGAGTAGAATCAGCCTATGATAAAATTGTGAAAGCTGTGAATAAGAAAGAAGCAGTTTTGTGGGTTTCCATAATTGGTTATATGAGCAAAATCAAATGTAAATCTTTAAGAAACTCAAGATACTGTTATGAGAAATACGGCATGAATCATTGTCAGCTGACAGTTACTGAAAGAACTTATTATAGATTGCCTGTACAGTGTGTGGCCATTCGTTCCATTGTTCTCGCTCACTGTTCTTTTGATAGAAATAAGCTGTTTAGTGATTCTTGTGATGAAGCCTGTAAAAAAAAAAAGCGTGTCTGAAGCCTTGTTTTGAAGCAAGTGTAAACTAGCCGTTAATGTGTGTTGAGGCCAAATCAAGTGTAAATGAGCCCCAAGTGTAAACTAGCCCTTACCTTTTACCTGCATTTTTTAAATTGGTTCCAGGGTCTTTAAAGAGCATAGCAGGAGCTGCATAACAAAGTATTAAAGAGGAATGTAACCAATTACAGGGCCTATGACCTCTGACACTCAGGTTAAAGTGTCAGGCTTAGGCAAAGTTAAAACAACTTGTCAGGAAAAATGAAATGTGCCTAGGTGTATAGCTATGCGCAGACGGAGAATTCCTGTTAGCCAGACCCTTGCTCATGTTACACATGTGTGCACTGATGCGCAAGGTGGCACCCACACCCGCCACTAGATTGGTGCCTAGTGTGCTATTTAACCGCTTCAATACTGGGCAATTTTACTCCCTTCCTGCTGAGGCACATTTTCAGCTTTCAGCGCTGTCACACTTTGAATGATAATTGCGCAGTCATGCAACACTATACTTAAATTATATTTTAATTTTATTTTTTTTTAAACAAATAGAGCTTTATTTTGGTGGTATTTAATTACTGCTGGGTTTTTTATTTTTTGCTAAGAAAATGAAAAAAGACTGAAAAAAAAAGTTTCTTAGTTTCTGTCAGAAAATTTTCTAAATAAGTAATTTTTCTCCTTCACTGATGTGTGCTGAAGAGGCTGCACTTATGGGCACTCATAGGCACTGATGGGACAGCAATTATGAGGTGACACTGATGAGGAGGCACTAATATGCAGCACTGATGGACACTGATATGCAGCACTGATGAGCACTGATAGGTGGCACTGATGGGCACTAAAAGGTGGCACTTATGGGCACTGATAGGCGACACGGATAGGCGGCACTGATGGGCACTGATTAGCGGGACTGATGGGCACTAAAAGGCTGCAGTGACTGGCACCACTGATGAGCACAGATTGACATCACTGATGTGCACATTGGCTCTTTACCGAGTTTGGGGGTTGCACGAGATCCCGGGGACACAGCAAGCACAGGATCGCCGCGCTGCATGCAGCCGCAGGCGCGCAAGTGTGGTGAGACTGAGGTGACGTCATACGATGTCGCCCCTTAATAAGAGAGCACCCCATCTGCTGTCATTTGTCTATATGGCAGGCAGGAGGTGGTTAAACACCTCTGATGCACTAGGACCTTGCCTTATTGTCTACAGCATTCTTCTACCTGTTCTGGTGTTTGAGCTCCTGTTGCCATTTTGATCCGTCTGACCACGCTTGTACTCTGTCTGAACCAACCCCTGGCTTGTTCTTCGACCAGGTCTGATTCCTCTTCCTGTCTGTCTACCATTGCCAACTCCAGCCTGAACCTGACTACTCTTTTGCCTGCTGCTCTCTTCCTGATGTGCCTGCTAGTGACCGACCCGGCTTGCCTGACCCTGCTCTGTGTCACGCCTGTGGTGGCCATCCCTACACCTGCTGCCTGCCAAGTACCAGCTGTCTGCCACCTGCCAGGCTGCCAAGTGCCTGCAGACTGTGACCTGCCAGCCAGCCAAGTGCCTGCAGACTGTCTACCAGCCTGTTGCGCCTGCTGCCCTGGTTCATGATCCAGCCTGCATCCAAGTGAGTACAGTCCTCTCATCTGCAGCCATCATCACCAGAACTGCCAGGCACACATGCAACTCCAGGCTCTTGTGCCTCAAGTTACTTTACCAGGGGTACCGAGCTAGAGGTGTAAGAGATTGCCTTCCTCTCCACGTCAGGTTCCATCACCACACCAGGTATGTGACAGATTAAATAAAGCGTCAATTATCAATGTGCCATATACAACTATGTGTGGATAGTAATCTAAGACAGAATAATTAACTCTGGAAAATGGATCAGACTTATCAGGAGATCCCCTATTTTTAAAACTGGCAGATTTTTACAATTTACTAAATTATAATTTTTTTAATGAAGCATACAAGTCTTTTAATAGCTGATTATCTATTGGTGCTATAAAATGGGTGTGGCTATCCATGAAATACCCAACCAGCCCAGTGATGACTAGCTCTCTTTAATCAAAACAACTGCAGTGTTGTCTTGTTTATTAGTGTATAAAATACTGCCTACAAGGTTTAGCTGAAATAGGGAAACCGTGCCAAAGAATTCTCTCAATTTGATGATTCGATTCACACATCTTCTGTTCTTAAATTCCAAGAATTGGCTAAATAAAATTAAATGAACATGGGCCCATTCCAGGCAACCAGGCTAGTGGACAGACAGATAGCTGGCAACTGTAGATGTCGTTGGCATATTAAAAGTAATTCCTTACTGAAAACAAATTGAAAGGTAAAGGACAAATTATGTAATTCAAGTTTAACCATAAACCTTATGACTGGTGATGAGGGTACTAATAATATGCTTTATCAACAATGTTGCCTAGTATGCATCTGTGTATTTATTGCCCCCCCCCCCCCCTTTTCCCCTGAATTCTGTTTAGTTAAATAAAAAAATAGTAAATAACGCTATTCCTGAACACCAATAATATAAGCCGGTGCATCTCTTCCTTGTTGCTTATGGACTGTGGAAAATATGATCCCAGACAGTTGCCAGACAGATAGCTGGCAACTGTAGATGTCGTTGGCATATTAAAAGTAATTCTTTACTGAAAACAAATTGAAAGTTAAAGGACAAATTATGGAATTCAAGTTTAACCATAAACCTTATGACTGGTGATGAGGGTACTAATAATATGCTTTATCAACAATGTTGCCTAGTATGCATCTGTGTATTTATTGCCCCCCCCCCTTTTGAATTCTGTTTAGTTAAATAAAAAATAGTAAATAACGCTATACCTGAAGACCAATAATATAAGCCCGGTGCATCTCTTCCTTGTTGCTTATGGACTGTGGAAAATATGATCCCCCCTTACCATCAGATACCCGCTTGCATGCGCCTCACAATCACACAGATCCTCGAAGCACCAGCCCTGTGTTGACAAATAATGGGCTCTTCTGCACCTCTAATGCCCCAGGAGGAGGTGTGGTATTGGTGAGAATGAATAGTTATGTACCCCATACCTTTAGGTACAGTGCTACTCATGCCCTCAATGAACTGGTAAATAGTTATTTTGGACCCAATCACTCAAACCAGAGAAAGAGTTGCTAACTTTTACTAAATCCTTATTCGGGAATAAAACAGTCACCGCCCCTTCATTATTCGTTATTATTTTCTATTCATTACTATATTAAGAATGTATAAAAAATACATTTCATGATTCCTCTATTATCACTATTCCTTAATGTAAATCTACAGGCAAAATGCTAAAATATTTTAATTTTTTTTCCCCTTTTGGATAAAGTGGCGGGACTTGCTGTCCATATAACCATTGGAGAGATTCACCCTCTGTATTTGTCCAGGTGGCCATTGTCATCACCACTCAAAGTGAGGGAAAATTTATATTTTTGAGTTATCACCAGATCAGGGTGAGAGGGGAAATCTTCCCATGGGGACACTTGTTCCAGTAACAAGAAGGGATTTGCCTTCACTGTTGTATCTATAGGACAGGAAGTAAAGGAAAATGTTCCCAATGTGACATTGATGTTAAAAAAATGACAGGGGTATTAACCATTCCTTACTCTTATTAAGTTAAAAAATGGCCTTAGTCCTACTTTAAAGATGTAAATCTAAAAGGGGTTGTAAACCCTCATTTTTTTTTTTAAATAAAAAACATGTCATACTAACCTCCACTGTGCAGTTCGTTTTGCACAGAGTGGCCCCGATCCGCCGCTCCTGGGGTCCCCTGGCGGCGCTGGTGGCTCCTCCAGTGCCTGCTTCGGAAAAGGCTCTCCTAAGCTGGACACCTGTGCGGGCGCGCTCACGAGTCCTGCTTCTGTGCCCATTCACACAGAATGCAGGACTTGGCCCCGCCCCCAAGGTGCCTGCGTCATTGGACTTGATTGACAGCAGCGGGAGCCAATGGCTGTGCTGCTTTTAATCTATCCAATCAGGACACGAGACACCAGCTAGAGCTGGTGTGCTCCTTCCCGGCTGGAGAAAGATAGGGGGTCAGGTCAGTAAAATGGAGGCTCGGGGGGGGGGGTGCACCACCACAGAAGGTTTTTCACCTTAATGCATAGAATACATTAAGGTGAAAAAACATGAGGATTTACAACCCCTTTAACTGCTGGACCACTGTGTTACATTTAAAATTACCATTCTGCATTTTAGTAAAGTACATCTCAGTGATGATGATCTCCTGGACCCTCTTTGTAGCCTTTTCCTGTTTACATGCATGCAATTCATTGATGGCTGCATGGCATTTTACAGAGCAGGATTCCTAAATGTGAAAACAGTGGACCATGCCTGTGTAATTTTTGTTAAAACAGGCATTTAGAGTCTCCATCAAAAACCCATGTGACAAGAAGACAATATAGAAGCAAACTGGGAAGCTGGAACAGAGTGTTTCCGATCCTTAACAGTAAGTACCTGAACAAGGATCTTCATAGCAGGATCACCAGACTTTATTTTAATAAATGATGTGGATTAAAAAATATTTAATACATCTTTTGAAATTACATTAACAAGTTAAAGCTTACATGATTATTTAGTGATTGAATTTACATATATTTAAAACATGTTAGGGTTAACAAGGGTTTGAGTTACGAAAGAAAGGGTTCCAAAACTTTGCTGTGGGGAAGTGGGGCTTTTTGAAGAATGACTGGACCATGGGATTCTAAAAGATTACAATTGAACAGTTGCCAGGCTGGTTCACACCAGATGAGTTGTCATGAATTTCACTGGGCTTTCTATTGCTGGCAAAATACAGGAAAATTAAAGAATGCTTTGGTTTCAATAGGTTTTACTCAAATCAAGACATTGCACTATACAAAAAAGTGCCATTTCCTAAATTTTTTTACATTTTACAATTATTGCTTGAGTTTTTTGGAGTAAAATGGATTCTTTAAGAGAATGAAATTGGAAGAAGGCCCTAGATTCACAAAGAGTCACCCTCAATACCCCTTATGCCGCGTACACACGGGTGGACTTTTCGACGGACTAGGTCTGGCTGACTTTTCGACGGACTTTCCGAATGAACGGACTTGCCTACACACGATCAACCAAAGTTCGACAGATTTGTACATGATGACGTACGACTGGACAAAAACAAGGAAGTTCATAGCCAGTAGCCAATAGCTGCCCTAGCGTAGTTTTTTAGCATACAGACAAGCGGACTTTTCGACCGGACTCGAGTCCGTCTGGAAGATTTGTAACATGTTTCATTTCTAGGTCCATCAAACTTTTGGGAAAAAAAAGTCCGCTGGAGCCTACACACGATCAAATTGTCCGACGGACTCCGGTCCGCCGGACCAAGTATGCCATAAAGTCCAGTCGTGTGTACGCGGCATTTGGGAACCTTGGTGTAAAGGACTGCTCTGCCCTCTGGGCATTAAGATGCTGCGCAGAGGTTGATTATCAAATTGAAAATATGTAGTAGATGACATGTTATTATGTGTAATTCCTGTTCAGGTTTAAATCCCTAGAAAGGTCATGTTGGCCGGGTGCGATGGTCATCCCCTTTGAGAAGCAACAATCTGCTAGCACATCTCTTGAAAATCACAATTAAGATCACTTTCAAAGGGTAGCCAAACTCCAAGTCTGTAGGCAAGTCAACAAATAGTGGGTTTGAGCTTTAAATATAAAGTCCATGTGTCCAGCCACATCCAAACATGGTGGTGTTGAACTTCAGATGTAACTGCAAAGAACATCAAGGTCACATTTTTAGGGTTGTTGAACTCTGCATTTGTAGGCACATCCAAGTGAAGTGAGGCTGAACCTGAAAAAAATAACTACAAACACGGTTATTATCATTTTTGCAGTGGTCAAGCTCCATGTCTGCAGGCCAATAATGAAATAACTGTGGTGGGACAGCATAGTTGCCAACTGTCCTAGATTTGTCAGGACAGTCCTGCATCTTTGGCCATGTCCAGAGATTACAGCCTCAACTTCAATAGTGCCAGCTGTCCATCAACACTATACACTTGTGCAGAGACGCCCACAATGATGATAAAGGGCGCTCTTTGGCTGAGGCAACAATGAGTGGAGCTACTGGGGTAGACTGGAAAGGAATGGCATATGCCTCTACAATAATTGGGAGCCAATGTATACTCTGTGCCTCCCTTTCAGAGGGGCACCTGAATCTGGAAGTACTAGCATCAATGTGTTGTAGAAAGAGGTCTATCACTAATGCTTTGCATAAGTTCCTTTGACAAGACAGTACCACAAAAGAAGTCAAGAATGAAAGACTTGCTTCTGCAAAGTTCCTAAGCAAAGTGGATCAGTGTCGATAGGCAGATGCAGGTACTGCTCTGACAGAGGTCTGAAACAGGGGTTTTATAGCCAGAAAAATTAGGCACTTCATGGAACTTTTCAGGTGGAAAACATATGGATTGATTTTATTATGCCCAATATTTCTGTAGGAAAGAGCCCCCCTTCCTCCCCCTTGCTGATACATTGGCTGTAATTAAATCTGCCTTGTGTGATGTGCCTGTTAAATGCTTAATTTGACTGGATATCACCTCACTGCTTCTTCACAAAGTTCCACCCCCCCAGAGCCACACTTGCCAATTATGGCCTTATCCTTTCCTTCTGGAAACCTGGGACCTCCAATACTGTACATCCTCCCCTCATTGCAAATTTACAAGAGAGGAAGCTGAGGCCTGCACTCTAGCTGCCATTTTCTGCAAAGCCCTTCAGGGGTCTAAAATATCTCAGACATGTCCATCAAGAGAACCTGTAACAACAATAAAACCTAACAAGAAGAAAAAATGTATTATAAGTTGTTTTCCAACCTTTCCATGCTTTTCCTTACCCTATGTCTTACACAGTTCTCTCTGGCACATCTAGCTATCATGCCATCCTCAAATGTCTCCTGTACAGTTATACTCACCACATTCCTCTCCTATATATACAGTGCCTCCCACCATCATCACAACCCCCACATTCCACACCTGGATTTAGTACTAGCCATCGTATCCTCCTCACTTTTTCCCTGCATATAATGCCAGCCATCAAACCTTCTGCACTTCTTACCTTCAGATACTGGCCACTGTCATACCTTTTTGCCACTCCTCTACTGCGCTGCATAATGGACATTATCATACCATTTACAATCCTCTCCTGCACACACTGTCCTATGTCATATCCTCTATACTACCGGAAGACTTTATGCAGCGTGAAAAGCACATATTTTTTTAAATAATATTTGTCCTAGCACTTGTGCCTCAATATTTAGCACAGTACAGTACTTTAGTTTTCAGTGTACTCCCAGGCCCTATCTTTCTAAAATATAGCAAAGTAGAGGAAACCATGTAGATTGAAGCAACACTTTTGGCTACATCCAATTTTTGTCCTGGTCCCCTCAAGGTGTACCTACAATTTTTTTTCAAATATTCACATTTATGTGATAGTGTACTAAATGTATGCAGAAAATATTTGTTTAATTTTTGTATTCACCCACTGTATATTTGTCTTTTGATTTAAATAAGGGCCTTGAAAAAATGCTTTGAAAAATTAAATGCATTTTATAGTACGTTTTAATACCTGTGCATTAATGCTCGCATTTTCATGCACTCTTTTTTTCCTTTTTTACACTTTATTTATTAATTAAGGTTCTTTTTTCTAAGTTTCTGATTTTTTGTGATAAAACGTACAATCTGGCTCTCCATTTTAAGAGCACTCTGGCGCATTGACGATAGCTTATTTTATCACACTTTGGCTCATTCATCCAAGAGCACTTTGGCATGTTCTTTTTGCTCTGTCTGGTTCAGATCAGAGAGTCCTGGCAAACAATAAATAGGATTAAGTAATCTAAAGCCTTTCAAATTAGACATTTCTGCACTAGCAACATCTGAGCATGTTTAGACTCTGGAAAATATATTAGACTTTGCAGGGTTTCACCACTTTAAAATACTGACAGTCACATATAGGCCCTGATAAAGTATATTGTTTTAGTTTAAGCTGAATTTATTTTTACATAGATTTCTACATTGGGTTATTCACAGTGGATGGTGCATATTTAGTTTGTTGAAAAATTATTTTGTTTAATGGAACATCCGAGTCTTCAACCATTTATCAATATATTGAGTCTTCCAACCATGCATATTCTTGCTCAGTGACTTTTAACACAGATATTAAGAGCAGTGATCTTCCTTTCTTTGTCAAATTTTACAGCCACCATGATCATAAGTTACTCCAGGACACATCGCATGATAGCACAGGTGCACACGTTACTCGGCTGAAGCTGCAGTTGTAATGTTTGGTGATGTGTTGATCTGTACTAGTAAAAGCTGCTTACAGCAATGTCGTCTCCTTTCCTCTATTCTATAGTGTTTAACTGATTTTCTGTTCTGATTGGAGGAAAGTGAGAGGGAGAGAGAGAGAACCTATTCTTCGATGCTGAGAGACAAATAGGCCTACCATGTAAGCAGTGACAGAGTTTCCTTCTGTCCACCCTCTCCTTCCCAGAGAAAGCTGAAGGATGGTCAAAGGAGAATGTAAGAGACTGAGTTGTCAAAATCCTACATTGTAAAGCATGCACCAACTAGTGATTCCAACTATTGCAAGGAGACACATGAAGGCAATAATGTTGGAATTTTGTTCTACCGTGATGAAGCTGGTGTTTGCTTTTTGGCTTTTTTCCTGATTCTTTTTTCAAACCACAGTAATTATTTTAGGCAAAGATCAGTAATATGATTAATTTTTTCCAGAGGTGCTATATTGCCTAGAACATGAAAAATGGACTCAACATAGTGGGGTGACTACCCAGAAAGGGGTAAGCAGAAAGGTCTCCAGTATCCCACAATGTACTGATTAGACTTGTGCTTCACTTTAATGTAACTTTAATGCCCTCATGCTTAACTTCTGACCACAGGTATCCCCTGGGTCCTTCTTATTTTAAAGGTTGACCCCACCTTACTCAATGATATACAATGTGTTCTACTGCATATTATTGCAGTAAAAGCAATGTTTTGGAGCCTCGCTGGATCCCTTCATCAGGCATGTGATATTAAAGAGATCCATTGTGTGCTGAAGACGTTCTCTCGCTTTGATTGTCTTCGGTTCTTCAGGAATGTGTGCGTTAGGAATTGTACATTAGAACTACAGAAGACTCTCTTTACCACGGAACCATTAATGTCTTTAAAATTGTGTGGGTCTGAAAATCAGTGACCTTAATGCCTACTACAACCTTATCTGACTTTGACAGTGTAACAGCATCCTTAAAAAATATATACAAAATTACTATACAATGTCTTAACATTTGCATCCTGCCCTATGGCTTTAAATGACACCATCATTGATACTTTAATATACATCTAAACATTTTTCCCCTCCACACTGCAAGGGCTAACTTTTAATTTTGCTTTGGGATGATGAATATATACTGATAAGTTCACTTAACTGCCACCCTCCCTGGCCGCACATACTAACTTTTGCTTTGTTTTCCACCACAGGAAAATAAGAGAAATACCTAGGTGTCTTGCCGCTGTGCTAAAGGAGAGGAATAATGTTCCTTTGCAGCCATAGTAAGCATCACAGAAAGCAGCTGTTTGATTGGATGCTACAATCCCCTGTGAAAGCAACAGTTAAGTAGGCATGATGCTTGGGCAAACCACAGAATTCATTAAAGGAGTCCATCAGCTCACAGGGTGTTAGGGGAGTTTGTATGTTCTGTGTTTATCATAGTACAAAACCAGATGGTGAATCAGGAGCTAGGTGTCACTCACTTGTATCTTTATTTCCCAACCAGAGTGTGATCAAGGATTTCATCAATTAAGTTCTCAAAAAATAGAAGAAGCCAGATTACATAAAAATTTTTAGCTTTCAAAACTGAATAAAAAAACAGTATGTAGAATGGTTAACATTTCTGCCAAACTGTGTATCATAACAATACAGGATAGACACCAACAATAGTAATTACTAAATATTATAGCATGATCTAGATTGCTTATGGCTTTGCCAAATTTACGTATTTCTGAATTTTCAAATTTACAAATATTCGGATCAAATTGTTAAATGGGACATTCCAAATTAACGTATTTGTCGAAATTTGTTAAAAAACGAATTCGGAACTAAACGAATTGCACATATCTGTTGTAAATGTTGTAATATGTTCACCGATTTATGTGGGACATTATATTATTATATGTATGTACACATACAGTCAATATTGACCAGGCCAGAATTCAATTGACAATGGTTGATTTGTCCAAGTCAACTGAATTTTAACATATCAAGGGGACAGCTGAAGACTCTTTGATTTTGTGTTAATCTTATGCAAGTCTATTTGAACATTTCAAAGGGTGTTCAGGTGATATCTGTTAATCTAATCTAATTACACATATCTAGGGGGACTTGTTGATGTTGATATGCGGGAGTGCAAATTGGGGCGGTTTATGACTGCAGCTGTTCACGGCTGGGGGTTGTTGTCTGTCTGAAAGACTAAAGCAAATCAAAGTCCTAAATTGAAATGGCCAATCAAATTGCTCAGCCATTCAATGTCTAGTGAATATAACATGGTGTTCAGTCTATAGTTTATTATATAGGCTTGTCTGTGTATGAAGGCACAGACCTAGGAACATGGGACTCTGAATGATATACTCTGCTGGATATTTTTGTCATCTGTGGACTTTGGACTTTGTTCTGTGTTGGAAGTCAATAAAGTGCATCTCTCTGGAAGAATTGGGTTGCTGCGGAAGAGTACTTACTAATTAATTATCATACCCACGATACTAATACTACTATACTACTACTATCCACCCAATACATATTATTATATCACTACAATATCTATTGCTTTCATCCCTCTACTGTTGACATCTAATAGAAATAATATATGTAATTCGTGTACAGTAATGCCCTGTACACACGGTCGGACATTCTGACAACAAAATCCTAGGATTTTTTCCGACGGATGTTGGCTCAAACTTGTCTTGCATACACACGGTCACACAAAGTTGTCGGAAAATCCGATCGTTCTAAACGCGGTGACGTAAAACACATACGCTGGGACTGTAAACGGGGCAGTGGCCAATAGCTTTCATCTATTTATTTATTCTGAGCATGCATGGCACTTTGTCCGTCGGATTTGTGTACACACGATCGGAATTTCCGACAACGGGTTTTGTTGTCGGAAAATTTTATATCCTGCTCTCAAACTTTGTGTGTCGGAAAATCCGATGGAAAATGTGTGATGGAGCCTACACACGGTCGGAATTTCCGACCACAAGGTCCTATCACACATTTTCAGTCGTAAAATCCGACCGTGTGTACGGGGCATAAGAGTTCATAGTGACTAACAGAATGGAGGGAAAATCTGAATAATTTGTGACAGGTTGCTATTTATGAGCTGTTCAATAAGTAAAATGTGGGTTTCGTTTACTAGAACCATTGACAATTTTCTGTATATAAAACAGCTGTTACCAGGCAGCTGCCAATTTATAACTATGCCAAAAATGTAAGAAAAATCACACCCAAGGCCAGTTTAATAACACTAAAGAATAGGGTTTTGATTGGTTGACTCAAGGCAATTTATAAGTAATTGGATTATAGGTGACTCTGTCCTGAAAAAGCAATCTAAATAATGTTCTTTTAGATAACCTTATTGTCACATAATTTGTCCTGTACAATGGAAATAACCAGTCAGAGTCTTACTGCGGCTGGGTGAGTTTAGTGTTTGACACCCCTCAAAGCTCACTTTGTGTATCTTTAGCTGCAGCTTTGCTATTTCTAAGCTGCCATGCTCCAACCAATTATAGATGTGTCTATAAACAGAGCTGTAGAGAATACACCTAGTGGGGCAATTTCAAATCCTTTATTTATGATCTTGCAGGAGGTGACAGAGACACAGTCCACTCTTGTAATTGGAGAAATATGCACATCATGTTCTGAGTCAGTCAGAAAAGCCATTAGATCAGCATAAAAGGGAGCCAGGAAGTTAGTATTTTCGGAAGGGGGGATCAGCAATGGAAGCCATCATAGTTCCTCACAAAATTTAAATCAAACTCACCCTGAAAAAAAAAATATGGGGGCTGTCACTAACGATGTCCTTCTGTAAATAATACATGCATTGCTGTTTTGCTATGCCACTAGCTTTAATAGGTTCTGAGTCACCCAGAATGATGTCTGGGGGACAAAAGAAAAACCTCAGACAGTAGATGTAAAAATATGAAAAATGTATTATCATACATTTAAAAACATGTGTACCACAATAATAAAGAAGACATAAATGATGATCAAGAATGGTGCTGCATAGAGTTCATATGAAAACATTAGATATGCGGGACCCAGGGCCGGATTTGCCACAAGGCCATCGAGGCCAGGCCTCGGGGCGGCAGTGGTGCAGGGGCGGCGCTGCTCCTGCGGCGACTTCGCGGCCCCCCCCCCCTTTCGGGCTGCCTGTTAATGTTCATTAGGGGCACTGGTGCCCGTAGAAAAGATGGCCGCGAACCGCCCACTACTGCGCATGCGCCGTTCCGAAGCCGGCCGGGCTCGGTAAAACTCGTACGTGCTCGGCCGGGAGGCGCATGCGCAGTAGCATGATTGCGCCGGCCGGCACCATTCTTGCAAAGAAATGTCTCCAACCTGTGTGCCGCGGCGCCTCTGCTGCCAGGCCGTGGAGGAGACAAGTAATGTCAGCAGGGCGGCGGCGGGGGAGAGAGATGACATCTCTCATTGCCTGCACCACTGTTCCGCCCTCTTCCATCTGGTGGCAGCCAGGCAGCTTGGCAAGTGACATCCCCATCTGGTGGCAGCGTGGCAAGTGACATCTCTATCTGGTGGCAGCTTGGCAAGTGACATCCCCATCTGGTGGCAACGTGGCAAGTGACGTCTCTATCTGGTGGCAGCTTGGCAAGTGACATCCCCATCTGGTGGCAGCCAGGCAGCGTGGCAAGTGACATCCCCATCTGGTGGCAGCGTGGCAAGTGACATCTCTATCTGGTGGCAGCCAGGCAGCGTGGCAAGTGACATCCCCATCTGGTGGCAGCGTGGCAAGTGACATCTCTATCTGGTGGCAGCCAGGCAGCGTGGCAAGTGACATCTCTATCTGGTGGCAGCCAGGCAGCTTGGCAAGTGACATCCCCATCTGGTGGCAGCTAGGCAGCATGGCAAGTGACATCCCCATCTGGTGGCAGGCAGCGTGGCAAGTGACATCCCCATCTGGTGGCAGGCAGCGTGGAAAGTGACATCCCCATCTGGTGGCAGGTATTGTGGCAAGTGACATCCCCATCTGGTGGCATGCAGCGTGGCAAGTGACATCTCCATCTGGTGGCAGGCAGCGTGGCAAGTGACACGCTCAGGGCTCCCAATGATTCTGCATTATGGTGAGTTGAACTATTTCATTTTATATTGCAATGTAATGATAGAAATATCTACTAACCATGGTGACGGGGATGATTGAAGCACTAACGCCAGCCATTGCCCTAAAAAATTGCCCACAGAAAAATCCTTACCCCTCGCGGGGAGCGGCTTTGAAGGACCCGGCCTTGGGGCGGCAAAGGGAGTAAATCTGGGCCTGGCGGGACCTGAAGGCACCATACAGATACCCCAATCGATCTAGAGCTGCTGCGCGACTGATCTCTACGTGTTTTGCGAGGTAGTTCTTGCTTCCTCAGGAGAGGCACAGGTAGGTATCTGGAGATAAAAATGGATCAATGAATGATAATAATAACAAAAAAAAATGAAAAGGGAAGAAGGGTGGTAGGGGAAAGAGCAGGAGGAGAGCCATATATGTATGAGTATATCAAAATATCTGTAACTTACAAGTAGTGCCAATTGCTGATCAACATCTGACATCCTGGTGGTCAATGTAAATGCAACCAAAGGAAGAAAAAAAAAAACCGCCACACACCTGGAAAAATAATGGTGTTGTTTAATATATGGGTAAAAATGCACTAATGACAAGTAGGAGGAAAAATTGGTGAAGTGATAAAAAAAAGTGTATGTGTGTCCAATAAGGATAGAAAAATCCCAATATGTGACGAAATAAACACAACAATGATGGGGATAGCTTGATAAAAAGGAGGTAACCAATCAAGCGTGTATAGAATAGTAGTAATGGGGAATAATATATGTAGCAAACACTATATATCTATCAAACCAATACCGGTCTGCAGTTGCTGAAAGTTGTACCTTATATGTACTATATATTATATATATATATATATATATATATATATATATATATATATATATATATATATATATATATATATATATATGTGGTAGTAGTATTCTATTAATCTACCATACCAGTTAATTCATAAAAGTGCAAAGCGTGGTTGAATATATGTCTATATATGTGCCAGTGATAGCGGGCGGGTGTGGCTAAAATTGGCCCTCAATAAATAAAATAAATTGGCATAGAAATGCAGTCTAAACATTAATCAGCTGAATTCGCACAGGTCAACTTCTGTCCCTGGGTTGAATGATGGCACTTCATTTAAGTCCTTTCTACCCATTTAGGGATGTTACAATTGTGATATACATGATTGTATGTATTTATTATTATTTGGATATATATGCATGTTATGGGACCTATTTACACCAACCATCATGATATTCCTCCTATCAATCTGGATGCCCAATGGGATTTGGAGATGTAAAAAAATTCTTTATACATATTCATATTTGAATTTTTGTTTTTGCAATTCTTTTTATTATTCAACTTTTTTTTCCCCCTCTCACCCCTTCCCCCCCTTTCATTTATTTATTTACTTTTTTTTCCGTGTCCCAGCAGGTCTCACATCATTTTTCCCATGGGAGCTGTTTATGTGGTGAGACTGATTTTCATCGGCCGCAACTATGGGAGGGGATCTAGGGACATGCCCCATCCCCTCACACTTCGCGAGCCCATTGGTTCATTTCAACTATGATGACGCTGAAAAGGCATGCCCCATTTGGAGACCAGAACTATTTAGTTCAGGCTCTAACATGGGTTCAGTGCTGTGCTTCCAGCAGTACAGAATTTGGCTGTCCTGTGTTGGTCTTTCTTCCCCTAGGGGTAAGTTATATTGTGAAGTTCATCCACGGTTGACATTGATGCTGTACCTTTTCACTTTGTAATTAGTGTTCACTGTTTTTGTCTGTTGGGCAGTCAGGGTTTCACCGTATGTTTGGTGTTTTGTTGTTCAGATGGAATCCCCTTTCCATTTGAATCCATTTGATTATACACTGGGGCCACACACCATCACTACGTTTGCACTTTCACTCACTAATTTACCTGTTTAATGTCTAGATAGGATTTCTCTGCAATTTATTTTATTTATTGAGGGCCAATTTTAGCCACACCCGCCCACTATCACCGGCACATATATTGATATATATTCGACCATGCTTTGCAATTTTATGAATTAACTGGTATGGTAGATTAATATGGAATACTACTACCGCACACACATATATATATATATATATATATATATATATATATATATATATATATATATATATATGTACAACTTTCAGCAACTGCGGACCGGGTATTGGTTTAATAGGTATATAGTGTTTGCTACACTTATTATGCCCCATTACTACTATCCTATACATACCTGATTGGTTACCTCATTATCAAAGCATCCCCATCATTGTTGTTTTTATTTCATCACATATTGGTATTTTTTTATCCTTATTGGTGACACACATACACTTTTTTGATCACTTCACCAATTTTTCCTCCTTGTCATTAGCGCATTTTTTACCCATATATTAAACAACACCATTATATTTCCAGGTGTGTGGCATTTTTTTTACTTCCTTTGGTCGTATTTACATTGAACACCAGGATGTCAGATCTGTGAACACACCGCGTTGTTACCATCTCCCCGCCCCTTCACAGCTCCCATGGGGAAAAGGAGTTGACTTCTGCACAGGCCCGTTATGCTACCATATATATTGCTACACATAAGTCTGCCTTTATCCAACCGGATTACTTTTCCAGCAAGAGTTGACCAGCATTTGGCACTACTTATAAGTTACAGATATTGAGATATACTCATACATATATGGCTCTCCGCCTGCTCTTTCCCCTTCCCCCACCACCCCTTACTCCCTTTTAATTTTTCAATTTTTTTGTTATTAGTATCATTCATTGATCCATTTTTATCTCCAGATACCTACCTGCGCCTCTCCTGAGGAAGCGAGAATTACCTCGCGAAAAGCGTAGAGATCAGTCGTGCAGCAGCTCTAGATCTATTGGGGTTTCTGTATGGTGCCTTCAGGTCCCGCATATCTAATTTTTTCATATGAACTCTATGCAGTAACATTCATGTTCATCATTTATGTCTTCTTTATTATTGTGGTACACATGTTTTTAAATGTATGATAATACATTCTTCATATTTTTACATCTACTGTCTGAAGTGTGACTCTTTAAAAGTCCTGTGGGCAAAATGTTTTTCTTCTGTGTTGTACATACCAATTTGGCACTGAGACACAACCTCAACCCTTCTCAGATTTTCTCTCATTGTCTGTCTATATAGAATAGTAATCATTGGTTTTAGCCATTAGTAAACAGTTGGAAAAATTTTAGGAGGGCAGTTTATGTGGAGTCAAAATCCTATAGTCTGCAATAATGGAAACTGGGCAGCTAACAAAGTAAACAACATATGCTTATTCCAAAGACCTCCAAGAAAATTGCAGCTCCAAAACTCTAAATCCAGATTTCATGTGTCAAAAAATGATATATGCATAGAACTAAAAAAAACCCACTAGAAATAATGCGAAAACGAATCAACAAAACCATAAAAAAGCATCTAAATAAATATAGTGAATAAAATAATCATATAATTTCAACAATTAGACAGATAGATAATATAATGTGCAACCAGAAAAAGTGTCCATCAAAATGTTCATAAATAAAGTGCAAGGTCTTATCCACCAAACAAATAGATACCGTGATATCCAAGTCTTGGATCTGCAGTTATCAGGGATAGAATGGCCAACACCAAGGGGTAAGTATTCAGCTTACCAGAACATCTGCCTCATGGATAGAAGCAGACAGTGTGTGTGTAACAAGCCCAGGGATAGATGGATCTCCACTCTGTTTTTCAATCACTCTGAAGCCTGCATCACAAGGGCTCTCGTACAGTGGTACTTCACTAGAGTCCTTGTCTTCGTGGTTATGTGCCACTCTGCAACCTGATGACCAAGCTGGGCAACAAGAGGGCTCTCATAGTGTAGCATTAAAAAATATTTAAATAAAAAGTAAATACATATAGCACCAAATTCAACCGCTACAAACAGTCCACCACTGCCTAGCTAGATAGCAGCATATCTCATCAGTAAGCTCAAAATTCTGCCCTACGCGTGTTTCGTCCAATGGGTCATCATCAGGGGCTGGGCTTACTAACAGACCACAATACATTTTAAAAGTTTTGCTTACATGGCCCTCCCCTCTCAAGCCACTCTCACAATTAACAATAGCGCGACCACAGGCTTACTCTATGCCATGCTATTTTAAGTAGCAGAAGGTCAAAAAGTAAGCTACACCAAATATTTTGTACTATAAAGAGCTTATATTAATAGAATTGGGTATTATAGGGGGATTAAATAGAAGACAAACTCCACAGAATGTATTCCAAAGTCAATAAGCTACAAAGAACACACAACCTTGCCCTTCCTTGGCTGTTTAAGACAGCACGGCATAGTGTAAGCCTGTGGTCACAGTATAATTAATTTTGAGTATGACTTGAAAGGGGAGGGCCATGAAGGTAGAACCTTTAAAATATAGTGTGGTCTGTTAGTAAGCCCAGTCCCTGATGATGTTTCATTGGATGAATTCTGACGTACTGACAAGATGTGCTGCTGTCTAGCCAGGCAGCTGTGGCCTGTAAGTGGTGTTGATTGTTTGATTGTTTGATTTGGTTATATATACACTATATAAATATTTATTTATATATATATATATATATATATATATATATATATATATATATAAAACAAAATAGTATATAACAAAATAGTACAAAATAATAGAGTGGGCATCTACAAGGCAAATGAGGTTTAATGTGGAGAACTGTAAGGTAATGCACTTGGAGGCTACAAACACAAACGCATACTACTCACTAGGGGGAGAACCTCTGGGGCGAATCAAGGATGGGAAAGATCTGGGGGTCCAAGTAGAAGTCAGACTGAGCAATAGCATGCACTGTCAAGCTGCAGCTACCAAAGCCAGCAGAATTTTAGCATGTGTAAAAAAATACTCCGGGATATACTCCGGAGATAAAACTATAATCCTGCGACTTTTTCAAACTTTGGTTAGGCCACATCTGAAGAATTATGCCCAGTTCTGGTCACCAGTCCTTAGACTGGATGTGCTGGAACTGGAGAGAATCCAAAGAAGGGCAACTAATTACGAGGAACGACTACAAGTGCTAAATGAATTCTCACTGGAGAAGAGGCGCTTGAGAGGGGACATGATAGCGATTTACAAACACTTCAATAGTGATCCCAGCGTAGGAGAAAAAATATTCAGTCTCAAGGAGTGTAAGAGGACACGGGCCACACAATGAGATTGGAGGAGAAGCGATTTAACCGTAATCTGCGTAGGGAGTTTTTCACTGTAAGGGCGATAAGGATGTGGAACTCACTTCCTTATTGGTGGTGTAGGTGGGGAGTATTACTATTTTTAAAAGACTCTTGTACGTGCATCTTAAAGAACACAACTTACAGGGATATGGGAAATAATTATCGACACTGACACATGTACACCTACACAGGTTGAACTGGATGGACTATTGTCTTTATTCAACTTTACCTACTATGTAACTATGTCAAAATAAATCAAAGCTAATCATTATAAGTGCTCCTGTCAGTGGTAAATGGTTTGTCTCAACCCTCTGCTACATTTGCAGGACAGCTTGTCCTGTTGAAAAATAACAGGCTTACTGCCTGGATCACTAGGTGAAATTGAACGAAAGCCTAAAAAAAGGATAATGAATGCGGTCACCAGATCTAAGAATTGGTAAGCTGCAATATAATGTATGATGTATACATGTTTGTATTTGGGTTGAACACAGCTTTAATATCACAATCGCAAAGCAACACGGGTACTTTTCTACATGCTGCAAAATCCCCTTTGTGTCATATGTATATCAATAGCACAACTTGTAATATAGTTAGGTTGAAAAAAGACATACTATACATCAGGTTCAATACAAACCTATACTGTACATGAAAACACAACATAACCCATGCACACATAAAAAAAAACTGCCATTACAATGAGTAGTCCAATCTTTGCATCTCATTTCAGAAATAACCTTTCTGTATACTTTTATTGTGAGTGTTAAGATGTGGTTACATTGTAGCCTCTCATAAGTTTTCTCTTTGAGACTTAAAACCTTATTTAATGCAACATAAAATACAATCAATGTCATTTTTGGCCGTGTCTTCTCACTTTTTTACATTTATGAGTACCTAATGGGGCTATAAAATGTTTTATAGCAGCCTACAAGAAACAAAAAATAAATATTATAATAGCAGGCTAAAGGCATTTATTTAGACTACGTACTTTAAAAAAAAATTGTAATACATGTCTTAATTCATCAGTTTACTTTTACATGCTGTGTGTTGCCATTTCTTTGGCATTCAGTGACTATATTATCATATTTCATAGGATTTAAACACTGTTAACAGTCAGGGTGTTATATTTTGGGCACTGAGAAACCGCTAAACCAAATATTAAACCAAATATTAAAAACCTGCCTCTATTGTGCTCTTGGCTGGTTCTTATAATTGTCCCAAGTTTTCTGTGTTTTCAGTTACAAATGCTGAACTTTTATGCAGGGCGATGGTTTGTCAGATCTCTTCCTCTCTGTGATATGAAATTCAGCAAGATCTGCATTCCAGTATTGTGTTGGGACCAGGGCTTTTTTTCTCGGACAATAGGTGCAGGAACTCCCCCTTTCCGAATCGCCCCTTGTCTCCACCCCCTTACCCACCTCCCAGTACTGCCCCTTTTATAGAATACAGAACTAAGTAACAATTGAGGTACTAAGCCATTTGTACAGAATGTGTTAATGATAACAAGAAAAGCAGTAAAATAGGCCCCATGCAGCCAGCAACAATAGATCCCCAAGCAACAATGGACAACCTGCAACAAAATACCCCCTCCCCCAGCAAAAAAAGATCCCCAGCAGCAATAACAGATCTCCCTGCAGCAAGCACCAATAGACTCCCCAGCAGCCAACAACAATGGATTACCTGCAACAAAATACCCCCTCCCCCAGCAACAATAGACTCGCAGCAGCAACAACAGATTTCCCTGAAGCCAGCATCACTAGATCCCTCCCAGCAACAACTGATCCCCAGCAACATAAGACCCACTCCCAACAACAGTAAATCCCCCGCCAGCAACAATAGACCTCTTTAGCAACAATAGACACCCCCCCACCCCGCAAACATAGATCAATAGACCCTGAATTACATACATTCAGTGCTGGATGTGCCGGAACTGCGTTCCCCCGCTTTCCCGCTGAAAAAAAGCCCTGGTTGGGACTATCCCTATTAGGATTTCCCCTCTTTACCATGGGACTTTACTTGTGTACATTGTTACCTAATAACACTCTTGTCGCATGACGATGAGCTCTAGTTATGCACATGTGTAGTTTCTACTTTCTCTACTGGAAGTCTTCCACCCAAGCCTGAACTGTACAGGGCATTACTGAACTTTGGCATAAAGAAGGCAGATACTCCAGTCAGATGTTTAAAAACAGCAATAAATGCTGTTTGCATTGAAAATAATAAAATGTATTTCTGAATGCAATTGGTGTAAGTACCCGAATTTGACTTGGCATTAGCCTCTAGTACCTTCATATACAGCAGCTCTTACACTGGCAGAGGGCAGAGTGGTACTGGACCCAATCAGGGTGCTGCAGTGCACACGTGGTTGCAAGGTATATGCTGACAACAAGATAGAGCAGAGGAATTAATTTTTCTCTTGCTGCTCCTTCACTGTCCAGTCACAGGCTAAGGAACAGGAACTGGAGTTGACCAGCATAAAATGCTTACCTGCTGTAGAGAAAAGCAGGTCACCAACCTGGCTACATTCTTTTGAGCCAGAACATGATGGAACTCTGCTCTACCACCTCTGTCATCGTCCCTGTGCTCACTGCTATCTACTATTACAAAAGCAAGACTGACAACTGAAAGCTCACCTCTCTCAGCAGCTCCCACATAATTTTCTCTGTCCCTGCAATCAGAACCAGAACAAGAGAGAGACAGCTGCATGGGCTCAATGTATGCATGGGCAGGGGGGGTGAGGGCATACTCCTTACCAGATAATCTTGTTGCTGCTGCTTGCCAATGGGGAGAGGTGGAGCTGCAAGTGAGTGCACTGTGTGGGTAAAACAAGCCTAAAGAGGTACTAGAGCCAGGTTGGTTACTGAGAGATGCTTTTTGTAGAGGTAAGAGAGACAGTGTGTGTGTGTGTGTGTGTGTGTGTGTGTGTGTGTGGGGGGGGGGTGTAAATATGAGGACTGTAGGGATGCAGATGTGAAATATAGATGAAGGATGCAGTGGTATGGAGCTGTGGAAGAGGTTCTGCAGAGCTTAGCAGTAGGGAAGTGGGAGAGGGTGGTTGCAAGAGATAAGCTGTGTAAGAAGGGTACAGAGGTGAGCTGTGGAAGGTGGGAAGTTTTTGGAGGTGAGTTGTTAGGGGGGGTGCAGAGGTGAGTTGTGGATGGGGATGCAGAGGTGGGCTGCGGACAGTTGTGGAAGGGGATGCAGAGGTGAGCTACAGACAGGGGTACAGTGATGAGTTGTGAAGAGGCGTGCAGAGGTGAGTTGTGGACATTTGTAGATGAGGGTGTACAGGTGAGCTGCAGACAGGGGTGCAGAGGTGAGTTGTGAGTGGGGGTGCAGAGGTGATCAGTGAAAAGGGGGAAGTTTGTAAAGGTGAACTGCAAGGTGAGCTGTGGATGGAGGTGCAGAGGTGACTTGTGGACAGGGATGCAGAAGTGAGCTGCGAATGGTGTGGTGCAGAGGTGAGCATTGGATAGGGGTGCAGAGGTAAGTTGTGGACAGTTGGGGGCAGAGGTTAACAACATCTCTTTGCCACAGTTAGTACAATTTGGCCACACCCAGTCCTTGATGCGGCCTTCACAAAGCACCACATCATTGCACTCCTCCCTAGGGAAGTGAGTTCCTTCACCTATTCTCTGACAAAAAAAAGACCTGTAAAGAGCTGTGTATAACAGAAATTTAAATGCTTTGGAAAGGTTCATCTGTGCCTAGTTACATAATAGGCGAGGTTGAAAAAATACACAAGTCCATCAACTCCAACCTATGTGTGTGATTCTATGTTAGTATTACATTGTATACCCCTGTATGTTGTGGTCATTCAGGTGCTTATCTAATAGTTTTTTGAAATTATCGATGCTCCCTGCTGAAACTACTGTCTGTGGAAGAGAATTCCACATCCTTACCACTCTTACAGTAAAGAACCCTCTACGATGTTTAAGGTTAAACCGCTTTTCTTCTAAATTTGAATGGCCATGTGTCTTATTAAATTCCCTTTTGCAGAAGTTTTATCCCTATTGTAGGGTCACCAGTACGGTATTTGTACATTAAAATCATATCCCCTCTCAAGCGTCTCTTCTCTAGAGAGAACAAGTCCAGTGCACGTAACCTTTCCTCAAAACTAATGTCCTCCAGTCCCTTTATTAGTTTTGTTGCCCTTCTCTGGACTCTCTCCAGTTCCAGCACATTCTTCTTGAGGACTGATGCCCAGAGCTAGACAGCATATTCCAGGTGCAGCCGGAGTCTTGTAGAGTGGGAGAATTATCATTTTATCTCTGGAGTTAATCCCCTTTTTAATACATGCCAATATTCTGTTTGCTTTGCTTGAAGCAGGTTGACATTGCTGAGCCTGTCATCTACTAGGACCCCCAGGTCCTGTTCCATCCTAGATTCCCCCTGTGGTTCTCTACCCAATGAGTATTGCTTTCATTTTTTTGCCACCCAAATGCATTATTTTACATTTTTCTACATTAAACCTCATTTGCCATGTAGTTGCCCACTCCATTAATTTGTTCAGATCTTCTTGCAAAGGTTTCCACATCCTGCGGAGAAGTTATTGCCCTGCTTAGCTCAGTATTGTCCGCAAATATAGAGATTGAGCTGTTTTTCCCATCCTCCAGGTTGTTTATGAATAAATTAAATAGGATTGGTCCCAGGACAGAACCCTGGGGGACCCCACTTTCCACCCTGGACCATTCAGAGTATTCCCCATTTATCACTATCACTATCACTCAGGTTGCATATTTTGCGGTACAGAGGAGGTCTAGGGCTAGAATTATTGCTCTCGCTCTACCGGTCGCGGTGATACCTCACATGTGTGGTTTGACCACTGTTTTCATATGCAGGCGCTACTCACGTATGCGTTCGCTTCTGCGCGCGAGCTCGTCGGGACGGGGGTTTTTTTTTTTTTTTAATTTATTTTTATTATTTATTTTACATTATTTTATTTATTTTTACACTGTTTTTAAAATAAAAAAAATTGTGTCACTTTTATTCCTATTACAAGGAATGTAAACATCCCTTGTAATAGAAAAAAGCATGACAGGACCTCTTAAATATGAGATCTGGGGTCAAAAAGACCTCAGATCTCATACTTACACTAAAATGCAATAAAAAAAGAAAAAAAAAGTCATTTAAAAAAATGACATTTGAAAAAATGTGCCTTTAAGAGGCGTGGACGGAAGTGACGTTTTGACGTCGCTTCCGCCCAGCAGTGTCAGGGAGACGAGTGGGCGCCATCTTAGCCTCACTTGTCTCCAGGCACAGGACGGAGATGGATGCGATCGCCTCAGCCGTAAGCGGCGGAGGGCACTGGACCGCGGCGGGAGGGGGGCCCCTCTCTCGCCACCGATAAAAGTGATCTCGCAGGGAATCCGTCACAGGGACCACTTTTATCTGAAAGCCGGCTGCCGCACGAAAACGGGGATACCGGGGTTATGGCAGCTACCTGCTGCCATAATAACGATATACCCCTTCAAAGTTTGGATGTACGTCTTCGTGCGGCGGACGGCAAGTGGTTAAAGAATTTCTTGAGATTTTTTTTACTCTCCTCCGCTATGTGCCATTTGTGTTCGATTTTAGCCTCCCTGATTGCACACTTACATTTCTTGTTGCATTCTTTGTAAAGTTGGAATGCTGATGATGATCCATCAAGGACATTAACGTGTTTACATATTCCTAAAAAGCAGTAAAAGAACCCTCAAATTCAATCAAGCCATCCCTAACCTTTTTAGTTGTTTGTACTGTAAAGCAATTCATTATCAAAAATCCTCAAATAACACAACAAAGAACAAAGGTTGGTTTTAGTCAGTTTCCAAAAGTTTAGAAACAGCTGCTGTGTGTTTTGGAAAAATCAAAAGTGCCTATTTTGAAGGCTTATATGCAAGTAACTTGGCATACAATGATTATGAGGGTCTGGGTACTGCCCTGCGGGACATGTATCAACGAAAAAAAGTTTGTTAAAAATGTCATGTTTAAATGAGCAGCGATGTATTGATGCTTAAAGTGTAAGCATAAAAAAGAAAAATTTCAATATAGTGCCTGGGGGGTCCCCTTAGTCTAGCTGTATAGTGGCACATCTGTACTGTGTATAGAAGCAGGTGCAGCAATAATTGCATTTATAAAGCCAAAAAAAGGACATTTTCCATGTAAGCTTTCTTTATTTTGTAAGCAACAGCATGCAGAGCCAGTCTGTATGATGAGGCCACAATGTAGGGCACTGGGAACAAGATTAGAGGCTTGGGATAGAAGTAACAGGTGTGAAAAAAATTAGTCTTTGGGTGTTGGTGATGCCTTCACACCGTAACCCTATTGAGGTATTCTTGATAAAAGCAAGAAGTGGCCTTGCTGTCAAAAATTGAAATGGTATGCACCTGTCAAGCAGGTGTGGACAAATTGGTCTTTGGGTGTTAATTGTGCCCATGAAACCTACACCAAAATAATTCTTCCAGATGAAATCAACACCCACAACGCTAGGCAGCCTAGAAGTCTGGCGGAGATTCCACATCCCAAAAACACTGACAACAGCATCAGGGACTTCATACTTGCTGGTAATCCAGGACTCATTTATTTTGATAAATGTCAGACGGTCCACGGAATCTGTGGACAGACGTGTTCTATTATAAATAACAAAACCTCCAGCAGCACTGAATGCCCATTTGGAAAGCACGCTGGATACAGGGCTGCCCAGCATCTCAATTGCATACTGCACAAGTTCTGTCCAGTGGTCTATTCTCATGATCCAGTAAGCCAGTGGATCATTGACTGGAAAGCTTTCCATCTCTGTTTTCGCCCAAAGATAATCGTCCACCATGTGATGCAAATGCTGCCGATGGGATGTGGAAGCTGACAGCCCTGGGCGACGAGGACTGAAAAAATGATGAAATGCATTACTTAGGCTGCTGCCTTTTCCACTGCTCCTCTCTTGACCAACAGAAGCCTCAAAACTATGTTTTTCACAACACTGTAACCTACCAGAGTCAGGAAAAGTCAGGAAAAGCATTATATAAACTCCTCTTTAAGGTGTCCTTTAAGGTGTCCTCAAGAGATTTCATCATTTGCATTCTCTGTGGGGACGGGATGAGTTCTGAGACTTTCCCCTTGTAACGGGGATCAAGGAGTGTTGCCAACCAATAGTGATCCTTCTTCTTTACGCCATGTTTTCTTGGGTCTTTTGCGGAGGCATGAGAAGCAGACTCCTCGGGGGCACTGAGCATTATAGTATCTGAAACTGCCTCCTCTCAGTCACGTACTACTCTCAAGGGTTCTGGGGATGGAAAACCATCTCTTACTGTTGGATGTATGTCCTCCTTTGCTTCAATGCCACAAAAACTGCCAGAATCCTCCTCCTCCTCTCTCTCCTCTTGTGTGTTTTGTGGCATAGGAACAATGGTGTCTGCATAAAGTGGGCCTTGAGAGGAAAGGAAGTCCTCCTTTTCCTCCCGCTGCTCTGCCTTGAGTGCCCTGTCCATAATACCACGCAGAGTCTTCTCTAGCAGGAACACAACAGAGATTGTGTCACTGATGCATGCATTGTCACGGATGACCATCCTTGTGGCCTTCTCAAATGGTGACAGTACAGTGCAAGCTTCCTTTATGAGCAGCCATTTGGAGTGCGGAAAAAAAGCTGAGCTGGTCTAAGCCTGTCGTTGTTCCATACTCACACAAGTACTCGTTGATGACTCTCTGCAGCATGTGCATCCATTGCAGCATTGCCAAAGTTGAGTTCCACCTGGTGGGCATGTCACAAATCAGGCGGCTTAAGGGTAGGTGGAATGCCGGCTGAATTTCAGCTAACAGAGCATTGGCTGTGTATCACCACCTGAAATGGCTACAGACTCTTCTGGCCTGCTTTAGCAGATCTTCCAACCCTGGGTACCTATTTAGGAAATGCTGCACCACCAAACTTAGGACATGTGCAAGGCATGGCACATGTGTCAACTTTCCCTGTCTAAGGGCGGACAGGAGGTTTGTGCCATTTTTGCACACCACCATTCCTGGCTCAAGCTGGTGCGGCATGAACCAGCTCTGGGCCTGCCCCTGCAGAGCTGCAAGAATCTCTACTCCGGTGTGGTATCTGTCCCCTGACGCACCAGCTGAAGCACTGCATGACACCTTTTAGCCTGACTCATTGAATAGCCGATTGAACGCTTAGGGCGTACTTGTGGTTCATAGGAAAATTCAGCAGAGGAGGGCATGGAGGAGGAGGTAGACCTGACAAATTTGTTTCATAATACGTGCTCAAGTGTCGCGCAAAAAAAACTTGAAGCCCCACCACTGCGCTATGGTACGAAATAAGTAGTGATTAAAGCTGCCAACTTAAAAAGGAAAGATGATAACACAGTATTCTAAATAAAATAGTGGCGCTGTAAAAAAAATTCTAAAGTATATTATATACCAATAATCTAAAGTGCTAGTATTGACACATATATATAGAGAGAGAAAACTGTGAATAAATAGCCTTCATAAATAACTGTAATTAGTCCGTGCAGTGTTGCAATTAAGCTTATTACATAAAGCCCAAATCAAGTGAATGTGTTGAACAAGTGAATCCAAAGCATTATTAACGTGAACTGCCTCTGCCACAAAACAATCTCCTCCACCACACCCATCGTGATTGTGTTCCACTCTAATGGAGCCGCACTCACCAAATAGATATGAGGGATGGTCATAATGCTTGTATGCCGAGCATGAGAGTGCAAGGCATATCTATTTGGTGAGTGCGGCTCCATTAGAGTGGAACACAATCACGATCGGTGTGGTGGAGGAGATTGTTTTGTGGCAGAGGAAGTTCACGTTAATAATGCTTTGGATTCACTTGTTCAACACATTCACTTGATTTGGACTTTATGTAATAAGCTTAATTGCAACACTGCGTGACTGTTTACAGTTATTTATGAAGGCTATGTATTCACAGTTTTCTCTCTCTCTCTATATATATATATGTGTCAATACTAGCACTTTAGATTATTGTTATATAATATACTTTAGAATTTTTTTACAGCGCCACTATTTTATTTATTTAGAATACTGTGTTAACAAATTTCTTATCATCACCACTAGCTATAGAGATGTAACGGCACAAGAAGCTGCATCACTGAGCCCTGTCTTGCATCCTTTTGAGTTGCAAGCAGAGTTACCCAGTGTGCTGTGAATGAAAGATATCGTCCCTGACCATGCTTGCCACATGTTGGCAGTAATGCGGTCTTTGCGGCTGTCTGCCTTGCCCAATAATGCCAGAACATTGCCTTCCACGTGATGGTACAGAGCTGGAATGGTCTTACGTGAAAAGCAATTGTGACTGGGAACCTGCCATTGTGGTACAACACATTCTGCAAATTCATGAAAGGGGGCAGAATCCACCAGACAGAAAGGCAGAAGTTGTAGAGCCAGCAGCTTTGACAAGCTTGCATTTAGATGCTGGGCATGTGGGTGGCAGTGACGATATTTTTGTTTTCGCTGTAGCAGATGGGGCAGAGAAATTTTCCAGCTATAGTCTACAGCTGGTGGTGTGCTACTGGCAGATGTGCTGCAAGGACCTGGGACACCCTGTGCTATATCATCATCCCTGTCAGTAGGGGCAGACTGAGGTGAGTAAGGAGGATGAACAGAATTGTGCTCCTTTTGTGTAGCTTTCGAATACTTACCAATTGGCTGAGTGGTGGGAACATGACTGCCAATTTATGTACCAATGTTCTCCCCTCTCTGTAGGCTCATGTTCCTGCCTTCCTCAATCTCGGAACAACATCTGAATCAAATACTGGCTGTGCATCCTCAAGGGGCAAGTGGCTGACGCTGTGTTCAAATAACTTAGCTGACTCCTCCATGCCTGTTGCTGAGGCTATGGCAGGAATAGCTGTGGACAAGGAGGCAGGTTTAGCAACCGTGGCAGCTGCAGTGGACTACGCACTAGTCTCTGTTTAGGTGATGGAGGATGAACATGTTTTAGTAAGCCAGTCCACAACCTTCTCTGCATGCTGTGGCTGGGTAGCACAGGCAACATCACCAAATAGAGGAAATGATGCCCTGCCTAAGAACTGACCACGTCCACCTTTCCCTGTGGACACATATGCTGCTGGCACCCTCACAGTGCCATGGGAACGTCTGCCTCTCCTTGTTGTGTTCCCAGACATGATGAGGTGGGACGGAGGGTGCTTATTAACTAAAAATGTAATAAAGATGTGGAAATATGTACGTGGATGCACTTTAATCAATGGAAAATGGTGTTTGGTGCACTTTAACTTGAGTACTCACTACACAGACACACTCCACTGATACACTAAAATATACTGCAGTAAAACTGCACTGGCACACTGCAATATACTGTGTCAAACGCACAGTAATGCACAGGAATATACTGCGTTAAACGTGCACTAATGCACTGAAATATTTACGGCGTTAAACTTGCAGTGATGCACTGAGATATATGGTGTTAAACTTGCAGAATGCATTGAAATATACAGCATTAAACTTGCACTAACGCACAGAAATATACTGCGCTAAATGACAAGTAACGCACTGAACTATACTGTGTTAAATGAAAGGGAACGCACTGAAAAATACGGCGTTAAACCTGCAGTAACACACTGAAATATACTGCGTTAAAAAAGTGCTAACGCACTGAAATATACGGTGCTAAACGGCACGTAAAGCACTGAAATATATGGCATTAAACTTGCAGTAATGCACTGAAATATATAGCCTTAAAATTGCAGTAACGCACAGAAATATACTGAGTTAAACGGAACGTAATGCACTGAAATATAAAGCATTAAACTTGCAGTAATGCACTGAAGTATACTGCATTAAACATGCACTAACGCACAGAAATTTACAGCGTTATATGGCACGCAACGTTCTAAAATATACAGCGTTAAACTTGCAGTAACGCATTGAAATACATGGCGTTAAACTTGCAGTAATGCACTGAAATATACTGCTTTAAATGGCACGTAGCGCACTGAAATATACGGCGTTATGCTTGCAGTAACGCACAGAAATATAGTGAGTTGAACGGAATGTAACGCACTGAAATATATAGCATTAAACGTGCAGTAACGCACTGAACTAGGCTGTGTTAAACGGAAGGTAATGCACTGAAATATACGGCGTTAAACTTGCAGTAAGGCACTGAAGTATACAGCGTTAAACATGCAATAATGCACAGAAATATATGGCGTTAAATGGCACGTAACCCACTGAAATATACTGCATTAAACTTGCAGTAACGCATTGAAATATACGGAGTTAAACTTGCAGTAATGCACTGAAATATACTGTGTTAAACGTGCACTGATGCACAGAAATATACAGCATTAAACTTGCAGTAACGCACTGAAATATAATGCGTTAAACGGCACGTAACGCACTGAAATATACGGCATAAGCTTACAGTAACACACTGAAATATACTGACTTAGACGGCACGTAATGCACGGAAATATACAGCATTAAGCTTGCATTAATGCACTGAAATATACGGCGTTAAATTGCAGTAATGCACAGAAATATACCGAGTTGAACGGAATATAACGCACTGAAATATATAGCGTTAAACTTGCAGTAACGCACTGAGGTATACTGCATTAAACGGAAGGTAATACACGGCGTTAAACTTGCAGTAATGCACTGAAGTATACTGCGTTGAATGGAACATAATGCACTGAAATATATGGCGTTAAACTTGCAGTAACGTACTGAACTATACTGCGTTAAACGGAAGGTAATGCACTAAAATATACGGCATTAAACTTGCAGTAATGCACTGAAATATACGGCGTCAAACTTGCAGTAATGCACTGAAGTATACTGCGTTAAACATGCAATAATGCACAGAAATATACTGTGTTAAATGGCACGTAACGCACTGAAATATACAGCATTAAACTTGCAGTAACGCAATGAAATATACGTTAAACGGCGCGTAACGCACTGAAATATACGGCATTAAGCTTGCAGTAATGCACTGAAATATACTGCGTTAAATGGCATGTAACGCACTGAAATATACTGCGTTAAACAGCATGTAAAGCACTGAAATATACTGCGTTAAACATGCACTAACGTACTGAACTATACTGCAGTAAACCTGCCCTAACAAAATAAACTGACACTAATTTAAAAATGCACTGGGAGTACACTCACACTGACTGAACTATCACTAGATTCACACTAATGTAAAGATAAATGGTGGTCGCACTACACTCACACTGACTGAACTATCACTAGATTCACACTATTGTAAAGATGAATGGTGGTCACTACACTCACACTGACTGAACTATCACTAAAGTCACAACTGATATTTTACACTGACAATAGAATCAGAATAGCACACTATAGCACACTAATGCCCCGTACACACGGTCGGACTTTGTTCGGACATTCCGACAACAAAATCCTAGGATTTTTTCAGACGGATGTTGGCTCAAACTTGTCTTGCATACACACGGTCACACAAAGTTGACGGAAAATCCGATCATTCTAAGCGCTGTGACGTAAAACACGTACGTCGGGACTATAAACGGGGCAGTGGACAATAGCTTTCATCTCTTTATTTATTCTGAGCATGCGTGGCACTTTGTCCGTCGGATTTGTGTACACACGATCGGAAAATTTTATAGCCTGCTCTCAAACTTTGTTTGTCGGAAAATCCGATGGAAAATGTGTGATGGAGCCTACACACGGTCGGAATTTCCGACAACAAGGTCCTATCACACATTTTCCGTCGGAAAATCCGACCGTGTGTACGGGGCATATCTGTCTAGTAGCACTGAACGGAGCCCTGTTCTATCTCTCTCCATGCTGATATCACACTACAAATGACTGCGATTGAAAGAATACGTTTATAGTGTGGTGCGGGACTAAGAGCAATGAGCCATGATTGGATAAAGTCATCATGACAGTATCCAATCATTGCTCTGACAGTGTTCTGTGCCCTGATTGGGCAAAACTTTCATTGCTTCAAATCAGGGATTCCAACGCACTGTGCAGCGGCACAGTGCATTGTGGTCATTCGGCTGGCCGAACAAATGGTTGAACGCCCCGATAATTTGGATGTTCGTCGAATAAGCGAACAGCCAATGTTCAGGCCGAACTCATGCTTGGACCAAACTGTTCGCCAATCCCTATCCAGGACCTTAATGTGTTTCTTTTTGAGCCACTCCTTTGTTGCCTTGGCTGTGTGTTTTGGGTTATTGTCTGTTTTCATGATCATTGAAACACCACAAGATGAGATCTTGCATAGAGCCCCAGACCGAGGGAGATTGACAGCTATTTTGTGTTTCTTCTATTTGCAAATAATCGCACCAGCTGTTGTCACCCTCTCACCAAGCTGCTTGGCGATGGTCTTGTAGCCCATTCCAGCCTTATGTAGGTCTACAATCTTGTCCCTGACATGCTTAAACAGCTGTTTGGTCTTGGCCATGGTGGAGAGGTTGAAATCTTATTGACTGATTGCTTCTGTGGACAGGGGTATTTTATACAGGTAACAAGCTGAGATTAGGAGCACTCCCTTTAAGAGAGTGCTCCTAATCTCAGCTCGTTACCTGTATAGAAGTCACCTGGGAGCCAGAAATCTTACTGATTGATAAGGGATCAAATACTTATTTCACTCTTTAATAATGCAAATCAATTTATAACTTTTTTGAACTTTGTTTTTCTGGATATTTTTGTTGTTATTCTGTCTCTCACTGTTAAAATAAACCTATCATTAAAATTATAGACTGATCATTTCTTTGTCAGTGGGCAAACGTACAAAATTAGCAGGGGATCAAACATTTTTTCCCCCTCACTGTACATTTCTCCACATTGCCTATAACTACAGTGGTGAATAAGGGCTTGCTTTAAGGCCCCTTCCACACCAGTGGACCGATCAGGTCCGTCTGTCCCTTTTTCAGGCGGACCTGATCGGACCACCCGTTGTTCCCTATGGGGCAGCGGATATCAGCGGACACATGACAAGCAGTCCGTTTCCATCCGACCACCTCAAAGAGAGGGGGGCTGTGTCTGTGTCTGCTCTGCATAGCGGAGTGAACACAAACCTGTTATCCGCCTGCTCAGCGGGGATCAGTGGGCAGATCAGCTTGGACAGATTCTGCCCCATGTGAAAGGGGCCTAATGTGTGTTCACTGCTTGTTCAAAATTTGTAAATACTTTTTTCTGGGCACAGGTTCACTAATTTAACTGTGTTTTTAGCTGTTTGCTTGAATTTCCACTTTGATGGTCATCATTTTGTGTATTCTCATTCATGTGAACTTTGTTCTTTCTTACTGTTCATTTATATATTCAAGTAAAGATGTGCAATACCATGTATAATAAGAATAAAATGATTATTTATGTTTAACATGTGATTTATATGACATTTTATTGGCCCCAGTTAGGAATAAAACAAACATTCTTTCTCTAGCATCACAGACTTCTAGAAGTGTCCTGTATTTAGCAGGAACGCCTATATTCAGTACAAGTACAGTTTTTACTGGTGCGACAGTTTGTACTGAGAGCTCTGCCCCTTGTACTGTTTACTGATTGATACAAATTTTCTGATACATCAATGCAGTTCTGTTATGCTTATATTAAATAAAATTGGTTTCAACTGGCACAGGAGGTTAGAGACAGCATCAAATTGATTTAATAAACACAACTGCTTGTGTACTGTACAGTCAAACCATATTTAACAATCATGTTTTGCTGGAAGCAAAATGTAACACTTATAATGAGAATGAGAGAGTTTCATTTAATTTTCTCCCAGAGTTCAATGACATAACTTTTCCAATGATCTCAAGAAACGGCAACTGGAAGTATATTGTGTTTGAATCTTGACATTTTCAGCAAATCCTGGGTGACTTGTGAAAGGGTTTGAATTGATCAAAATTTTAACTTATTGGCTTCAGAAAAGGGAATACAGGATATAGGACATAATTGGCTTCATGGTTCAGAAGCCATGAAAAAAAAAAAAAGGCAAGTAAACCTGCGTTCATGTGCAGATTATTTTTGTTAAAAAGTTAAAATTTCATGTGATTAGCAGTGGCGGCTGGTGTTCAAAATTTTTTTGGGGGGCGGGGGCGGCAAACTTGGCTCCCTCACTCACCCCCCCCTGTGGCTCACGATTGATCGATCAATCGATCAAATCCACAATCCACTGGCACTTCCCCCGCCACTGATCTGGACCTTATAAGAGTCTAAACAGAGAAGCAGGATGGTGTTTGAAAAAGAGGGTTGCAAACACATGCTAGACCCCACCTTTGGAAAACATGGCATTGTCACTTGTTGGTGCCACTTTCAGAAATTTCTTATCTTGCTTTCTTATCACTGTTCACCTGCTCTTCTTACAGTCACAGCCAGTGACTCCATTCTCACACAAACACACACACAGTGGTATGCACATTTGTTCAACGTAGTGCCATCTATTCTGAATGGCTTCCTAACGTGTGACTCCTCCTAAAATGTAGCTTAGAGGTGGCTTGATTTGCCTTTTAGTTCACATTTGCAGCAGAATTGTAACCATTACCTTGCTGGAACACTGGATTGCTGTAAAAACTTTCTCTCTGTGCGTGACTGGCACTACACCCCAGACCCCCCTGCCCCGCTCCTCTCACACTACCGCCCAACCCCCCTCCTCATCGTCCTCCCACCTGCACTATAAGGTAATAGCCTTACCTTATAGTGTGGGAGGGAGGGCGATGAGGAGGCGGTACACTGCTGTCCTGAATCCGGCAGAGGGCTCTGAGAAGAGACTGCTGCTGCCCCTGGGCCGATGCTTCTCCTCCCAGCCAAACAGGAGGCGGGTACTGAGACCTCTCCTAAGACTCCTTGCCAAATAGGTCTCAAGAGCAGTTTCCTGATTGGCTGAGAGGAGAAGCAGGAAGACATTAGCGAATATTAATTTGCTAATGTCACACAAGTAGGTGGGCTGGGGGCGCAATGCTATGCGCCCCCAGCCCACCCTTTTTTGAAGCCAATTAGAGCCTCTAGTTCTGTTAACATGCTTTAAAAAAAACACATTGAAATCCACTTATAATTTACCCTGATTGTTATTAGGATACTATAGCGCAATACATTTCATTTAAACAGAGGGAAATAACAGCCCTCATGGGATGTATACAGCTTTCTGGCTTTCCTTGATTCCAGCATTCCTCCAAATCACTTTACTTTAATACTTGGGTAATTACTGCACCATAATAGTCTGTGAAATTCTTTGGAATGGACAATTTGAAAGTGATAACTAGAACAAAAACTATAACAAGGGTGTGAGCGAAAGTATAGCATATTTTCAAAGCATGGTTTTGGGATGGTCAGAGAAGCAATAATGCCTTGAGAAAAAAAGATTGTATACATTATACATTCACAATCGAAGCAACACCATTATTGGCTTTAATTTGGTTTTAATTATGTTTTATATATTAAAAGAAATGATAACATCTACAAATTACAGTTTGTAGTTGCAGTGTATAATGTTATATGTAGACTTGCTCAATCGTTGAAGAATCATTTAAAGGAGAACTCCTGGTATTATTATTATTATACACGATTTATATAGCGCCAACAGTTTACGCAGCGCTTTACAATGTAGAGGGGGGACAGCTGTTGGTAAAAAATGTTGGTAAAAATAACAACACAATAAGAAATTGTTCATAAAGAGCTAAAATAATAAAACCGGCTTTTGAGGCAATATTCAGCATCAATCCAGACAGGGCCGTCTTTACTATTGACTGGACCCTGGGCAAACATTTTCTTGGGCCCCTTTTTCCATGCAATTTCGCTCTTCACATGCTTTGAGACATACAATAAATAGCAGCTAGACTCAAAATCAGTTTACTGAATCAGATCAGGCAGCGATTTCAATAGGTTGCCAGAGGTTACAGTGTATCATTACTGCGCACTGACTGGCTGCTAGAGGTTACAGCGCACATTATGGCTCACTGATTATTTTCTAGAGGTTACAGTACATGACTTCTGCTTGTTGATTGGTTGCTAGAGATTACTGTACATCAATACTGCTCACTGATTGATTGCTTGAGGTTACTGCATATCCTTACTGCTCAATGATTGGTTGTAAGAGGTCAGTGCACAACAATACTGCTCACTGATTAGTTGCTAAAGGTTACAGCACATCATCTCCTCACTGCCTGCACACCATGGAATGGGGAGGTGAGGGGTCCCGTCAATAGACAGAAAACTCCTAGGAATCCTAGAACTCCTAGGATCAGTGGAAATGCTGGGGGGGGGGGGGGGGGTGATCAGTGTCAATGCTGGGGGGTTGATGATGGGATCAGTGGCAGAAGTGGGGGGATGGGATTGCTTAGGAGGCAGTACACTGTGGCAAATTCTGAATCATGTAGAGCAAAGCTGGAATTCTTTGGCAAGTATATAGTGGGGGATTCTACCAATGTAATGGGGAATTTACAATTACCACCAATGTGAGGGGGGATTTACACTGACCATCAATGTGAGGGGGAATTTGCACTGACCACCATGTAATGGGGGATTTTACGCCACACACCAATAGAAAAGAGGGATTTCTACACTGACACCAGTGCAATAAGAGCATTTACACCAACCACCAGTGTGAGGGGGAATATACAATGACCTACATGTAAGGGGGAATTTACATTGACAACCATTGTCGAGGAGATTTGTACTGACTGCCAATGTAAGGTGACACTTCTACACCGACCACCAATGTTAGGAAGGATTTACACTGACCACCAATGTAAAGGGGGATTTACACTGACCACCAGTGTCAGGGCAATTCTGCACTTACTGCCAATGTAAAGGGAAATGTACACTGATCACCAATAATATGAAGAATTTACACTGACAACCAATGTAATGGGGAATTTTACATCAACAGCCAATAAAGGGGGACTTCTACACTGGCCACCAATGTAAGGGGAACCTTCACACTAGCCACTAGTGTGAATGAAAGGATTGTACACCAAGCCCCAATGTAATAAGAAGAATATTTATACTGACCACCAATGTAACTGAGACATTTAGCCTGCGTTCACATTTGTGTGTGTCAGGAATACATGCAAAAATCGCTTTCCTGACACCACAGAAACACGCTGCCCTTTAGCACATACACAGCAGTGCCATTAGTTGTTAATGACACGCTCATGCATCGGCTGAGATGTGCGTATTCACATGCACTAAAATTTAGGGTACTGTGGCACCTTGTTATTTTGAAGAAGGGTTCCACCTCCAATTTGCAGAACAGGCTGATGTTAGGCTTAATGACTATAGTTGTAGGCAGGACTTTCAAGCATGCAGCTTTACCTCCCCAGTGGGCAGAATTCAGCAGAAGTGATGGTTGATATGACCTCAGGGGGACGAGATATATATATTTGACTGCCGCCTCTTTTTACATATCAATGCCACGGTCCACTACTATTTATATATTAATGCCGCCGCTATTTATATATCAATGCAGGTTATTTACATGTAAACACAAGGTCTGCAGGGAAGTCATCTGTACAGTGCAATAGGGCAGAGCTGGGCAGCAACAACAGAACTTTTCACTAAGATATCGGGACACAGCACAAGACTAAAACTTCAAGGGATAAGGGAATTTAAACTGGGATAGTTGGCAAGTATGAGGCAGCTGCTTTGGGCCCCACAACAATGATGGGGCCAAGGGCAGCTGCCCCTTTTGCCCTGCCTTAAAAATAGTCCTGAATCCAGAGGTTTACTCTTCTGTACTTTTTTGCCACTAGATATGCTGAGTCTGATGACCAGCACCATTTACTGAATTTCTTTTGAGCCCAGGTCATCCTGGACCCCCCTCCCAGCCTCTGACTAAACAGTAAAAAGAAAAGATGCACAGTGATGGGCTCATTACTCTGCTTTCACCTATCAGCATGTTCTTGTCAGCCCATGAACCGATTGGCTCCTTGCACTGCTTTTTCCTCCCACACTCCAGCCCTACTGTACAGGGGCCAAGTCAAATTCAGGTAGTACACAGCTTGCAAAAAAAAAAAAAAAACACATTTAGTACTGTATCAATAATTACGCCTGCACTAATTTATGGTTTTCTAACTGCTTTGAGATACTGTAAGCTTTAACTTATTAATCACAATTTTTTGAATCATGAGTTTTACACTTCTCCTCACATTAACCACTTTATTTGGGTACTGTGTCACATGACCACGCAATTGTCAGTTAAAGTAACGCAGTGCTATATCACAAAAAATGGCCTGGTTATGAGGGGGGGTAAATCTTCTGGAGCTGAAGTGGTTAAAGAGATCTTCATGGAACTATTCAGATAAACCAAAAAAGTTGTGATTGCTTAAAGTAAATCTGTCATGATTTTCTCCCTAAAAAAGTGCTGCAAGTTTATAGGCATAGAAACGCTGCACTAACCTGTGCCAACATTCGATTTGACAGTTCCAAATCGCACAACAAGTAGCACCTCCTTGCTGGCAATGGAACTGTTCAAATCACCATGACTCACGTCACAGTGACTTTGAAAAAGGTTCCTGCACTGCTTTTTTCTGCTTGCATAGACTTCTGTTAAATTAAGCCACAAGCCGCAATGAAATCAGAGGTACAAATTGCACTGATCTGGGGCTTTGAAATTGCGATGAAGTAGCATGATTTCAAATCTGCACTGGTGTGAACTAGTGCTTAGTCACATCTCAAGAACAGGCCATTGAGGCAAGCCAAGTTAATAGAAGAAACCCAAGCATGCACCCTAGTAATCTTTTTGCAGGCTGCATAGTGCTAGCTCTCCTTTGAAGAGTCAAATTACTTCACTGCAAGTCCTGTCTGAGGAAAGAGTGCAACTTGTACTCCTTAGGCATCTTACTACAAACAGATGTTTTCTCTGTTGGAGCCTGTCCAAAAAAAAAGCCATGTACTATAAAGTACCAGATAACTTGATGGAGGATGGGAGTACTGTCTGACCAGGCACTGGCTGGGAATCCTGGTCCACATCACCTGCCCATCTCTGTCTACAGCTGGGAAAATAAGCAGCAGGGGAGGGGTTGAGCAGGGCAGGGGTTAGGATTCATTCATTAAAAATTATGTTATCTTTTAATGATTATTAAATAGCAAATGTTCCATGAGCTGCCAATATTGGGCTTAAACAGATATTCCGTTCAATATACACCTTTGCTTAGCAATGTTGTTTTACTCTGCTCTATGTTGCAGTCCAAGAAATGTTGCCTGCAATATCTAACTTACTAATGCTGAAGCACATTTATTGTCCTTTTGGCCTCATGCACAGGGACAATGATGCCCGTATGGTGTAAATGGGTCATGCTGTCTGTGTTTGGGCCTGCCCACCTGCACCCACACGCCTGCCACATTAGGACAAGTGGATGTGTACACACAATAGATTTCAACGGTTTGCCTGCTCACAGAGTCTGAAGTTGAGACGCCAGAAAAAAACGTCTCTTTCACGCTATGTGGTCATCATCGTCCATGTAAGTACTTTTCATTTGACTTCCTACTTGGAAAAACTTTGAGAGCTTCTTGGATGCACATGTGGTGCTTCACTCAGATCCATAGAAGCACCACAGATGAGGGTGCATTGCAAAAGTGACAAACAAAAAACACAGGACACAACACATAATGAACTGGTTGTCTTGACGCTAAATCTCAGTATACACATATGGTGTCATGCGATAAATATCACTTAAAAGTTACATAATTGGTGCAAGACCGTTAGATTGCAAAAATGACATCCAATGTGTATAGAGCCCCTGGGGACTAGAGTTCGGGAGTAATCTTATATTGAACTTGATGCCAGTTGAGGCACAAGTAAGATAAATTATATTTCATCAATGGAAGTAAATATCTCTGTATAGTTAGAGGCAGAAAAAGGGTAATTCCCTCTAGCTCAATTGAGCCGTGAGTTTGTGATAATGTCACTAACGTAATATGGCATGGAAAAATGAAGAGGACATTGCAGTAATCAGCATCCAGTTGGGATGAAAGGTCAATCTTGAGACTATAGCATAGTAATATAGACAGTCATTCATGAATGCAGTGATCTAATAGTATCACCAGCCAGCTCGATGTAGTGCACAGCATGGAGAACCAATGTGGGCAATATCCAGCATTTAGATGCAGTGGATGTATATGAGCGACTTATTCTCTATCAGTCCCAGTTTGCTGTAATAGGGCAATGAGGTAGAAATATAGGATCAGCTGCTAGGTGAAATAATGTAGTTTCAAAACACCAGTATGCATATGGTTTCTTTTGATAATCCTCTAGGCATTGCTAGTGTAACTGTCCTGAAAAGTAGATTAAGCATAGGTTTCCTGGAGCTAAAGAGGAGGGTAAAAAGTGGTACTTTACCACAATCTCGGGTCACATATGAGCTCCAGAAATCATGCTGTTCCCATGCTGGGCAGCTACTGGTTGCAGTTTCCACTCCTCAAGTAGTTGTTGAGTTGTTAAGTCCTCAGCATACACTGCTATGCGGCAGTCACAGCCATGCACCGGCTCACGGTCCCGATTGAGCAGGGTATTCCACAAGTGGCGTCACGTGACGCTTGTGACATCAACGCGTTTTGCTAGAGGCATAGCGTAGCTTCGTCTGTACGGGGAGGAGCTGGCAACCACCTGTCCCTTATAACAGTAGTTCCTTGTCGTTCGTGCCGCCCCTTTTGTAAATGTTAAAGTGACAAAAACACCTTTTTTTGTTTAATGTCATTGTGTTTTCTCTGATGATTCTCAAAGATTACCTATTTTTTCACACAAGAGGCTCAATTATAGCCTTACAAACTCCTCGTATAGGTGTCGTCCTCATATTAACAGTATGGGGGAATAACAAGATCCATGACAGACAGACGTAAGCATGGCTTAATAGATTGAGCAGGTAACAGTACAGACCTAACAAGCTTAAGTTTTCTGGAAGGAACAATGTCTTAATAGAGCAAGATGAGCGGGAGGGAGGATTTTTTGGAGATCCTTCAGGTCTCAAGAGATACTTGAAGATTTGTTCCTTCTGTAGCATTTTTCCTTCTATTGCAGTATACGGTTGAAGTCCCCCCTTCTGGGTGGTAGCTTGATATAGATCCCATTTACTTTCATGCCATCAGTTCTCCCTCCATTGCATAAGGCAAAATGTTTGCCAGGGGTTTCTCTGGATCTTTTTCTTTAATCTCTCTTAGGTGTTCACCTATTCTGATCTTAAGAGGTCTTTTAGTTTTACCTACATAGATATTCTGGCAAGGGCAGATGAGCATGTAAATCATTCTCGCTGTGGAGCAATTAATTAGATCTCTTATTTCTTATTTCATAATCATTTTGTCCCACAGTGTCAGCGAAAACATTGGTCCTATCCACAAAGTGGCATACCTGGCATCTATTGCATGGGGGGAACATTCCTTTATTTCTTGGGTATTCTGACAGCCAGTTTGAACTTGGCTCTTTTGTGAATTTTGAATCAGTGGGTATATGGATTCACTTCTCAAGGAGATGGTTAAAGAGCTAAGATCCTATGTTCATAACACTGGACATGTGCTGTCTAAAATAGCTAATTTACAGGTTGGAGACAATGTGGAGTCACTTTATATCTCAATAACCCATTCTTGTGGAATAAGAGCAGTGGAGATGTTCCTGAACTCCCATTACCCTAAATTCGGCCCACAAAATGAATTCTTGGTAGAACTACTGGACTTTGCCTGTCTGTCATGGATCTTGGTATTCCCCCATACTGTTAATATGAGGGCGACACCCATACAAGGAGTTTGTAAGGCTATAATTGAGCCATTATTCAAACACTATCTCATGAAAAAATAAGTAATCTTTGAGAATCATCAGAGAACACACAATGACATTAAACAAAAAAAGCATTATTCTCACGGTTCCTACTGTTGCATGCAAACGGCCAGGCGTGGTCCTGTCCCAAGGAGATATTGAACCCATGACTTTCTGCATACTGCTCCTGCTGTATTGCCTCTGAGCCACACCTCAGAGGTTCATTATTCAGCCTGGTTTCCAGTCATGCTTTGTCTTGCATGCAACACTGAGGGCTATACTCTGGATCTTGCTTTGCAATTAATACCTGTCACTCCTGGTTCAGCTGAGGCCGTTTATCCAATCAGCTGGGTATAAAACACTGCCTCACTCTGAGGGCTCTGTCAGTTCATTGCCCCTTGTATGGCCAAAGGTTCCTGTGTTCTTGTTTTCAAGTTGCAGTGTTCCAATACTGACCCCTGCTTCTAACACTGGCTCTGTTTATCGTTTACTCAGACTTCTGGAGTCCCTGACTATGGCTTCACCTCGACCAACGTTTGGTATATTCCCTGTCAAGCCCCCGTGCACAGATTCACAGCCCAGGTAGCCTTTTACCTTATTACTGTGGGCTGTGTGTATTTGCAAGGGTGAGCATACATCTCTGCATTATGGACTCCAACCAAGGTAAGCCCTTACACCTTTAAAGTTTACAAGAGGGGCGGCACCACCGACAACGAGCTACTGTTATAAGGGACAGGTGGCTGCTAGCTCCTCCCCATTCAGGTGAAGCTACGCCTCTAGTGAAATGCATTGACGTCACAATCATCACGTGACGCCACTTGTGGAATACCCCACTCCATTTGGACCGGGAACCAATGCATGGCTGTGACTGCCACATAGCAGCGTATGCTGAGGACTTAACAACTCAGCAACTACTTGAGGAGTGAAAACCACAACCAAAGGCTGCCCAGCATGGGAACAGCGGGATTTCCGGAACTCATATGTGACCCGAGGTTGTGGTAAAGTACAGTCTGGTACCCTCCTCTTTAGCTGCAGGAAACCTATGCTTAATCTATAGTAGATGGAGGAATTGTGGGATTTTTTAGGTGCAAAAAACAGGAAATTATCCATTGTATATAAAAAAATATATATTTATCTAACAATTAGAAAAGTAGAAATTCATCCAGTAAAAACATCAAAATAGGACATAAATTGTGGCAAGTACAATTTAGTACATAGACAGTGATACAGCAATATAGAATGGACTTCCCTACATGTTTCGCCCCTATATCAAGCTTCTTCAGGGGATGCTGGTCATATGCACGGTACAGTGCCTTCTGACAAGAAATAAGTAGACAATTGAATAGATTAGAGTAGTTCAAAGGTCTATACATGTGATTGACAATTAACAAAATAATACAAAAAAATAAATAAATATGCAAGTGCGTCTCCCAAGAATAGGGCACCGCTGCTTACCCGTATCTCCTATAGGTAGGGGACAGGTTTCTACTGCCAGGATGACTAGTGGTAACTGCTATGTCAGATTGCCCAAGTGCTACAGGTGACCATAGAGGGCAAAATAGACCAACTATAAATAAACAAATAGAACAATACTAACCCCTACTGGCTGAGGAAGAGGTGTTTCATGTTTTACTACTGAAACCGACAATTTCTAATCCCTTTCCGGATCAAGGTTCTGAAGCTCCTGCTCTACTTTTGATTGAAGGCAACAAGAAATATGAGGTAGAGGACATTCTGGACTGTAAAAGAAGGGGAGGTCAGACTCAGCTCCTCATTAAATGGAAAGGCTATGGTCCAGAGGATAATTCCTGGGAACCAGCCTCTAATGTCCACGCTCCTCGGTCGATACGAGCTTATCTTCAACTTCACCCTGAAAAACGATCTCTAGTGTGCATTCGGAGGCTGCCCTTAAGGGGGGGGGGCAATGTCAGGGAATTCCTGTGAAACACCTGGTGCATAGATATGACAGGCTGTTTAAAGGGAGCTAATTCCCATATCCTTTGCTGACTGATCTTCAGCAGTATCCTGTGTCCTGATTGATCCTGCATATTCTACCCGTTGCTGACCTGGTACCTCGCTGCCCGCCTGTTGAAAAAGCCGGCTATTTCTGAGATTCTGCCTCTGATTCTGACTCCCAGTACTACTTGAGTGCCTAACTGGCTGTCAGCTGCACCAGCTCTGTACACCGCTATATGTTCCAGCCTCCAGAGTCCTGACAAGCCACCTATCCAGAACCCTCAACATAAGTGGAGTGCCCCTTTAGTCTGGACCAGTCCTCTGAACATAACTGCTGTTCCCCCTCCTCTGGTTCCACAGTCTCCTTGGAGTCACATGCCCTGCTGGAGTTTGCATTCCCTAATGCAAGTTCTGCAATCAACACCCACAGGCACTCGTGTTCCTCCTGTCCCTCTGTCTCATCCTCAGTGGGGCCAGGGCGGGAGATATAAGAGAGGCAGACCTCGTCATGTCAGTCTCCTATCAGGTACGTGACAGTTACAATAGCAATGTCTGGAGGAGTATCAATAGGAACCATAAATGGTGTCTTGAAACTACATTATTTCACCTAACAGCTGATCCTATATTGCTGCCTCATTGCCTTATTACAGCAAACTGGGACTGATAAGTCGCTCGTATACATCCACTGCATTTAAGTGCTGGATATTGCCCACATTGCCCGTTCTTCATGCTATGCACTACAGTACATCAAGCTGATTGGTGATACTGTTAGATTACTGCATTCATGAAACACTGTCCATATTACTATGCTATAGTCGCCAGATTGATCTTTCATCCCAACCGGATGCTGATTACTCCAATGTCCTCTTCATTTTTTCATGCCATATTACGATAGTGACATTATCACGGACTCACGGCTCAATTGAGCTATCGGGAGTTACCCTTTTTTTCTGCCCATACTATACAGAGATATTTATTTCCATTGATGAAATATAATTTATCTAATTCCCTGTACACACGATTGGACTTTCCGACAGAAAATGTGCGATCGGACCTTGTTGTCGGAAATTCAGACCGTGTGTAGGCTCCATCTGACTTTTTCCATCTGAATTTCCGACACACAAAGTTTGAGAGCTGGATCTAAAATTTTCCGACAACAAAATCTGTTTGCATAAATTCCGATCATGTGTAGACAATTCCGACGCACAAAGTGCCACGCATGCTCAAAATCAAGCAGAAGAGCCGCACTGGCTATTGAACTTAATTTTTCTCGGCTTGCTGCACGTGTTGAATGTCACCACGTTCTTGACGTTCGGAATTTCCGACCAACTTTGTGTATGCTAGACAATTTTGAGCAAACATCCGTCGAAAAAAATTAGATGGATTTTGTTGTCGGAACATGCGATCGTGTGTACAGGGCATTACTTGCGCCTCAACTGGCATCAAGATCTATATAGGGTTACCCCCGTACTCTAGTCCCCAGGGGCTCTATACACATTGGATGTCGTTTTGCAATCTAACGGTCCTGCACCAATAAGCATTACATCATATGTGTATACTGGGATTAGGCATCTGGATGACCAGTTCATTATGTATTGTGTCCTGTGTTTTTTGTTTGTCAGTTTTGTAATGCACCCTCACCTGTGGTGCATCTATGGATCTGAGTGATCCTGTGGCGCTGTTATTCATTGTGTTTTGAGCATTGGATATCTTTTGTCTTTAATTTAAATTCAATACATTTTGTACTTTTTCAGTAAACTCTACTATGACCCTTTGTCTCCATAGTAACCCCCTTGCTTCCCAGGTGATCTAATACCAGGACTTCTGTTTTTTATACATGTGACTGATTACGGTGCCAACACCCGACTAGGTGAGTTGTCTATGGGCACATAGTATCATTGATAAAAAAAATTTAGGACTGTTGTCTTTTGTTTTGGACTGGGTATCCTTACCTATACAGTACTTGTGTGCAAACATCCTAATGCAAAAGCACACATTCAGTACTTGTTTATCAATAAATTAGCTTTTGACTCAAGAAGTCGTACATGCACATAAAAATTAATTAGGTAATGATGACTGCATTGCCGCAACTCTCTTGAGCACTCTACAAATGTAATTCTCTAAATTTAGAATAGTGAGTGTTACTCTCACCCTGCACGCTACAATACTTGGAAAGAATAATGCCCACATCTCTCTGGTGTCATGGAAAATTGAGACACTAGTAACACAAAATTAACAAAGAAAACATAATACTTTAGTTGCTGAAATAATATTAGTTCCCATGGAACTTCAAGTGAAAGGGAAAGCAAAATAAACAGCTTATATTAAACTGATACTTTCAAATAAATCACTTTCCTGTTAGCTAGAACATTTGGTGAACATTACAAAGGCTTTAGAACTGGAACTCCTTTGGACTTGGCTCAGTTATAGCTCTCTATACTGAACAACCTTATATATTTTACTTACAGACAACGCTATTCAGGGGCTCACTACAAATCAATTACTGAATGATTTACTAAAACTGGAGCGTGCAAATCTGGTGCAGCTCTGTAGAGAAACCAATTAGCTTCCAGCTTTTATTGTTAAAGCTTAATTAAACAAGCTGAAGTTAGAAGCTGATTGGTTACTATGCACATCTGATTCTGAAGGCTCCAGTTAGCATAGCCAGTACATTACTAGGAAGGGACCAATGCTTTTAACAAAAGTTATAGTATTTCTATAATAGTAGCAATAATAATAATGGCAACCATAATGATATTTTATATAATGAAAACAATAGTAAAGCTCTTGCACACAATTAGGCTCACCATGCACACAAATGAGATAGATGGAGGAAGTCCCACCGGAACATTGTATTCTTATAATGGCACCCACCAGTGCTGTCAATGCACAGTATGGAAAGCACTGCATACATTGTCAGCACTATACACCTTGTAATTACAGTATCTCACAAAAGTGAGTACACCCCTCACATTTTTGTAAATATTTTATTATATCTTTTCATGTGACAACACTGAAGAAATACACTTTGCTACAATGTAAAGTAGCGAGTGTACATCTTGTATAACAGTGTAAGTCCCCTCAAAATAATTCAACACACAGCCATTAATGTCTAAATCACTGGCAACAAAGGTGAGTACACCCCTAAGTGAAAATGTCCAAATTGGGCCCAAAGTGTCAATATTTTGTTGGCCACCATTATTTTTCAGCACTGACTTAACCCTCTTATGCATGGAGTTCACCAGAGCTTCACAGGTTGCCACTGGGGTCCTCTTCCACTCCTCCATGACGAAATCACAGAGCTGGTGGATGTGAGAGACCTTGTGCTCCTCCACCTTCCATTTGAGGATGCCCCACAGATGCTCAATAGATTTTAGGTCTGTAGACATGCTTGGCCAGTCCATCACCTTTACCCTCAGCTTCTTTAGCAAGGCAGTGGTCATCTTGGAGGTGTGTTTGGGGTCTTTATCATGTTGAAATACTGCCCTGCAGCCCAGTGTCCGAAGGGAGGGCATCATTCTCTGCTTCAGTATGTCACAGTAAATGTTGGCATTCATGGTCCCCTTAGTGAACGGTAGCTCCCCAGTGCTGGCAGCACTCATACAGCCCCAGACCATGACACTCCCACCACCATGCTTGACTGTAGGCAAGACACACTTGCCTTTGTACTCCTCAACTGGTTGTCGCCACACACGCTTGACACCATCTGAACCAAATAAGTTTATCTTGGTCTCATCAGACCACAGGACATGGATCCAGTAATCCATGTCCTTAGTCTGCTTGTCTTCAGCAAACTGTTGGAAGGCTTTCTTGTGCATCATCTTTAGAAGAGGCTTCCTTCTGGGATGACAGCCAATTTGATGCAGTGTGCGGCGAATGGTCTGAGCACTGACAGGCTGACTCCCCACCCCTTCAACCTCTGCAGCAATGCTGGCAGCACTCATACATCTATTTCCCAAAGACAACCTCTGGCTATGACAGTGAGCACATGCACTCAACTTCTTTGGTCGACCATTGGCAAGGCCTGTTCTGAGTGGAACCTGTCCTGTTAAATCGTTGTATGATCTTGACCACTGTGCTGCTGCTCAGTTTCAGTGTCTTAGCAATCTTCTTATAGCCTAGACCATCTTTATCTAGAGCAACAATTCATTTTTTTAGATCCTTAGAGTGTTCTTTGCCATGAGGTGCCATGTTAAACTTCCAGTGACCAGTATGAGAGAGTGAGAGTGATAACACCAAATTTAACACACCTGCTCCCCATATACACCTGAGACCTTGTAACAATAATGAGTCACATGACACCGGGGAGGGAAAATGGCTAATTGGGCCCAATTTGGACATTTCCACTTAGGGGTGTACTCACTTTTGTTGCCAGCGGTTTAGACATTAGTGGCTGTGTGTTGAGTTATTTTGAGGGGAGAGCAAATTTACACTGTTATACAAGCTGTACACTCACGGCTTTACATTGTTGCAAAGTGTAATTTCTTCAGTGTTGTCACATGAAAAGGTATAATAAAATATTTACAAAAATGTGAAGTGTGTACTCACTTTTGTGAGATATTATACCTCTAAAAAAAATGATGAGACTGTTAACAAAGTATTTATCAGCCTTTTTCGAAGGGGTGCTGTGTAAAGTCCCAAGGGGTGATGCAGCAAAATGCTTCAAAGTTACCCCAACTTTTGAGGCAGGCAGGTGGATCAAGCATTTTTTTATGAGGAGCCACGTCCCCCTACCCGTCCCTGTCTCCACAGTGCTCAGATTACAAGTATTCGGAGCACTGCGGGGCCAGCCACCCCCATCCTACAAACCAATGGCATCATTGGTGGCTAACGACAGGTCAGGCGCCGGCACATTGTCCTTTGTTGGCCCTCACCTGTCCTTTTTGCTCATTGCTAGGGCCACATGTAGATGTATGAGGGAAAGAAACAAAGAGAGTAGGCTGGCAAAGGGTTGCATATGAGCTCCTTTGAGCTTACAGGTACAAGGTAATGTTTGTATCTGAGTTAGAATTCTCTGGATTGCTAATTGGCAAACCAATTGATGTTATGTTAACTATAATCTCTTTTATATAACAATCTTTATACACGAATCACAAATCACCTCTAAACTATGCTTTACTTACTGCTGAGCCCCGAACTCTGGGTCATTTACTGCTGACCACTGAACTCTGCGTCACAAACTAATGACCCCTGAACTCTGTGTCACAAAGTACTGTACCTTGAGCTCTGCACCATAAATGATTGACCCCTGAGCTCTGCATCACTTACTGCTGGCCCCTGAAATCTGTGTCACAAAGTACTATTCCCTGAGCTCTGCATCACAAACTACTGACCAATGAACTCTGCATCACAAATGACTGTCCTCTGAACTTGGAGTTACAAACTACTATTCACTAAACCAGAAGATCAAAATTTTTTTTCATTTTTGCCTGGTGTGCTCTGAGATTGTGCATGATTTTTAAAGGGTACCTTGACTAAATTATCATTCAGAAATGTCAAATTGGTTGGTGAAAGTCAGCAGAGATTCATCTCATTCACTAAGCTATGGGGCAAATTCTCTTGCAAAGTGAACAGCATATTTTCCTTTAGCAAATTAACGCAAGAAAGTAAAGGATAATTGTATTTGTTAACAGAAGTTTCCAACACTCTGACTACCATTAGAGGGAGCTGAAATGGTGAAATGGAAGGGTGAGGGGTATGTGAAGAAAGTTGAGAGACAGACCAATAATTATCCCAAAACAATATTTGCCTTCCAGTGTCCCCTCAGCTTCCTTTTTGTGGCCAGAAGCAGCTGATGTATTTATGTATGTATTTATTTACTTAACTACTTTATTTAACGTCATTATACTGCGGCAGGTCGGCTCGTTCCCGGGAATCGCCGTAGCTGTACTTCGGCTCCTTTAGGAGCCATTGCAGGCACGCACCTACTGCACAGCGGGGGGGCCCGATGCTCGTGACCGGCGGCGATGTCCGCCGGCCACCCGTGATCGTGGGAAAGCGAGCCAGAACAGGGATTTGTCAATGTAAACAGACAAATCCCAATTCTGACAGGGGAGGAGAGAGAGATTTGCTGTTCCTAGTGATTAGGAACAGTAATCTCTCTCCTCCTACAGTCAGTCCCATACCCCCAACAGTTAGAAACAGCTCCTAGGAAACACATTTAACCCCTTGATTGCCCCCTAGTGTTAACCCGTTCCCTGCCAGTGACATTTACACAGTAATCAGTGCATTTTGATAGCACTGATCGCTGTATAAATGTCAGTGGTCCCAAAAAAGTGTCAAACGTGTCCGATCTGTCTGCCGCAATGTTGCCGTCCAGCTAAAAATCACAGATTTCCGCCATTACTAGTAAAAAAATAAAAAAATAATAAAAATGCCATAAATCTATCTCCTATTTTGCAGAAGCAATAACTTTTGCACAAAACCAATTAATATACGCTTATTGCGATATTTTTACCAAAAATATGTAGAATACATATTGGCCTAAATGGACAAAGAAATTTGTTTTTTTACATTTTTTTTTAAATATTTTTTTTTTAGGATATTTATTATAACAAAAAGTAAAACATAGTTTTTTTTTTCAAAATTATTGCTCTTTTTTTGTTTATAGAGCAAAAAATAAAAACCGCAGTGGTGATCAAATACCACCAAAAGAAAGCTCTATTTGTGGGGAAAAAAGGACGTCAATTTTGTTTGGGTCCAGCATCGCACGACCGCGCAATTGTCAGTTAAAGCGACACAGTGCCATATCGCAAAAAATGGCCTGGTCATTAAGAGGGAAAATCTTCCGGTCTGTAAGTGGTTAAATAAATATTGCAGACATTCATAAAGTACCATCAGTTTACACCTCACTTAAACTGTACATTAACATCACTTCGTGCACTCAAGTTGCTTACAGCTTAAGGTGCCTATATCATATATCTCTAGGACCAATTTAGATAGCAGCCAGCCAATTACCTGGAGTGTGGTGTAGGAGGAAATCAGAGTACCCAGAGGAAACCCATGCAAGTGCAGGGAGAAAATGCAAACAACATGCAGATAGTGTCCTGACCAAGAATCAGACTGAGAACCCCAGTGCTGCAAGGCACAAGGGCTAACCACTGTAAATGGCGGAAACACTTTGTAGCACTTTTATTGCAAACTTGTGCCTAGACTGTGCACACAAAAGGAGAGAGAGTGTAAAGCCTTGCCAGTTCTTTTTTTCCACCTGTTTCCCATTGGAGAGATTTTACTTCCTTTCCCCTAGCCACAAAAGGAAGTGAGAGGAAATCCCTACAAATTGAGGGAAATCCATTGTAGTTACAAGGATCACCAGAACTAGTATCCCCATTGCTTGGGATAGCATAATTGGTTTAAAAAGTTTAGATTTTATTAATTACAAACACAGTTTAAAATACCTAGATTTAAAAAAAGGAACAGAACAAAGGCTCTATCTGGTCACATATGGTGTTACATTGGATTTATTGTACCATGCAAAAACTGTTCGCTCAACATATTTCAAGGAAGGAGTTCCCGCTTCTTCAGGAGCTTGTTTTTGTACATATATACATATAGTGCTATAGAGCAATTACCAAGATCAAACCAAGACACAACCTCGTGCATGACCCGTAAGGAGGTCTACCCCAATGGGCATGGGAGCCCCACACACACAAGACACAAGTCAGATATCTAATACAATAAGTAAACCCCAAGGCCAGATGAAGGGTGCAAGTATATAGGATTATTCCAAAGGATTTGTATAGTCAATAATATCTTCAAGCATGTGAACACTTGGATACAATGTAATAAACTACTGGGTCAAGGGATACAATCATCCATTATGGGTCCCATGTGAAGAGCCCATTCATGCACGCTGATGCCAAAAAAGGGTATATGACGGCGGTAGCAGCTGCTACCGCCGTCTTATACCCTTTTTTGGCATCAGCGTGCATGGTTTGATATTGGTAATCGCTCTATAGCACTATATGTATATAAAGTATGTACAAAAACACGCTCCTGAAGAAGCAGGAACTCCTTCCGCGAAACATGTCGGGCAAACAGTTTTTGCATGGTACAATCATTCCAATGTCACACCATATGTGACCAGATAGAGCCTTTGTTCTGTTTCTTTTTTAAATCTATGTATTTAAATTGTGTTTGTAATTAATAAAATCTAAACTTTTTATATCAATTATGCTAGCCCGAGCTTTTGTAGGGTACCATTAAAGTCCATTTTATCCTCTCAAAAAATCCCTTGTTTATCCTGTTGGGATGAAGGTACCTCTTTCTTATTATAAATGTTAGCATTCCTCTAAATAGTATCCCCATTGAAAGATTTCCCCTCTATTCCTGTTCTGGTGACCACTAAAAATTTGGGGGTTTCTTGCACTTTCACTTTAGGTGATAATGATCACCAGGACAAATAGCGAGGGGGAATCTCCTTAAAGTGATTGTAAAGTCTCGTTTTTTTTTTTAAATAACAAACTTACCTGCCTGTGCAGTGGATTTGCACAGAACAGCCCAGATTCTCCTCTTCTCTGGTCCCTCTTCTGTGATCCTGGCCCCTCCCTCTTGTCAAGTGCCCCCACAGCAAGCAGGTTGCTATGGGGCACCCGAGCCGAGCTGCAGCCGCTCGGCCTCGCCCCCTCTCTCTCCTGATTGGCTAACTGACTTTGACAGCCTCGGAAGCCAATGGTGCAGCTGCTGTGTCTCAGCTAATCAGGAGGGAGAAAAATTTACAAGTTATGCGCTGCGCTTGGGTGACCCCAAAAACAAAATTAATAATAACCAACTCTGTGCTTACTAGTGCGATAATATTAAATACAAATAATATGAATGTTGAATAAATAAACAAGGTGTGAAAAAACAAGTGCTTGTTACACCATAAATTAGTGCTTATTAGTGCTTGTTACACCATACATAGTGTCTTAATCAACATAAAAGGTGCTTAGTGCTCAATATAAAGTATCCTGCTTGTCTAAATTAATAAATTAATAAATAGCATAGTCAGATTTAAAAAAACTAAGGTCTGTCCCTATACCTTTTTCTTCTAATAACACATGCCTACTTCCGATTTTAATTAATTGTGATTATTGCATTACAGCCCATTACAGTGGGTGAAGTTTGTAGTAGGATATATGGTATATTTTTTTTGGTGTGTATTTTGCCGTAAACAAGGCTACTCGCCAATATATGTAAGCATTTTATCTACTCCTGTCCAAGAAATAAAGATATTCATATGGATGTTGGACCTGCTGGCTACTATCTTTGTTTTATAACATCTGATTGGTTATTATATATTATTTACTGGATGTAGTGGTCCCATACCTGCTTCAGGCTGGTAGGGGACCCCCGTAGGTCAAATAAGCTAACCATTACCCCTGTGTCCTTTGCATGTTGTGGGGTATAAAACTTTCAATTTTCAAGATTTTATTTCACCAATAATCTAAAGAGAAAGAGGGGACACAGGGCTCCAGATACCTGTGGCTCCAAACAGATTCCAGACTCTACACTCTACACTCTGCCATACAGAATATAGGCCGTAACCAGAAATCTGTAAGTTTCCATACCTTACCCATACCTCCCAACAGTCCCAGATTGGGTGGGACTTTCCCATATCTGTACCTTAGTCCCGCAGTCCTGCTGTACAGGAAATTTAAAAATTGCATTTTTTTTAGCCTTGGTTAGCCCAGTGCTCACAGCTTAGCACTTTCACTTTCAAACACAGAAGCACAGCTTCTGTAATGCGTTATGTATTCTATTGTAGTCTATTGTTGTGTGGGGATCTATTGCTGGGATTCTATTCCTGGCTGCAGGGGATCTATTTTACTGCTTTTCTCTTTATCATCAACATGTTATATACAAATGATTTAGCACCGCAAAATGATACTTGGTTCTGTATTCTCTAAAAGGGGCAGTACTGGTAGGTGGGTAGGGGGTGGGATCAAGGGATGGTGGTCAGAGGTGGGTAGGGGGCAGATACAAGGGGTGACTCAGACGGGGGGAGTTCCTGCACCTATTCTCGGAGAAAAAAAGCCCTGGGCACAACTAATGATAATAACTCTCTTAAGTCTTGACCCTCTTGAAAAATGGGTAAATATTGTGCACACAATTAGCTTGGTATTCTAAAAATCCAAACTGGTGGTGAAGGTAACTGGTTGGAAGGTATCATATTTTCATTTTTTTTTTTCATTTGTAGACCCATACTCATTTGAAAGATTCCTGCTTTATATATTCTTAACATTGACATATGCTCTCATTATAGTAGGTTGACCATAATCACCTCAAGGAAGTACTGCTGCTATCTTGGAGCCTCATTCCTAAACTGTTGCCCCTGCTTCACTGAGGTGTGCAGCACCTGCCACTATTATCCCCTCCCTTTGCTCTGCCCCTCATCCCATTCCAATTTCAGGCTTACCAACTTTGGAAAGTTTTCAGATGAGACAATGGCTTGTGATGTGTGAGCCCATAAAAGCCAAAGAACAGACAAAATCCAGATGAAATGAGGATAAAAGAGTAGAAAGAAAAAGCAACCCTAACAAGGAAAATGTGCACTAGAGTTCTCTATAGGTCTTCTAAATATCTCTGCCAACAATGACTGATAAATTCAACAGTGGGTCTGCGGGTATTTGCTCCCGAGCATGTTTTTCCATGTTTGCCAAGTTAAACTGATAAAATCTTAGTTTTAGTAGCAGATTAACTGTGGCGTAATTTATTCCTGTGTCATCCTTTTAATTACTGCAATTTGTTGTGATTATTGGCATGACATAGCTTCCACCCTGATTGATGAAGCTTATAGTGCAGAGCTTTGTGAAAACTTATCCAGCATGTCCTGTCTCACCTGCTACTGACCTCACTTGGAGATGCACTGTGTTCCATCTGTTCCAGCAGATGACAAATCATAAAATAGAGATTATCATAGTTTACACAGTGTTGCTGACATATTGAGTGCTACACAAATGATATAATCATGATGTATTACTCTTAGTAAATTGCAAATATTTGTTTATTTAACACAGATCAAAACTACAATTGTATTCCGGCAAATCTTTTATTCTAACATGACAATAGTTATCTGTCTTAGTGTGGGAATTACATATATATATTTATGGCAACTCCAAAAAACCCCACAAACGCTGTATTTAGGTTGAATGGTCCTTTTATCATCTCATCTTCCATCTGTTGATCCCAAGGAGGGGTGAGGGGGACAGGGACGAGTCAGCCTGAACTTTCTGCTTTTTGGCTAAAACTTCTTCCGAGGGAACTTCATGGTGTTCCGAGGCCAACCTACAAATGTAAAGGTTTCCAGAGTCTGGCAGAAATGAGCAATGGGAAAAATTGGCAATGGCCCTACGTCACTTGGCAATGTTTTTTTTTTGTTTTCTTTTTTACAGAAGACCTAAAGGTTTGTGATTCACAGTGGCCTGTTTAACACCCAATCTCCCATCAAGTTACAGTTAATGCCTGAACATGTATTCCCAATGCATTCTTTAAACAACACTAAAATCTACAAAATAGATATGAAGATTGATAGAGTGTTCAGCTTCAAACTAAAAAGCACTAGTTTGAATTGCCTTACCCCAAAGTTCCATAGAGTCACACGTGGATGAACACACAGTTATAAATGACAGCCCACTCCCTCCCTCCCTCCTCCTCCATACCCACTAACCAGGTAACCACAATGGTAGCGGAATATTACATGTAGGTTAATGGATGCTTCACCTCCCTCATAATCTAAGACACAGGCTAAAGGGGTGGGATATAGCCTGTGACTGTCAGAAATGCACCCACACCATGGTATTGCCAAAATATAATAAAGATTTGATTTCAAATAGATATTTGTATGCCAATGTAGAAACAGTTTATTGATTTTATTTAATTTATTTTTACTGTGTATTCCAAAGGCTGTTTTTTAATTTTGAACATGTGACCAGCAGCAGAGGACTAGAAGCTCCTTCTGCTTACATTTTCCGCAGACAGGCTGGGAAAGAGTTGGGTCATGTGACAGCTGTATATTGATTAGGAAAAAGGTACTTAGATGTTTTTTTTTTTTTCTATAATTACAGTGTCATCATCCATATACAGAAATACTGTAGAAGGGACACTGAAAATTAAACAGTGTGGGTTTAGTAATGCTGATTGAGAGAGTAAACCTCTACTTTAACCACTTGCTGACTGCCCTATAGCAAAAGGTCATCAAGAAAAAGAAGCAGCCGGCAACTCCATAACATCAAGCGTATTTATTGTAAAGCCTTCACAATGAGTACAGTCAGCAGCAGACTAGTTTCGGCGATAAGCCATGCTCACAGCACACATATATGTTGAAAAGCATGAACATTTATACATAAGAGACGATTAAATGACTACTGCTCCTCTCCAATCAACAATGTGTTCAACTGCAATCAGGTGATTGGTTACAAATTGTCAACAGATGTGAACATGACAAGTGAGAAGCAAAGAGTCTAGCTATAATACAACACATGAGATACAAAACATACAAAGACTGTCTTGACATGTGAGAAAATACATATATTAAAAGCTCTATAAGAGATTCTTTAATAAAAATATATAAATTGAAAAATTCATAAGATGTGAAATATAAAGACTATACATAAAACATAGTACACATTCAAAGTGTATCACAAGCGATGGGCATAGTACAATGCCCATAACTCCAGGACTTTTTTAAACTTATTTCATAAAAAGGACACATTGGATAAGCAATTGTCAGTACTGTAAGATGCACCATGAAAATGTTCCCTGATTCGAGTTCTCAGTGGTCTCATGGTGCAACCCACATATTGTTTGTTACATTTAACGCATTCCACAACATATACAACATTGCTAGTGCCACAGTTGATATATTCACAAATCGTGAATTCTTGTCCTGTGTCACATGAAACTACTGTCTTATGTTGTCTAGAGTGTCTACTACAGAAACGGCATGTGTTATTCCCACAAATGTAAAAGCCCACAGTGTTCGACCAAGTTTTTGTTGTATTGCTGAGACTCAAACAAACTTGGTGACAAAAGGCCTTCTAGCGTTTTTGCACAGTGGCTTGCAAACCTACAGCCCGACCTAAGTATTGGTGCCAAATCTCCATCCGTGAAAAGTATTGGTAAATATTTATCTATAATGTTTTTCATTTTATTAAATTGCAAGGAGAAGGCAGTTACAAAAGTGACTGAACTTGTTTTCCTGTCATTAGAACTCTTACTGTTACTATTACTAAAGCTCTTCTTACGACCAGAATTCTCCAAGAGGGTAATTCTATTTTTCTCCATGGCCAGACGGGCTGCTCTATCTATATTCCATTTGTCGTACTCTCGTGAATGAAGTCGTGAGGCTATACTGTTGCACTCCTTATTAAAACCTTCCTCAGTAGAGCAGTTACATCTGGCCCTGGTGAATTCCCCCATCGGAGTTGATCGTTTGGTGTGTGCAGGATGGCAGCTAGTAGCCAGAAGTAAGGCATTGCCTGCACATGCCTTACGATAGGTACAAGTTGTAACCAGGCCCTGAGCTGCACAGCCTGTTAAAGTAAGATCTAAAAAAATGATGGCATCCTTATGACTATCAAAACTAAATTTGAAATTGAGATGTTTTTTGTTTGCCAAAGATACAAAGGTAACACAGTCCATAAGGAAACTATCCCATACAATTAGCAGGTTGCCTATGTAGCGACCGTAACTAACTATAGAGCTTGCACATGGGTTGTGTCGGGAGAAGAGAAAACTCTCCTCCCACCAGCCCATGAACAGGTTCGCCAGGGATGGTGAAAAACGGGCCCCCGTCGAGGCCCCCCTACATTGCAGATAGAAAACTCGATCGAACATAAAATAATTACAGCTGAGAAGAAATATATGTGTGCTGTGAACAAGGCTTATCGCCGAAACTAGTCTGCTGCTGACTGTACTCACTGTGAAGGCTTTACAATAAATACGATTGATGTTATAGTGTTGCCAGCTGCTTCTTTTTCTTAATGACCGTTTGTCTATTGGTGTGTGGGAGGACACCTCGCCTTGGACACCCTGACTGCAAACTTCCTAAGTAAGAATGAGCTGAACACCCCCTGGTTGAGTTTGCACCAAAACCTGTGAACGGACTTAAAGTTTTTCGCAAACTTTAGAACCCCATTGGTCCATGGGACCGTTCCAAATCAAAAGTGGTAATTTTAAAGGCTAATATGCATGGTATTGTCCTAAAAAGGGTTTGGGGACCCGGGTCCTGCCCCAGGGGACATGTATCAATGCATAAAAAAGTTTTAAAAACGGCCGTTTTTTCGGGAGCAGTGATTTTAATGATGTTAAAGTGAAAAAAAAGGAAAATATTCCTTTAAATATCGTACCTGGGGGGTGCCTATAGTATGCCTGTAAAGTGGCGCGTGTTTCCCATGCTTAGAACAGTCCCTGCACAAAAGGACATTTTTAAAGGAATAAAAGTAATTTAAAACTGCTCGTGGCTTTAATGTAATGTCGGGTCCCGGCAATATGGGTAAAAATCAGTTTGACAAATGGCATGGGTACCCCCCCCCCCAGTCCATTACCAGGCACTTTGGGTCTTGTATGGATATTAAGGGGAACCCCGTACCCAAATTAAAAAAAGGAAAGTCCTGGGGCCCCCAGGCGCTATATACTCTGAACAGCAGTATACAGGTGGTGCAAACAAGACAGGGACTGTAGGTTTGTTGTTAAGTAGAATCTGTTTGTAATTTTGAACTGGTACATTTTTAAAGTGTAGCTCCAGCCAAAAAATCTATTTTTAAGCTTTTTGGAAAACATAGGGAAGGGTTATTACCCCTGTGACATTTGTTTTGCTGTCTGTGCACCTCTTCAGAAGATTTTACCTCACTTTCTGTCCCAATGACAAATGTTTTTTGAAAATTTTGGGTTTTTAGTGAAACAAGGATTGGTGATAAAGGATCAGTGGAGAGGAGACACGTTTTTCCCATATTAACTCTTACAGGAGAGAATTACCCTTCCTAGGGGTAGATTTTATCTCACTTCCTGTTGTCTTCTTCCGTTTGCAAGTAGGAGTCGTTTGTACTGTAAGTTGGATGTTTCAAAGTAGGGGCCTGACCTATATACTCTGCAGAAATTGGGGCCTTAGGTTTTGATGTTGCCACAACACTGTAAGCCCTCACGGTTACTCTTGGTGGGCGCAGGAATGGGCCCTGCTGTGAAATATTAGATCAAGAATTGTAATTACATGCACCTGTTGAACAGGGGCAGAAAAATTGGGCCTTGGGCACTGGTGCTGGTGCCACAACACTGCAACACCTCACAGATTCTCTTGTTGAGTGCAGAAACAAGCCCTGCTGCAAAGTATTGCATCAAAAATTGTAATTACATGCCCCTGTTAAACAGGGGCTGAAAAATTGGGCCTTAGGCACTGGTGCTGGTGCCACAACACTGCAACCCCTCACAGATACTCTAGTTGAGTGCAGCAACGAACCCTCCTGCAAAATATTGCATCAAAAATTGTAATTACATGCCCCTGTTAAACAGGGGCTGAAAAATTGGGCCTTAGGCACTGGTGCCACAACACTGCAATCCCTCAAAGATACTCTAGTTGAGCGCAGCAATGAACCCTCCTGCAAAATATTGCATCAAAAATTGTAATTACACGCCCTTGTTAAACAGGGGATGAAAAATTGGGCCTTAGCCACTGGTGGCGGTGCCCAGAACCAAAAATGTTCTTACAAGCTATCAGCATGATCATTAAGGAGGAAGAGGATAATCACTCAGCATAACAGGATAGTCACTCAGCATCAGCATAGGCAGTCTTGAAGGGATCTGACATTTCAAAAAAAAATATTTGGTTACATCAGCATCAGGTGCCTGGTAGCTGGTGGTGATCCAAGACTGATTCATTTTTATTAAGGTCAGTCGATTGACCGAGTCGGTGGACAGGTGCACCCTGTGATCGGTTACAAAGCCTCCAGCAGCACTGAATGTGCGTTCCGAAAAAACGCTGGATGCAGGACAGTCCAGTAGCTCAATTGCATACTGTGCAAGCTCTGGCCAGTGATCCATCTTCAAGACCCAGTAACCCAGAGGATTTTCAGTGGGAAAGGTGTCCAAGGCAGATCTTGCCCCTAGGTATTCCTGCACTATGTAAAACAGACGCTGGCGATGGTTGCTGGAACCGATCATACCTAAAAAATTTTCTGAACGCATCGGTCGGACGGCCACTTTCTCCACCGCTCCTTCTTTGACTGACCGAAGCCTCAGCAACACGTTGTCCAGGAAAAAGAGTTTGTAACCTCCCAGTCTCTGGGTACGCGTTGCACAGACCTTTCTGCAAGGCCTTCCGAAGATGTTTCATCCTCTGCTCCCTCTGCGACGGCAAGATAAGGTTCGCAACCTTACCCTTGTAACGTCGATCAAGGAGGGTTGCCAGCCAATATTGATCCCTCCCCTTGATACCACGAATACGAGGATCCTTCCGCAGGCTTTGCAGGATCAGGGAGGCCATGCAGAATAGGTTTGCTGAGGCATTCAGTCTGGAGTCCTCTGGGTCACTAAGGACGACATGATCCGCAGCCACCTCCTCCCAGCCACGTACAAGTCCATGGGTTTCTTGGTACTGTAAATGATCCCTTGAAGATTGCTGCTGATGCTGAGTGCCAGGCTCCACCTCCATGCTGACACAGTCCTCCTCCTCCTCGTCCTCTTCCTGTGTGATCGGCGGGTACGCAGGAACAGTGTCTGGATAAAGGGGGCCTTGAGAGGTAAGGAAGTCCTCCTCTTCCTCCCTCTGTTCTGCCTCTAACAGGTGGACAAGAGGTACAGTGTCACTGATGCATGCACTGTCACTGCTCACCATCCTCGTGGCCTCCTCAAATGGTGACAGGACAGTGCATGCATCCCTGATCATAGCCCACTGGCGTGGGGAAAAAAAACCAAGGTCCCCTGACCCTGTCCTGGTGCTATAGTCGCATAGGTACTCATTGATGGCCCTCTGCTGCGTGTGCAGCCGCTGCAGCATGGCCAACGTTAAATTCCACATGGTGGGCATATCACAGATTAGGCGGTTCTTGGGCAGGTTAAATTCCTTTTGGAGGTCAGCCATCCGAGCACTGGAATTGTATGACCTGTGGAAATGCACAAGACTTTCCTGGCCTGCCTCAGGACATCCTGTAAGCCCGGGTACCTGCCCAAGAACCGCTGCACCAACAAGTTAAGGACGTGAGCCAAACAGGGCACATGGGTAAGTTGTCCCTGTCAGAGGGCGGAGAGGAGTTGGTGACATTGTCGCCAAACCACCATACCTGCCTTAAGCTGGCGTGACGTCAACCACCTCTGAACCTGCCCCTGCAGAGCTGACAGAATTTCTGCCCCAGTGTGGCTCCCGTCCCCAAGCACACCAGCTCAAGCACCGCATGGCATCTTTTTGCCTGCGTGCTTGCGTAGCCCCTTGAACGCCTACGGAGCACCGCTGGTTCCGAGGACAAATCAGCACAGGAAGAGGTCATGGAGGAAGAAGAAGAGGAGGGGGTGGAGGAGAGAGGTGTGGCAGAATCACCACTAGTAGAATTTTTGGAGGCGTGGTGGCGGAACAACCTCCAACACTACTGCACCCTGTCCTGCATCCTTCCCAGCTGCCAGAAGAGTCACCCAGTGTGCGGTGAAAGATAGGTAATGTCCCTGTCCATGCCTGCTGGACCCTGAGTCAGCAGTAATATGCACCTTACCGCTGACTGCCCTGTCCAGCGAGGCCAAGACATTGCCTTCCACATGCCGGTAGAGAGCCAGAATTGCCTTCCGTGAGAAAAAGTGGCGTTTGGGAACCTGCCACCGAGGAACCGTATATTCCACAAACTCACGAAAGGGGGCAGAGTCTACCAACTGAAAAGGCAGCAGTTGAAGTGCTAGCAATTTAGCCAAGCTAGCATTCAACTGCTGGGCATGTGGATGGCTGGGAGCGAACTTTTTTCGGCGGTGCAGCAGCTGGGGCAGGGAAATTTGCCTGGTACAATCTGACGTCGGTGTACCGCTAGCAGATTGCCCCCAAGTACTTTGCTGTGACACACCTAATTCTACACCTCCATTTCTCTCAGTGCAGGTCTCAGAGAGGACTGAAGGTATAGTGGGGTTGGAGATCCCAGCTGATGAGGAGCAAGGAGAGGTCCTCTTTGTTCTTTGGTGTGGGTCTTTTAGGTACGCTTGCCATCGAACTGCATGGCAGGTCAACATATGTCTAGTCAAGCATGTGGTGCCCAAGCGGGTGATGTTTTGGCCACGCGAGATACGCTTGAGACATATGTTGCAAATAGCAGTGGTGGGGTCTGATGCACTCTGTCAAAAAAAGGCCCACACCAAAGAACTTTTGGAATAACACGCAGAGACAGCAGCGCCCTGCACATGCGGAGCTCTGCAGTGTGATGCAGTCGGTGTGCTGCCCTTAAGCTGGCCCCTGGAGGGCATCCTGCCTCGTTGGTGATGTGCCTCCTCCTCCTCCTCCTCTCTCCTATCAGGCACCCACGTGGAGTCAGTAACCTCATCATCCCCTCCCTCCTCATCACTGGAGCAAAGCTGGCAGTAAGCTGCAGCTTGGGGAACATGACTGCCAGATTGCTGTCCTTCTTGGGCACCCCCTCTCTCTGGGCTCACTTTACTGCCTTCCTCTAGCTGGGTACCATCATCAGAGCCTTCAAAACGCTGGGCATCCTCCTGGAGCATGTACCCAACACTGTGGTCAAACAGTTCGGGGGACTCCTCAGGAGGACATGGTGGGGCTAGGGAAGGAGTGACTGATGCCATTGAGATGAGGGAAGAGGCCGCGTTGGCAGCTGCTTTGCCAGACAAAGTACCCTGAGCCTGGGTGAGAGAGGATGAGGAGGATGAGGACAGCTTGGTCATCCACTCTACCAAGTCTTCTGCATGTTGCTGCTCAACACGGTTAGCTGCCGAAAAAAAGGACAAGCGTATCCCACGGCCACGTGTTGATGAAGATGCACCGTGTCCACGACCAGTACTGTTGCCTCTAGACACAGAGTCTGCTTGCCCTCTTTTATTGGCTTGTGACTGTCTGCCTCTCCTTGTTGGCCTTCCAGACATACTAATGGCCTGCAGTGAGATGTAGCTGCACAAAGCTGGGATGCACATATATACTGATACTGCAGCTAGCAGAATCAATTGCCTGCCTGTAGTATTATTAGTATGAGAACACCAGCAATTGTCTTCAGGTAGCTTTAGGTGCACACTGTGCAGAGTACACAGTACACTAACTGTAAATACTGTAGCTGCCTGCCTGTGGTATTAATAGGAGTAGAAGAACACCACCAATTTTCTTCAGGTAGCTTTAGGTGCATACTGTGCAGAGGTCACAGTACACTAACTGTATATACTGTAGCTGCCTGCCTCTGGTATTTATAGGATCAGAAGAACACCACCAGTTTTCTTCAGGTAGCTTTAGGTGCACACTGTGCAGAGGACACGGTACACTAACTGTAAATACTGTAGCTGCCTGCCTGTGGTATTAATAGGAGCAGAACAACAGCAATTGTCTTCAGGTAGCTTTAGGTGCACACTGTGCAGAGGACACAGTACACTAAGTGTAAATACTGTAGCTGCCTGCCTGTGGTATTAATAGGATCAGAAGAACACCACCAATTTTCTTCAGGTAGCTTTAGGTGCACACTGTGCAGAGGACGCACTACACTAACTTGCAAATACTGCAGCTGCCTGTGGTACTAATAGGATCAGAAGAACACCACTAATTTTCTTCAGGTAGCTTTAGGTGCACACTGTACAGAGGAGGCACTACACATACTGTAGCTAATAGGACTAATAGGATCAGAAAAATACCTGCCTGCCTGTCAGTAGGAAGAGAATAACAGGAACGGATCTAGCTAAACTGAATACAGTGTGTGTGTATATATATATATATATATATATATATATATATATATATATATATATATATATATATACACACAACACCTAGGATGCATATATATACACAATACACTGTAAGTGCAGCTAACTGACTCGCCTGCCTACTCTATCTAACTTAAGTCAAATGACACTGTCTCTCTCGCTATCTCTCTCACTATACAGGGCCTTCGTGCAGGCGGCTTTATATAGTGTGGGGCATGTACTAAACCCCCTGAGCCATAATTGGCCAAAGCCATCCTGGCTTTGGCCAATTACGGCTCTCTGTACAGACGCGCTGTGATTGGCCAAGCATGCAGGTCATAGTGCATGCTTGGCCAATCATCAGTCAGCAATGCACTGCAATGCCGCAGTGAATTATGGGCCGTGACGCGCCACTCGAATTTGGGACGAATGGCCCATATCGTTCATAATTCGACGAACGGTCGAACATGCGATGTTCGAGTCTGAACATGGGTTCGACTCAAACTTGAAGCTCATCCCTATTCCTAAGTAAGATTTTTGGTTTCCTTTGTTCTGAGCCATACAACCTTTGATCAAAAGACTCCCCAAAGTTTGAGATCTTGCTATAAAATTTTCCGACAACAAAATCCGTTGTCGGAAATTCCGATCGTGTGTACACAAATCCGACGAACAAAGTGCCACGCATGCTCAGAATAAATTAAGAAACGGAAGCTATTGGCTACTGCCCCATTTATAGTCCTGACATACGAGTTTTACGTCACCGTGTTTAGAACGATCGGATTTTCCGACAACTTTGTGTGACCATGTGTATGCAAGGCAAGTTTGAGCAAACATCCGTTGGAAAAAATCCATGGATTTTGTTGTCGGAATGTCCACTCAATGTCCGACCGTGTGTACAGGGCATTACTGTTACAGGGCGTCAGCTGTGCGCAGGATCATGTATATATACAGTATCTCACAAAAGTGAGTACATCCCCTCACATTTTTGTAAATATTTTATTATATCTTTTCATGTGACAACCCTGAAGAAATGACACTTTGTAAAGTAGTGAGTGTACAGCTTGTATAACAGTGTAAATTTGCTGTTCACTCAAAATAACTCAACACACAGCCATTAACCACTTAAGGACAGAGCCTCGTTTTGAGATTTGGTGTTTACTGGTTTAAAACAGTTTTTTTGCTAGAAAATTACTTTGAACCCCCAAACATTATATACAGTGTTGCCAACCTACCAGATTGAAATTTACTGACACGACACCCAAAATTTCCTGGCACAGCCAAGTTTTTACTGGCATTTCCCAAAGTTACAAAATTACAGTTGTAAGTGCAAATTTTAGTATTTAGGCTACAAACAGGTACGATGTGCAATTAGCAATGTGATTTAAGGTAGATATTAGGGCAAAAAACATACCGTATTTATCGGCGTATAACACGCACCCCAATTTAGGAGGGAATTTTAAGGAAAAAAAAACTTTTAGGAGGGAAGTTGAAGGGAAAAAAAACTTACATTTAAACGCCCATCATTGCAGCCTTCTCAGTGCAGCCTTGTCAGTGCAGCCATGTCAGTGCAGCCATGTCAGTGCAGCCATGTCAGTGCAGCCTTCCCCAGTGCAGCCTTGTCAGTGCAGACTTCCCCAGTGCAGCCTTGTCAGTGCAGCCTTCCCCAGTGCAGCCTTGTCAGTGCAGCCTTGTCAGTGCAGACTTCCCCAGTGCAGCCTTCCCCAGTGCAGCCTTCCCCAGAGCAGCCTTGCCCCAGTGATCCCAGCCATTCTGGGCTTCAAAATCGCCGATCGCGATTTGAAAATGGCGCCGCCGGCGCCGAAATACACAGTGCCGGTCCTCGGCTCTTTCCGGCGGCTGTCGTTCATTTTCGGCTCCACTTGTAGTCCCGAGCGGAGCTATCCGAACCTAGACGAGTAGGTTCGGATAGCTCCGCTCGGGACTACGAGTGGAGCCGAAAATGAACGACAGCCGCCGGAAAGAGCCGAGGACCGGCTCTGTCTATTTCGGCGCCGGCGGCGCCATTTTCAAATCGCGATCGGCGATTTTGAAAATGTGACAGGTCGGGATTGCAGGGGATCGGCGTATAACATGCATCTGCGATTTTCCCCTGGTTTTAAGGGGAAAAAAGTGCGTGTTATACGCCGATAAATACGGTATTTCTTATTTTATTTCTGATATAGTAAGTAAGTAGCTCAGGGACAGGACTCAGGAGGGCAAGAAATTAGAATAGAAAGGCACACATGAAATTGACTCTTGGTTCCTTCAGTCCACTCCAGTCTAAACAGCATTGACAGTCCCGCTCCCGACCTGCCCTGTTCCTGTCCTGCAGACCCACACACGAGGCTCTGGATGCTCTGCTTGGTTCCCTTGCATCATGACATCACATGACACGCTTGGGCACTGCTTCCACCAGACCCGCCCGATCACACTGTAGCAGGAACTCAGATGGTCTCAGCTGGCTCTGGACCAAGCCGAATATCACAGCCATATTTTTTTACTGGCAACTTTTTTCTTTTACTGGCATTTACTGGCAGGAGGGAATTGCCTGTTTTTTACTGGCTGCCAGTAAAAATACTGACGGTTGGCAACACTGATTATATATATATATTTTCTAACACCCTAGAGAATAAAATGGCGGTTGTTGCAATACTTTCTGTCACACTGTATTTGCGCAGCGGTCTTACAAGAGCACTTTTTTCGGAAAAAATACACTTTATTTAATTAAAAGAATAAGACAACAGTAAAGTTAGCCCAATTTTTTTATATTGTGAAAGATGATATTACACCGAGTAAATTGATAAGCAACATGTCACGCTTCAAAATTGTGCCCCCTCGTGAAATGGTGACAAAATTTTACAGAGGAGGACTAGGGCTAGAATTATTTCTCTTGCTCTAACAATCGCAGTGATACCTCACATGTGTGGTTTGAACGTTTTCATATGCGGGAGCTACTCGTGTAGGCTTTCGCTTCTGTGCGCAAGCTCGGCGGGACGGGGCGCGTTAAAAAAATGTTTTTCTTATTTATTTTACTTTTTATTTTTTATTTTTACACTGTTCTTTTTTTTTTTAAAAATGGTGTCACTTTTATTCCTATTACAATCCCTTGTAATAGAAAAAAAAGCATGGCAGGACTTCTTAAATATGAGATCTGGGGTCAAAAAAACCTCAGATCTTATATTTACACGAAAATGCAGTAAAAAAAAAACAAAAAAACATATAATTTGAAAAAAAAATAGAAAAAAAATAAACCTTTAAGAGCTATGGGCGGACGTTTTGACGTTGCTTCTGCCCTGCCCTCAGCTCCATACCACACACAGAGAAGGATCTGATCTGCTCCGGTAAGCGGAGGGGGCCTCTCTTGCCACCGATAAAAGTGATCTCGCAGAGGATCCGCCGCAGAAACCACTTTTATCTGAAAGCCGACCGCCTGCTCTTGAGGGGATACCGGGGTTATGGTAGCTAGCTGCTGCTGTAATAACAACTATATTTCTCTTCAAACAGCTGATGTATAATGATGGCGGGCGGTCGGCAAGTGGTTAATGTCTAAAGCGCTGGCAACAAAAGTGAGTACACCCCTAAGTGAAAAGTGGGCCCAATTAGCCATTTTCCCTCCCCGTGTCATGTGAATTATTAGTGTTACAAGGTCTCAGATGTGAATGGGGAGCAGGTGTGTTAAATTTGGTGTTATTGCTCTCACTCTCTCATACTGGTCACTGAAAGTTCAACATGGCACCTCATAGCAAAGAACTCTCTGAGGATCTGAAAAATAGAATTGGTGCTCTACATAAAGATGGCCTAGGCTATAATAAGATTGCCAAGACCTTGAAACTGAGCTGCAGCACGGTGGCCAAGACCATACAGCGGTTTAACAGGACAGGTTCCACTCAGACCAGGCCTCGCCATGGTCGGCCAAAGAAGTTGTGTGCATGTGCTCAGCATCATATGCAGAGTTTGTCTTTGGGAAATGGACGTATGAGTGCTGCCAGCATTGCTGCAGAGGTTGAAGGGGTGGGGGGTCATCCTGTCAGTGCTCAGACCATACGCCGCACACTGCATCAAATTGGTCTGCATGGCTGTTGCCCCAGAATGAAGCCTCTTCTAAAGATGATGCACAAGAAAGCCTGAAAAACAGTTTTCTGAAGACAAGCAGTCTAAAGACATGGATTACTGGATCCATACACTGTGGACTCATGAGACCAACATACACTTATTTGGTTCAGATGGTATCAAGCGTGGGTGGCGGCCATCAGGTGAGGAGTACAAAGACAGGCACAGAATCAGGATGGAGCTCTGCCTATGTAAACTAGACAAAGTTCCATTCTGACAGGGGGAAGGAATGGTTTCTGTGTTCCTGCAAAGCAGGGACTCTCAAATCCATCTCTTCCCCTAAAAGCAGCACACATAGTAACCACAAACACTGGCTAGGCACACATTTAACCCTTTGATCGCCCTAGATGTTTAACACCTTCCCAGCCAGTGTCAGTATAGTGACAGTTCATATTAGTACAGTGACAGTGCATTTTTTTTAGGACTGATCACTATATTAGTGTCACTGGTTTCCGCAAAGTGCCAAAAGTGTCAGTTAGTGTCCAATTGTCCACTGCAAAACCACAGTCCCACTGTAATTCGCTAATAGCCTCCATTACTAGTATAAATATAAAAAAACATGAAAAATTCCACTATATATCCCGTAGTGTGTAAACACTATAAGGTTCCTGTAAACCAATCAATATAGGCTTTTTGGGATCTTTTTACCAAACAAATGTAGAAGAATACATATTGGCCTAAATTTATGAAGAAATTTGATTTTTTTAAAATTCTCTTTATTGGATATGTTTTATAGCAGAAAGTATAAAATATATATATATTTTTTCAAAATTGACGACCTTTTTTAATAATAAACGCAGTGGTGATCAAATACCACCAAAAGAAAGCTCTATTTTTTTGGTTACAGTGTTTTTAATAAGCGTGCAATTGTCAGTTAAAGTAATTCAATTGCAAAAAGTGACCTGGTCATTAAAGGGGGTAAATCTTCCGGGGGGGTCAAACTGGAGGTAAAGATTGGTTTAGGACCTTCAGAAAAGTTGTTTGAGACCTTTATGAATATTTGTAATTGTAAAATATGCTCCTCAGACCATTAAAAAGTAAACATTATAAACATCTATGTATACTGGGTCCCAAGTACCAGTACCAAATGGGGTAACCCTGGTTCTCCGAAACAATATATTGAGAAAAAAGTGTTTAGTGATAACTTCTGATGCTGCAGTTTTCATCTATTTACATTGCTCATCCTGGCAGCCTGCCCAGGAGAATAAATAAAATCAGAGACTTAAGGCTTTTACAGAAGAGCAGGATGTGCTTCTGAATCATCACAGCACATAGACTGGGCTGGCATGTTGGGAGTATGATAGGATATCTGTAACCAATTTAGCACAACCCATTGTTCGGACACAACCGATGACTGAGCGTGTCCTGCAATTATCATTCAAGGAACACTTGAATGGTTGTAGGAGTATCTAGAGTAGATATGAAAGTACACAGGTAGACCAACAAAGCAAAGTTTTTTTTTTTAAACAGGACAATGCCTCCATATGTTTGAAGGTATTTAGAACATGGCAGATATAGGAGAATGCAAATCTATTAATGACAGTATATTTGCTAGGTATTGGCACGTGCATTTATCTTTTTGGTCTTTTCTGTTCTGATGAAGGCTGTTTTATTTCATACTTATCTGGCAACTTATGGTTGTATAGCTGTTCCAGAACAACGTGACATCATGTGTTTTGCTCTGTACTCATAATTTCGGTGTTTGAAATGATAAAAGTGCATAATGTAATTGATGATTGCCTGCTGAATCTGTAAGAATAATAAACTAAGTTTTAAAGGATGTGTTAGAATTATAGGTGTAATCAGGGAAAACAAATACTAAACCCCCAAATAAAATATTAAAATCTTCAACACGATGGTGAAAAAAAATCTGAATAACTGTAAAAATAAATAATATAAATAATACATTGAGGTTACATTTATATATATATATATATATATATATATATATATATATATAGGCATCGCCAGGTGGTGGCTATCGAGGCTGTAGCCGAATCTGGAGCCCATAGCCCCGAGTCTCAGCGGGTCACGGCTGTGGTGGCGGCGGGCGGGCAGACTGCATTAGAGGTGGAGGAGAGAGACGAGCGGGCAGACGAGCAGAGATCACATCATCTCTCTCCGCCCGCTCCACGTCACCACTCTTTCGCCCTCACAGCCGGGCCGCTTCAATGTGGGAGCGATGTGCGGTGCAGAGCAGAGAGATGACATCACCTCTCACTGCGCGCCACACATCAGCGCTCTTCCGCCCTCACAGCACGGGCCTCTTCAATGTCGGAGGTGCGGCGGGGAGCAGAGAGATTGCATCATCTCTCACTGCCTGCCCTGCATGTCTGCTCTCCTGTCCTCACTAAATGGACCAGTGCTGCCAGCCTGCCACCAATGCAGCGACAATGCACATTTGGTGGCACTGGCTGGTATGGCAAGTGACAACACACATCCAGTGGCAAGTGACATGGCAAGTGACAATCTACTAATGGTGGCAGGTGACGTGGCAAGTGACAATCTGCAAATGGTGGCAAGTGACGTGACAAGTGACAATCTGCAAATGGTGGCAAGTGACTTGGCAAGTGACAATCTGCAAATGGTGGCAGGTGATGTGGCAAGTGACAATCCGCATCAGGTGGCAGGTGATGTGGCAAGTGACAATCCGCATCAGGTGGCAGCTGACATGGCAAGTGACAATCTGCAAATGATGGCAAGTGACGTGGCAAGTGACAATCTGCAAATGGTGGCAGGTGACGTGGCAATCTGCAAATGGTGGCAGGTGATGGTGGCAAGTTAAAAAGCTGCATCTGGTGACAGGCAACGGTAACAAGTGACATGCTGCATCTGGTGGCAGGAGATGTGGCAAGTGACATGCCCAGGGCTCCCACTGATTCTGCATTATGGTGAGTTAAACCACTTCACTATATATTAGAATGTAACAATAGAAACAATGCACTTCGATCACCCTGACACCATATCAACCATGGTGAAATGATAATTGAAACGCCAACACCAGCCTTTGCCTGCGAAAAATTGCTTACCACCAGTGTCCCCCACCCCCCCGGGTCTGCAAAAAGGTTGGTGACCACTGCTATGGGCTCTAGCCCCAGATCTTTTGCAGACCTAGCAACGCCCCTGCTCCTCACAAATTTACTTGCCAGGAGTAGATATCAGGTTGATTGTTAGAGATCTATTGATTCCTCCCTAAGATTGGCCTGGTTGCACTTGTCTCTACTACCGCTAAGTGGCCGGGTACTTGGTGGTGCTAGATATGAGAAGGGCAATGCAAGGTCAAGTTATGGGTATGTGGGTATCTCTGCCAATGGACAAGGGTTTCTTTGAACCCCATGGCCTGCTGGGAGCACCTATATATTTGGGTGGAGTCAGGTAATCTATGTTCTGTGCCACCTGGATGGATGTCTGGGTGGACATGTGTTGTGTTGCCCCGGCTGCTAGGCCGGAGATTGGGCCTATCCCAGGGGCATCTGGCTGCTAGTCTGAGGGCCTATCCAGAAGCAAGAGAACAGCGCAGGGTTGAGATTGTGGCTTGCAGTCCAACCAGAAGTGACAGTTCTGTCGGCCGGAGAACCTGTCAGTTGTTGGAGGTAGAGGGGAAGCTGTTGCCACCTTATTACCAGGGACCACAGTGATTAACTGAAGCAAGTACCAGAGCAGTATTCTCGCCGAACGGAGAATGGAGAATCGGGAAAACTTCAGGCAGTGATCAAGTGAGGGATCAAGCCAGCGGAGGTGACGCTTGCAGAGCAGCCTTGTGTGCCAAGCCAGGGGCCGAGCAGGCCAGTGAGGTGAAGCTTGAGAAGTATCTGTGAGTCCCAAGCTAGGGACTCAGCAGAGAGGCGGAGTGACGCTTGAGGAAGATAACACCGTGAAGAATGGAAGAGCTCAATGGAGTCAGTGGCAGTGAATCAGTGGGTCTAGTGAGAGACCGGAGCTCAGTGTACTGAAGAACTACAAGGAGAAGTTGTAGTGAAGGTGAATGAACTGTTATGATTTGTGTTTGGAACTGTTAAAGACTGTTGCCATAGGAGACAGCATTCCTGCACGTGCAGATGTGGTGTCTTGCTGGATGCCTTTCCCTGCATGGCTGTCCTCCTATTAAGTCCCGGAGTCTGCCAATTGAAATTGCAACTACCTAAGGGTGTCCTGGCCCTAATCCTTTTTCCCCCCACAAAAGTTTGTAAGAGAAATAAGAGGATAATAAGAGAAATAAACATCTCATTTTCATTCAAGAAGTGTCTGGCGCCCAATACCTTTAACGTAACCTTGCACCCACTATGCCTCACAACCCACCATATACAGAAGGATGATGTGGGATCCTGCACTCAAAGAGGGGCTTAAACCAGAGTGCTTGTGTCTCATTATCTCCAGGAAGAGAAGAGACCCAGGTGCTGGCTAAATGCTGATGCAAGTAGAAGAGAACAAGAAGACCTGGACAGCCGCACACCGGAATGGATAAATCCGTCTTTTTATTCAAAATACAGGATCATGGGGTACACAAAACACGACTGTGGGGTGGTACAAAATTCTGACGCGTTTCCCACTTACACCAAGTGCTTACTCATAGATTGGATTTATCCATTCCGGTGTGTGGCTGTCCAGGTCTTCTTGTTCTCTTCTATATACAGAAGGATGTCAGCTATCTCTGGCCCTGGAGGTTCTCATTAGACTGAAGGAGGCTGGAGACCTTTCTAAATTTATAAATCTGCATGAAGAAATTCCTGACGTTAAAATTCAAAGCAAAAGTATCACTTTAAAAAAAGTTGTAGCCTTTATTATTAAAAATAATCAATCCTTGAGCTCCAGTCCAGTGACAATACCTAGGCTAAACTTCTGCCACCAGTCTGCTGTAGGAAGTTTCCTCTCCCCCAGTGACCAGACTGCAATATTGCCACTGTAGAAATTACCCCTGAAGCAGCTGCTGGAAATAATTTGGGTCTCCCTTACCTGTTCAGAGGCTGTCAGGCCCAGATAATAGTTCCAGGGCATACCAACAAACACAGACTCAGTCTAGGGGTGTCTTTTTGAAGGTTTATTGCAGTAGTTGGTTTTTTTTGCCACATCAGCCATCAGCGAGAGGGTTTTCCCCGGGGATAAATTTTTCAATTATTGAATTTCAAAATCTCCCCGCTTTGTCGTCACATCATAGTGGCCATATAAATCTGTTTGAGAAACTAAGCCAACATATTACAAAAGTATTTACCCAACAAGTTACGGTTACTTCCCTCCTGAAAACTCTCTCCCCTCCCCTCCCCTCCCCCCCCCCCGAGACCATACCCCATCAGTTTCCCCCCACTCTTCTCCTCCAGCCTCCTCATATCTCCTCCTATCTGCCCCCACTTTAGGTTCCCCTCTGTATCGTTCACTGGTGCAGTACCCCTACTCTAGTCTATGTAGTTCACATCTCGACTGCTTTTGGGGATTCTTTAAATTTTACCCATTCTCTCCACTTTGTTTCATAGGCCCCCATTTTCATCACTTCACTAAACCTTAAGTACTCTAGACAATGTATCTCATTGATTTTATCAAACCATTCCCTCATCGTGGGTCTTTCTTTCTTTTGCCAATGCTTAGGGATCAGGCAGTAGTTGAACACAGGTAGGTAGAGGGATGAGGGTACAAACGGCAACTGCCCCAACCAGCCAGGCCATGTCACAGGACCCCAGTATTATCTGCAGTCCTAACTCTATAAATTGTGAGAGCCTCCATAGTAGGAGCACATATATAATAATAAATAGATTGAGGGCAGGTATGCCTGGAGGGTGCCTATCCCTCCTTAAAGGCACAGGGGCGCACAGGTCACCAGCAAATAGCACAATGGCAGCAAAGTTGTCCAGTGCTCCCCCTCACCAAATAACCAGTGGTACAAAAAAATGGCAATTGACCCCTTTGTTGCAGGCTGGCTGGAAAAATGAGCTGGGAATTTTTCTTTGTTGTTGTTTGACATGTGTCGCCCTTCCATATGCTCCTTGCAGTTAAGGCCAGGTATAGGTTGGGACAGTTGTCATTTACTTGTACCATTTGTTATTTGGTGAAGGGGGGCAACGGACACCTTCGCTGCCATTGTGCTATTTCTTAGAGTTAGGACTGCAGATAATACTGGGGTGCCGTGAAGTGGCCTCTGCAGCTTAGACAAGTATCTGCAAATGTGTGCAAACTAAACCCCTGTATTTAATGTGTACTGTTAGACAGGACATTTTGGTTTGTTGCAGGCTGGCTGATGAGTTGAGCTGAAGATTTTTCTTTATTGTTGTTTGAGGGGGATGAGGGTGCAGGATACTCCAAAACACATGCAGGCATTAGAGGATAGAATCTCAGGCAAAGTCCTTCAGTAGCAGCCACAGCCTGGGTTCACACATGTGCGGTGCGAATTGAAGCTCAGGTTTCACTGGGGAGATAAAAATCTCCTGTTCAAAGGCTCATCTGCGTTTTAGCTCAGGATCAGTGAGCAGGGAGAGGGGGAGGGAGAGGGGGGGGGGAGAGGGGGAGGTGTAGTGAGGAGAAGGAGAAAATCCATGTTCAGAACGCAATGCAGATGCGTTCCCATAGAAGATAAGGGGCTCGTAATTCGCACCGCAATGCCCAGAAAACGCACACGTTTTTTGTGCAATGCGCAGTGCGAATGCAACGCACATATGTGAACCAGATGCATTCATATGAATGTATTTAAAAATGTCCTGTGAATTAGATGCGGTGTAAGCCGCATCTAATTCGCATAGGTGTGAACGGGGACTTAAGTATTGCAGGAGGTAGGGGGGCAGCCAGCTAGTCTGAGACTCTATAAGAGCAGTCAAAGTCCTTGTAGCAGCCTCTGGTCTGTAACTCTCAAAAAGCAAGCACACGTGGAGATCTATTCACAATATCAAGCAGGAACCCTTGCATTGCAGTATCAGGCCCTATATTTGTTGTAGACCTCAGATCTAAAGTGGCATACAGCCACTCACTCACATACAGACTCATATAGCCTCCGATGGTGTGTGGGCTTCACCGGACCTTCAGCAGACTTTTCCAGTTGCAAATCTGACAGACTTTAGATTTGGAACATGCTTTAAATCTTTACGTCGTAACTCTACCGGACCTAGAACTCGGCTCGTCTGTATGCTAGTCCGATGGACAAAAAATTACGCTAGGGCAGCTATAGGCTGCTGGCTATCAACTTCCTTATTTTAGTCTGGTGTATGTCATCATGTACGAATCCGTCGGACTTTGGTGTGATCGTGTGTAGGCAAGTCCGTTCGTTAAAAAGCCCATCGGAAGTCCGTCAAAAGTCCGCTGGAAAGTCTGTCGGACCAGTCAGGTTGAAAAGTCCGCCCGTGTGTACGCGGCATAAGGCCTCGTACACACGGTATGAAAATCAGAAGGAAAAAGTCTGAAGAGGAGCTGTCTGCCGATTTTCGGATTGTTAGTATGGTGCATTCCTCTTGAACTTCCTCTTTATACTCTCATAGTACGTCACTACGTTCGTGTTTGTCAAACGTCAATTTGCGGATAGTTAGTATGCTAGACAAAATCCTTTACACACGCTTTTGACAAAAATCAGATGCTCGGTCATCAAACAATCAGACTGTGTGTATGAGGCTTAAGGGGTTGATTTATCAAAACTGGAGAGTGCAAAATCTGGTGCAGCTCTGAATAGAATCAGCTTCCAGGTTTTTTTTTTTTGTCAAAGCTTAATTGAGCAAGCTGAAGTTAGAATCTGATTGGCTACCATGCACAGCTGCACCAGATTTAGTAAATTAACCCCTAACGCCTCGTACACATGGTACGAAAATCAGAAGGGAAAAGTCTGAAGACAAGCTGTCTGCTGATTTTCGGATTGTTAGTACAGTGCATTCGACAGACGATTTGACTTTTACATCAGACAAAGGCTGGATGTGCAGGCTATAAAATTTTTGTCTGATGTGAATTTAAGGTCTGATTTTCGGATGGTCAGTGCAGAAATCCATCACACAAAAGTCGAAAGTACAAACACCCATGCTCGGAATCAAGGAACCACTGGGAAGAGTTTGGTCTTGTAAACTACTGTTAGTAATCTAGAATTAACATTGGTGACGAGGCAATTGATGAAATGTCAAAATTCTCATCTTCTTTAACAGCTTCCCGACCGCTGCACGATGATATACGTCGGTAGAATAGCATGTTTGGGCAAAAGGGCGTACAGGTACGTCCCCTTTAAGAAGCGGTGTAGGGGGCATGCCCTTTTCCGTGACCTTGACTGCGGGTCCCACGGACTCGATGTTCCGCCGTGTCACTTAGAGGTAGAATGTGGAGATGCCTTTGTAAACAAGGTATTTCTCCGTTCTGCCTTGTGACATGGCAGAGATCACTGCTCCCTGTCATCAGGAGCAGTGATCGCTGTCATGTGTATTGAAGCCCATCCCCCCCAACAGTTAGAATCACTCCCTAGGACATACTTAACCCCTTCATCGCCCCCTAGTGGTTAACCCCTTCACTGCCATTGTCATTTACACAGTAATCAGTGCATTTGTATAGCACTGATCGCTGTATAAATGACAATGGTACCAAAATAGGGTCAAAAGTGTCCGATGTTTCCACCATAATGTGTCACTCACATTAAAAATCACAGATCGCCGCCATTACTAATAAAAAAAATGTCATAAAACTATCCCCTATTTTGTAGACGCTATAAATTTTGCGCAAACCAATCAATATACGCTTATTGCGATTTTTTTTTAACCAAAAATATGTAGAATACATATCGGCCTGAACTGAGGAAAAAAATAGTTTTTTTTATATATTTTTGGAGCATATTTATTATAGCAAAAAGTGAAAAATATTGCTTTTTCTTCAAAATTGTTGCTCTTATTTTGTTTATAGCACAAATAGTAAAAAACGCAGAGGTGATCAAATACCACCAAAAGAAAGCTCTATTTGTGGGAAAAAAAGGACGTCATGACTGCACAATTAGTCAGTTAATCAGTTAGTTAACCAGTTAAAACGACGCAGTGCCGAATCACAAAAAGTGCTCTGGTCAGGAAGGGGGCAAATCCTTCTGGGGCTGAAGTGGTTAATGGGATAATAATGAAGCTGCTTTTGCATATAGTTATGCCAAACGTATTTTAAAAGGCATTTGTTTTGTACGATCTGAAAATCGCGAATCAACGCTCACCAAACTTCTACTAACTTAAAATTAGCAGAAGGGGCACAAAGGGTGGCGCTTGAGAAATGAACTTCCTCTTTATACTCTCATAGTACGTCACTACGCTCGTGTTTGTCAAACGACAATTTGCAGATAGTTAGTATGCTGGACAAAATCCTGCACACTCCCTTTTGACAGAGAGAGTTTTCCTTATGAGCAGTACGAGGAAAGGGGATAAGCACAGCTGGTTGCATAGCACTGCCAAATGTATTGTAATGTGCCTTAAAGACAGTTCTGTAACTAGAAATGCCATGTACTACCTCAAGATGTGTCTTACCGATTTATTCAGTAAACATTGTTCCTGTTAAAGAAGAGGTTTTCTGGTCTCAATTACATGGAAGAAGGAACTGAGTGTGTTATTATCAGTTAATCAATGTATCCGAACAATTGGGGATGGTTTGCATCAGCCATGATTAACCCCCCAAGTTATACAGTAAAGAGTTAACCCTTGTGTTACGAATCCAGGAGTATATATCACAGTTAACCTTTGTGGTTATGGAGAGGAGAACAATGAAAAGAAAAAGAAGGCAGCTTGAGAGAGAAGGCAGTGGCAATGACTGGTGACAAAGGTTATGTCAGTGAGGGGTAGTTTGGTTTTTGTTGCAATAAAGTGTATTGTATGAAACAGGAAGTATACAATAATACAAAGTTACATGGAATAACATGAAAGTATAATTGTTGCAAAGATGTTCAATAACAATCATATAATGTATGTAAAAAGCGTAGAGGTGTTAAAAATAAATAAAACTAAAGCTAGTAGTTATTAAATGATAGTATGAGGTGTATTGAACACCCATACCTACATATATTAAGCAGTATAATCTAAACACATTGTATAAATAGTTCCAACAAAAAGTACATGAGGTTCATCTGAGTACCCAGGATTGGAAAAATGTAGGCTGAAGTATATCAGTAGGGCAAAAGAAACAGACAGGAAACACCAAGATTAATACTTGCAATATTGTTTTAACCAGTATAATGGAAAAGTATAGATATGGTACCTGATAATAATAAAAAAAAAATGTAAATGTCACTGGGATATCAATTGTTTAAATTCAGTTGAGTTTTGAAAGTGGTTCCAACAAGCCCAAGTTTTTTGAAAGGAATTAGGAGTGTCATTAGCTTGATGGATCAATTCTTCCATGGCTGCTACTTTATTTATACGTTTGAACCAATCAAGAATAGTTGGGGGGTTAGTGTCCTTCCAAAGAGCCGGGATACACATTTTCGCTGCGTTTATTAAGTGTAAAGCAAGAGATTTGTAGTTTTTTTTAGGAATGTTGGAGTGGTGTAAAAGCATTTGTGTCGGGGAGAAGTCCAATAGAAGTGTGGAAATATGTGTAGCAAGATGGTGAACCTCCTTCCAAAAGGGTTGAATGCGTGGGCAGGTCCAAAATATATGAAGTAAGGAACCGTCTGTATCTGCATATCTCCAACAGTTAGGTGGTAATGAAGGGGAGATTTTATGTAATCTGAGTGGAGTTTTGTACCACCTAGAAAAAATCTTGAATCCATTCTCTTGTGTAGAGACATTAATGGAACCTTTATGTATTTAAGAATAAATTCTACTCGATTTTTTCTCTGTAAGATTAATAGAGAGATCTCTTTCCCAGTGTTGGCAAGCAATGTTGGATTTAGGGCTGTGATTATAGAAGAAAATGGAATACAGTTCGGAGATAAGATGTCTCTGAGGTTCCGTTTTAGAGCACAATAGTTTAAAAGAGGTTAAATGTCTAGCATAAGCTTCTCGTGTAAGAGGGTTGTTCAAAAAATGTCTAATTTGAAAATACAACCAAAATGGAAAGGAGCAATCTGATGACAGTGAAGATAAATCCGTTAAATCTAGAAAAGAGCCACCCCTAAAAAATTGTGTAGCTCTTATGGTATTGTGAGGCCACATTTTAGCTAGGAAGGAGTTTGAAAGGCCTGGAAATCAGGGTTGTTGCGGATAGGAGTGAGAGGGCCTGGAGAAGAGGATATTTTATATTTTTGACAAACCTGTTTAAATACTTGTAAAGTAGTACCAATTAGAGGGTGTTGTTTGCAGTTTTGTGGTACGTGAGTGTGAATAGTCCAGGGTAGTTGGCGAAGAGGAATGAGAGAGAATGAATGTTCAATGTTTACCCAATCTTTGGTAGAAGAGTGAACATTCCAATCAATAATTCTGGTCAACTGACATGCCCAATAATATTGAGATATATCTGGAAGTCCAATACCACCTCTCAATTTTGGGATGGTTAGGCTGTCAAAACTGATTCTTGGTTTTGTTTTACCCCATATAAATGTAGAACAAAGACTGCAAACCGAGGCAAAAAAAGCCTGTTGTGACTTTATGGGTATAGTTTGAAAGAGGTAGAGAAGTCTTGGAAGGATGTTCATTTTTATTATGGAAGCTCTTCCAAACCATGAAAAGATACCAGTGGACCAAGATTTCAAGTCTTTTTGTATGTGTTGAAGAATGGTGAGGTAATTTTTGGAATAAAGATTGGTCAAATGAGTGGGTAATTGGATACCAAGATAAGTGATCGAATCCCCATTCCATTTGAAGGGAAAATTTGATTAGCAACGAGAAATCTCATCATTATTTGGGGAAATATTGAGGGCTTCAGATTTGTTAAATGTAGCAAAGTCTTTGAGTATGGATGGAATGGTAATGTGAGGATCTGTAAGAAATAAAAGAATGTCATCGGCAAAGGCTGCCAGCTTGTACGTAGTTTGAGCGATGGTTATTCCCCTAATGTCAGGGTTAGATCTAAGACGTTGTATTAAAGGTTCAAGAGTAAGTACAAAAATGAAAGGAGATAAGGGACAACCCTGACGGGTACCATTCGAAATTGGAAAGGCGTTCGATAGGTGGCCATTAACTCTAACTCTTGCAGTTGGGGAAGAGTATAATGCTAATATAAATTGCAACATACGGTCTGGAAAGCCAAACATTTTAAGGGCTTCAAGCATATAATCCCAGGCCACTCTGTCGAACGCCTTTTCCGCATCCAGTGACAAGAAAAAACCACGTTGTCGGGAAGAAGTCAACCAACTATGGAAATTAATAGCTTTCGTGGTATTATCTTTTGCTTCTCTGCCAGGTATCAAACCTACTTGGTCTAATGAAATAAGTTTGGGTAATAATGGTAAAAGACTATTGGCTAAAATCTTCGCATAAAGTTTCAGGTCCACATTTAGTAAAGAAATTGGTCGATAATTAGTAACTAGGGAAGGATCTTTATTAGGTTTAGGAATAACTGTTATATGAGCTGTGAGTAAATCACAGGGCGGAGATTGGTCTAGTGATATGGAATTAAAAGCTGTCAGAAAATGTGGACGAAGTACTTCTTGAAAGGACTTATAATAACCTGATGTAAAGCCATCAGGGCCAGGACTTTTTCCGGGTTTTAATTGCTTGAGAGCATTATCAACCTCCTCAGGAGAGATTGGGTGTGCTAAATCTCTTGCTTCTTGATCAGAAATTTTGTTAGGGGTATGATTAGACAGAAAGTCTTTAATCAGTTGTATACGGACGTTTTTCTCAGATTGTGAATTAGAAGGCATTAGATTGTAGAGATGGGTATAATAGCTAACAAATTTGTTAGCTATATCATTATTGGTAACCAATTTACGTCCCTTGGAATCATTGAGGGAGTGTATAGTGGAACGTGTTTTCTTAATTCGTAAAGCATTAGCCAATAGTTTTCCAGCCTTATTCCCATATTCCTAAAAAGTTTTTGAGTTAAAATGTAGTGTCGTGTAGACCGTTTGTGAAGTTCATCTAATAGTTCCTGTCGGGCCCGAACGAGATCATGTAGTGAGGCTACTGCTTGCGTAGATCTATGGGCCTTTTCCAACTTCTGGATATGAGATGTCAGCTTATTAATATAAGATTGTCTTTCTTTTTTACGTTTAACGGAGATCGTGATCAAGTAACCTCTTATGACACATTTGTGTGCTTCCCAACGCATCATAGAAGATACGTCAGGTGAAGAATTATCTTGAAAATATTGTATTAACCGTTTGTGGATTTCGGGTACTTTCGTTTTATCTGTAAGAAGGGAGGGATCTAAGCGCCAAATTGAGGAAGGTGGCAGTACATCAGGAAATGTAATGGACACAGAGACAGGGTGGTGATCAGATAAGAACATGGGATCAATCGTGGCTGACGTGAGGGATGTTAGGTCTCTTTGAGAAATAAAAACATAATCAAGTCTAGAGTAACTTTTGTGTGGGGCAGAGTAAAATGTATAATCTTTCATTGTAGGATATAACGTACGCCACGTATCATGGAGCGATAGATTTTGGAGTTGAGTTTTAATGGAGCGTAAAACCGTGTATGGGAGTGATGGGGTACCAGTGAAAGTATCTTGGAGGGGATTGAGGGGGACATTAAAATCGCCTCCCAAAATCAAAATGCCTTCTTGAAAATTGGATAGTGTTTGTAGGGTCGATTTAAAGAATGGAGCTTATTTGGAGTTGGGAACATAAATATTTGCTAGAGTTATTGGTTTTCCATGAAGTGCCCCTTTTAAAAAAAGGTATCGACCTTCCGGGTCTATACATGTGTCTGAAATTCGAAATGGGCAATTGTTTGCAAATAGAATAGAAACGCCTTTGGACTTTGAACTTGGGTTAGTTGCATGAAAGGAAGTTGAGTATTGGGAATTAGAAAGTTTAGGAATGGAATTTGTTTTAAAATGTGTTTCCTTTAAAAAAATTATGTCAGCTTTGTTTTTATGCATGGAAGAAAGTAATTGTGTACGTTTCTCTGGGATATTGAGACCTCGGATGTTTAAGGAGATGAGTTTAATAGTGGGTAATAATGTCTTGGGGCATAAAGACGCCATAACATGTGAAAAGATACATTCTTTTTTAAAAAGAATTACTTGTAATAAAGTGGTACACTGCGAGTTTAAAGAGAAAAAAAAAATGGAATGAGGAAGGGGTGAAACCGGTGAGTAACAAGAACCTGTTTGTTAATCCGTCAATAGTAGACAATCAGCCTACCAATATGCTGGAAAGTTTCAGTGGTACAGGTTATGTCAATCAAAAAATGTAATATCTGAGATATATCGGGTACCACTGTGGGAGGACAATGTCAAACACGGAATTGATGGGTTCTCTCAATCAATGAGGAGCAAGCCGCAAACAGAGTCAAAGATAATTTGGAAATGAGGAGGTTAAGAGTGTAAGAACAGGAATATGTGTTCTAAGAACGCATCTTTAGGAGTGTAACATCCAGTAACCATAGAAAAGGGATAAAAAGAAAGTTTCCCTAGACAAGTATAAATTGTATCTAATAAACCAGCATTAACACGTGTAGAATGAGAAATAACGCTTTATACCAGAGCCATCATTTCACATTTAGCATTTCGCCATCAATACAGTGAAAGAATCAATGAAAATCAATAAAGTTCAATATATAATAACTTTCAAATATAATTATGAAGGTAAAAAGAAATATATTGAGCCTAACTGTATATTAATAAAGGAGACAAATAAATAAGAAACCACATCAAGGTAAGAAAAATAAAATAATCCATAGATCAGTGCATAAAAGATCCAATTATAGGGTAGCTACAATAGAATCATCCATTAGGTCATGGAGATAAGTATGACAAAAAAAGGAGGAAGAATAGAAAAAATTATTATAAGAAATCAATAGATGAGGAAATAATATATATTCATTTAAGATGCTTATAGAAGATAGGACAAAATAAAAAAAACAATTATTTATAGTCCCATCAAAACCTTTAATGATGAATCTGTACGGTAAATTTGATTATTTTATGACTTAATATGGTCCACAGGATCACCGCCCCTTCCTATGTGCCAAACGCTGCGCTCACAGATCTAAACCTCACTGACAGCTGCCGCTTAAAATTCAAACAGTGCAAAAATAATAATAAATGATTCACTATAACTTGCCCTTCCCTCAAGTGAAATCAAATAGCAGCGCTAAAATAACAAAAAAAGGATTGATTGATTATTTACGGTATTGACCAGGAGGTCTATGTAATAGAAAATTAGAGGTATATTATGGGTAAAATAAAGAAAGAGGCTTAGATAGGTTTAGTCAAGGGATATGCAGTTAAATCTACAATGAATATTATGGTAAAGAAAGATGGGATAAACAAATAATGTAAAATTATACAATAAATTATACAATATAGGACTAGCGTTTATCCTACTTAGTGATGTAAGTCAATCGGCTGAAAATATAAAGAAAGAATAAACAGAAGAGAAAAGCTGTAAGAATAACTATCCCAATAAGAAAAGTAATCATTGAGAAAGTTAGAAATCAAAGATATAATAAGTGTCAAAAAAAGGTGTACAGAGATCAGCTAAAAAAAAAAAAAAAAAAAGGGGGGGGGTTTATAAACCCATTAACAAAGAACAAAGCCTGTCTGCAGTAATAAGCTATAGAGTAGCTCAGATGTTAATAGCAAGGCTAAAAAAAAAAAGAATTAAACTACAGAATATATACAGAATTAAACTATAGAACATTTCCCAAGACTAATTTAAATGAGCAATAAATTAGAAAATTACCATTTTATAACTTTCAAACAATCAAACAAGACAAAGATACAGTATTCATAACAAAGCTGAAGTAGGGGAGGACATCAGTAAGAGATAATAGGGAGTGAGTTCAGAGAAAAAGAAAAGAAAATAATAATATAATCTATAATGAAAAGGTAAATATGAACTCAGATATGTTATCAGGTGCCGTTATACAGAGGGTATGGAAGTCTGTGAAGTTTTAGGCAAATCACAGTAAAAGATTAATTCATCCTGAGAATTAAATCAAATCTGAGGGTGAATAAAGCATTGCAGCATAAGTAAGATGATTCATCATCTCTATATATGTTATATATAATTAAAAAAAAAAAAAAAAAAACAAGGTTCTCCCCTTTTATTAGGGTATGTGGTTCATATAGAATGAAAATAAAAAATCTAGACAGCCAGTTAGGATATAAGGAAAGTTATCTAGAGTGTGATAGTTAGAACAAGAATAAAGAACAAAAACATTTACTATATTAAACAAATGCAGATGGAGTCAGGAGGATGATAACAAATCAGATATTTAACGACCCAGACGAGCTCTGCGGGTTTGAGGAGCTCTCATGGGACTTGATCCTCTGCCGGTAATAGAAACTGATTGTGAGGGACGCGTTTCCGATGGTGATCATTGTCTCTGGTAACGAACTACCTGGGTTTCCATAGGTTCACTGTTGAGTTGTGAGGATTTTGTGTTCTTCGGGCGAAATTCAGCATACCAATCTGGTACTTCTGTTAAAGGAATGTCCAGTGTTTCACAAAAGTGACGCAAATCTTCTGGAACTCTGAGGAGGGCTGTGCGGCCCAGTGACGATGCTGACAGACAAAAGGGAAATTTCCACCTGTATACAATCCCTTTTGTGCAAAGAACTTCAAGAAGGGGTTAAGGTTCTCTACGCCTTTGGAGTGTAATAGTAGAAAGATCTTGGAACAAATGTAATTCTGTGCCATTATATGAAATTTGAGTTTTATTGCGCGCTTTTCTTAGTATGTCTTCCTTAAGTTGATAATCGATTATGTCGCAAATTACATCCCTGGGTGGATCTGAATCTTTACCTCGCAGTCTAAGAGCACAATGTATTTTCTCCATCCCTATTGGGGTTGTAGGGGGTTTATCCAAGAGATTATTAAAAATACCCACAATTGTAGAAGTAAGGTGATTTGCATCGATCGATTCTGGAAGGCCTCTTAATATCAGATTGTGGCGTCTGCCACGGTTATCAAGATCTATGTGTCTATTAAGATCCCTAAGCTGAAGGGAGTGTGCATCAATATAGTGGTGGGCTCTGCGGATTGTAGTGGAGTGTAAAGCCTGTACTTTTTCCACTTCTTGTACTCATCCATTAATTGACTGGATGTCAATGCGGAGGTCAGTGATAGCTGCCGATAGCGTATCTTTAATATCTGCTGCAACCAAATGTAAATCGATAAGACTGGGGTGTTGGTGTGGCGTTAATACGATGTCAGAATGATGCGGCTGTGAGAGGGAAATATCCGCCTGTGTCTGACTGGAATTTAACAGCGCAGCCTGAGAGGGCCCCATGTTAGCTGCTGCTGACCGGAACATTTCTGGGATTGTGTGAGAGGAATTATCACTCAAATCACGGGGAGATCGTGAACTTGAGGTGGAGGAACTTCTGGAAGACGTTCCCATGTTAATCCGGGTGTGAGAAATCAAAAAATACCTCAGTGATAGTCTGTTAAACAGCTCTGTCAGCGGGAGCTGGGGAGTTAAGCGGCCATTTTCTTCCGTGTTCAAGCCACGCCCCGTAGTTTGGTTTTTGGCATTGGCGCAATAAAGGCTTCTTTCTGACAACTCGACCATGCAGCTAATTTTTGTTCAAGTATCGTTGTACTGTGCTCCTTGAAACAAGCAGGCCGTCTTTTTCCAGAGCAGCCTGTATTTCTCCTAAGGTTACCTGTGGGATTTTCTTTATATCCTGAACAATTCCTCTGGCAGTTGTAGCTGCAATCTTACTTGGTCTACCTGACCTTGGCTTGGTATCAAGAGATCCCCCAAATTTTCCACTTTTTATTAAGTGATTGAACAGGACTGACTGGCATATTTGAGGCTTTGGATATAATTTTATATCCTTTTCTATCTTTACAAAGCTCCATTACCTTGTTACTCAGGTCTCTAGACAGTTCTTTTCTGCTCCCCATGGCTCAGTATCTTGCCTGCTCAGTGTATCCACATGAGCGCTAACAAACTCATTGACTATGTATACACAGACACTAACTGAAATTTAAAACCTCAGATGTGGGAAATTAACCCGTGAAATTTTAACCTGTGTGTGTGACCTTTTGTGTCTGTACCAAGGTCAAACATTCCAGGGTATGTAAACGTTTGATCAGGGCCGTTTGGGTGATTTCTGTTATCATTAGGATTTGAAAAAGAGCCAAGCAACCATATGATAAAAAATAGCTTCATATGATCACTATCCTTACATAAAAGATATTTTTTTGGCATGATCGGTCATATTTTCAATATCAATGCCAAAATTTCATGATTTCAGGAAGGGTATGCAAACTTTTGAGTACAAATATATGTTGTTTTTTGATCTTTACTTGGATTGTTATCTCCATCATTTTGGAAAAAAGTAAAATTATTTAAAGCTCTCTTCTACCTGGTTCTGTGTCTTACAGTGTAAAGCAAACAGGCCATGCTAGTCAGCAAGACAGCCTACCATACAAAATGAAGGTTGAACAGAGGGATGGCAGCCAACTTGAACCAGGAACAGTGGAGGCTGGACATCCAAGGACTCTGATGTATGAATTCTGTTCTTGGCAAAGTGTGCCTTAGGAACTGTATATGTGGAGCAGATCTGGTAGGAGCATTCACATTCTATGCTTCCCTTCCTGAAATGCCTATGGAGCCAGATAATGGGTCAGCAGGCTGGCTTGTAAAAACATAACTGCTGGTTGAAGCCCTGTATGTCATGTAAGGTTCCTAACACAAATCTTTGCCATTTTGCCCTTCAGTCGCTAGGAGGTGCTTACAAATTTGATTAGAGTGGCATCATCTGCAAACTTCATTGTAGTATTAGAGGCATGAATAGGATGCAATCTTGTGTAAACTGGGTAAAACATGGCAGAAAGGAGCACAGAGCCCTGTGGTTCTATGTACAAAATGAGAGTGGAGGAGAGTTGATCCCCCATTCTCACAATTTGTGGTCTGTTAGTTAAGAAATCTATAATTCATGAACAGAATGAGGGCCCAATCCCAGATTGTTAGACTTGTACACCAGTTTGTGGGGATTACTGTATTGAAGGCAGAACTAAAAACAACAAATAATATTGTAACAAAAGTGTTTGGGGGCTCAAGATGGGTCAAAGCTGAATGCAATGCAATATTGATAGCATCATCAGATGATCTATTCACTCAGTAAGCGAATTGATGTTTATTCAGATCAGTTGGCATGCTGGCCTTAATGTGTGATAGTACAAGCCAAAGTACTTTGTAATCACCAAAGTTAAAGCAACGGGGCAATAATCATTCAGACTCTCAGTGTATGGCCTGTCACCCCATCTGGTCCTGCTGCCTTGTTGAGGTTGATCTTACTTCATTCCCAAGGTGACAGTTTTGATTTGAGGAATGCGTCATGAGCACATGTGTGGGAAATCAAAAGATTAACAGTGTTTATGCCAGTACAAGCATGTACAGTCATTCATTTCTATGGCCAGCAGTAAGCCCCACCTGGGGCTTCTATGGAAAACACTAGAAATTTTACCCTAGAAGATCATTGTACCTGCAAACACATGTGTGCATGAGCCCTTGCTATTATGCTATATGCTATTCAAAATCAACTTATATTGTAAAAGTCTAGGTGGGTCCTACCTCCTGACCCACCTAGTCGGTCCTTTAATGTGACTCATGGCTTCACTGACTAATGGGAAAGCTTCAGACATGTGGTAAGGTTTAGCTACCTATACGTATTTCTGGATTTATGAATCATTTTGGCATACAGTTCACCAATGGTAACATCTGCTTATTATCTTTTTTATCTTATCCACAGTTTGAATTGCCTTTATTTGTGACAAGTTTACTGCAGCAATTTACTGAACCCTTAGGGCCTATTCACAACATATATGCATAAAAAATAGAGACAAGAGTTTACATGAGTTTTTATGTGTATTTCAGTCAAGTTTTTAATGCACATTGACATCATTTTTTATATGCGTTTTTACACTACATGTTTGTGGCTTGAGAAACACTGCATGTAGTTCACCTTTAAAATCCATACCATATCCTGGTGTGAGCATTAAATATTACCCCTGCTTACATAAAATTCTAAAACATAAACAAACACAATCACATCCTAGAAAGTATAGTCCTTTACTGGAATCATAGACACCAGTAAAATATTGTCTTTTTGATTAAAGCAACCCCCCTCCCCCCCCCCCCGAAAAAAAGAGAGGTCCAGCAATGTACATTCTCCCACAAAAAATAAATAAAATTGTGACACAGCAAACAGACAATCGATTTGCATTTTTTCAAACAGTCCTGTTACCCAACCCTGCCAGACAACACAGCCACACTGTTGACCTAAAGGCATTGTACACTTTCAAATGCTTTTGTTGTTTTAACTAAATATTATCGCACAGTGCCCTGGGCTGTTTGTTTGCCCTACCTTTTAATTACAGGCTCACATGTTGTGGCTGCAGTTGTAGTGTCATTGTTTCCCCATGTCCATGTATTGCTTTAGCTATTTGGTTCCTATGCACCAAGGAGAAAAGACAGCTTTCTGTTCTGGGTTACACAGCATCCAAAGCATGCTTCACCATTCCCTCTATGTTGCGTCACAATTATGGGAGTGCTAATGTGATGAAACACTGCATGGTGAGGTCGCTGTGTCTGTGAATACTCTGCCTGTTTGTGTCTACATCGCATTTAATTTACTGTGTGGCTTTAACTTGAACCCACACCAGGCAAAGAGAGAGATTGTGGTATATATAATTTCTTCACAGGAAGTGTCAGGTCTCAGACTACAAACAGAGGTCATGCATTAACCTCTGCACAGCCATACCAAATGTCTCATGTTTCAACACAAAGAGAAACTTCAGACACATAATTGTAAAGAGTTCCACTACTATAAGCTGTGCGTACAGGGCAAAAAATGGCACTATGAACACAAGGTACATGTGGTGGAGCTTACTGCACCCAAGTAGGGACCCAGGGATAGCGATTGCTAGTGCCCCCAATGGTGGGCTGAGGTTGCTGTTTAATGCAAGTGATGCTTTTCCAAAAGAATACACTTAACTCTGTAATCTATGGCCCAAATTCTGTAACATTTGACATTGTTCACTAGGGATGAGCTTTCTGTTCGGGTCGAACATGAGTTCAACTTCAACATTGGCTGTTCGCCGTTCGTCGAAAACCAAACATTATGGGCCTTTCGCGCCAAATTCGAGTGGCACGTAACGGCCCATAATGCACTGTGGGAGCGCAATGCATTGCTGTATGATGATTAGCCAGAGCATGCACCATGACCTGCATGCTTTTTCCAATCACAGCGCCCTCACCTAAGAGAGCCATAATTGGCCAAAGGCAGGGTGCCTTTCACCAATCATGGCTCACGGGGACTAAGTCCACGCCCCACACTATATAAGGCCGCCTGCACGTCGGCCTTGTGTAGTGTGTTGTTGGCATGGATGGAGAGAGAGTCTCATTTAGATTGAGCAAGCAGGCAGATTATTCAATTAGCTGCAGTGTATTTAATATATATATACATGTAGCGCCCTGCTCCTGATGGGCAGGTACTATCTATGTAAATTTAAGTTGTCTGAAGCTGTAGATTAGTTCACACTGATTATGGTAAATTTCCTGGCATTTGTACCAGTTCAGCTGGGTTGTGTTAATTTCCACTTGGCCGTGGGTGTTGCCGTGGCCACCGGTAAATGTTGGAAATGCAACAGGCTGGATGTATTGGGTACCCCTTTTACTCAGAAATAACCCGGTCGGAGTTGTTCACTCGCTGTGCATTCTGGGTAAGGGTACTTAAAGTACAGGCGCTATTTGGCCTGGGTTCGTTGTTCCCGACCTGGAGGCCCTCCTGGCCCAGGGTGTGCCATGGCAGCTCTGCTGTCTCGGGGCCGGCTGGCCCGAGGCTTTGTTACTACAGGAGTAGGCCCAGGATTTCTCGGGCCTACTGATCCAGAGGTTGGTCTTGTGCTGTCTTGCATGCAGGGAGAAGCTGATCGATTGGAGGAGACCAGGGGAGGACTTTTCTAGAGGTGACCGAGCCAAGTATGCTGGTACCTCAGGAGGAACCTGGAAACCCAATCGGGGCTGCAACCTGGATCATCTAACTCACAGTATCTCCGGGTCGGCTGAAAGAATCTGGTACTGTGCAGCTAAACTTAAAATCTAATCAAAGTTTAGTTACACCATCCTGTCGCAGAGGATTGTGTACGACCGTAAGGATATTCTGTTTTTTTCATCAAGTCTGTGGCAGAGACTGTGTTCAAGCATTGCACCTGGCTGCTAGGTCAGTGAGGGAGACCTATCCGGTGATTGCTATATCCAGTTGAGGAGACCGTTGGTCCTCTGGATAAGTAGAAATACCCTGACCCGCAATCTAAGGTACCTGAATCTCCCTTAATCCTCCATCCCTGTTCTTTTGGATTCAAAGAATAAAAGAATTGCAACGAAAGAAACAAAGTGTTTAGTGCAGACATCATTTAATACTCTTTTTCCCTCTTCACCATTGCGACCCCTGTGACGGACACGAGGTAACGGTAAGCCCAATCAAAACCAGCAGCTCCTTCGGGGGTAAGTGCTACATACAGATAGTCTCGTATATATATATATATATCCACTGTATCCAGTTTAGCTAGATCTGACTGCAGTCCGTTCCTGGTGTACTGTTTCTAATATACTTCAGGCAGGCAGGTGATTTAGTTAGCTGCAGTGTATTTAATATATATATATATATATATACACAGATAGTCTCGTACATACTGCCTACAGTTTAGCTATATCTCACTGCAGGCCGTTCCTGGTGTACTGTTTCTAATATACTGTACTGTGCACTCATAGTGCAGTTGCTAATACTTTTCTGGTGGTGTACACAGTACAGTACAGCCATAGTTGTTATTAGACATGTGCACAGCCAAAAAATTCATTCATTTTCGTTTTCGTTTCATTCGTTTTTTTTTTTTTTCATTTTTCGGGTCATTCGTTATGATCGCGATTCGTAAATTCGTTCATTTGTAAATTCGTAAATGCGTTCGTTCGTACATTCGTACATTTTTACATTTGTTCATTTGTAAATTCGTACATTCGTAAATTCGTAAAATCGTACATTTGTAAATTAGAAAATTCGGAAACTTGTAAATTCGAAGTTTGAAAATCCAAAAACCCGAAAATTCTAAAATCTGAAATAGTAACTAACTATTAAATTATAGGTATTGTAATTTCCTTTCAAATTTGACTGTCACTGAACTTAACAAATACGAATTTATCCGAAGTTACAAATTATCCAAAACGAATGCTGCATCTAAACAAATGGAACGGAACAAATTAATAATAAATAATAATAATAAAATGTTGTTATTATTATTATTATTATTATTATTATTTATTATTATTAATTCATTACGTTCCATTCCATTTTTTCAGATCATTCATAACTCCGGATAAATTTGTATGTGTTACGTTCACTAACAGCCAAATTTTAAAGGAAATTACAATACCTATAATTTAAAAGTTACTAGTAATTACTAATAGTTAAGTTATTATTAGTTAACTATTATTTCAGATTTCCGAATTTTCAAATTGACGAATTCACTAATTTACTAATGTACGAATGTACGAATGTACGAATGTACATTCGTAAATTGCGAATGTACGAATGTATGAATGCCCGTATTTACGAATGTTCAATTTTATCGAATTTACGAATATTCGGAAAAAATTCGTTAAACAAGTTTTCGTTAATTCGGATAGTCCCGAATTAATGAATTTGTCGAAATTCGTTAAAAAACGAATTCAGAACGAAAGAAATTAAACATGCCTAGTTGTTATTACACTTCTGTTGGTGTACACAGTACCGTGCACCCCTAGTGCAGTTGCTACTACTTTCCTGGTGGTGTGCACAATACATACAGTGCACCCATAGTTGTTATTACACTTCTGTTGGTGTACACAGTACCGTGCACCCCTAGTGCAGTTGCTACTACTTTCCTGGTGGTGTACACAATACATACAGTGCACCCATAGTTGTTATTAAACTTCTGTTGGTGTACACAGTACTGTGCACCCCTAGTGCAGTTGCTGCTACTTTCCTGGTGGTGTACACAATACATACAGTGCACCCTTAGTTGTTATTACACTTCTGTTGGTGTACACAGTACCGTGCACCCATAGTGCAGTTGTTACTACTTTCCTGGTGGTGTACACAGTACACAATACAGTGTAGTGTGGTTTTGCTAAACAAAATTTACAGCATGTCCGGCCACCGAGGAGAGGCAGACGCTCACAGGCCACTAAAAGAGGGCAAGCAGGCTCTGTGTCTACAGTTGACAGTGCTGGTCGTGGACACTGTGCATCCTCAGCATGTGGCCGTGGGCACGCTTGTCCTTTTTTTCTGAAGCTGGCCGTGTTATTAAGCCACAACATGCAGAAGAGTTGGTGGAATGGATAACAAAGCCCTCCTCATCCTCTGTCACCCAGGCTCAGAGTAGTTTGTCTGCCAATGCAGCTGCCAAAGCGGCCTATTCCATCGGCTGCATGTCAACAGTCACTCCTTCACTAGCCCCACCATCATGCACAGAGGAGTCCCCCCAATTATTCGACCACAGTGTCGGGTACATACTGCAGGAGGATGTGCAGCGATTTGAAGGCTCTGATGATGGTACCCAGGTTGAGGAAGGGAGTAACGTGAGCCTAGAGAAAGGGGGTGCCCAAGAAGGTCAAAAAACTGGCAGTCATGTTCCCCCAGCTGCAGCATACTGTCAAGTTTGCTCCAGTGACGAGGAGGGAGGGGATGATGAGGTCACTGACTCTACTTGGGTGCCTGATAGAAGAGAGGAGGAGGCACATCTCCAACAAGGCAGAATGCCCTCCGGGGGGAAGTTTAAGGGCAGTCACTCTATTGCATCACAGCGCAGAGCTAAGTAGGTGGTGCAGGGCGCTGCTGACTCCCCACATATTTTGAAAAGTTCTTTGGTGTGGGCCTTTTTTGACACGTGTGCAGCAGATCGCACTATTGCTGTTTGCAACATATGTCTGAAGTGTATCAAGCGTGGCCAAAACAGCAGCCGCTTGGGCACCACATGCTTGACCAGACATATGACGACCTCCCATGCAGTCCATTGGGAACAGCACTTAAAAGACTCACATCAAAGAACAAGGCGGACCTCTCCTTGCTTCTCATCAGCTGGGATCTCTAACCCCACTATACCTCCAGTCCTCTCAGAAATCTGCACCGAGAGGAATGAAGGTATAGAAATAGGTGTCCCAAGTACTTGCGGCCAATCTGCTAGCGGTACACCAAAATTTGATTTTAGCAGGCAAATTTCCCTACCCTAGTTGCTAAACCTTTAAAAGAAATTCGGTCCCAGCCATCCACATGCTCAGCGTCTGAATGCTAGCTTGGCCAAATTGCTAGCACTGCAACTGCTGCTTTTTCAGCTGGTAGACTCTGCCCCCTTTTGTGAATTTGTGGAATGTGTGGTACCTCAGTGGCAGGTTCCCAAATGTCATTTCTTTTCACGGAAGGCCATTCCAGCTCTCTACCAGCATGTGGAAGGCAATGTCTTGGCCTCGTTGAACAGGGCGGTCAGCAGTAAGGTGCATATTACTGCTGACTCATGGTCCAGCAGGCATGGACAGGGACGTTACCTTAATTTCACAGTGCACTGGGTAACTCTGCTGGCAGCTGGGAAGGATGCAGGACAGGGTTCAGTATTTTCTTGGCCTGCCTCAGGGGATCCTGTAAGCCTGGGTACCTGCTCAAGAACTGCTGCACCACCAAATTCAGGACATGAGCCAAACAGGGAACATGGGTCAAGGGCGGAGAGGAGGTTGGTGCCATTGTCGCATACAACCGTTCCTGGCTGAAGCTGGCATGGCGTCAACCACCTCTGAGCCTGCCCCTGCAGAGCTGACAGAATCTCTGCCCCAGTGTGGCTCCTGTCCCCTAAGCAGACCAACTCAAGCACCGCATGGCATCTTTTTACCTGAGTGCTTGCGTAGCCCCTTGAATGCCTATGGAGCACCGCTGGTTCAGAGGAGAAATCTGCAGAGGAAGAGGCCATAGAGGAAAAAGAAGAGGAGGGTGGAGGAGAGAGCAGTGGCAGAATCACCACTAGCATTTTGGAGGTTACAATTTCCTGGTGCTGGACAACGTGTTGCTGAGGTTTCATACAGTCACAGAAAGAGCGGTGGAGAAAGTGGTCGGCTGACCAATGCCTTCAGACAATTCTTCAGTCCTCAGTGCCCAGGTCTGTTCAGTTCCAGCAACCATTGCCAGCATCTGAATTACATGGTGCAGGAATATAAAAGGGCAAGATCAGACTTGGAGACCTTTCCAACAGAGCATCCACTGGGTTACTGGGTCTTAAGGATGGACCACTGGCCAGAGCTTGCTCAATATGCAATTGACCTACTGGCCTGTCCTGCATCCAGCATTCTTTCTGAACGCACATTCAGTGCTGTTGGAGGCTTTGTAACCAATCACAGAGTGTGCCTGTCCATAGACTCTGTTGATTGGCTCACATTCATAAAAATTAATCAGTCTTGGATCACCAGCTACCAAGCACCTAATGCTGATGTAACCGATTGATTTTTCTATGGATGTGGGATCCCCTGAAGACTGCATATGCTGAGTGACTATCCTATTATGCTGAGTGACTATCCTATTCCTCCTCAATCTTAATAATGATAGTTTCTAGGAATGTTTTCGGTTCAGGGCACCACCACCACTGCCTAAGGTCCAATTTTTATGCCCCTGTTTAACAGGGGCGCGTAATTACAATTTTTGATCAAATATTTAACAGCAGGGCTCGTTCCTCCGCTCAACAAGAGTATCTGTGTGGGGTTGCAGTGTTGTGCCACCACCACCACCGCCTAGGGCCCAATTTCTCAGTTACAATTCTTGATCTAATATTTCACAGCAGGGCCTGTTCCTGCGCTCAACAAAAGTATCTGTGAGGCTTTACAGTGTTGTGCCACCACCACCACCACCTAAGGCCCGATTTTTATGCCCCTATTTAACAGGAGTGCGTAATTATAATTTTTGATCTAATATTTCACAGCAGGACCTGTTCCTGCGCTCAAAAGTATCTGTGAGGCTTTACAGTGTTGTGCCACTACCACCACCACCACCGCCTAGGGCCCAATTTTTATGCCCCTGCTTAACAGGGGCGCATAATTACAATTTTTGATCTAATATTTCACAGCAGGACCTGTTCCTGCGCTCAACAAAAGTATCTGTGAGGCTTTACAGTGTTGTGCCACCACCACCACCGCTTAAGGCTCAATTTTTATGCCGCTGTTTAACAGGGGAGTGTAATTACAATTCTTGATATAATATTTCACAGCAGGGCCCGTTCCAGCGCCCACCAAGAGTAACTGTGAGGGCTTACAGTGTTCTAGTACCACCAACACCTAAGGCCCAATTTTCCACCGAGTGTATAGGGCAGGCCATATACCCTGTTTCCCCGAAAATAAGACCTAGCATGATTGTCGGTGATGGCTGCAATATAAGCCCTACCCCCCCAAATAAGCCCTACCCTGTTTCCCCGAAAATAAGCCCTACCCTGAAAATAAGACCTACAAGGACTTAAACTAGGGCTTATTTGGGGAGTAGGGCTTATATTGCAGCCATCACCGACAATCAGGCTAGGTCTTATTTTCGGGGAAACAGGGTAGTATATACAGGAGGTCCCCTATTTTCAAACATCCGACTTACAAACGACTCCTACTTACAAACGGAGGGAGACAACAGGAAGTGAGAGGAAATCTACCCCTAGCAAGTGAAATTCTCTCCTGTAAGAGTTAATATGGAAAAAAGGTGTCTCCACTGATGCTTTATCACCAATCCTTGTTTCTACAACAACCCAAAATTTTCAAAATCCAGTTCTTATTGGGACAGAAAGTAAGGTGAAATCTTCTGAACAGGGGCACATATAGCAAAACAAATGTTACAGGGGTGATGATAACCCTTCCCTATGTTATCCAAGAAGCTTAAAAATAGATTTTTTTGTCTGGAGATACACTTATGCCCCGTACACATGGTCGGACTTTGTTCGGACATTCCGACAACAAAATCCTAGGATTTTTTCCGACGGATGTTGGCTCAAACTTGTCTTGCATACACACGGTCACACAAAGTTGTCGGAAAATCCGATCATTCTGAACGCGGTGACGTAAAACACGTACGCCGGGACTATAAATGGGGTAGTGGACAATAGCTTTCATCTCTTTATTTATTCTGAGCATGCGTGGCACTTTGTCCGTCGGATTTGTGTACACACGATCGGAATTTCCGACAACGGATTTTGTTGTCGGAAAATTTTATATCCTGCTCTCAAACTTTGTGTGTCGGAAAATCCGATGGAAAATATGTGATGGAGCCTACACACGGTCGGAATTTCCGACAACAAGGTCCTATCACACATTTTCCGTCGGAAAATCTGACCGTGTGTACGGGGCATAAGAAAATGTACCTGTTCCAAATTACAAACAGATTCAACTTAAGAACAAACCTACAGTCCCTATCTTGTTTGTAACCCGGGGACCGCCTGTATACTGCTGCTGTTCAGAGTATATAGGGCCTGGGGGCCCCACACCTTTTTGTTTTAAATTTGGGTGCGGGGTTCACCTTAATATCCATACCAGACCCTAAGGCACTGGTAATAGGCTGGGGGGGGGGGGGCATTACATTACAGCCGCAAGCAGTTTTAAATGACTTTTATTCCTTTAGAAATGTCATTTTGTGCAGGGACTGTTCACGGGAAAAATGCGCCACTTTCCAGGCATACTATAGACACCCCCCAGGCACGATATTTAAAGGGATATTTCACTTTTATTGTTTCACTTTAAGCATTATTAAAATCACTGCTCCCGAAAAAACGTCAGTTTTTAAAACTTTTTTTTGCATTGATTCATGTCCTCTGGGGCAGGACCCGGGTCCCCAAACACTTTTTATGACAATAACTTGCATATTAGCCTTTAAAATTAGCACTTGTGGTTTTTCATGTTCAAGACCCATAGACTTTAATGGGGTTCGCGTGTTCTCACAAATTTTTGGTCTGTTCGCATGTTCTGCCGCAAACCGAACCGGGGGGTGTTCGTTTCATCCCTATTGCTCACTATGGACATCAGTTTATCACATTATTGTGCAGCATTTCTGAGACAGTACTGTTCAGCCTGTACCAGACTCCACCAGCCCAGTAACCCCTCACCTCACTCCCAGTGACATTGATTCATATAACACATTTAAATACTAGAAAACTTGACTTGTGCACATAATATATACTTATTCTTCTACTGAGGCCTCCCTCCATTTTCTGTGACTTCCTGGTTGGCTTCCTAGGGCGCCTCGTGCCATGAGTCGGACCCAGTATTGGGGCTCCGCTCACTAAGAAAGGAGCCTAAGCACATCTAAGCTACTTCCCTACCAGAACCTTTGTACAGGTAATCACAATAGATCGGTATCAAGACAAAACTAGATATTAACAGCCGCACATACAATATATATATTGTTTTTACACCTCATTAAATGCACAGCTGTATTAATTGGGTGTTTATATCTTCTTTAAAAGAAAGGGAGAGAAGCCCCTCTAAATGCAGACTGTAGTACACATTTAATATAAGTAAAAATACCAAATGGCAACTCACTGGTAACAAGTGATTAAAAGGCTCATTAGTATTAGGAGAGCTCGGACATGCAGTATGTTCACCCGCAGAGGGGCTGCCAGGGTCCACTGTGTGGCCATGGAAGATGGGAGGAAGCCAGCCAGGTCCTTCCAATATGGCGCTGGAGTACACACGTTGGCAGGATGACGTCACTGGAGGGAGAGCTGCGATGTGTTTCAGAGTTTCAGTATAGTATACACTATATATACAGTTAGGTTTATATATATTTGGAAACAGGCACAATTTTAATACTTTTGTCTCTGTATGCCACCAGAATAAAATTAAAATGAAACAATCCAAATTAATTTTAAGTACAGACTTTCAGCTTTAATTCAAGGATTTGAACATATATATCAAGTACAAATTTTAGGAACTGCGACCATTTTTATACACAGTCCCCCCATTTTCAGGGGCTCAAATGTAGATAAAAAGGAGAATATTGGGAGAAAACAGATCAAATCTGTCCCTCAACATTGATTGGGATTTTTAAGGATGCATATTTCTGTCATGAGGCAAGCACAACCACAAAGAGTAGTTCAAAAAATATATCATTTATTACAAAATATACAGTTTAAAACAGTCTTAGTCATAGAACAATTGACCAAGATAATACTCATTTTCAAAAAGCTTGAACAGATGCTTGTGTGTATTGGGTAGCCGACGTGTTTCGCAGTCTAGATCACTGCTTCTTTGGGGCTGTTCCCCTATGCATCTGCATAGTCCAAGTTACAAAAGAAATATAACATTTGTATCAAAGAATATACACAATAATTTTGTAGAAGTACAGATGTATTTTTCATTACAGTGCTCACCCAAATATTCTGACACTGATCATATCGTAGCATTGAAGAGAAAGGAGGGACACCATCTTGTGACAAACAGGTGATGTCAGAATCACCTATATGGTCTTGTGGATGACGAACCATACGTAAAGATAAAGAGACTGTGTCATAAATCATCTACAAATACAAAAATACAGAAATATATATATTTATTAAGATGCAGAAGCATCATGCGTTAACATATATATGCAAACATATAGCCCAAGAGGGGAGGGCAGAGTTAGCTCAATTAAGTTAAACATCCTCACTAGCTTATAATACAGGACTAGAAAATGAGAGAAGGTACCTCATCACTTAATTGGACCATATATATGAGTATAATACTATAGTAAAAAGAGGAAAAGGGTGATAAGAAAAGAGGGGGGGGGGGGGTGGGTATTAATGGGGAGATCGCTGATCAAACAGTCAGTCACCCCTTAATCCCAACAGCTGGCTATCAATATACGGTAAGTATAGATACGACTGCGAATAGTTGTCAACAGTCAAAGTAAGACATAAAGAGACAGAGCCAATTATCATAAACCCACACTCCAATTACTAAATATTATTCCCAAGAGCCAACTACAACACTCAAAGGGACAATGTAGGCATGTAGAAAGACACGATCAGTGTACCAAGAAAAGAAGGAAGGAAAAAAACACGAAAAAATATATGATAATCAAAAATAAATACCCAATATGTTATAAACTGTAGGTACTGGGGAGCAGAACAGGCGATGTTCAGGGCAAGGAATGAGGGCTAAGTCATTCCAGGAGCCAAAGTCAAGACTCGAATCCCGCTCGTCCAGCTCGACCAGCTCGACCAGAGGCAAAAAATATAGCCTCTATCTTCTGCTGATGCACGCAGCACGTGGCGCGTCCTCCGCAACTGCTGTGATGTGAGTCACAACAGGTGAGTGGTTCCGGCTTCCTTTTTAACGACTTTCTAGTCCTGTATTATGAGCTAGTGAGGATGTTTAACTTAATTGAGCTAACTCAATGGGTGAGCACTGTAATGAAAAATACATCTGTACTTCTACAAAATTATTGTGTAGATTCTTTGATACTAACGTTATATTTCTTTGTAACTTGAACTATGCAGATGCATGGGGAACAGCCCCAAAGAAGCAGTAATCTAGACTGCGAAACACGTTGGCTGCCCAAAACACACAAGCGTCTGTTCAAGCTTTTTGAAAATAAGTATTATCTTGGTCAATTGTTCTATGACTAAGACTGTTTTAAACCGTATATTTTGTAATAAATGATATATTTTGTGTTAACTACTCTTTGTGGTTGTGCTTGCCTCATGACAAAAATATGCATCCTTAAGAATCCTAATCAATGTTGAGGGACAGATTTGATCTGTTTTCTCCCAATATTCTCCTTTTTATCTACTTTACTTCAGGGATGTGGATGTAATATTCTGTCACTAGAACCTGTCCATAAATATTCCTATATAGGAGCTCAAATGTAATTGGACAAATGAATAAATCATAAATAAAATGTTCATTTTTAATATTTTGTAGTTAACATAATACATAACACATTGTTACATTATTATCAAATAGAGAAACATAGAACTGAAAAATACATTGAGCGGGGTTTGGCCGTTTTTCAATAACTTTACCGTCATGAGGCACATCAACGAGAAAAAAATATACTTAGGAAAATATATGGCAGGAAGGTCACATTTTTGTAGACAGTACCTGGTCATAGTATTGATTGATATAGCAATATGCTACCTAAAGAAAAACCGTCTTCTGCAGACAGTTAATGGGTCACGTGGTGTTCCATAGAAAAGGGAAGTGTTACTTATCTACTGCTCTACGAGCAGATGCGCTTGAACAGAACTCCATCTAGGCTAAGGTGTGGTGGCATCTTGTTCGCCCTCCGCCCACGGTACAAACTCAGTGGAGTACCGGAACATGGAGCAAGAAGTCCACATAACGGAAAACTGTTCCTCTTTATCACTTTCCTGAGCCAACAAACATTCCAGGACTCTAATTCAATCTTCAATAGCCCAATCACCAAGGGAAGGCATATCAGTCGATCTCCAGTGTCTGGGAATCACTGTCCATGCCGCAGCAAGGACGTGGTGCAGCAAATCTTTTTTTACTGATTTTAGAGAGCCCAGGATTATAGATAGGAGAGCTACCACCGGTGAGGGTTGGAGAGTTGTCGCCATCAGTTTGCAATACAGATCAAATTTTTTTTGTCAAAATTTCCGTACAGGAGGGCAGTCCCTCCAGATGTGAAGTAGGGTGTCTCTAGAGGGTAGGCATCTCTAACAATCACCTTAGGAAGACAAGCTGACCTGTTTAATAGTTGCTGGACATCTGTACCATCTGGTTACTAACTTAAACCCTTTTTCTTGGGATTTGGTTGCCAAGGAGCGCTTATGTGTCAGAATGAAGAATTTTTTCCAGTCTATGCATGATATAGGACCTTTGCAGTTCTGATTCCCAAGTCCACGTGTATGGCTGGAGATCAGGAGAGGAAACGTGGAGTAGTAGCGAAGTTGGGAAACTACATGAGTCGGGCGGTCAACCTGCAGGAGCATATCTTTAAATCCGGGTTCAGATAAGATATCCCATAGGGAGTGAAAACTACGGATATAGGATAGGTCTCCTCTGAAGCCATTGCATCGGAGAGTAACAGCGCGATCAGGAAGGGGACTGCATTCCTCCTTATGTCAAAGTCCAAACGTTTAGCCTGGCCAGGAAGCTCAAAAAATATAGAGAAGCCTATCCTTAACTAAAGCAGAGAATAGTAGATATTTTTAAAGTCAAAAACATTAAGAAATGGGGAAGCAGGTAGGTCATATGTTGGCTGGGATAGCTCGAACTCAAGATAGTCCAACAGGTATAGCGGCTATTAAAAATTTAGATTGACAGTATATGATACAAGCAGCATTGAGAACACATCTGTAGATTTTTATACTTCAAGCGGGGGTCCACCTATCTATCGTTTTTTTTTTTTTTTGAGTTCATTCACAAACTTTTCTTCTCAGCATTACATACTCACATATTGTGTGTAATATGTCCGCCTGTGTCAGATTTTGTCGGAAAGAATAACTTATATTATTCACTGCAGGTGGTTTCCATCTTCATTGTGGGCATTTGAAGCCCACAAGCATTTATTTCCTGGATGTGGTGAATGCTGTGCTCCCAGCATTCACTGCTCATTCCCGCACATGCTCAGTGGCATCCTGGGAAGCCTGAGACTAGCTCCCAGGAGTCTTGGAGAGGCTAGAAACACTGCAAAGACGAATAGAAAAATAAAAGGTAATTACGGTGATTTAAATTTTTTTAAACGGCGTGTCAGCATCTAGGCAAGGAAGAGAATACATACAGATATTGTTCAAAATTTGGGTGGAACCCCGCTTTCACTCTATGAGTCTAAGATCTCAAAGGTAACAAATCAAATTAAACAATTTTTAGATAAACTAGATATTCCTAAACTGAAACCAACAGAAAGAGAATTTTTGGACAGACTAATAACCCTAGAAGAGTCAAAAGAAGCTGTGGCACAAACACAAAATAATAAGGCCCCAGGACTAGATGGACTGGCTATGAAAATAAGTATTACAGTAACTGCTTGCCGACCAGCCGCCGTCATTATACTGCGGCAGGTCGGCACGATCCCGCAAGCTGTCCTAGCTATAAGTCGACTCTTTTAAGCGGGATAGCAGGCACACGTGCGCACACCCTCTGCTCTCGGGGGTGCCGATGCTAGTGGTCGATGGTCGCGATGACCGCTGGCCACAAGCAATCGCGGGTACGAGGCAGAACAGGGACGTGTGTGTGTAAACACACAAATCCCTGTTCTGTTTTGTGAGGAGAGACATATAGTGAGCTCCTAATAGCTAGGAACCACGATCTGTCATTTCCCCTAGGTCAGTCCCCTCCCCCTACAGTTAGAAACACACACAGGGAACACAGTTAACACCTTGATCACCCCCTAGTGTTAACCCCTTTCTTGCCAGTGACATTTTTACAGTATTTATCAGTGTATTTTTATAGCACTGATCGCTGTATGAATGCCAATGGTCCCAAAATGTGTCAAAAGTGTCCGATGTGTCCGCCATAATGTCACAGTTCTGATAAAAATCGCAGGTCGCCACCATTACTAATAAAAAAAATTAAAAATAAATAAATTTATCCCCTATTTTGTAGACACTATAACGTTTGTGCAAACCAATCAATATATGCTTATTGTGATTTTTTAACAAAAATATGTAGAAGAATACATATCAGCCTAAACTGAGAAAAAAATTAGCTTTTTTTAAAAAAAATGGGGATATTTAATTTAGCAAAAATGCCAAAATATTGTGTTTTTTTCAAAATTGTCGCTCTTTTTTTGTTTATAGCGCAAAAAATAAAAACCGCAGAGATGAGCAAAAACCACCAAAAGAAAGCTCTATTTGTGGGAAAAAAAGGACGTAAATTTTGTTTAGGTGCAGCGTCGCACGTCTGACTAATTGTCAGTTAAAGCAATGCAGTGCCAAATCGCAAAAAATGGCCTGGTCATTTAGCAGCCAAATCTTCTGCGCCAATGCTTTTAACACAAAAAAACTCCCTAAAACAATGCAAGAAACAATAATAACAATAATCTTATCCATTAAAACAGGAATTCTATTGTCCTATATCCCTCCTTACCTCGGAAGTCAAGATCCTAGCTAAGGTTCTCGCAAATAGGCTATCTAGTTATATCAACAATTTATTCACAAGGACCAAAAGGGGTTTATTCCTACAAGAGCAGCTTCAGCAAATATTCGTAGACTTTTTTTAAATATGCAACTGCCTATAGATAATGAAGGTTTTAGAACCATATTGCGTTTGGATGCCCAGAAGGCCTTTGATATGATGAAATGGGAATATTTATGGGCTGTACTTACCGCTTTTGCTATTGGTCCGGGTTTTTTGACATGGTTGAGATTACTGCACTGTAAAAAAATATTGTGCTGGGTCTACTCAAAAAAATTGAGGCAACTATTTGCATCAGCTTTTTAAGTACTGTCAACTGAACTTATTCTTGTCTGACTCATTAGACTCATGTTTTCAACTTTGTTGTTTTAAGTAAAGCCAACTCAATTTTTTTCAGTTTATAGACCATAGTGTTTTAAGTTAGGAATACATACCTTAACTTGTCTGGAACTATAGTTTTAACCACTTGACCACTGGGCACTTAAACCCCCTTAATAACCAGACCATCTTTCAGCTTTTGGTGCTCTCACATTTTGAATGACAATTACTCAGTCATGCAACACTGTATCTATATGAATTTTTTGTCCTTTTTTTCACACAAATAGAGCTTTCTTTTGGTGGTATTTAATCACCACTGGGTTCTTTATTTTTTGCGCTATAAAAGAAAAAAGACCGAAAAATCTGTAAAAAAATTAATTTTTCTTCGTTTCTGTTATAAAATTTTGAAAATTAGTAATTTTTCTTCATATATTTTGGCCAAAATTTATACCGCTACATATCTTTGGTAAAAATAACCCAAATCGGTGGATATTATTTGGTCTTTGTGAAAGTTATAGCGTCCACAAGCTATGGTACCAATATCTGAAAATTGATCACACCTGAATTACTGACGGCCTATCTCATTTCTTGAGACCCTAACATGCCAGAAAAGTACAAATACCCCCCAAATGACCCCTTCTTGGAAAGAAGACATTCCAAGGTATTTAGAAAGATGCATGATGAGTTTTTTGAAGTTGTCATTTTTTCCCACAATTCTTTGCAAAATCAAGTTTTTTTTTTTCGTTTTTTTTTTTTTTACAAAATTGTCATATTAGCAGGTTATTTCTCACACACCACATATGCATACCACAAATTACACCCCAAAACACATTCTGCTATTACTCCCGAGTATGGCGATACCACATGTGTGAGACTTTTACACAGCGTGGCCACATACAGAGGCCCAACATGCAGGGGAGCACCTTCAGGCGTTCTGGAGCACCCAGGCCAATTCTGACATTTCTCTCCTACATGTAAAAATCATCATTTATTTGCTAGAAAATTACATAGAACCCCAAAACATTATATATGTTTTTTTAGCAAAGACCCTAGAGAATACAATGGCGGTCATTGCAACTTTTTATCTCGCACGATATTTGCGCAGCAATTTTTCGAACGCGTTTTTTTTGGAAAAAAAACAGTTTTTTGCTTTAAAAAAAACCAAAATAGTAAGGATAGCCCAATGTTTTTGCATAATATGAAAGATGAAGTTACGTCAAGTTAATAGATACCTAACATGTCACCTTTCAAAATTGCACACGCTTGTAGAATGGTGCCAAACTTCGCCACTTAAAAATCCCCATAGGCGACGCTTTAAAATTTTTTACTGGTAACAAATTTTGAGTTACAGAGGAGGTCTAGGGCCAAAATTATTGCTCTCGCTCTACCGATCGCAGCGATACCTCACATGTGTGGTTTGAACACCGTTTTCATATGTGGGCGGGACTTACGTATGCGTTCGCTTCTGCATGCGAGCACACGGACAGGGGCGCTTTAAAAAATTTTTTTTTTTTTATTGTTCATTTTACTTTAATTCTTTTAGTTTGACACTTTTTTCCAAAAAAAAAAGTTTTTTGATCACTTTTATTCCTATTACAAGGAATGTAAACATCCCTTGTAATAGGAATATGGCATGACAGGTCCTCTTTACAGTGAGATATGGGGTCAATAAGACCCCACATCTCACCTCTAGGCTGTTCCTAAAATTAAAAAAAAAAAAAAAGATCCTGGCTTCGATCGTAGCGGTGAGTCGGTAGAAGCACCGGAGGGCGGCGGGAGGGGGGGGCGTCCCCTCTCGCCTCCCGTAAGAACGATCAAGCAGAGTAACAGCCGCTATGATCGTTCTTATGGTGTAGGGAATCGCCTGCTGAAAAATATGATATCTGAATGATGCCTGTAGCTGCACCCATCATTCAGATATCCCCGCACAAAATCAAGGACGTCGTATGACGGAAGGCGGGAAGTGGTTAAAACGCTTTTTTTTTTTTAACACAAAGTTGTCCATTTATACAATATTTCTAACACATAGCATGTACATACCAAAAATGACACCCCAAAATAGATTCTCCTACTCCTCCTGAGTACGGCGATACCACATGTGTGAGACTTCCACAGCCTGGTCACATACAGAGGCTGGGTATGGCTGAGCATGGCTGGGTATTGCAGAGTATCGCCGAGTATGACTGGGTATGGCAGAGTATGGCTGGGTATCACCGAGTATTGCAGAGTATGGCTGGGTATTGCGGGGTATTGCAGAGTATGGCTGGGTATGGCAGAGTATTGCGGGTTATGGCAGAGTATTGCAGATTTTTGCGGGGTATTGCAGAGCATGGCTGGGTATGGCAGAGTATGGCTGGGTATCACAGAGTATTGCAGAGTATGGCTGGGTATTGCGGGATATTTCAGGGTATGGCAGAGTATTGCGGGGTATTCCAGGGTATGGCAGAATATTGCGGGGTATTCCAGGGTATGGCAGAGTATTGCGGGGTATTCCAGGGTATGGAAGAGTATTGCGGGGTATTCCAGGGTATGGAAGAGTATTGCGGGGTATTCCAGGGTATGGCAGAGTATTGCGGGGTATTGCAGAGTATTGCGGGGTATTCCAGGGTATGGAAGAGTATTGCGGGGTATTCCAGGATATGGCAGAGTATTGCGGGGTATTCCAGGGTATGGCAGAGTATTGCGGGGTATTCCAGGGTATGGCAGAGTATTGCGGGGTATTCCAGGGTATGGCAGAGTATTGCGGGGTATTCCAGGGTATGGCAGAGTATTGCGGGGTATTCCAGGGTATGGCAGAGTATTGCGGGGTATTCCAGGGTATGGCAGAGTATTGCGGGGTATTCCAGGGTATGGCAGAGTATTGCGGGGTATTGCAGAGTATTGCGGGGTATTCCAGGGTATGGAAGAGTATTGCGGGGTATTCCAGGATATGGCAGAGTATTGCGGGGTATTCCAGGGTATGGCAGAGTATTGCGGGGTATTCCAGGGTATGGCAGAGTATTGCGGGGTATTCCAGGGTATGGCAGAGTATTGCGGGGTATTCCAGGGTATGGCAGAGTATTGCGGGGTATTCCAGGGTATGGCAGAGTATTGCGGGGTATTCCAGGGTATGGCAGAGTATTGCAGGGGTATTGCGGGGTATGGCAGAGTATTGTGGGGCATTGCAGAGGGAATTGCAGAGCATGCAGAGTAGTAGGGATGGCTGAGCATGGATGGATGGATGGCTGGATGTCTCTGTGCAGCGCTGTGGGCACTACAGATGCAGCCCACAACGCTGCAGCCATCCATCCATCCGCCTCTCCGGTCACTGTGTACCGATCGGTACACAGGAGGGGAGGAGAGGGGGAGGAGAGGAACCGGCGTCATCAGATGACGCCGGTTTGTTGACATGTGATCGCTCCGTCATTTGACAGAGCGATCACATGGTAAACGGCCACGATCAGCGGCCATTTACCGGGATCTGTGATGCGCCGGGTCCTCTGGACCCGGCGGTCACGGATGCTCTCGGGTGCGCGCCCTAGGGGGCGCGCAAGAGCAGAATTCTGGGAGGACGTCCCTGGACGCCCTCCCAGAGTAGAACAACCGCCCTGTAGCCGTCATTTGGCTATGGGCCGGTTGTTAAGTGGTTAAGTAAAGCCAACTCAATTTTTCCAAAATATAGACTGCAAAGCCAACTCAATTTTTCCAGTTTCTAGACCATAGGTTCAAGTACGGTAACTACTCAATTTTTTCAGTTTCTAGACCATAGGTTTAAGTAAAGCCTACTCATTTTTTTCAGTTTATAGACCATAAGTTTAAGTTAGGAATACTTACATTAACCACTTGACGACCGCCTCACGCCGATGTACGTCGGCAAAGTGGCACGGACAGGCAAAATCACGTACAGGGTACGTGATTTGCCTTCCGCGGGTGGGGGGTCCGATCGGACCCCCCCCCGGTGCCCGAGGCGGTCGTCGTTTGTCCAGCGGCGATCGGTGATGAGGGGGAGACCATCCGTTCGTGGCCCCCCCCTCGCGATCGCCGCCGGCCAATGAAAACACTCCTTTGCTGCTGTATGCTAAACAGCAGCAAAGGAAGTGATGTCATCTCCCCTCGGGTCGGTATTTTCCGTTCCGGCCCGAGGAGAGACGACAAGTATGTGAGTGCACAAACACTACACACACAGTAGAACATGCCAGGCACACAAATCACCCCGATCCCCCCCCCCGATCGCCCCCCGATCCCCCCCCAATCACCCCCCCCCCCTGTCACAAACTGACACCAGCAGTTTTTTTTTTTTTTTTTTTTTTTTTTTCTGATTACTGCATAGTGTCAGTTTGTGACAGTGACAGTGTTGGGACAGTGTATATTACCCCCCTTTAGGTCTAGGGTACCCCCCTAACCCCCCCTAATAAAGTTTTAACCCCTTGATCACCCCCTGTCACCAGTGTCGCTAAGCGATCATTTTTCTGATCGCTGTATTAGTGTCGCTGGTGACGCTAGTTAGTGAGGTAAATATTTAGGTTCGCCGTCAGCGTTTTATAGCGTCAGGGACCCCCATATACTACCTAATAAATGTTTTAACCCCTTGATTGCCCCCTAGTTAACCCTTTCACCACTGATCACCGTATAACCGTTACGGTTGACGCTGGTTAGTTTGTTTATTTTTTATAGTGTCAGGGCACCCGCCGTTTATTACCGAATAAAGGTTTAGCCCCCCGATCGCCCGGCGGCGATATGCGTCGCCCCAGGCAGCGTCAAATTAGCGCCAGTACCGCTAACACCCACGCACGCAGCATGCGCCTCCCTTAGTGGTATAGTATCTGAACGGATCAATATCTGATCCGATCAGATCTATACTAGCGTCCCCAGCAGTTTAGGGTTCCCAAAAACGCAGTGTTAGCGGGATCAGCCCAGATACCTGCTAGCACCTGCGTTTTGTGCCTCCGCCCAGCCCACCCAAGTGCAGTATCGATCGATCACTGTCACTTACAAGGCACTAAACGCATAACTGCAGCGTTCGCAGAGTCAGGCCTGATCCCTGCGATCGCTAACAGTTTTTTTGGTAGCATTTTGGTGAACTGGCAAGCACCAGCCCCAGGCAGCGTCAGGTTAGCGCCAGTACCGCTAACACCCACGCACACACCATACACCTCCCTTAGTGGTATAGTATCTGATCGGATCAATATCTGATCCGATCAGATCTATACTAGCGTCCCCAGCAGTTTAGGGTTCCCAAAAACGCAGTGTTAGCGGAATCAGCCCAGATACCTGCTAGCACCTGCGTTTTGCCCCTCCGCCCGGCCCAGCCCAGCCCACCCAAGTGCAGTATCGATCGATCACTGACACTTACAAAACACTAAACGCATAACTGCAGCGTTCGCAGAGTCAGGCCTGATCCCTGCGATCGCTAACAGTTTTTTTTGTAGCGTTTTGGTGAACTGGCAAGCACCAGCCCCAGGCAGCGTCAGATTAGCGCCAGTACCGCTAACACCCACGCACGCAGCATACACCTCCCTTAGTGGTATAGTATCTGATCGCATCAATATCTGATCCGATTAGATCTATACTAGCGTCACCAGCAGTTTAGGGTTCCCAAAAACGCAGTGTTAGCGGGATCAGCCCAGATACCTGCTAGCACCTGCGTTTTGCCCCTCCGCCCGGCCCAGCCCAGCCCACCCAAGTGCGGTATCGATCGATCACTGTCACTTACAAAACACTAAACGCATAACTGCAGCGTTCGCAGAGTCAGGCCTGATCCCTGCGATCGCTAACAGTTTTTTGGTAGCGTTTTGGTGAACTGGCAAGCACCAGCAGCGTAGTATACCCCGGTCGTAGTCAAACCAGCACTGCAGTAACACGTGGTGACGTGGCGAGTCCCATAAGTGCAGTTCAAGCTGGTGAGGTGGCAAGCACAAGTAGTGTCCCGCTGCCACCAAAAAGACAAACACAGGCCCGTCGTGCCCATAGTGCCCTTCCTGCTGCATTCACCAATCCTAATTGGGAACCCACCGCTTCTGCAGCGCCCGTACTTCCCCCATTCACATCCCCAACCAAATGCAGTCGGCTGCATGAGAGGCATTTTTATGTCCTCCCGAGTACCCCTACCCAACGAACCCCCCAAAAAAGATGTCGTGTCTGCAGCAAGCGTGGATATAGGTGTGACACCCGCTATTATTGTCCCTCCTGTCCTGACAATCCTGGTCTTTGCATTGGTGAATGCTTTGAACGCTACCATTCACTAGTTGAGTATTAGCGTAGGGTACAGCATTGCACAGACTAGGCACACTTTCACAGGGTCTCCCAAGATGCCATCGCATTTTGAGAGACCCGAACCTGGAACCGGTTACCGTTATAAAAGTTAGTTACAAAAAAAGTGTTAAAAAAAAAAAAAATATGAAATAAAAAAAAATAGTTGTTGTTTTATTGTTCTCTCTCTCTCTATTCTCTCTCTCTATTGTTCTGCTCTTTTTTACTGTATTCTATTCTGCAATGTTTTATTGTTATTGTTATTATGTTTTATCATGTTTGTTTTTCAGGTGTGTAATTATTTACACTTTACTGTGCTTTATTGTTAACCATTGTTAACCATTTTTTTGTCTTCAGGTACGCCATTCACGACTTTGAGTGGTTATACCAGAATGATGCCTGCAGGTTTAGGTATCATCTTGGTATCATTCTTTTCAGCCAGCGGTCGGCTTTCATGTAAAAGCAATCCTAGCGGCTAATTAGCCTCTAGACTGCTTTTACAAGCCGTGGGAGGGAATGCCCCCCCCCCCCACCGTCTTCCGTGTTTTTCTCTGGCTCTCCTGTCTCAACAGGGAACCTGAGAATGCAGCCGGTGATTCAGCCAGCTGACCATAGAGCTGATCAGAGACCAGAGTGGCTCCAAACATCTCTATGGCCTAAGAAACCGGAAGCTACGAGTATTTCATGACTTAGATTTCGCCGGATGTAAATAGCGCCATTGGGAAATTGGGGAAGCATTTTATCACACCGATCTTGGTGTGGTCATTTGCTTTGAGGGCAGAGGAGAGATCTAGGGTCTAATAGACCACAATTTTTTCAAAAAAGAGTACCTGTCACTACCTATTGCTATCATAGGGGATATTTACATTCCCCGAGATAACAATAAAAATGATTAAAAAAAAAAATATGAAAGGAACAGTTTAAAAGTAAGATTAAAAAAGCAAAAAAATAATAAAGAAAAAAAAAACAAAAAAAAAAAACACCCCTGTCGCCCCCTGCTCTCGCGCTAAGGCGAACGCAAGCGGCGGTCTGTCGTCAAACGTAAACAGCAATTGCACCATGCATGTGAGGTATCACCGCGAAGGCCAGATCGAGTGCAGTAATTTTTCCAGTAGACCTCCTCTGTAAATCTAAAGTGGTAACCTGTAAAGGCTTTTGAAGGCTTTTAAACATGTATTTATTTTGTTGCCACTGCACGTTTGTGCGCAATTTTAAAGCATGTCATGTTTGGTATCCATGTACTCGGCCTGAGATCATCTTTTTTATTTCATCAAACATTTGGGCAATATAGCGTGTTTTAGTGCATTAAAATTAAAAAAAGTGTGTTTTTTCCCCAAAAAATGCGTTTGAAAAATCGCTGCGCAATTACTGTGTGAAAAAAAAAAATGAAACACCCACCATTTTAATCTGTAGGGCATTTGCTTTAAAAAAATATATAATGTTTGGGGGTTCAAAGTAATTTTTTTGCAAAAAAAAAAAACTTTTTCATGTAAACAATAAGTGTCAGAAAGGGCTTTGTCTTCAAGTGGTTAGAAGAGTGGGTGATGTGTGACATAAGCTTCTAAATGTTGTGCAAAAAATTCCAGGACAGTTCAAAACCCCCCCAAATGACCCCATTTTGGAAAGTAGACACCCCAAGCTATTTGCTGAGAGGCATGTCGAGTCCATGGAATATTTTATATTGCGACACAAGTTGCGGGAAAGAGACAAATTTTTTTTTTTTTTTTTGCACAAAGTTGTCACTAAATGATATATTGCTCAAACATGCCATGGAAATATATGAAATTACACCCCAAAATACATTCTGCTGCTTCTCCTGAGTACGGGGATACCACATGTGTGAGACTTTTTGGGAGCCTAGCCGCGTACGGGACCCCGAAAACCAAGCACCGCCTTCAGGCTTTCTAAGGGCGTGAATTTTTGATTTCACTCTTCACTGCCTATCACAGTTTCGGAGGCCATGGAATGCCCAGGTGGCACAAAACCCCCCTAAATGACCCCATTTTGGAAAGTAGACACCCCAAGCTATTTGCTGAGAGGTATAGTGAGTATTTTGCAGACCTCACTTTTTGTCACAAAGTTTTGAAAATTGAAAAAAGAAAAAAAAAAATGTTTTTTCTTGTCTTTCTTCATTTTCAAAAACAAATGAGAGCTGCAAAATACTCACCATGCCTTTCAGCAAATAGCTTGGGGTGTCTACTTTCCAAAATGGGGTCATTTGGGGGGGTTTTGTGCCACCTGGGCATTCCATGGCCTCCGAAACTGTGATAGGCAGTAAAGAGTGAAATCAAAAATTTTCACCCTTAGAAATCCTGAAGGCAGTGATTGGTTTTTGGGGTCCAGTACGCGGCTAGGCTCCCAAAAAGTCCCACACATGTGGTATCCCCATACTCAGGAGAAGCAGCTAAATGTATTTTGGGGTGCAATTCCACATATGCCCATGGCCTGTGTGAGCAATATATCATTTAGTGACAACTTTATGAAAAAAAAAAAAAAAAAAAAAAAAAAAAGTGTCACTTTCCCGCAACTTGTGTCAAAATATAAAATATTCCATGGACTCAATATGCCTCTCAGCAAATAGCTTGGGGTGTCTACTTTCCAAAATGGGGTCATTTTGGGGGGTTTTGTGCCACCTGGGCATTCCATGGCCTCCGAAACTGTGATAGGCAGTGAAGAGTGAAAGCAAAAATTTACACCCTTAGAAATCCTGAAGGCGGTGATTGGTTTTCGGGGCCCCGTACGCGGATAGGCTCCCAAAAAGTCCCACACATGTGGTATCCCCATACTCAGGAGAAGCAGCTAAATGTATTTTGGGGTGCAATTCCACATAGGCCCATGGCCTGTGTGAGCAATATATCATTTAGTGACGACTTTTTGTAAATATTTTTTTTTTTTTTTTTTTTGTCATTTTTCAATCACTTGGGACAAAAAAAATAAATATTCAATGGGTTCAACATGCCTCTCAGCAATTTCCTTGGGGTGTCTACTTTCCAAAATGGGGTCATTTGGGGGGGTTTTGTACTGCCCTGCCATTTTAGCACCTCAAGAAATGACATAGGCAGTCATAAACTAAAAGCTGTGTAAATTCCAGAAAATGTACCCTAGTTTGTAGACGCTATAACTTTTGCGCAAACCAATAAATATACGCTTATTGACATTTTTTTTACCAAAGACATGTGGCCGAATACATTTTGGCCTAAATGTATGACTAAAATTTCGTTTATTGGATTTTTTTTATAACAAAAAGTGGAAAATATCATTTTTTTTCAAAATTTTCGGTCTTTTTCCGTTTATAGCGCAAAAAATAAAAACCGCAGAGGTGATCAAATACCATCAAAAGAAAGCTCTATTTGTGGGAAGAAAAGGACGCAAATTTCGTTTGGGTACAGCATTGCATGACCGCGCAATTAGCAGTTAAAGCGACGCAGTGCCAAATTGGAAAAAGACCTCTGGTCCTTAGGCAGCATAATGGTCCGGGGCAGGGGCGGACTGACCATTCGGTCATTCGGACGGCGACCGAGGGCCCGCGGCCAGTAGGGGGCCCGTGAGACATGCTCGTCGGGTCTAGGGGTATGCTGCTAGACGTGCTGCGGTGGAGCCGTTCTGCCGACTGCCGCTGTGCGGGGGGGCAAGACACAGCATCTCCCCCTGCACCTGTGGCTTTCAGTTTTAATGCAGTGAGGAGAGTGGGAGGCGGCGATCAGCAGCTCTATGGTGCTCGCAGCATCTCCCGGGGACTTGTATTTCTCCTCCAGATTGTAGAGTGGAAAGGGGAGGGGCCTCTGACCCCGGGCAGCTACAAGTTTCACTCTCTGCTTGTACACTGTTTACCGACTGCTTCCCAGGTCAGAGGCCCTTCCCCTATCCACTGTACAGAATCAGATGGAGGACTACAAGCCCCAGTAAGATCCACAGGCACCACAGAACTGACGATCGCCACCTCCCACCTCCCCCTGTGCTGGGGGTTGGACACAGCCAGGTACAGGGGAACCTCTGGGGGGGGGGGTTACATCTGGGAACCCTGATGTATGGGGGGGGCTCTCTGGGTACCCTGATGTATGGGGGGGGGGCTCTCTGGGTACCCTGATGTATGGGGGGGGGGGCTCTCTGGGTACCATGATGTATGGGGGGGCTCTCTGGGTACCCTGATGTATGGGGGGGGGGGCTCTCTGGGTACCATGATGTATGGGGGGGCTCTCTGGGGACCCTGATGTATGGGGGGAGGCTCTGGGGACCCTGATGTATGATGGGGGGAGGCTCTGGGGACCCTGATGTATGGGGGGGGCTCTCTGGGTACCCTGATGTATGGGGGGGGGCTCTCTGGGTACCCTGATGTATGGGGGGGGCTCTCTGGGTACCCTGATGTATGGGGGGCTCTCTGGGGACCCTGATGTATGGGGGGGAGGCTCTCTGGGGACCCTGATGTATGGGGGGAGGCTCTGGGGACCCTGATGTATGATGGGGGGAGGCTCTGGGGACCCTGATGTATGGGGGGGGGCTCTCTGGGTACCCTGATGTATGGGGGGGGCTCTCTGGGGACCCTGATGTATGGGGGGCTCTCTGGGGACCCTGATGTATGGGGGGAGGCTCTCTGGGGACCCTGATGTATGGGGGGCTCTCTGGGGACCCTGATGTATGGGGAGGCTCTCTGGGGACCCTGATGTATGGGGGGGAGGCTCTCTGGGGACCCTGATGTATGGGGGGGAGGCTCTCTGGGGACCCTGATGTATGGGGGGGAGGCTCTCTGGGGACCCTGATGTATGGGGGGGAGGCTCTCTGGGGACCCTGATGTATGGGGGGGGAGGCTCTCTGGGGACCCTGATGTATGGGGGGGGAGGCTCTCTGGGGACCCTGATGTATGGGGGGGAGGCTCTCTGGGGACCCTGATGTATGGGGGGGGAGGCTCTCTGGGGAATCCTGATGTAAGGGGGGGGGCTCTCTGGGGAACCCTGATGTAAGGAGGGGGCTCTCTGGGGACCCTGATATAAGGAGGGGGCTCTCTGGGGAACCCTGATGTAAGAAGGGGGCTCTCTGGGGAACCCTGATGTAAGAAGGGGGCTCTCTGGGGAACCCTGATGTAAGAAGGGGGCTCTCTGGGGAACCCTGATGTAAGAAGGGGGCTCTCTGGGGAACCCTGATGTAAGGGGGGCTCTCTGGGGAACCCTGATGTAAGGGGGGCTCTCTGGGGAACCCTGATGTAAGGGGGGCTCTCTGGGGACCCTGATGTAAGGAGGGGGCTCTCTGGGGACCCTGATGTATAGGGGGGTTCTCTGGGGACCTTGATGTAAGGGGGGGCTCTCTGGGGACCCTGATGTAAGGGGGGGCTCTCTGGGGACCCTGATGTAGGGGGGGGCTCTCTGGGGAACCCTGATGTAAGGGGGGGGCTCTCTGGGGAACCCTGATGTAAGGGGGGGGCTCTCTGGGGAACCCTGATGTAAGGAGGGGGCTCTCTGGGGACCCTGATGTAAGGAGGAGGTTCTCTGGGGACCCTGATGTAAGGAGGGGGCTCTCTGGGGATCCTGATGTAAGGGGGGGGTTCTGTGGGGACCCTGATGTAAGGGGGGGCTCTCTAGCTACCCTGATGTAAGGAGTGGGCTCTCTGGGGACCCTGATGTAAGGAGGGGGCTCTCTGGGGAACCCTGATGTAAGGAGGGGGCTCTCTGGGGAACCCTGATGTAAGGGGGGCTCTCTGGGGAACCCTGATGTAAGGGGGGCTCTCTGGGGAACCCTGATGTAAGGGGGGCTCTCTGGGGACCCTGATGTAAGGAGGGGGCTCTCTGGGGACCCTGATGTATAGGGGGGTTCTCTGGGGACCTTGATGTAAGGGGGGCTCTCTGGGGACCCTGATGTAAGGGGGGGCTCTCTGGGGACCCTGATGTAGGGGGGGGGCTCTCTGGGGACCCTGATGTAAGGGGGGGGGCTCTCTGGGGAACCCTGATGTAAGGGGGGGGGCTCTCTGGGGAACCCTGATGTAAGGAGGAGGTTCTCTGGGGACCCTGATGTAAGGAGGGGGCTCTTTGGGGATCCTGATGTAAGGGGGGGGGGGTTCTGTGGGGACCCTGATGTAAGGGGGGGCTCTCTAGCTACCCTGATGTAAGGAGTGGGCTCTCTGGGGACCCTGATGTAAGGAGGGGGCTCTCTGGATACCCTGATGTAAGGAGGGGGCTCTCTGGATACCCTGATGTAAGGAGGGGGCTCTCTGGGGACCCTGATGTAAGGAGGGGGCTCTCTGGGGACCCTGATGTAAGGAGGGGGCTCTCTGGGGACCCTGATGTAAGGAGGGGGCTCTCTGGGGACCCTGATGTAAGGAGGGGGCTCTCTGGGGATCCTGATGTAAGGGGGGGGTTCTGTGGGGACCCTGATGTAAGGGGGGCTCTCTAGCTACCCTGATGTAAGGAGGGGGCTCTCTAGCTACCCTGATGTATGGAGGGGGCTCTCTGGGGACCCTGATGTATGGAGGGGGCTCTCTGGGGACCCTGATGTATGGAGGGGGCTCTCTGGGGACCCTGATGTAAGGAGGGGGCTCTCTGGGGACCCTGATGTAAGGAGGGGGCTCTCTGGGGACCCTGATGTAAGGAGGGGGCTCTCTGGGGACCCTGATGTAAGGAGGGGGCTCTCTGGGTACCCTGATGTAAGGAGGAGGTTCTCTGGGGACCCTGATGTAAGGAGGAGGTTCTCTGGGGACCCTGATGTAAGGAGGAGGTTCTCTGGGGACCCTGATGTAAGGAGGAGGTTCTCTGGGGACCCTGATGTAAGGAGGAGGTTCTCTGGGGACCCTGATGTAAGGAGGAGGTTCTCTGGGGACCCTGATGTAAGGAGGAGGTTCTCTGGGGACCCTGATGTAAGGAGGAGGTTCTCTGGGGACCCTGATGTAAGGAGGAGGTTCTCTGGGGACCCTGATGTAAGGAGGAGGTTCTCTGGGGACCCTGATGTAAGGAGGAGGTTCTCTGGGGACCCTGATGTAAGGGGGTGCTCTCTGGGGACCCTGATGTAAGGGGGTGCTCTCTGGGGACCCTGATGTAAGGGGAGGCTCTCTGGGAACCCTGCTGTTAGTGGGGGAGGCTCTCTGGGGTCCCTGATGTAGGGGAGGCTCTCTGGGGCCCCTGATGTAAGTAGGGGATGCTCTCTGGGGCCCCTGATGTAAGTGGGGGAGGCTCTCTGGGGACCCTGATGTAAAGGGAGGCTCTCTGGGGACCCTGATGTAAGTGGGGGAGGCTCTCTGGGGACTTGTTTACATAGGCAGACCACAGTTCTGCCTCTGTTGGAAACGATCGTCTGGGCCTGGCGGACATCGGGTCCTCCGGACCCGCTGGTTAGCTCTCGGTGTGTCCAATCACAGCGGCAGCAGGTCAAACAGCATGCAGTAAATGTACGTGGTTAAAGTGAGTTTATTTTTCTTTATTTTCTTAAATCTTTAACATTTATTTTGAACATGAAGTAGAGAAATTCTGTGACCAATGCATGTAATGTAGCAGTGCAATATATACGTGGGGCTTTGTGAGGGTGTGGCTTGTGTGTGGGTGGGGACAAAGGGGGCCCCATGAGCCCCTATTGCCCGGGGGCCCCATGAGTTGTCAGTCCGCCCCTGGTCCGGGGCTCAAGTGGTTAACTTATTGATTTATTTCAGATATGTATATAGCACTGTCAATTTACACAGCACTTTACATATTCATTCACATCAGTCCCTGTGCTCAAGGAGCTTACAATGTAAGATCCCTAACTCACATTCATACATACACATACTAGGGCCAATTTGAATTTTCATTAGTCCCTGCACTCAAGGAGCTTGTGATCTAAGATCCCTAACTCACATTCATACATACTAGGGCCAATTTAGCCATTAACTCTACCAGAATGTGTTTTGAGTGTGGGAGGAAACCCATGCAGGCAAAGGGACACAGGGAGAACATTCAAACTCCATGCAGATAATGTAGTGGTTGGGATTTGAACCAGCAACCCCTTTTCTACAAGGTGAAAGTGCTAACCACTACACCACTGTGCTAACCACTAAACCACTACACCACTAAACCACTTGTCTGGAACCATAGTTTTAAGTGATATTAACTTGTTTTTTCTTGTAACTTACTCAATTTTTTTAAGTTGGTAAAACTTATCTTCCAAACGTATTCAATATATGTTTGAAGATTTTTATTTAATATTAAAACAATAATAGTTTAAAAAAAAAAAAGGAATAGTCTTATGAAAACAGGCTTTCAAAACAAATTAACATTTATTATTTATAATAAAGAAGACTATCGATAACCGGCAAATCCTGTTTAAACTGTGATCAGCTGTAATTGGACACAGCTGGTAACACATGGTAAAAGAGCCGCTCTGATTGGCTCTTTACCCTGATCTGTGAACAGCTGTGTCCAAGGACACAGCTATAGCATGGGTGGGAGGGTGGTTAAAGTGGATGTAAACCTCGGACATGAAATATGAACAAAGCATATCCCTCTATAGGGTGTTTTTGTCTCAATTAAGAGCACTAAAGCTGTGTACACACGACCAGACTTTTCGACCAGAATGGTCCGACGGAACGAATCCGTCGGACAATCCGATTGTGTGTGGGCTTCATCGGACCTTCAGCTGACTTTTTCTGTCGAAAATCAGATGGACTTTAGATTTGGAACATGTTTCAAATGTTTCTGACGGACTCGAGTCCGGTCGAAAAATCCGTTTGTCTGTATGCTTGTCCGATGGACAAAAAAGGACACAAGGGCAGCTATTGGCTACTGGCTATAACTTCCTTATTCTAGTCCCTTCGTACATTATCACCTTCAAACCAATGGACATTCGAACGGACTTTAGTCCGTTCCTGTGTGGGCAAGTCCGGTCGTTCGAAAGTCCATCGTAACTCAGTCGAAAGTCCGTCGGAAAGACAGTCGGACCTTTGATGCTGAAAAGTCCGCTCGTGTGTACATGGCATAAGTGTCATTTCTGTCTGCTGCTTTGTTACTCTGCTATCAGTCACTTCTGACAAGTTTTCCGTACACCAAGAGAAAAAAGGTGACTGGGAGGGATCTCCAGCACACAGCTTGTGATTGACAGCCTCAGCTCTGTACCCAAACTACATTTTTATCATTTTTTTATAATTTTCTTCCCACAAATAGAGGTTTCTTTTGGTGGTATTTGATCACTACTGGGTTTATTTTTTTGTGCTAAACAAACTAGAAAAGACCAAAGTTTTTGAAAAAAATAAGTTTTTCTTTATTTCTGTTATAAAATTTTGTTTTCTCCTTCACTGTTGGGGACTGATGAGGCTGCACTAATGGGCACAGATGAGGTGGCACTGATGGGCACCGAAGAGGTGGCACTGATGAGGTGGCACTGATAAGGTGGCACTGATGAGGAGGCACTTATATGCAGCAGTGATGGGCACTCATATGCAGCACTGATGGGCACCTATAGACAGTACTGATGGGCACTGATAGGCAGCACTGATCGACACTGATGAGGAGTAGGGATGGTCTTTATGTTCAGGTTGAACATGAGTTCGACTTGAACATTGGCTGTTCGCCAGTTCGCCGAACAGCGAACAATTTGGGGTGTTCGCGGCAAATTCGAAAGCCGCGGAACACCCTTTAAAAATCCATGGGAGGAATCAAAAGTGCTAGTTTTAAAGGCTTATTTGCATGGTATTGTCATAAAAAGTGTTTGGGGACCCGGGTCCTGCCCCAGGGGACATGTATCAATGCAAAAAGAAGTTTTAAAAATGGCCGTTTTTTCAGGAGCAGTGATTTTAATAATGCTTAAAGTGAAACAATGAAAGTGTAATATTCCTTTAAATTTCGTACCTGGGGGGTGTCATTAGTATGCCTGTAAAGGGGCGCATGTTTATCGTGTCTGACAGCAAAATGACATTTCAAAGGAAAAAAAGTCTTTTAAAACTACTCGCAACTATAATGAATTACAACATAAGAAAATTTGCGTTGCGCTTGATTATAAGTCATAAACCTTAAAAAAATTTTTTTTTTTTTTTTTTTTTTTTATAAATGTACCTCACTATTCACATCCTATTATGCATAATTGTGCTGAAAAAATAGTAATTTAAATAAAATTAAGAAATATCCAAACACTCCTGTGGAAAAGTAAATGGTATCACTTCTATACAATGTGCATATGTATAAACCTGTGGACAATCAATATAAAGTGCATATAGTGCCAAAGTATATATATACAATCGTGGACACACGGGGATGGGGCGGAGTGTCGCTACGTAGAGCGCTCCGTAGGAAGCCGGGCGCCACCGCCCTCCCCGCATATCCGCTCAAACAGTGAGGAGGAAGCTGGGAAGCCACAGAGACGCCGGCGCTGAGAGATGACGCCAGCACGGAGCGGCGCGGGAGAAGAGTGAGACAGCTACCATCCACTACCGCTGCCGCCGCCACCGCTTGGATAAACCCTCAACACCGCAACCAACGCGGGTACTAGGAGCAGGAGTTTTGCAGCAACGGAGGGAAGAGAGAACTTGGGGAATTGGAGCTGCTCAACAAGCATTAAGGTAACGCCGCAGCAGGAGGGGGGGGTAGCCAGCAGGGAGACATACGGGAACAGGAGCAGAGGGAAGTGAGAACCGAGGAGAGGCCCCGTGTAAGCTGATGCCCCCTTGTGTGTCTCCCCGGCCCCCCCCTGTAAAGTCTTTAGAGAAGCAGCTGGAAAACAGGGTAAGAAATTAAATACCACTCTCTGCATTCACTTTGCACTACCCTGCGTTACTCTGCATCCACAATCTCCGGGTAAGAAATTAAAACGTTGCTTGCATGTACTCTGCATTACTTGGCGTTACTCTACATTTATATTTTCCGGAAATTAACCCATCTTGCCATCTTCCGAACTACCTGGTTCTAGGACTCATAGTAAGGGTTGAGGGAAATACCCACAGAACAACAGCAAGTAGTAGAGAGGCGCTTGGGAAGTAATCATTTATATACAAGTACCCGGGACAGATGTACTGATTACCCATCTCCCGATTTAAACATTACCTGTTTTTTTTTTTTTTTTTTGACTGTCTAATGTGAACACCTGTGCGTCCTCATATTCATCCACTTGCGTGACATTATAAACCTCAAAAAGATCTGAGCTGGCTCCATACCTAAAGGAGTAGTGTGCGCGAAAGAAAAAAGGATTTTAATCTTAAGTGACATTCTTTACAACAGCGCTAACTGTGTCAACCCTCTAGGATGTATACAGTAGAGGGTAGATAATCTAATAATAGAAGACCTGACTGTCTTAGCCTCTCTCTCCTATCTCTAAACGTGGGGGCCACCTTCCCTACCCCCCTGTTTCTTTGATAGCCAAAAGCTAAGAAGACAAAGTATCGGGTAGAGATACTGGTTATCCGGGGTCACCTGGACTATATAAGTAAATACCCGGGATAGGGACAGAAGGGCAGAGAGGCAGGAGTAAGTTCAACTCAAAAAGAAAGAAACATATACTCTACCCTAAATTGGGGGCTGGCGGTTAATTTCACGTGGCTCCCCGCTAGACAGAACCTAAAAAGGAATAGATAGCTGCCTTGTGATACCGCTGGGAGGTAAGCGCATACACACCCGCTCAGATCTGACGGATAGGGTCTGTGGGGAAGTGTAACCTCTACGGAGGACCCCCCATAGACCCAAGCGGATTGAGGAGACCCCCTGTGGGCCCAGTATAGGAGCGAAGGTGTGAGCGGGCGTGGGTGCGTGGCCCACGCATATTCGGGGCCAGAAGAGGGAACTGAAGTAGTTGGCTTCGGGCCCTGTAAAGGAGTAACCTAGGCACAGATAGTCACATCTGGGATCGCACTAATTCAGCGGGGCAGGGCGGAGTACTCTGAGACTCGGGGAGATGAGGGGGAAGGTGAATAAAGGCAGCAAGGGAACTATAACCGCTTCCAGCCCAGGTGGGATCCAGAGATATATGTCAACCGAGGCCAGCATGTTGGAATAATCCCAGGGGAGCCCCAGACTGGGAGCACCCTCACGCCCAGGGATAAACAAACAAAAAGGGGCAACAGAAGAAAATAGAAGTAAAAGCGTAAGAGCAAGGATCAGTGGAAGCCAACAGATTCACGGCCTCGAGATACAGGAAGGTTCTCATGGGAGACATGAAGAGGAGGACCTCACCAGGGGGAATAAACCAACACCCCAACTTATACAGGAAGAGGCCCCACAGATCAGAGAAATGCTCACTGAATTACTAATGAAACTGGAGACCTCCCTTAAAAAAGAGATCGCAACTGTAAGGGTAGATATTGGGCATGTGCTGAAAAGGGTGGAAGAGATGGAAGACAGACTGGAAGAACATGAGCGGAGGCTGGAGGGAATGAACACGCAAATAAGGGATCTACAAAGAGCGAATAGAAATCTCCTTTATAAATTAGAAGATCAGGAGAATCGCAGCCGACGCAAAAACCTGCGATTCAAGAGCATCCCAGAGCAAGCCGGGAAGGAAGAGTTGGTGCCGATATTACAAAAATTACTAAACCCATTGCTAGACAAAGAGGTGACAGCCCCTTTGAAAATCTACAGAGCCCATAGGGTCGCACGATACCCCAGAAACACATCGGAAAACCCAAGAGATGTGATAGTGAAGTTTCACTATGAGGAGGATAAAGTTAAAATCCTGGGAAAGCTGCGACACCAACCAGGCTTAAGCTTTGAAGGAGCAGAGATACAGGTCTACCCAGACCTCTCTGCAGAGACCCTCACAAGAAGGAGGCTACTAAAACCACTGACAAGCATGCTGAAAACAACAGAAATACCGTACCAATGGGGGTTCCCGGCTTGCTTAATCGGAAAAAAGAATGGACGAACGGCAGTGCTCAGATTCCCAGAAGACCTCGAGGACTTTTGCTGCAAGCTAGATATTGCCCCCCCAAATATCCCAGGTTGGGGTATGGAGGAGACTCCAACCCCAGCGCAGGATAAAGCATGGAGGAGGGAGGGTAGGGGCAAAATGGCTAACGCAAGTTAATATTTAAGAGGCATAGCTAAGGGGAGAAGGGCAATGCCGAGATGAGCGGTGTGGGGGGGAGGGTGGAGGGTGCTGGGGCGATACGGGGAACTCTGGTGACACGAGCCTTATGGGGAAGATGGATGCGGGATGGAATCCGATTGAGGACGACCAACCGATCCATGTTTTGAACAGAGGAATCTGCCCCGCCAGAATAGGCGACCTGTTCCAGAGGGAGGGTGGGGGGAGGCGGGAGTGGAAGGTGGGGGTGGGGGTGGGAGGTGGGGATGGGGGTGGGGGGAGGGGAGCGGGGGGCTGTTGGGGTGGGTTGTTTTTTTCCTTTTTTTTTTTTTTTTTTTCTCTCTCTCCCTCTCTCTCCCCCCTGCTATGCTGCAGGGGATTGGCCGGACGCTCCTCCCAATAATATAAAATGGGAGTAATAAACCTCGTTACCTACAATGTGAGGGGACTTAATACGGAAAAAAAAAGGTATAAAATAAATCAAGAACTGCACCTTTTAGGCGCAAATGTAGTGTTCCTACAAGAAACCTACGTAACGCACTCAAGTAGGGGACTTGCATCATACTGGTTCCCAGAATGGCGCTATGGGGACGCCAGCTCAGCCCACTCAGGGGGAGTGGCTATTGGGCTCGATAGAACTGTAAGGTTTGAAGAAGAGGAGCGACTGCCCGATCCTAGGGGCAGGTATTTGTTCGTGAAAGGGAAGATGTTTGAGTAAGGAAAAAAAAAAAAAAAAAAGGAAAAAAAAAAAAAAAAAAAAAAAAAAAATTAAAAAATTATATACAATCGTGCATAAAAAATATATTGAAGAGGTGACTGAAAACATAAAAAAGCATGCACTGCTTCAAATAACGTGCAACATGCAAACGTCAAAGAAACGCAAACTGCGTTTAAATGGCCGTGATTCAAAGTTCTCATATAAGTGTCCCAAAGTTAAAAAGTGCTTCCGTGTCCATAAATATCCATAGACATCCAAATCATCCAATGTGTTGAATTCCAGTGCTTTAAACAATAATAGTGCGCACAGTGCCCCCCCACAGTGGTTACGCTCACCTCAGAGCGTGTGACACAGCGTTAAACTTGTGTCAAAACACGCTATGTAGCCACCCCGTGGGCTATATGCGGTAAGCTAGATCGATCTCCACTCTGGGTCAGTTAGGCTCCATAGACATCATTCATGAAAACAAGGAGAGACCATATAGTGTAATTCCACTTAAAAACGTTTATTCCAACAAGATAACTTTCCCACAAGGGGGTACTCACATTTCGTGGGTGCTGTTGTGCACCAAACAATCAAAAAGCTCCGAAGAGTATACTGTGTGGTCTGCTGCGGGGTATGTGCTTTTCCCGGCTCAGCTGTTAGCTATTCCGCTGTACGCTGCTCGCTCCGGGGAGGGGCCAGGACGGAGCGAGCAGCGTACAGCGGAATAGCTAACAGCTGAGCCGGGAAAAGCACATACCCCGCGGCAGACCACACAGTATACTCTTCGGAGCTTTTTGATTGTTTGGTGCACAACAGCACCCACGAAATGTGAGTACCCCCTTGTGGGAAAGTTATCTTGTTGGAATAAACATTTTTAAGTGGAATTACACTATATGGTCTCTCCTTGTTTTCATGAATGATGTCTATGGAGCCTAACTGACCCAGAGTGGAGATCGATCTAGCTTACCGCATATAGCCCACGGGGTGGCTACATAGCGTGTTTTGACACAAGTTTAACGCTGTGTCACACGCTCTGAGGTGAGCGCAACCACTGTGGGGGGGCACTGTGGCGCACTATTATTGTTTAAAGCACTGGAATTCAACACATTGGATGATTTGGATGTCTATGGATATTTATGGACACGGAAGCACTTTTTAACTTTGGGACACTTATATGAGAACTTTGAATCACGGCCATTTAAACGCAGTTTGCGTTTCTTTGACGTTTGCATGTTGCACGTTATATGAAGCAGTGCATGCTTTTTTATGTTTTCAGTCACCTCTTCAATATATTTTTTATGCACGATTGTATATATATACTTTGGCACTATATGCACTTTATATTGATTGTCCACAGGTTTATACATATGCACATTGTATAGAAGTGATACCATTTACTTTTCCACGGGAGTGTTTGGATATTTCTTAGTTTTATTTAAATTACTATTTTTTCAGCACAATTATGCATAATAGGATGTGAATAGTGAGGTACATTTATAAAAAAAAAAAAAAAAAAAAAAAAAAAATTTTTAAGGTTTATGACTTATAATCAAGCGCAACGCAAATTTTCTTGTTATGATTTAGGCACGGTTATGAGTACGTGAACTGCGTCTGCTGCTGGATATTCATCTTTGATATACCTGTGGTATATAACTACTTGTTGCTGCCGGTTTATTAAGCATAGGAACATTGTGGCTCGCAAGATTTTTTCTTTATAACTATAATGAATTGTCAGTCCGACAATACACATAAAAGTTCATTGATAAAAACAGCATGGGATTTCCCCACAGGGGAACCCCGCGCCAAAATAAAAAAAAATGGCGTGGGGGTCCCCCCAAATTCCATACCAGGCTCTTCAGGTCTGGTATGGATATTAAGGGGAACTCCACGCCAAAATGTTCAAAAAAATGGTGTGGGGGTCCCCCTCAAAATCCATGGATTTTAAGGGGAACCCCATGCCAAAATTTTTTTTAAAAATGGCGTAGGGTCTCCCCAAAAATCCATATCAGACCCTGGTATAAAAGACGGGGGACAAGAGTGCGCCCCCCCCTCCTGAACCGTACCAGGCCACATGCCCTCAACATTGGGAGGGTGCTTTGAGGTAGCCCCCTAAAGCACCTTGTCCCCATGTTGATGGGGAGAAGAGCCTCATCCCCACAACCCTTGCCGGTGGTTGTGAGGGTCTGCGGGCAGGGGGCTTATCGGAATCTGAAAGCCCCCTTTAACAAGGGGACCCCAGATCCTGGCCCCCCCTGTGTGAATTGGTAATGGGGTACAAATGTACCCCTACCATTTTCATAAAAAAGTGTCAAAAAAGTTAAAAAACACAAGAGACGGTTTTTGAAAAGTCCTTTATTAATCTCTTCTTCTTTCCGCTTCTTCTTCCATCTTCTTTCTTCTGGTGTTCCTTCGGTGTTCTTCTTCTTCTTTCTCCATCTTCTTCTTCATCTTCTTCTTCTTTTTATCTTCTTCTTCTTCTGCTCTTCTCGTCCCGCATCTTCCTCCAGGCCTCTTCTCCGTCTGCACGATCTGCCTCAGTGGGAGGTCTTCCGCCGTGTGATGCTTTGATTCTTCTGACATTTCTTATATAACGGAGGGCGGGGCCACCCGGTGACCCCGCCCTCCTCTGACACATGGGGACTTCCCTGTGGCTTTCCCCGTGTTGTCAGAGGGGGGCGGGGTCATCCAGTTACGATTTTTATCAATGAACTTTTATGTGTATTGCCAGACCGACAGTTCATTATATCCGACACTAGCTCTAGCACTTTTAAATTACTATTTTTCCCCGACAATTCATTATAGCTGGCACTAGCTCTAGCACTTTTAAATGACTTTTTTTCCCCGACAATTCATTATAGCCAGCACTAGCTCTAGCACTGTTAAATTACTTTTTTTTCCCCGACAATTGATTATAGCCAGCACTAGCTCTAGCACTTTTAAATTACTTTTTTCCCTTTAGAAATGTCATTTTGCTGTCAGACTGTTCTAAACATGGGAAACATGCGCCCCTTTACAGGCATACTATAGACACCCCCAGGTACAAAATTTAAAGGAATATTACACTTTTATTGTTTCACTTTAAGCATTATTAAAATCTCTGCTTCCGAAAAAACGGCCGTTTTTGAAACTTCTTTTTGCGTTGATACATGTCCCCTGGGGCAGGACCCGGGTCCCCAAACACTTTTTAAGACAATACCATGCATATAAGCCTTTAAAATTAGCACTTTTGATTTTTCATGTTCGTGTCCCATAGACTTTAATGGTGTTCACGTGTTCGAACAAATGTTTTGCCTGTTCGCATGTTCTGGTGCAAACCGAATGGGGGTGTTCGGCTCATCCCTAATGAGGAGGCACTTATATGCAGCGCTGATAGGTGGCACTGATATGCAACACTGGTGGGCACTGATTGGCTGCAATGATATGCAGCACTGGTGGGCACTGATAGGCAGCACTGATGGGTGGCACTGATGGGCACTAATAAATGGCAGTGATAGGCAGCACTGATGAGGAGGCACTGACAGTCATTACTGATGGGCACAAATTGGCATCTGTGAAGGGCACTGACATGCGTTACTGATGGGCACAGATTGGCATTTTGATGGGCACTGATTGACACTTTAATGGGCACTGATTGGCATTTTGGTGGGCACTAATAGCCATTTGGTGGACACTGATTGGCATTTTGGTCAGCACCTCTGATGGGGGCTGCGCTGATAATCAATGCACTGATTATTAGCACAGACCCCCCCCCCCCTCTGTCAGGAGAGCTGCCGATCGGCTCTCCCTGTCAGCACGAACAGAGAAAAGCCATTTACCGACATATCCTGGTTACTGCTGTGATCAGCTGTGATTGGTCACAGCTGATCACATGGTTAAGAGCCTACATCATAGGCTCTTTACCACGATCGGAGATGCGGTGCATCAGAGTGACACACAGCACCACCGATCGTCTCACTGCGTGCCCCTGGGGGCGCGCATGAGCGGCTTAACCTGCTGGACGTCATATGACGCCCAGTTAGAATAATGTAGCCACATTGCAGAAGTAAATCCGCAATAGGGTAGGTGGGAGTTGGTTAAGCAACATTTAAAGTATGTGAATGATAACTTGTTCGATGTTCACTCTTATCTTTCAATACCATTGCATGGCTTTGTAGGGACATAGAAAAATTCTTGTCACTGGTGACGCTCTTTTGTCCTGATGGGCCTCAAACATATGGGAACTGCCTCGTGTCAGTTTTCAAAGTTCCAAAAGACGTCAAACTCTTTAAAATTACATCATCAAAACTCGTGCGGTTGCATGTTTGGCAAACATCTGCTTCTGCGATTTCAGTCAAATGAAATTATAATTTTTCGAAATGTAACTCAATTAGAATATGGAAATGCACATACCTTAAAAGTTTTGTCTAGATTACTCAACATTATACATTATTTTTGTAAATGTAAAAGGTGTGTTTTAAGAACTAATGAAAATTAAGTAACGTACTTAAAATATCAAAGTAAATTAATTAACATTTATTTATTTGTTGAAAATGATAACATTTTTATGGTAAAATTACAAGCCAATAGAATAATTTTTATCAGTGTGTACAATGATCCTAAAGCAAGGTTGAGAATCAATAACACTCTATCTCCTTTTTTTCATTGTCTAAAGGGACTAGACAGGGATGCCCTCTATTCCCACTAGTGTTTGCTTTGGCAATAGAGCCTTTGGCTTTTGCCATTAGACAATCAGAAGGTATAGTTGGGTTTCGCCATTCAGAAAGGGAGAACAAAATAGCCCTATATGCAGATGATTCTCTTATTTTCCTGGGAGACACCTCAAATTCTTTAGTAGAACTCATGAGACTTTTCTCTACTTTTGTAAAGAGAAAACAAATCAGCGCAATAAAATGACCCCAATATATATAAGCTGCTGAACACCTAGGGTCAATATTCAAATCCCTAAAATAAAAATGTAAAAAAGACAGTGCAGCGCTAAACAGTCCATGAATTTTAAAAAAGAAGCAATCCGTGAGGTTCTTCAGTGATCAACTACAGATAAAATCATGCAAGTGACTTAGTGGAAAAACGGAATCTCCACCAATGGTAAGAATGGCAGCTCACCTCACTGCGTGGACCCTTTGGTTATAGAGGGTCAGACACACTTTCCCACTCAGGGTATAAAATGATGTATCAGCAAGCCAATCCTGGAAGATCCCCTCTTGGATCAAATTAAAGATCAACAATCTCCACTCCAAAGCCACATGAATCATGCAAGTAAAAAGCAATACATAGTGCTCTCCGCAGAAAATGAAATTTAATGATAATAAAACAGTTCAGTTCATTACTGAAGAACCTCACGAATTGCTTCTTTTTTAAAATTCATAGACTGTTTAGCACTGCACTGTCTTTTTTACATTTTTATTTTAGGGATTTGAAAAATTGACCCTAGGTGTTCAGCAGCTTATATATATTGGGGTCATTTTATTGCACTGATTTGTTTTCTCTTTACATTTCTGTTCGGACGGACAGAAGTCATGTGACGTCACCCGCGGCCATCGTTGATCTTGTACACACGCTGTTTTACCAGGCACTTGGTTTGAAGTGCCATTTTTGTAAGTTTTATTTTGTTTTATTATCATTAAATTCCATTTTCTGCGGAGAGCACTATGTTTGCTTTTTACTTGCATGATTCATGTTGCTTTGGAGTGGAGATTGCTGATCTTTAATTCGATCCAAGAGGATTCGCTTGCTGATCATTTTATATCCTGAGTGGGAAAGTGTGTCTGACCCTCTATAATCAAAGGGTCCACGCAGTGAGATGAGCTGCCATTCTTACCATTGGTGCATTTTTTTTTACCAAAAATATGTAGAATACTTATCGGCCTAAACTGAGGAAAAAATATATATTTTTTATATATTTTTGGGGGATATTTATTATAGCAAAAAGTAAAAAAGAATGTGTTTTTTCAAAATTGACGCTTTGTTTTTGTTTATAGCGCAAAAAATAAAAACCGCAGAGGTGATCAAATACCACCAAAAGAAAGCTCTATTTGTGGGAAAAAAAAAAGACGTCAGTTTTCTTTGAGTGCAACGTCGCACGACCATGCAATTGTCAGTTAAATCGACGCAGTGCTGGATCGCAAAAGTGCTCTGGTCAGGAAGGGGGTAAAATCTTCCGGGGCTGAAGCGGTTAAACCACTAAACTGTAAAGTTTAGTGGTTTAGTGGAAGTTAACTTCCATTGACAGTGATTGGCAAAGCCAATCTTATTAAAATGATCAGGACCCCGCAATTACTTTATATCTTCCAATAACTCCCCTATTTGGATTACAACATATTGTTTTAGGAAGGTGGAATCTCTTTTTCGAGAACTTATCTGGCGGAAAAAACAACCTCGCATTAAATTAAATACTTTAATGTTAGCTAAAGATGCAGGGGGCTTGCTATTTCACATGTAAAAAGTTACTTTCTAGCTTCACAGTTACAACATTTTTTTGGCTGGACGGTGGTGTCGGAACTCGACCCCATACAGGGCCTGTTATTACCCTTATTTAGGGCATACCCATTAATATCCTATTGGAGACAAGAAATGTACTACTTGATAAAAGGTTTCTAACAGGTAAACTATTTGATAAAGTTTGGCAGGAAATAAAAAATATTACAAATGTTACGGGGAATACTTGTTATACTCCAATATGGAATAATTCTAGATGTGAAGAACTGATGAAATTAGAAGGGTTTGATCCATAGGAAAAACTTGTGTTGAGGAATATGCCGCAATTATTCCAGAACAATATATTAAAAACCTTTACTCAACTAACTGAGGAATATGGAATCCTGAAGCAAAGATTCTTTCAATACTTTCAGCTTAGACATGCTATAAAGCCGCATTCCTTTGAATCAAAACGTAGTAAATCTAGGATAATCTCATTTCTGGATATAAAAGAGTCTAAGCAGGGTCTTATATATGGGGTTTTGTATAATAAGTTCCAAGAATCGGTAGCCATTCCATCAAGGACACAATGGGCATGAGACTTGGGGCCTATGCCTGATGATCAATGGGCAATGGCATTATCCACAGTCCCTATTGTTTCCTTATCCTCCACGCAAAAACAAACCCAACCATTTATTTTACATAGAACCTATTATACACCAGAGAAGTTATTTAAATGGCAACATAGAGATACCTCCCTATGTCCTAGATGTAACAGGGGACCTGCGAATTTAATACACATGTTATGGAGATGCCACAAACTCCACTGTTATTAGTAGGGGGTAGTTGAGACCATTAATGATGTGTTTGGAACAAAATTACCCATAGATCCAGGCATTTGCCTGTTAAATATGATAGAGCAATCTAGGATTCTGGAGTTTGCTTATATAGCAATAGTAAGGAGTCTGTTTCAGGCTCGTAAGTTAATAGCACAAAAGTGGATATCAACATACCCTCCAACCATAGGCGTGCGCAGCCTATTGCATTAGGGTGTGCACACAAAGCTCAAACACACACGTGTGTGTATATATATATATTTTTATATATATATATATATATATATATATATATATATATATATATATATATATATACACACACACTCTTATAAATAAATGTGAACAAACATTTTAAAATGTATTAAAACATTTTTTAACACTTATCAATGTTAAAAAAATAAAATAGAACACTTTATTTTTTTATCTGATTAAAACATTTAATTGTTTACACTAGTGGTTGAGGGGCAGGAAAACTCTGCAGCTGAGCCATTCTTTTACCGCCTTTTAACCGCTACACAAGAGTCAACTGTTACATTTTATATCACAGTTCCCCCTTACATCAGAGTCCCCAGAGTTCCCCTTTACACTGGGAAACCTGATGTAAAGAATGCCATTGACTCTGGTGTAAAGGGAACTTTCATATAAGGGGGTCTTTGGTCACTAGAGTCCCCAGCATTTACTCTTATATCAGGGTTCCCAGAGTCCCCACTTTTATCAAAGTCCCCCTTTATATATACACTGTAAGGGGGGCTCTGACACAAAGGGGATCTCTTCAGACTGTGATGTAAGGGGGGCCTCTGATGTGAGGGGGTCTCTGGTTACCATAGAGTCCACTGAGATCCCACTTACATCAGAGTTCCCCTTTACCCCAGAGTCTGCAGAGTTCCCCTTTAAACCAGACAATAAGTATTTCTAGAAGGGAGTCCGGTCAGCCATAGCAGCCCCCTAACAACACAGATTATTTTACCTTATATGAGCAGCCCCCTTTCCTAGTATGTGTGAGTATTGCCCCCCCTCCATGGGACTACAAATCCCAGCATAGCAGGCCGGACTCCCATTTCTCAGCTTCTCCCTGGTGCCCCACATACAGTGCGACTTGCACTGCAGGAGAGGACACCCTCCCTCCCTGCCTGCTGTAGTGCCGCACACACACTGCCAGAGTCTGTGCCCCCCACTCTCTCCTTACCAGTCAGTGACATGTCCTGAGTCCCAAGTGCCGGCGGGTCTCCGTTTATTCTATTGTCGGCACTCACTGCAGGGCAGAAGCTGGGAGGCGGAACAGGGAGAAGAAAGTTACATCCTCCTCCTCTGCCTGGGACAGTCCTGGCAACCCTGTGGTTTTCTCGGCGGTGGACAAAGGGCAGTGGTGGGCTGCGGAAGCCCCGGGGTGGCAGCGGGAAGGACCTGACAACAAAAAAAAATGGTGGTTGCATGTTTTTTCTTTCTCTCTATGTGTGTATTTTTTAGGATTGTATTATGTACTTGGAGTGTTTGTATGTATTGTATGTTCAATTTTTTTGATTATAAAATAATAAAAAGATACTGGACTTAAAAAAAGTTCAAACTCCAACTTACTCACGACTGGTGGGAAAGCAGGTGTCCCAAAGAATGGAGTCATGAGGCCTAACTGTTTAGACACGGTACCAGTGGAGATCAGTCTATCCCGTATTTGAAGTGTCTGGCGAGTAAGATCGGCCAAAGGAGACATATCTTTATGACTAATCGCGGAGTTCATGGTAGAGCACATAGCTCAATCAGATTTAAGTCCCCATCTAGTTGGACCCATAGTTTGGTTGTAGTATGGTGGAACCAGTCCACCAGACGTGTGAGTACCTTTGTGGTATAGAAAAGCATCTGGGACACAAGCTCCCCCGGCTTTTGGGAGAGATAAGGTATCGTGTTTTATCCTGGGATGAGCTGCACCCAAATAAAATTAGAGAACAATCAACAAAGCTTCCTAAAGTATGGGGTCGGTATGTAGATGGGGATTGTTTGCAATAAATAGGGAAACCAGGGGAGGACATCCATTTTCAGTGCATTAAATCTGCCCAACCAAGAGAGCCGCTGGTGGCATAAGATGACAAATCTGCCTGAGTTTTAGGCAGGAGGGGAGTGAGGTTCGCCAAAAAGAACCGGGATGCGTCTGTTGGGATGTTGATTCCCAGGTAGCGAATAGAAGTGGAGCTAGTCTTGAAAGGGAATGAGGATGAAAGTTGTTTTAAGGCCGCCCCTGACAATGAGATATTGAGGATTTCTGACTTTCTGTGGTTCACCTTAAAGTTGCTCATTATTCTGAATTCCTCAAAGTCCTGAATGATGTAGGGCAGAGACAAATGGGGCTGGGTCACAAACATTAGCAAGTCATCTGTGAAGAGGGCAAGTTTGGTGTGCACAGGGCCTGTCGTAAAACCCCTTAGGGTTGTTCCGCAGGGCTATGACTAAGTGTTCCATAGTAAGGACATAGAGGAGGGGAGACAGAGGGCATCCTTTTGCATCCCATTCTGGATATGGAATTCAGGGGACAATGAATCGTTTATCCGGATCCTAACAGATGGAGAGGAATGGAGGGGCATTATTCTGGATAACATTTGGGGACCCAGTCCTATCTGCTGTAAGGATAATCAAAGAAATTGCCAGTCTACTCAGTCGAATGCTTTCTCTGCATCAACCGTCAAGAGACATAGAGGGATTTTATGTAAAAGGGCATAGTCAGCTAGGAGAAGGGTTTTCAGGGCATTTTCCCTGGCTTCACGTCCACTCACAAAACCAACCTGGTCTAAGTGTGTCAAGCTGGTAAATAGGGGCTGCAGTCTATTAGGCAGCACCCTCGCAAATCCTTTTAGTCAACTCCTATCAGGGAAATAGGCCTATAATTTGAACACAAAGGTCTTTTTCTGGCTTTGGGAAGAGACATATGAACTTCTAGTGTTTGTGGAGGGAATACGGAGCCGTCGCACAATAAATTAAAACACTTTTGTTAAAAAGGGAGTGAGGAGGGGGCTGAAAAGTTTATAGCGTTTAGGGGTAAAGCCATCTGGAGCCGCACTCTTGCCAGATGGGGTGGCAGCAATGGTTAAGGCATCTTCATCCTCAGTGATGGGCCTTTCCAGATCAGTGATAGTATCACCATCTAGGGTAGGTAATACAGTCTTTGCAACATAGGATGCCTTACTCTCTTCTGGAGAAGGTCCGGAGGGTGTAGCAGCGGGGATATTGTACAGAGCTTGGTAGGATGCAAAAAACAGGCCAGTGGTCTACCACATGTCTTGCAGTTTATATCAGTGAAGAACAATTTTATACGCGTATGTTTGAATTGTATAAGTCCCTGAGCTAGCCGCAGAAACCTCAGTGAGAGTTTCTACAGATGGAGAGCGTTTGTGAGTGGTTTGCAAATTCCCACATTTTTGAACTGCAGCCACTATGGCAGCTGAGCGCTCCTTTTTCAGATGAGCCCCAATTTTAATAAAATTGCCTCATAAGACAGCCTTGAATGCCTCCCACTGGATGGGTAGGGGGGTGGCGTCTGTAGCATGGTCTGTAAATAAATAGAATATGATGTCCGAGACCCGAGTGACGCAGACCAAATTCGCAAGTAATGAGTCGTTTAGACGCCATGTTCATTCCCTTACTGGAGTGGAGGGGATCGAAAAAGTCAGATAGATGGCAGAGTGATCAGGCCAGACCATGGAGTCAATTTCACATTCGGGAGACCAGTCTAAACAGCTATGATCAGTCAGAAATTAGTCTATGCGACTGTCGGACTGATGTGCATGAGAGAAGTGTGTATAATTGTGTGATGTAGGGTAGAATATCTTCCACACATCGATCAGCTGAAGATTATAGATAGCACGCTTTAGAGCCAGAGTTTCTGGAAAGATATTGAAAATCGTGAGGTTGAGGAATCGAGGAGTCCAATGGGGTATTGAAGTCCCCACCAAGGATGAGCTTACCCTCCATGAAGCCGACTAAAATTTGAAGGTATTGCAAAGCTGATTGGATTTGGACAATGCTCAGCAGGTAATTGATAGCAAAAGTGAATTTAGTCCCCCACAATGAAAACTTCACAAAGAGATACCTTACCTGTTGATTGGACATGTGGTCAAGTATTTCTATAGGAAGTGATTTATGGAAAGCAACAGACACTCCTCTGGCTTTCTGTGAGGGGTGGGTACTATAGATCCACCTATTGAAGTATCTGTTAGAGCAGGAGGGGGTGGAGTTGAGTTGGAAGTGCATCTCTTGCAGTAAGAGCACTTGGACTTGATGGTTATGCATTTGATAGAGGATTTGTCCTCGTTTAGGGCAATATTGAGACCATTCACGTTGTAGGAGCAGAATTTTACCAGGGCTGACAGCTCACCGTGTGCGCCATGATGGGGTGCAAGGGGAATTAGAATGGGAGAAAGGAGAAATGGAAAGAAGAAGAGGAAAGGAGGGTGGAAAGGGGGAAGAAACACCAAAGGAAGGTAGGAAGGAAATAAGGTTAACAAAAAGAAACTCGGGGGAAGGTGTCTGAAAAAACGAAAGCACTCGCAGAAGCAAGGCACTACGTGAGATATCACGTTTGTGGGACAAACTGTGCCAATCCTATTGTGGGAGAGAGGACGAAGTGAAAGAACCTGAGTTGTGATCCCGACAACATAGCAGGCATAAATGAAAGGTAAATAGCACACCCACTATTCAATATAAGGGTAACCGTGAATGGACAGTCTTGTAATGGTCATCCAAACCGAAACTGCACCTAATCCGGGACGTGGGTCTCCCAATTGTATGAGAACAACCCACTCCCTGGACAGTAGTACAATGACATGAAAAAGGCAACATGTGAGCTATGGAGGTAAAAACATAGTAAACATGAATGTAGAAAAAGCTGAGCAGGTAAGCCGGCATACGTGACAGAGTCAGGGTTACTGCTGCTCAATCCAATCCAATAGCAGAACTCAGTAATGATAACAACATTGATATTAACCTTGATAAAATAACCGAAGAGAGAGGAAGGTGCCCCCACACACAAGTACAGTAAAAGTGATGATACTCATATAAAACTATAAAAAGAGGTATTCAATAACTTAAGTAAAGGCAGTCGTCTTACATGGAGAGAAACCTGCAAATGGATCAGTAAAGTTCTTCTGAAATTCCCAAACCCCAGCTAGACAGGTTGTACCAGCAAAGGGCAGAAATAGGTCATATTTTCTATTAGATCTGTGGATCAGGTTATGGTGAATGGAGTAATGCGATTAAGTGTGGCCCCAGTAGCTAAGAGAAATGAAGAAACAGTTTGTGGTGCAAACATGACAGGCATTAGAGATGGCAGGTGTGATCCCCATAGAGAACGTTCAGTGTGCAAAGCGTGGTCTAATCATGTCTCAATGGGAGGAGACCAGATCAATCCTCATGAGAGGTAGGCCGCTGGGCCCTGTATTCAGTAGATGCTGATCAGGACCTCAGGCGTCTGCGACACAGAGGAGGGCCGTATCCCAAAGACCGCATACGGTCACCTGGAGGGTCCAACCAGTTTGGAACATCAACTGGGTCTTGCTCAAGGAAAAGCAAAAAATTTAGATAGTTGATCCGGATCTGACAAAATAAATTTGTGGTCATCTCGAGTCACCTTGATGCTAAAGGGATGACCCCAGGTATAGGAAGCACCAGCTTGGCATATTGGATCCAATAGGGGGGCGGACTACTCTCCGCATGTACAATGTGTTGCGAGAGAGGTCTGGGTAAAAGTGAATGGAGGATCCAGCAAACCCCACAGGGCCCATTAGCCAGGCTTTAGGCATGATTTCTTCTCTCAGGGTATAATAGTGAACTCTGCAGAGGACATTGCGAGGGCAGCCACCTCGACCACCCCCCCGGGCTCCCAACTCTATGTACCCAGTCAAGTTCAATGGGTGAAGTTGGCTCTCTTCCCAAAACCTGATTTAGGATAGAGACAACAGTGGCTCTTAACTGCGCCTGACATTGTCTCTGGTAACCCTTGGAGTCTAACATTGTTTCTGCGACTTCTGTTCTGTTCAACTATGTGAAGTTGGTCGAAACATTTATATTTCGACCAATTTGAAAATTTACGCTTCGAATCAAAAAAAATCAGTAAATTCGAAGAAAATGTGAAAATTTCAAATACGAATTCTGAATACAAATTCCGAATCCGAATTGAACAAATCAACCCGTCAGAAACCATGAATCAGACTGAGACAGACGTACAGTTAAATCACACTTATTTAATAATAATACAAAAATGTAAACAGAGTAAACTTAGTCAAAACATAGTCAGAGTTCAGGAACCGGAACGGATAGTCAGACAAGCCAAAACGTCAGGGAGCCAGAGATGAGCGTAGTAGAACAGCAAGCAGGACCTGGAGCCTGATGCTTTGCCAGGCTCTAACTGCAGCTGTCTTCAGTTGTTCTTTGTTTGTGGGTCTTTATACCTTTAGTTTTGCCTTCAGCAAGTGAAATGCATGCTCAATTGGGTTGAGATCAGTTGATAGACTTGGCCATTGCAGAATATTCCACTTCTTTTCCTTCAAAAGCTCCTGGGTTGCTTTTGAAGTGTATTTTGGATCATTGTCCATCTGTACTGTGAAGCACCATCCAATCAACTTTGCTGCATTTGGTTGAATCTGGGCTGACAGTATATCTCTAAACACTGCAAAATTATTCTGGCTTCTTCTGTCTTCTGTCACATCATCAATAAACACCAATGACCCAGTACCACTGGAAGCCATGCATGCCCATCACTGCCTTCACCACGTTTTACAGATGAGAGATGACATAGTGTGCTTTGGATCATAAGCTGTTCCAAGCCTTCTCTACAATTTTTTCTTACTGTAATTCTGTTACAGATTAATCTTAGTTTCATCCGCCCAAAGAATACTTTTCCAGAAATGGTCTGGCTTTATTAGATGTTTTTTGGCAAAGTCTAATCTGGCTTTTCTATTCTTCAGGCTTATGAATGGTTTGCACCTTGTGATGAACCCTCTGTTTTTGCTCTTGTGAAGTCTTCTCTTGATTGATTCCCACCTCATGAAGAGTGTGCTTCACTTGTCTGGATGTTGTGAATGGGTTTTTCTTTACAATAGATAGGATCCTACGATCATCCACCACTGTTGTCTTCCGTGGACATCCAAGCCTTTTTATGTTGCTGAGCTCACCAGTGCATTCTTCTTTCCTCAGAATGTACCAAACTGTTGATTTGGCCACTCCTAATGTTGCTGCTATCTCTCTGATGGATTTGTTTCATTTTTGAAGCCTTACAAGGACCTGTTTCACTTGCATAGACAGCTCCTTTGAACACATGATGTAGGTTCACAGCAATAGATTCCAAATGCAAATATAGTTACATAGTTAGCCAAAACCCCCAGATCCTTCTCCACTATTTTTTGGGGTTTGTCCTACCATCTTTTGCAATCTGCTGTTCAATTTGAATTTTTGCATCCTTGATTTTCTTTTTTACATATTCTGTTATATTCTTTGTAGCATTTAAATGATAATAGTGTTCCTTCATTTTTATATTTTTTTAGTTATTTTTTTATCATTTAGTCATTTTAACTTTGGCCGTGAGCCACATAGGTTTTCTTTTTAGCCTTTTAAACTTATTGCCCATGGGAACATACTTTGCAGTAAGTTTGCATACAGTGTTTTTGAAAAATTCGCATTTCTGTTCTGTGTCCATTGATGCCAATATTCCCTCCCAGTCTAAGTCTTGGAGAGCAGCCATCATCCTTGGAAAATTTGCTCTCTTAAAATTAGATGTTTTTATATTTCCAGTAAGTGTTTGTTGCTTACAGCTAATAATAAATGAAATCATGTTATGGTCACTGCTACCCACATGTTCTTTTATATGAATATTGGTAAAAAGCTCTGCATGGTTTGAGATTACCAGGTCCAGCTGTGCGTCATTCCTAGTCGGGGCCTCAATAAACTGGTCCATAAAATTGTCTTGCAATAGGTTTATAATTCTTTGCCCTTTAACTATTCCAGCAGTGCCATTACTGCAGTCAATTTGCGGGTAGTTAAAATCCCCCATTATTATCACTGTCCCAGCCCTTGAAGCCCTTTCTATCTGTGCAAGGAGCTGAGTCTCCACCCCCTTGTTAACGCTGGGAGGTCTATAAGAACCTCCAATGATAACCTTTGTGGTACGCACACCCATGTATAGTTCCACCCATAATGCTTCAACTCATTACACTCTCCGTCAACTAGGTCCTCTTTCACACTCACTTTAACCACTTAAGGACCGAGCCTCTTTCTGGAATGTGTTGTTTACAAGTTAAAAACAGTTTTTTTTGCTAGAAAATTACTTAGAACCCCCAAACATTTTATATATTTTTTTCTAACACCCTAGAGAATAAAATGGCGGATGTTGCAATACTTTCTGTCACACCATATTTGCGCAGCGGTCTTACAAGTGCACTTTTTTTGGAAAAAATACACCTTTTTGAATGAAAAAATAAGACAACAGTAAAGTTGGCCCAATTTTTATTATATTGTGAAAGATAATGTTATGCTGAGTAAAGTGATACCCAAAATTGTGCCCGCTTGTGGAATGGCGACAAACTTTTACCCTTAAAAATCTCCATAGGCGACCTTTAAAATTTTTTACAGGTTGTATGTTTTGAGTTACAGAGGAGGTCTAAGGCTAGAATTATTTCTCTCACTCTACCGATCGTGGCAATACCTCACATGTGTGGTTTGAACACCATTTTCATATTCAGGTGCTACTCACGTATGCGTTCGCTTCTGCACGTGAGCTCGGCGGGACGGGGCACATTTAAAAAAATGTTTTTTTCTTATTTCTTTTACCTTTTATATTTTTATTTTTACGCTGTTCTTTAAAAAAAAATGATGTCACTTTTATTCCATTTACAAGAAATGTAAACATCCCTTGTAATAGAAAAAAAGCATGACAGGACTTCTTAAATATGAGATCTGGGGTCAAAAAGACCTCAGATCTCATATTTACACTAAAAAGCAATTTAAAAAAAAAAATTGTCATTTGAAAAAAAAAAAATGGCCCTTTAAGAGCTATGGGCGGAAGTGACGTTTTGACGTCGCTTCCGCCCTGCAATGATATGGAGACAGGTGGGGGCCATCTTCCCCTCACTCGTCTCCATGTCAAGCCAGGAGATGGATTTGATCACCTCCGCTGCTAACGACTGCTCCGGTAAGTGGTGGGGGGAACTGGAGCGTGGTGCGGGGCCTCTCCCGCCGCTGATAAAAGTGATCTTGCTGCGAATCCGCCACAGAGACCACTTTTATCTTAAAGTGGATCACCCGCGAAAGAAGAGGATACTGGGGTTATGGCAGCTAGCTGCTGCCATAACAACGATATTCCTCTTCAAAGTACCGATGTAAAAAATGCGGCGGGTGGTCCGTAAGTGGTTAAGATCATTTTTCACATAGAGACAGACACCACCACCCCTCCATTTTACACTGCCTTTCCGAAAGAGAGCATAGCGAGGAATATTAATAGCCCAGTCATGAAAATACCAAACTTAGAATCAACTCCAGACCTTTTACCTGCTTAATTGATGAAGAAATAATGAAGGAGTAGCCCACACCTAGTCATGAAACAGTTTTTGATTCAATTGTCCAATTAGCTTTTGAAAAAGGGGCCATGGCTAGTCTCAATAGCTGTATTTCCTTAATGCTTCCTCTGATTTGGATGTACATACCCTCAAATTAAACCTGAGAGTGTGCACTTTCAGCCCATATCCATTATATAACTATAGCTTGAATATGTTTTGGTAAATACCTGACAAAATCTAAAATTGGGCCTGTGTCCAAATATATATGGACCTGTGTGTGTGTATATATATATATATATATATATATATATATATATATATATATATATATATTTATATACCGTATTTATCGGCATATAACACGCACTTTTTTCCCCTGAAAATCAGGGGAAAATCGTGGGTGCGTGTTATAGGCCGATACCCCCCCCAATTGTGTGTGATCGGAGCGATCGCGGCAATTGCCGCGATCGCCGCCGACATACACAGCCGTGTGGAAATTCAAATACGGCGCCGAGACTGCAGTGTCTCGGCGGAGCGGAGCTACACATAGCCGAGAGTCTTCGGGTTTTCTCGGCGCCGCTTACAGTCCCGCCCATAGGGCGGAACTGGGCGGGACTGTAAGCGGCGCCGAGAAAACCCGAAGACTCTCGGCTATGTGTATCAGCGCTCCGCCGAGACACTGCAGTCTCGGCGCCATATTTAAATTTACACAGGGCTGTGTATGACGGCAGGGATCGCGGCGATCCCACAAAGCTGGACGGGGGCAAGGCTGCACGGGGGGGCAAGGCTGCATGGAGGCAAAGCTGCACTGGGGCAAGGCTGCACTGGGGCAAGGCTGCACTGGAGCAAGGCTGCACTGGGGCAAAGCTGCACTGGGGCAAGGCTGCACTGGGGCAAGGCTGCACTGGGGCAAGGCTGCACTGGAGCAAGGCTGCACTGGGGCAAGGCTGCACTGGGGCAAGGCTGCACTGGGGCAAAGCTGCACTGGAGCAAGGCTGCACTGGAGAAAAGCTGCACTGACATGGCTGCACTGGGGCAAAGCTGCACTGACAAGGCTGCACTGGACACTGGGGCAAGGCTGCACTGACACTGACAAGGCTGCAGATGGACACCGATAACGCTGCATTGATGGGCATTTTAATGTAAGTCTTTCTTCCTTAAACTTTACTCCTAAAAGCTTTTTTCCTTAAAATTCCCTCCTTAACTTGGGTGCGTGTTATACGCCGGCGCGTGTTATACGCCGATAAATACGGTATATATATATATATATATATATATACACACACACACAATTGTTAACAATACAGAACATAAGGGAGGACAAAAGATAGAAGAAACCCTGCAATCTAATTCCTTCACTACAACTGAAAAATATAATTTAGCCTCTCTTGGAAGCAAGGATATTATCATAACCTCTGGAATATCAAATCCAAACAACTTAGTCCAGCTGTTCAGCAGATTTAGCAATTCTTGAAAATAACTAATCTTGAAATCCCACTAACATCGAGGAAGGTTTTACGCACTGGTATGAAAAATGTTGAACAAAACTGCTTGGCATAACAAAAAGACAAAATTAAAGTCTAGCCAAAAAAAAAGGTTATGCATTAGAAAATGATTTTATATGTATGTTAGTGTATTACATTTTTAACCAACATTTAGATGTTAGTTTTTATTAGTGTCAGACTAGTTGAGCTAGCAACTAGCATTGCGTGTCACTATGGGACCATCATAGTGGCTTATCTGATCCTCAAGCTCTCAGTCATTTAGTTTTGCAAAGTTCAAGCAGCATGGTGGTTAGTTCTCTTTCTTTGGAGTACAGATGTCCCACTTGGACACCATATGCATGGTGTTTGTAGGTTGTCCGTATGTTTACATGAGTTCCTTTATTTTCTATTCCAAGAATCCTTTATTTTCTATTTAAACATATACAGGTAGACTAATTGGCTTCCACCCAAATTGTGACCCAATTGTGACCCAAATTGACTCAGATGTGAGTTTGTGTACATCAGGGATAGGTTACCCTTCAGAGGTGGACTTTTACTTGGACTACATGGAAGAGATCATACACACACAAACCAAGTTTAGCGCTGTCCCCACTATACCTATTCCAACAGTAAACTGTATGTATATTCCTCGCTTAAGGTGTTGCAGCTCTCCCAAAAGTCCACTGGTTGGTAGACATGATTCTGAAAATATATAAAGACAAGAGAGAGCGCACGCCATCCCTAGTGTGTTATCATTTAATTGATAAGATAAGTGGATAAAAAACGAAGGTTGCACTCACAAACATCCAGCGTTAAATGGCATAAACAGCTCCATAATAGCCTCCTCTCCTGGTCTGGAGGGATCAGTTAGGGATCAGTTAGCTCACAGTAACTAGCAGCGTGGTAAAGTATTTCAGTAAGCACAGACCGCCTGCTTCCTTGTAACACACACCGCACAAAGCACTCGCACGGACCAGCCGGCGCTGCCTGATGTCACTCGTGGCCAGGGAGCGGATGCACAGTGAGGCAGCTGACTCCTCTCGTAAGCTTCATGCAATTGCTAGGACAACATGTTTCGGAGGCTGTAACGAGCCCCTTTGCTCGCTCGGTTACACTCTCCCAACACTCCTCTGCAGCTATTGAATCAGATTGCAACGTCTGATGGACAGGCTTTTATACACTCAAAGTGGAGGTGCAGACCTCCTGCTCATATTACTCTAACAATACAGCTGTAACCTAATTAACCTAATTAACATGAGCTAATTAAGTAATCCCTTTAGACAGCCTAGATGACTCAGACATGACCGTTAGGCCAGACTGGCCGTCTTGTAGTTCAGAAAATCCAATCAACATTATCACAATCAACATAGACTTTTCTTCACACAATAGCAGAGTTAATTAACACAAATAACAATGGGGATCTAATGACTCTTAGATCCCATAGTAGACTTATTTACAATACACATTTTAGCAGACAATAGACAGACAGGTGTTGGAATTTACATCAGCATCTCCTAACAGTATCTGTCCCAGCATTATGAATCAGCCAGTATTCCAATATGGCAAATCCAGGGTCCCCAGACATACAGCTCACAAAGAGCACTGTTCCCCCAAAATGCAAGGGTCCCCGATCGATCGGCAAGAGGCTAGCATACAGTCCCCTCCAAAAGTCTCTTTCCCGGTTAGGTCTGTCACAGAGGCGTGGCCTCCTTCTTCAGGTCCCTGGCCACGAGTGACATCAGGCAGCGCTAGCTGGTCCGTTCGAGTGCTTTGGGCGGTGTGTGTTACAAGGAAGCAGGCGGGCTGTGCTTACTGAAATACTTTACCACGCTGCTAGTTGCTGTGAGCTAACTGATCCCTACAGACCAGGAGAGGAGCCTATTATGGAGCTGTTTATGCCATTTAACGCTGGATGTTTGTGAGTGCAACCCTCGTTTTTTATCCACTTATCATATCATTTAAACGATAACACACTAGGGCTGGTGTGCGCTCTCTCTTGTCTTTATATACATGGAAGAGATCACTGGGTTGATGAGCCCGGAGCTGCCGCTCCGAGTCTGAATGGACACACAGAGCAGCGGCTTGGCTCAGGTGCCCCATAGCAAGCTGCTTGCTGTGGGGGCACTCGGCTGGAGGGAGGGGCCAGGAGTGCCGGCAAGGGACCAGAGAAGAGGAGGATCTGGGCTGCTCTGTGCAAAACCACTGCACAGAGCTTTAATATCACTTTAACTAGCAAGGCCCCAATAAAAAGTAAGAATGGAGGAATCTGTTTGTTTCTTTAATGAAAAAAAAGAGTCATCTGTGGCCAGCCTTACACTGATGCCCTGTACACACGGTCAGATTTTCCGATGGAAAAAGTGCGATTGGATTATGTTGTCGGAAATTCCGTTCCTGTGTGGGCTCCATCGGACTTTTTCCGTCGGAATTTCCAACACACAAAGTTTGAGATCAGGATATAAAATTTTCCCACAACAAAATCCGATCGTGTAAATTCCGAATGTGTGTACACAAATCCGACGCACAAAGTGCCACGCATGCTCTGAATAAATTAAGAGACGAAAGCTATTGGCTACTGCCCCGTTTATAGTCCCGACATACGTGTTTTACGTCACCGCGTTAGAGCGATGGGAATTTCCGACAACTTTGTGTGACCGTGTGTATGCAAGACAAGTTTGAGCCAACATCCGGAAAAAATCTGATGGATTTGGTTGTCGGAATGTCCGATCAATGTCCGATCAATGTCCGATCGTGTGTACAGGGCATTACACTTACACATTATGACGAATTCAGGTAGGTGGTTCTAACCATAAAGCTGAGTTTTATCAGGACAGGCACGACAATGGGAGAGATTTACTAAAACAGGTGCACACAGAATCTGGTGCAGCTGTGCATAGTACCCAATCAGCTTCTAACCTAAAGAGGAAGTAAACCCTAATGGGTTTTACTTACTTTTTTGGTCCCTGCGAAGTAAAAGCATAATGTGCTAGTATGCATCGCATACTAGCACATTATGTGACACTTACCTGCAAACAAAGTCCGTGCTGTCCCCTATGGAGGCCATATCCATGTTTGCCCCTCTTCCTTCCGGAGCCACGGTCTCCAGCTCTGTGACTGTCCGGAGTTGTGTGACATCACCCCCACGCTTGTGCGTGAAAGCCATCAGTCAGAGCACTCTCTAGTGAAAAAACAGCACGGAGGGACATTTCTTCACAGCGCATCACAGCGATTACATCATCGACGCAGTACAAAGTAAACATCTGCTAAACGCCACACGTTTAGGAGATATTTAGACCCTTTTCACACTGAGGTGCTTTACAGGTGTTTTTGCGCTAAAAATAGCATCTGTAAAGCGCCTGTAAGCAGCCTCTTCTGCTGCTGCACTGTAAAAGCCAGAGTGCTTTCACACTGGGGCGGTGCACTTGCAGGACAGGAAAAAAAGTCCTGCAAGCAGCATCTTTGTGGCGGTGGGGGAGCGGTGTTTATATCGCTCCCCCACCGCCCCTGCCCATTGTAATGAATGGGAGCCACTTTCAAAGTGCCTTAAAAGCGCTTTGAAAGCAGCGCTAAGCGGGCGCTTTAAAACTCCTTTTAAACCTCTTCTGGGGGGTTAAAAGCGCTCTGCTAGCAGCGCTTTACCGCTAACACCCGCACCACCCCAGTGTGAAAGGGGTCTCACAGTACCAATAGGTAAGCCTTATTCCAGGCTTACCTATAGGTACAAATGTCTCAGGGAGGTTTATAACCTCTTTAAGCTTGTTCAGGCTTTGATAATAAAACCTAGAAGCTGACTGGTCACTATGCCCAGCTGCACCAGATTCTGTGTGCACCAGTTTTAGTAAATCACCCCCACTATCTGCTTTTTATTTTCTTGTTTATGTAACAAATAGCAGTTACGGCATAGCGTTAGCTTTCCTGAAGTCAGACTATGAACAGTAAGCTACTATACGCATTCACCACAATGTGGTCCAGTAATACAATTCTACAAAGCAGGGCTTACATGTAGTATGGCATTCAAGGAATAATTCCTGAAACAGGGGTCTGTACGTATTCTGACTCCAATCTTTGTAATACTGACTATACCTTTCTGAGACCTCTAGGCCTGGCAGAGACAATCACTACGGACAATCTTCGCCAGATAACTGAACTTATCAGACACTTGAAATCTACAAATGTCTTTATTTCTTGCAGAACACTGAGGCAATACAATACGATGTGGTAGATTTGATATAGAAGTGTTTTAGGTGGTCAAAAAGGGGAGAGTATTGGCTTTCCTAGCCCCAGTGTGTGTCTTGTAGGAGGAAGTAAGTATAACAGAAGCCCAAACACAGGAAAAGGAAATTATCTCACAAGCAAGGTGGTAGCATGAAAAAAAAAAAAAACTGTAATCCGGAAGACAGTGTTGCCTGCATACACAAATACAACTTCATTTTCTATGTACTGAACAGGCAGCACAGTGTGGTTCTTTAAATGTGGCCTTCCCACAAGGCTGTGGTGCTGGCAAAACTGCATGCATTCATGCGTCAAAGCAGACAGTGGGACAGCAATAACCGTCCTTTTCTAACCATGGTCTATAGGGGTGTCTAGGTCTGTCCCTGAGCTAACCCCCCCCCCCCAAATACAGTACAAATGCAACTTCATTTTCTATGTACTACCCCCCCCCCCCCCAAATACAGTACAAATACAACTTCTGTGGTGCTGGCAAAACTGCATGCATTCATGCGTCAAAGCAGACAGTGGGACAGCAATAACCGTCCTTTTCTAACCATGGTCTATAGGGGTGTCTAGGTCTGTCCCTGAGCTACCCCCCCCCCCAAATACAGTACAAATACAACTTCATTTTCTATGTAGCTACCCCCCCCCCCAAATACAGTACAAATACAACTTCTGTGGTGCTGGCAAAACTGCATGCATTCATGCGTCAAAGCAGACAGTGGGACAGCAATAACCGTCCTTTTCTAACCATGGTCTATAGGGGTGTCTAGGTCTGTCCCTGAGCTACCCCCCCCCCCCCAAATACAGTACAAATACAACTTCATTTTCTATGTAGCTACCCCCCCCCCCCCAAATACAGTACAAATACAACTTCATTTTCTATATACTAAACAGGCAGCACAGTGTGGTTCTTTAAATGTGGCCTTCCCACAAGGCTGTGGTGCTGGCAAAACTGCATGCATTCATGCGTCAAAGCAGACAGTGGGACAGCAATAACCGTCCTTTTCTAACCATGGTCTATAGGGGTGTCTAGGTCTGTCCCTGAGCTAACCCCCCCCCCAAATACAGTACAAATGCAACTTCATTTTCTATGTACTACCCCCCCCCCCCAAATACAGTACAAATACAACTTCATTTTCTATGTAGCTACCCCCCCCCCCCCCCAAATACAGTACAAATACAACTTCATTTTCTATATACTAAACAGGCAGCACAGTGTGGTTCTTTAAATGTGGCCTTCCCACAAGGCTGTGGTGCTGGCAAAACTGCATGCATTCATGCGTCAAAGCAGACAGTGGGACAGCAATAACCGTCCTTTTCTAACCATGGTCTATAGGGGTGTCTAGGTCTGTCCCTGAGCTAACCCCCCCCCAAATACAGTACAAATGCAACTTCATTTTCTATGTACTACCCCCCCCCCCCAAATACAGTACAAATACAACTTCTGTGGTGCTGGCAAAAACTGCATGCATTCATGCGTCAAAGCAGACAGTGGGACAGCAATAACCGTCCTTTTCTAACCATGGTCTATAGGGGTGTCTAGGTCTGTCCCCCCCCCAAATACAGTACAAATACAACTTCATTTTCTATGTAGCTACCCCCCCCCCCCCAAATACAGTACAAATACAACTTCATTTTCTATGTACTGAACAGGCAGCACAGTGTGGTTCTTTAAATGTGGCCTTCCCACAAGGCTGTAGTGCTGGCAAAACTGCATGCATTCATGCGTCAAAGCAGACAGTGGGCAAGCAATAACCATCCTTTTCTAACCATGGTCTATAGGGTTGTCTAGGTCTGTCCCTGAGCTACCCCCCCCCCCCCGGAACCTGATCCTGAGGCTAATCCTATGATTTCCCCAGCCAGCCATAGTTTGTCCCTCACTCACAACTTCTCAAACAGAAGATGCCTATTAGGAATGCTCTTTGTTGAATAAGACACAGCCTCCCCCAAGATGGCTGCCAGGAGCCCTGTACAAAGGAAAATCAGTCCTTTGCAAAGTTCCCCCTTTAGCCAGAGCCCCGTATGATTGCTGTGTTTACTTCTGACCGCTAATATGGAAGTGAGTGAGTGATTTGTGGATTGCCGCCTCACTCCCTGCTCTATCACCCTTTTAAGAGGTGATTTTGCTCATTGGGTGTAGTGGCAGCTGCAAGCAAGTCACCCTTCTACATGCAGGTACATGGAAAAAATGTTTTATCTGATCCTAGGTCCACAGGTTCCTTTGCCAAAAAGGACTTATTAATAGTGCCTGGCCGACACTGAACAAACTTAACGTATTTGATTAAAGGTCCAGGTGATCATCAGCACCAAAGAGTGTCATAAAGTTCTCAATCTGAAAAGGCTTAAGTGAATATTGCTGTTTTAGTAAACTTTCTCAGATATACCAGTCATCTAACAAGTTCTAGGTACTGGCATGTCTGGTACTACTTAGCATGTATAATAAGTTCAAGTGGTTTACCATTCTAAATAAACAAATTTCTATGTACCTTGGAATGAGCAAACTAAGTCAAGGTTTGCAGCAAATCAGGACACTTCATTGAGATATTTGTGGAGAGCAATTACTCTCTTGCCCTCCCTCCACCTTTAACTAGCATCCCTCACCAGGGTTGACAACCTCCCACAACTTTTTTTGCTGACAGAATATGATAAATTTACATTTAAAAAGTCGACACAGCATGGCAAATTATCAGCCACCCTGCTGAGATACAGTTAGAAAACAAGTTCAGTTATGCATGCCAAAGAGAGCAATGGGCATGACCAGATTACGTCTAATAGTGGAAGTGGCCTAAAAGAGGATGATTAAACAGAATTGCTCCCTGATCACCTGCCTCTAAATAAACATAGCGGCTGCTTGAGTGGGTACACATTGCCATGGCCTCGATGCTTACTTTAATAGTGTGGCAATTTTAACTCAACATGACAAGTTTCACATTGCTTATCAAACATGCCCGTTGAGCTCAGTGGGGCTACGCAGCAGCGACAAACCAAATGCGTGGCTTTTGGTTGTGACAAAGTATTTTAATGCAACATTTTAATTCGGCTAGGAAAAAACACATTCAGGAGGCAGCAGTATCACCTCCTGCACTAACAGTGGGAGGGTCGTAAAGGGCATTAAATACCAGGAGTGTGCATTAAGTACACAGTGCAGGGTTCAAGTGTGTGCTACATAGAGAGTGCAGGTTTCAAGGGTGCGCTGCATACAGAGTGCAGGGTTCAGGGGTGCGCTGCGTACAGAGTGCAGAGTACAAAGGTGCCTCCTTTTCCCCCAAATCCCCCTCTCCCCCAGTACGGTGCTCTACTCCCACCCCCAAATTCCTCTCCTTGACATTACCTGATAGAGAACTGTGGCTGCAGAAGAGCAGAATAGGTTCCTCAGCAGGAGATTGTAATGTAGCTGTGGGCCACGTGGGGCCGTGGGCACAGGCTTCAAGAGACAAGCACTGGGTTCCAACTGTCTATCTATGAAGAGAGGCGGTGGGCGGAGCACAGTTGAGATCACTCCGCAGCAAGAACTAGAGGAGCAGGATCTGTAAATGCAGCCGCCTGCTCTTTCCGCGGTAGGCTCCTGCCTGCTTCTATTTTAAAATAATCCCAACTGGCTCCAAACTCTGCCTGGATAAGTGGCTGCTGGTTCTGCATCAAGCTGTCAAGGGGTTCTTTCTTACACTTGCCCAGCCAACACTAACCTGCCTTTTTTTTAAAAAGCACTGATTCTTACTCACATAAAATTTTTCTAACAGGCATTTACTGACAGCTGTAAAAATCACTGAAAAAACGTCACTGTAAATTTATTGACTGTTGACCACCCTGTCCCTCACTCACAAAAAAAGCAACTTAAAACACCATGAATTCTTATTTACTGCCATTTAAATAAATCCTGGAGCTTTGTTATTTTTCAAGTTACTAATTGCCTTTCTCATTTCTCCGAATCATAATCATACCTATATCAACCTTGAGATCAACTTTTATTAACTGTGTAGATTGAAGTCAAAAGGTATCTTTGGTGTTGGTTAGTTTAAGGCCCTGGTGCTCAACACATGGCATGCCCATTGACCCCTTGCATGTGACCTATGGACTATAGGTACCAAATAGGCAGTGGAGTGTACTGGAATGCTCTCTGTGTTCCAGCACCTGTCACCGAAAGAAAGACTGCAATGTGAGCAGAGTTAAAGTCAGTAAAATCCAGTCTGGAGTCAAGAATTGGCACAGGAGTGTGTGACAGGCAAGTGATCACCAATGTGGGGGATGGGGGGTTTCCTTTCACTGCCATGACCTGCAATGCAGGAAGGGGGATTAACTTTCACTGCAATGACCACCATTGTTGGGGAGGAGGGGAGGAGAGGGGGGAGCGTTAACTTTCACTACCAAGACCACCAATGCAGAAAGGGGGGGTGGGAGAGTTAACTTTCTCTGTCATAGCCACTAATGCAGGGGAATGGGGGTTCCACGACCACCAATGCCGAGGAGGGATGAGGGAGTTAACTTTATTTTTCCAGTGACCACCAATGTAAGGAGGGGGGTTCATTTTCACTAACACTCTGCACTATTGCAAGGGGATAGGTTGGGTTGAATTTCACTGCCACTGACCATCAGTGTGGGTGGGGAGAGTTTGCATTTCAGTGCCACTGGTTAATAGTACTGACATCAGTGCTGGGGGCTATTACTGCAGTCACTGCTGCCAATGCTGTCAGTTATTATTGTACTCACAGACACCAATGCCGGGGGTTACTATTGCACTCGCTGACAAGAATGCTGGGGGTTAGGATAGCATTTACTGACAACACTGCTAGGGGTTATCATGTTATTATTACACTCACTGACATGAATGCTGGGGTTGTTATTGCATTTACTGACAACATTGCAGGGGGTTTATTATGTTATCATTGCACTCACCGACATAAATGCTGGGGGTTATTATTGTGGTCAGTGACACCAATTATAAAAGGAGAAAGAAAGTTGTGCCAAACCGAGTGTAGCATACGGTATAAACAACAGGTTTAATATGTGGTAACAAACTCACATTTTGTCAAAGGTAAAAAGGCATGTAGTTCCACATGGGTCCCTGGCGTCCGTACCTCTGGGTGTGGGTGATCGCAAGTCCTGGTCACCCTGTGGACGGAAGTTGTCGATCCATGGTGTGCTGGCAAATAGGTATACTAGTTTATTGCTTCCACTGACTGACAGGGAGCGCGCACAACAGGTGCTAATTCCCATGCGGCAAGTGCACATCTTCATGTGCTTGTGCAGGGTTTAGAGCATAGAAGCTTAACCAGACAGGCAAGGACAAAAACAGGGGCGCCCACAGAACTTGGCCCTTGGTAACCTATTTAAACCTAAGGTCTGCCTAGCCTCAGTGCTGAATTGTCTTCAGCTCTAGTTCCTGTATCCTAAGGTCCTGAAAGTTTGGACCTTGTCCTTGTTCCTGACCCAGCTATGTCTGACTGACTCTATTGGATCACCTCTGTTTTGTCTGCTGCTCACTTATGTTACCAACCATGGCTTGGATTTCTGACCGCGATAACGCCTTCTGACTTGGTACCTTGCCACAAGCACATTACTGCCTGTTCCTGACCTTGAACTTGATCCGGAACCTGATCCATGCACGTGTCTGCCTGACTGCTGCTGAACATAGCTTGTGACCCAAGTCCATAGTGCTGCTACTCCTGTTTTTCCAAGCTCAAGTTACTACTCCAACTTCCTGGTACCTGTGCCATTACACTGCCCTAGCAGTCCCTGTCTCCTGACTACTAGGGGTGCTTGGAGAGGAATTGCACAAAAGGCCACCATCAACATCTAAAGATCAGCACCAATGCTGTAGGTTTATTATTGCACTCACTAACACAAATGCTGGGAGTTATTGTACTCAAACTTCTTCTGTGAATTGAAACATGCTACAAAAAAGCAGGACTAAAAATTTGGGCGTTGAGGTGTGAAAATGCTCTGCTATATGTGGCCCTCTGGAAGTCTCAGGGGCTGCATTGATGCCCTCTATAATTTTCAAGTTGACCGCCACTGGTTTAAGGTCTCTTTGAAATGTTTGACCCATTGTATTTCTTTTTCTTCTTTACTAATCAAAATTCATCTATTCTTATTGTTTATCAGATTTACATTTTGCTCCGTTAGTTCACGGTACAGGATCTTTACATCGTTTTTGTTTGCAGCTTCAATTACTTTAGGTTCAAGGCAATCTTTTTTTGTCAAACTGGTTTAACTTTCTTATCTAGATTTTGGTATTTGACTGTCACAATTTCTTTCTCTTGTCCTGACTTAGCATATTCTTTGGTGTTTGGCTAATTTTCTTTCATTGATTAGTTTCCAAGTCCTATCTTGCACCCAGAGGTTGCGCTAAGAATATTGGATCGCTTTGGATGTTGGTCACCCGGTCGGGTTTCCTCCAACGTTGTGGAGAGGCTCCACTATTGCCATGTTGCTGTCTTTGCCAACTCATATTGTCGCTGAAACTACAAAGGCACTATCAGGTGAACGATCAATCCACTACTGCTCACAGCTCAAGGAAGCTCTAGCAACCTCTGAAAGAACCTTAGAATCTCATGAAGCCCTGTTTGAAACTGACTGCTCTAAAGTTTCCTAACTAATCTAAAAAATCTGTAATTTAGTATGCAAGCAAATGTAACTAACTGTGAAATTTAAAATAAAGTCCATATTTTTGAGTTCCTAGATATCAAAACTAAGTGTTGCTGCAGACGTATGTGTAGTGATGGCTTTGCTAAACCCAATGACAAACTTACTACTCCTGTAACCCCCAGAAACCTCTGTAGGAAATCTGTTTGAGAATGGGTGATACAAAGCTAAAGCTGTTGTATCTGAAAAGCTGGCATTTAGTAAGCAAAGTAGATTTAACTAACAGTTGAATTAAAAATGACACATTTAAAATTAACCTCTCCATAACATAACCCAGTCCAAATTTTTGATATCCTGGACAGCCATAACTACACACAGAAATACATGTAGTTATGGCTTGTTTAACCATGAACAAGTTGTACTATAGTTGCAAAAAGCAGGCAAATAGTAAAATCTTAGAGACTAAAAGTTGATGCAAAAATTACTGCACATCAGAAACACAATATATTACCAAGATTAAAGTATTTATATTACAAAAAAAAAAAGTTAACATATTTCCCATAGGAAAATTTCTACAAAAAAAAAAGATATGTTTTCAATTGTGTTATAAATAATCTTACCAACACACCAAGGGTTAATAAACAAACCTTTTACTGAACACTTTCCATACATCTGCTGTTGTCTTACTGCCAAAGATGTAAGCTATGTAATGTTAGTATTAATGTACACAGCCAGATGTGCAAACTTAACTTTTTTTTTTTTGCGCCTCTTAAAAATATACAACTATAAGCCCAATTTACATAATATGCAATTTTATATAATTTACTTTTTAACGTGCACCTGTGAGCATGAACTTGCATAACTTGGCAGAAATGTGTCTGTTTTTATTGGATCTACATAATCTTCTGTAGAGAAGTGTTGATACTGAGGTTCCTTTTGGGATAGTTGCAACGTTATCTCATAAATGTCTTGAGTTTCCAAAGTTTTTTTTTCTTAACTTAGAAGAATGGGCCTCTGTATCCTGCATTTATTGTGGTCACAATAAACTGTCATAATGATTTGCACAGCTGAGTTTATGTGCACTTCACAACGCATTATATTTGTTGTGTTAATTCAGACTGAAAGTAACAAGGACATGTAGCCATACTTCCACTTTGTCTTTAATGAGCTATTTTTTTCTCCTTGTAAATGATTTTATTTGCCAGATTTTATTCTTTTTCATTTCCAGACATGGCAATGTTTTTTTTTTTTCAAATAACGAAAAGTCTTGTTTTATTCACTATCAAATCAGAAACATTTGGGGCTTGAGAAATGCACAATATAAAATTTTGGGACCTTTTAAATATTAAACTGAAACTTCTGTTCCATTTTTTGTTAGGATTGTATAGGGTGGGTTTATTTTATAGTGGTCCATAACCTTGCTGGGGAGTTTTCCTTTTACTTCTCGTGCTGTGACCACACATTCCCTCATCAACACTTGTCAGCCTCCAGCTGAGGACAGAGGGGAATTCTCTATATTGTTTAGAAGTTTTTAACTAACTTTTCTTTTTATCTTTTTTAACTGAACTTCTGACAGATATAAAAGACAACTCTGCATCCATTAATACCTTATTAAATGTATTAAAAAGGAAGCAGTAAGTACCTGAGTCGGTATCAGCCTCTTGCAATCCACTGTACAGCAGCCCTCAGATTGGGGGATAGAGAAGCAGCACAAGGAATCAATCAGGTGTGCTGCAATATATACAGAATGCTGATAAGAGGAGAAAGCAGAGTGACACAGAGATGGGCTCATTGGTGTGCTCCCTCTCTTTTCATCATTCAAACACAGTCTAATGCCCCGTACACGCGGTCGGATTTTCCGACGGAAAATGTGTGATAGGACCTTGTTGTCGGAAATTCCGACCATGTGTAGGCTCCATCACACATTTTCCATCGGATTTTCCGACCCACAAAGTTTGAGAGCAGGATATAAAATTTTCCGCCAACAAAATCCATTGTCGGAAATTCCGATCGTGTGTACACAAATCCGACGGACAAAGTGCCACGCATGCTCAGAATAAATAAAGGGATGAAAGCTATTGGCCACTGCCCCGTTTATAGTCCCGACGTACGTGTTTTACGTCACCGCGTTTAGAACGATTGGATTTTCTGACAACTTTGTGTGACCGTGTGTATGCAAGACAAGTTTGAGCCAACATCCGTCGGAAAAAATTCTAGGATTTTGTTGTTGGAATGTCCAAACAAAGTCCGACCGTGTGTACGGGGCATAAGGGTGGGGAGCAGACTTTAGTGAACTGCAGAAGAGAAAAATCAGGCTCTTTCCCTGCCAGTCATGGATGTTCCATGTGGCAGGCCTGTGTTCATTTCAGAACTGGTTAAAAAGAAGCACAAGTTCTTTGGGGAAATGGCTTCCATATACAGTATGCATGTCATCTGTGTATTTAAATGTTTACATAGAGTTCAGCGTCAATAAGTCAAAATTTATAACAAGACAGAGAGATATGTGTGTATTATGAAACACAAAATCTAAAATGGTGGTTGGGCCTTTGCAGATGACAAGAATCCTAAATAAAGTCTTTTTCTAAATGAGTATAGAATGGAAATTGTTAAAATTAGGATTTTCTTGGTTTGGTATTTTGTAGCAATATATTTAGATTCAGATTTCTATTTTACAAACTGCAGATGTCAACTAGGACAGCTAAAGTCATCTGTGGTTGATTTAAGCCAGCTGATATTCTACTAATACAGGTTATATGATGTGCTATATGAAGTTAATGGTAATATTAGAGATAAACAAATGTATTTGGGTATGGTTTGCAGGGGGATGGTGGAATCCAGAGCAATGTCTGAAAAATGCAAATTTAAAGCCCAACTAGGACACAAAAACTATCCTTGCAGTGAGGTTCCTCCTCACTGCAATTCTTAAATGTTCACGCTTGCTTACGAGTAGAGAAAGAAGGAGTAATACCTTTTTTTGCACCCCAGCAGTGTCCCTCCAGCTCTGCAACCAGACCTGCAAAGCCTCCTCTCTAAGGTACTTCTGGCTGTGGTTGCATACCTATCTCCTCCTATATAAAATGCAGGGTAGTCCTGCATTATTTGTGATTATACTGAGGGAACACCCACAGCACAGAGTGTTAGAGGGAGAATGGTAAAGTGCTGGAGCCTGCTAATGCAGGGGGAGGATAAGCAATACAATCTTTTTATCTCCCCTTCACTTAACAAGCATTAAACTCTTGTAGTGCATGGGGCCTCAATGCAAGGTTTGTTTTTTTATTCCAGCCCCATAGGAGGCTTTCTAGTGAGTTGGACACACTAAGTTTGAGCCACAACAGCTCTAAAAGCGATAAAGACATGTAATTCAATAGCAAGAAATTGGACAGTGGCACAATTGGTTAATAGTATAGTTTTTGAGCTTATTTTCACCCCAACAGTGGAGAATCATGCAGGAGGCTGTGAAGTAGCTGTCAAAGTTGTCTTTGCTGTGATGGTCACATGGAGATCAAGCATATCAAAGCTCGTGAGTATTTTCAGACTTTGCTTAAACAATCCAATGCTTGTGGCAGTATTACTTTTTGTTTTGGAAAATATCTATGTATGCAGCTCATTATGTAAGGACTAATATTATTATTAAATACAGTACAGTTAAAATATATGTCAAGGCAAGAGGGTTAGAAGCTCCTTGCTCATGCAAGCTTTCATTCTAACGGGAAGGGCAAGTGATACACAATGTAGTAACAGTGTGGGGTGTAGTTGTTCGAGAAAATAAAATTCTGTTTTTAGCTAGAGGCGCGATAGGCTTTCCTGAAGAGACGTGTTTTCAGGGATTGACTAAAGACAGACAGAGTAGGAGACAGCCATACAGGTAGGAGTAGGGTGATCCAGAGCATAGGAGAGACTCTGAAGAAGTCCCAAAATGTGAGTGTTGGCAAGGCGGCTAGAGAGCAGGAGGTCTTAGGAGGAGTGAAGACTACGTGTGTTTAGGCAGCTACCTATTAACCTACTGTTCTCTGAAGGGTTTATACATTTGCATATAATTTTCCATTTTGTGCAGTTCTGTTTCAAATGCTGCCTTATGCATTGACATTCCGCTTTAGACTGTCTGTCCAGACAGTATGGTCACCTGCCACCATTCACCGTCAGCTTAAAGTGTTACTAAACCCACAACAGTAAAATCAGTCTGCATATGCAGTCAAACATGCTTGTTATACTCTCTGTGGAATCTAAAGGGTTAAACCTGCACATTGTGTAAAAAGGCTGTTTAATCCTGTCTTCTCTGATCCTCCTCTTCTTCCACAGTCCCCAATCCATCTGCTGATAGTACAGAGCCTTGGGGGCACTCTGCACATGCTCAGTTTGGTGTGTATTACTAGAGAGAGTTTTTTGGGAGGGTGCATGTGATCAGCACAGGGCCAATCAGCACTGTCCAGACAGAGGGTCGGGGGTCCTACAGCCTCATAGGACAATCAGGGGAGAATGAAAACTCCTCCTACAAGCTTTAACCAGTGCTTGGCCAGACACTGATAGAAGTCATAAGACTTCTATATACCGCTGATGAGTAAAGGTATTTAGCAGTTTATATTTACTACGATTTTTGCATTTCCATGTTCTGTGTACTGTGGGAGACCAGATCTAGTGTGCAGGGACCTTGGTTTAGTAACAATTTAACTCTTCAGTAAGACACAGAAGTTTAAACCAATCCCAATTTTACATCATATAAGTGCAGTACAGAGGATGTTTTTCAAGTTTTTTGAAGTGTAAGAAGACAATGACTTTCCTGGCTCTGCAAAGATCTAACACTGACTACAGGAAAATGGAAGAAACAGGGAAAGTCTAACTAAGACTGAACTAACTAGCATCAAGCAGGAGAGAAGGACAAAGGGAGATACTAAATCTCCTAAGTAAACAATTTGTAGTGCCCTAAACCACTTATGGATGAAAGCATGCGACAAAATAACAGTGACAAATGGGATTGAACATGTCCTGTTTAGTCATATTGACTATTTTCGTTTACCTGTTAGTAATGACATAAAGAGTTTAAAAATTATATTTGAAAAAAAAAAGAATGATAATACCATAAAAGATATGGCAATGTACAGTTGGCCACCATCATAATAGTTTTAGTTAGAAATAATAGGCCTAACTGGTGTATGCTTGAGTTTTATTTTCTCTATGGAGATAGAGGATAAGGTGAATTTGAGTGATGCAAGGTGATGTGCACACTGTTCTTGCAAAGCAACAGTGTTCTGATTGTGGCCATACCAGTACAGTATCACTGATCAATAGCCACACATGTACAGTCTCATCAGAGCCAGTGTAAGCGAGCAACAGTGTACTGATTAGGGATGAGCTTCGTGTTCGAGTCGAACCTATGTTCGACTTGAACATCGTCTGTTCGACCGTTCGTCGAATTGCGAACGATATGGGCCGTTCGTGCCAAATTCGTGTGGCGCGTCACGGCCCATAATTCACTGCGTCTTCGCAGTGCATTGCTGGATGATGATAGGCCAAGCATGCACTATGACCCGCATGCTTAGCCAATCACAGCGCCGTCAGTAGAGAGAGCTGTAATTGGCCAAAGCCAGGGTGGCTTTGGCCAATTATGGCTCAGGGGGTATAGAACACGCCCCACACTATATAAGGCCACCTGCACGGCGGCCCTGTGTAGTGTGTTCCGGCGTGCTTAGAGAGAGAGAGAGACAGTGTCATTTCATTTGAGTCAGCTAGATTAGGCAGGACAGTCAGTGAGTTAGCTGCACTTACAGTGTATTGTGTATATATATGCATCCCAGGTGTTGTGTGTATATATATATATATATATATATATATATATACACTGTATTCAGTTTAGCTAGATCCGTTCCTGTTATCTTCCTACTGACAGGCAGGCTTGTCTTGTTACAGTATTTACAGCTACCTGAAGAAAATGGCTGGTGTTCTTTTGATCCTATTATTACCACAGTCAGGCAGCTACACTATTTACAGTTAGTGTAGTGTGTCCTCCTCACAGTGTTCAGTTAAAGCTTCAAGTTAGTTTAGTGTGACCTCTGCACAGTGTTCAGCTAAAACTATAAGTTAGTGTAGTGCGTCCTCCTCACAGTGTTCAGCTAAAGCTACAAGTTAGTGTAGTGTGTCCTCCTCACAGTTTTCAGCTAAAATTACAAGTTAGTGTAGTGCGACCTCTGCACAGTGTTCAGCTAAAGCTAAAAGTTAGGGTAGTGCATCCTCCTCACAGTGTTCAGCTAAAGCTACAAGTTAGTGTAGTGCGTCCTCCTCACAGTGTTCAGCTAAAACTACAAGTTAGTGTAGTGCGACCTTCTCACAGTGTTCAGCTAAAGCTACAAGTTAGTGTAGTGCGTCCTCCTCACAGTGTTCAGCTAAAACTTCAAGTTAGTGTAGTGCGACCTCTGCACAGTGTTCAGCTAAAGCTACAAGTTAGTGTAGTGCGTCCTCTGAACAGTGTTCAGCTAAAACTACAAGTTAGTGTAGTGCGACCTCTGCACAGTGTTCAGCTAAAGCTACAAGTTAGTGTAGTGCGTCCTCCTCACAGTGTTCAGCTAAAGCTACAAGTTAGTTTAGTGTGACCTCTGCACAGTGTTCAGCTAAAGCTACAAGTTAGGGTAGTGCGTCCTCCTCACAGTGTTCAGCTAAAGCTACAAGTTAGTGTAGTGCATCCTCCTCACAGTGTTCAGCTAAAACTACAAGTTAGTGTAGTTTGACCTCTGCACAGTGTTCAGCTAAAGCTACAAGTTAGTGTAGTGCGTCCTCCTCACAGTGTTCAGCTAAAACTACAAGTTAGTGTAGTGCGACCTCTGCACAGTGTTCAGCTAAAGCTGAAAGTTAGGGTAGTGCGTCCTCTGAACAGTGTTCAGCTAAAGCTACAAGTTAGTGTAGTGCGTCCTCCTCACAGTGTTCAGCTAAAACTACAAGTTAGTGTAGTTTGACCTCTGCACAGTGTTCAGCTAAAGCTACAAGTTAGTGTAGTGCGTCCTCCTCACAGTGTTCAGCTAAAACTACAAGTTAGTGTAGTGCGACCTCTGCACAGTGTTCAGCTAAAGCTAAAAATTAGGGTAGTGCGTCCTCTGAACAGTGTTCAGCTAAAGCTACAAGTTAGTGTAGTGCGTCCTCCTCACAGTGTTCAGCTAAAACTACAAGTTAGTTTTTTGCGAGCTCTGCACAGTGTTCAGCTAAAGCTACCTGTAGAAGGTTGGTGGTGTTTTCCTGATCCTATCACTACCGCAGGCAGCTAAATAGGCTACAAGTTAGTTTTTTGCGAGCTCTGCACAGTGTTCACCTAAAGCTACCTGTAGAAGGTTGGTGGTGTTTTCCTGATCCTATCACTACCGCATGTCACTAATTGTACTCACCGAGGCCGAGATGCCGAGAGCGGTTTTGCCCTTGCGACTAAGCGCAGCTCGCCCCCTGGAGTTGGTACAGGGAGAGAACGGCACGAAGAGGCACAGGCTCCCCAATGGACTGCGGAAGACTTGCTTGTGGAGCCTTGACAGAGAAGAGCCGCTGTGCAGGTACTTAGTAGGTAAGGTGCAGCTGAAGACCACAGGCGGGAAGTTCAGAACCAGGCTGGGGCTCAAACACCGGGGTGGTGCTATGGCACTGCAGGATCTGCAAGGTAGGGAGACAAGAGAAGAGGGTCCAGGTACAAGCAATAGGATGAGGCTAGGAGACAGGAGACAGTCCAGGTAGCAGGCCGAGGGTCAAACACAGGAGATAGGTGGAAATCTGATAAACAGGCTGAGGTCAAGTCCAGGAGAGAGGCAAGAGAAGTCCAAGGGCAAATCCGGGTCACAACGGGTAATCAAGCAGAGATACAGGACACAAGTTCAGGTAACACAGGAAGCTGAGACAAACCAGCAACTTGTGTGATTCTCTGAGTGCCTTTTATAGGCCGCCCAGGGAATCACGTTGGGTGTGCACCAATGCGCGTGCGCGAGCGCCGAGCCGCGAACGCGCATGCGCCGGAACGTCGTTCCGCAGGGAATGCGTGAGAAACGACCGGACCGGAACGAGGGCTTCCTCTGACACCGCAGGTAGCTAAATAAGTTACAAGTTAGTTTTTTGCGAGCTCTGCACAGTGTTCAGCTAAAACTACAAGTTAGTGTAGTGCGAGCTCTGCACAGTGTTCAGCTAAAGCTACCTGTAGAAGGTTGGTGGTGTTTTCCTGATCCTATCACTACCGCAATCAGCTAAATAAGCTACAAGTTAGTTTTTTGTGAGCTCTGCACAGTGTTCAGCTAAAACTACAAGTTAGTGTAGTGCAAGCTCTGCACAGTGTTCAGCTAAAGCTACCTGTAGAAGGTTGGTGGTGTTTTTCTGATCCTATCACTACCGCAGGCAGCTAAATAAGCTACAAGTTATTTTTTTGCGAGCTCTGCACAGTGTTCACCTAAAGCTACCTGTAGAAGGTTGGTGGTGTTTTCCTGATCCTATCACTACCGCAGGCAGCTAAATAAGGTACAAGTTAGTTTTTTGCGAGCTCTGCACAGTGTTCACCTAAAGCTACCTGTAGAAGGTTGGTGGTGTTTTCCTGATCCTATCACTACCGCAGGCATCTAAATAAGCTACAAGTTAGTTTTTTGTGAGCTCTGCACAGTGTTCAGCTAAAGCTACCTGTAGAAGGTTGGTGGTGTTTTCCTGATCCTATCACTACCGCAGGCAGCTAAATAAGCTACAAGTTAGTTTTTTGCAAGCTCTGCACAGTGTTCACCTAAAGCTACCTGTAGAAAGTTTGTGGTGTTTTCCTGATCCTATCACTACCGCAGGCATCTAAATAAGCTACAAGTTAGTTTTTTGCGAGCTCTGCACAGTGTTCACCTAAAGCTACCTGTAGAAGGTTGGTGGTGTTTTCCTGATCCTATCACTACCGCAGGCAGCTAAATAAGCTACAAGTTAGTTTTTTGTGAGCTCTGCACAGTGTTCACCTAAAGCTACCTGTAGAAGGTTGGTGGTGTTTTCCTGATCCTATCACTACCGCAGGCATCTAAATAAGCTACAAGTTAGTTTTTTGCGAGCTCTGCACAGTGTTCAGCTAAAGCTACCTGTAGAAGGTTGGTGGTGTTCTCATACTACAGGCAGGCAGTTGATTTTGCTAGCTGCAGTATCAGTATATATATATGTATATACATATATCCCAGCTTAGTGCAGCTACAGGCCATTAAATTGTCTGGAAGGCCAACAAGGAGAGGCAGACAGTCACAAACCAATAAAAGAGGGCAAGCAGGCTCTGTGTCTAGAGGCAACAGTGCTGGTCGTGGAGACGGTGCATCCTCATCAGCACGTGGCCGTGGGACACGCTTGGCTTTTTTTTTCGGCAGCTGCCTGTGTTGAGCCGCAACATGCGGAAGACTTGGTCGAGTGGATGACCAAGCTGTCCTCATCCTCCTCATCCTCTCTCACCCATGCTCAGGGTACTTTGTCTGGCAAAGCAGCTGCCAACGCGGCCTCTTCCCTTGGCTCAATGGCATCAGTGACTCCTTCCCTAGCCCCACCATGTCCTCCTGAGGAGTCCCACGAACAGTTTGACCACAGTGTTGGGTACATGCTCCAGGAGGATGCCCAGCGTTTAGAAGGCTCTGATGATGATACTGAGCTAGATGAAGGCAGTAACGTGAGCACGGACAGAGGGGGTGCCCAAGAAGGACAGCAATCTGGCAGTCATGCTCCCCCTGCTGCAGCATACTGCCAGGTTTGCTCCAGTGATGAGGAGGGAGGGGATGATGAGGTCACTGACTCAACGTGGGTGCCTGATAGGAGAGAGGAGGAGGAGGCACATCACCAACGAGGCAGGATGCCCTCCAGGGGCCAGCCTAAAGGCAGCACACTGACTGCATCACACCCCAAAGCTCTGCATGTGCAGGGCGCTGCTGTCTCTGTGCGTTATTCCAAAAGTTCTTTGGTGTGGCCCTTTTTTGAGACAAGTGCATCAGATCCCACCGCTGCTATTTGCAACATTTGTCTTAAGCATATCTCGCGTGGCCAAAACATCTCCCGCTTGGGCACCACATGCTTGACCAGACATATGTTGACCTGCCATGCAGTTCGTTGGCATGCGTATCTAAAAGACCCACACCAAAGAACAAAGAGGACCTCTCCTTGCTCCTCATCAGCTGAGATCTCCAACCCCACTATACCTTCAGTCCTCTCTGAGACCTGCACTGAGAGGAATGAAGGTGTAGAATTAGGTGTGTCACAGCCAAGTACTTGTGGGCAGTCTGCTTTCGGTACACCGACGTCAGATTGTACCAGGCAAATTTCCCTGCCCCAGCTGCTGCACCGCCGAAACAAGTTTGCTCCCAGCCATCCATCCATCCACATGCCCAGCAGTTGAATGCTAGCATGGCAAAATTGCTAGCACTTCAACTGCTGCCTTTTCAGTTGGTAGACTCTGCCCCCTTCCGTGAGTTTGTGGAATGTGCGGTTCCTCAGTGGCAGGTACCCAAACGCCACTTTTTCTCACGGAAGGCGATTCCGGTTCTCTACCAGCATGTAGAAGGCAATGTCCATGCCTCGCTGGACAGGGCGGTCAGTGGTAAGGTAGATATTATCGCTGACTCATGGTCCAGCAGGCATGGACAGGGACGTTACCTAAGTTTCACCATGCATTGGGTGACTCTGTTGGCAGCTGGGAAGGATGCAGGACAAGGTGCAGTAGTGTTGGAGGTTGTTCCGCCACCACGCCTCCAAAACTAATGATTGTGACACACCTCTCTCCTCCACCCCCTCCTCTTCTTCTTCCTCCATGGCCTCTTCCTGTGCTTTGTCCTCGGAACCAGCGGTGCTCCGTAGCCGTTCAAGGGGCTACACAAGCATGCAGGCCAAAAGATGCCATGCGGTGCTTGAGCTGGTGTGCTTGGGGGACAGGAGCCACACTGGGGCAAAGGTTCTGTCAGCTCTGCAGGGGCAGGTTCAGAGGTGGTTGATGCCACGCCAACTTAAGGCAGGAATGGTGGTTTGCGACAATGGCACCAACCTCCTCTCTGCCCTCTGACAGGGACAAATGACCCATGTGCCCTGTTTGGCTCACGTCCTTAACTTGGTGGTGCAGCGGTTCTTGGGCAGGTACCCGGGCTTACAGGATGTCCTGAGGGAGGCCAGGAAAGTCTGTGTGCATTTCCGCCGGTCATATAATACCAGTGCTCGGCTGGCTGACCTCCAAAAGGAGTTTAACCTGCCCAAGAACCGCCTAATCTGTGACATGGTGGAACTCAACGTTGGCCATGCTGCAGCGGCTGCACACGCAGCAGAGGGCCATCAATGAGTACCTGTGCAACTATGGCACCAGGACAGAGTGAGGGGAGCTTGTTTTTTTTTCCCCACGCCAGTGGGCCATGATCCGGGATGCATGCATTGTCCTGTCACCATTTGAGGAGGCCACGAGGATGGTGAGCAGTGACAGTGCATGCATCAGTGACACTGTTCCCCTTGTCCAACTGTTGGAGCACACGCTGCATGGAAAAATGGACAGGGCACTTGAGGCAGAACAGAGGCAGGAAGAGGAGGACTTCCTTAGCTCTCAGGGCCCCCTTTATCCAGACAGTATTTCTGCGTGCCCACTGATCACACAGGAAGAGGAGGAGGAGGAGGAGGAGGAGGAGGAGGAGGAGGATTGTGTAAGTAAGGAGGTGGAGCCTGGCACTCAGCATCAGCAGCAGTCTTTAAGGGATCAGTCCCAAGAAACACATGGACTTGTACGTGGCTGGGAGAAGGTGGCTGCGGACCATGTCATCCTTAGTGACCCAGAGGACTCTGGACCGAATGCCTCAGCAAACCTACGCTGCATGGCCTCCCTGATCCTGCAAAGCCTGCGTAAGGATCCTCGTATTCTGGTATCAAGGAGAAGGACCATTACTGGCTGGCAACCCTTCTTCATCCACGTTACAAGGGTAAGGTTGTGGACCTTATCTTGCCATCGCAGAGGGAGCAGAGAATGAAACATCTTCAGGAGGCCTTGCAGAAAGGTCTGTGCAACGCGTTCCCAGAGACTGAGAGGTTACAAACTCCTGCTTCTGGACGTGTTGCTGAGGCTTCGGTCAGTCAAAGAAGGAGCGGTGGAGAAGGTGGCCGCCTGACCGATGCGTTCAGACAATTTTTTAGTGCGCAGCCCCAAGGTATGATCGGTTCCAGCAACCATCGCCAGCGTCTGTTTTACATGGTGCAGGGATACCTAGGGGCAAGATCTGACTTGGACACCTTTCCCACTGAAAATCCTCTGGGTTACTTGAGGATGGATCACTGGCCAGAGCTTGCACAATATGCAATTGAGCTACTGGCCTGTCCTGCATCCAGCGTCCTTCCGGAAATGCACATTCAGTGCTGCTGGAGGCTTTGTAACCGATCACAGGGTGCATCTGTCCACTGACTCGGTCGATCGACTGACCTTCATAAAAATGAATCAGTCTTGGATCACCACCAGCTACCAAGCACCTGATGCTGATGTAACCGAATAATTTTTTTAAAAATCTCAGATCCCTTCAAAGACTGCCTATGCTGATGCTGAGTGACTATCCTGAGTAATTATCCTCTTCCTCCTCAATGAGCATGCTGATAGCTTGTAAGAACATTTTTGGTTTAACAGGGGCGTGTAATTACAATTTTTGATGCAATACTTTGCAGCAGGGCTCGTTCCTGCGTTCCAACTAGAGTATCTGTGTGGGGTTGCAGTGTTGAGGCACCAGCACCAGTACCTAAGGCCTAATTTTGCAGCCCCTGTTTAACAGGGGCGTGTAATTACAATTTTTGATGCAATACTTTGCAGCAGGGCTCGTTTCTGCGTTACAACTAGAGTATCTGTGAGGGGTTGCAGTGTTGTGGCACCAGCACCAGCAACAGTGCCTAAGGCCCAATTTTTCAGCCCCTGTTCAACAGGGGCATGTAATTACAATTCTTGATCTAATATTTCACAGCAGGGCCCGTTTCTGCACCCACCAAGAGCGAGTGAGGACTTACAGTGTTGTGGCACCAGCACCACCACCACCACCAAAGGCCAAATTTTTCTGCCCCTGTTCAACAGGGGCATGTAATTACAATTCTTGATCTAATATTTCACAGCAGGGCCCTGTGAAGGCTTACAGTGTTGTAGCCACAACAACACCTAAGGCACAAATTTCTGCTGAGTATATAGGGCAGGCCGCTACTTTCAAACATCCAACTTGCAAACGACTCCTACTTGCAAACGGAAGGAGACAACAGGAAGTGAGATGAAATCTACCCCTAGGAAGGGAAATTCTCTCCTGTAAGAGTTAATATGGGAAAAACATTTGTCCTTTCCACTGATGCTTTATCACCAATCCTTGTTTCACAAAAAAACCCAAATTTTCAAAAAACATTTGTCAGTGGGACAAAAAGTGAGGTGAAATCTTCTGAAGAGGAGCACAGACACCAAAACAAATGTCACAGGGGTGATAACCCTTCCCTATGTTTTCCAAAAAGCTTAAAATAGATTTTTTGGCTGGAGCTAAACACAAAAAAATTACAAACAGATTCTACTTAACAACAAACCTACAGTCCCTGTCTTGTTTGCACCGCCTGTATACTGCTGTTCAGAGTACAGAGCCTGTATACTGCTGTTTCCTTTTTTAATTTGGGTGCGGGGTTCCCCTTATTCTTCATACAAGACCCAAAGGGCCTGGTAATGGACTGGGGGGTATCCATGTCGTTTGTCTCACTGATTTTCATCCATATTGCCAGGACCCGACATTACATTAAAGCCGCAAGCAGTTTTAAATTACTTTTTTTCCTTTAAAAATGACATTTTGTGCAGGGACTGTTCTAAGCATGGGAAACACGCGCCACTTTACAGGCATACTATAGACACCCCCCAGGTACGACATTTAAAGGAATATTTCACTTTTTTTTTCTTTAAGCATCATTAAAATCACTGCTCCCGAAAAAATTGCCGTTTTTAAAAGTTTTTTTTTGCATTGATACATGTCCCCTGGAGCAGGACCCGGGTCCCCAAACCCTTTTTAGGACAATACCATGCAAATTAGCCTTCAAAATGAGCACTTTTGATTTTGAACGTTCGAGTCCCATAGACGTCAATGGGGTTCTAACGTTCATGCAAATTTTCGGTCCGTTCGCAGGTTCTGGTGCGAACCGAACCGGGGGGGTGTTCGGCTCATCCCTAGTCCTGATCAATAGCCACACTAATACAGTGTCGACAGAGCCAGTGTACACCAGCAGGGTACTTATAGCTAACCACACCAGTGCCAATGTCTTTGCTCCCCATGCAGAAAATAAAATTACTGGAGATGAAGGCAGAAGAAATTAGTGGATCAGGCATATATTTTTCTTGCCTGCCTGATCAGTTGGTTGCCTAACCAATCTCGCTATTTTTTTCTGCCTCTTCATGTGCCTACCTGTTTTTCTGTTTCTTGTTTTGTCTATTCTCTTAATAAATTTATATACACTTTTGTAACAGTTCATTTTCTTTAACTGACTTCTCCTTTTTCATGATTCCTTTTGTGTCTTCCCAGTTCTGTTATGTATGTTTTCCTTTTGTGTCTCCCTGTCTATATTTCCTCTTCCTTGTTTCTCCCTGCCCATATTTTCTCTTCCTTGTGTCTCCCTGCCTTCACATAATTTTCCTTGTGTCTTCCTGCCTTTATGTCCTCTTTCTTTTGTTTCTCTGCCTGTGTTTTCTCTGCCTTGTTTCTACCTTCCACTATGCCCTCTTACAAGTGTCACTCACCTGTATTTCCTCTACTTTGTGTCAACCTTCCTTTATGTCCTTTTTTTGTGTCTCCAGCTTTTTTTCAACTTTCTTACATCCAGGGGTGGACTGACCATTTGTGCACTCGGGCACTGACCAAGGGCCCCATGCCACTAGGGGGCCTCATCAGGATTGCCAGCCTCAGTAAAACCAGGGACAGATTGTAAAAATCTGTGTATTTGTACATCTGTCCCTGAAATGTCTGACACCGACATCATTTTGATGTAAAATTTTGGAGGCTATAGCTGCTCTGTGCCTCCACTACCTCCTCAGCCAATGGGAACACAATGTACACACCCCCTTCCCCCACGTGTCTTCTTTGAATACAGAGCAGGATATGCCGACAGCTGGAGAGGAGAGGGAGGCGGGGACACAGCTGCAGTGTGGGATGGACTTCAGGCTGATGCAAGGTAAGCTGACTAACTTGGATGAGTTAAATGTCGTTTTATCAGTGCTTTCTCTGGTGAGCAGAAGGGGGAGGCTGTGTTTCCTATAGCAGAGCTCTTGTCTCTGAGGCTGTTAGATCGTTTTTCTGTGTGTGAGAAGTGCACTTCTCCTGGGGGAAGGATGTTCTGAAATTCTCCCCCAATCTCTGCTACACCTCCCTACTGATTACCTGCCCACCAATACAAAGACACATCATCCCCCTCTCCTGTATTACCACCGAATGTGTCTGTGAGCTGCTGGGGCACTACAAGTCCCAGCATGTCAGGAGATGGGGGCAGGAGCAGTGTGTTAGGCTGATTTCTAGATGAAAAGTGTTGGTGTGTGTATGTATATGCTTAATGTGTGTGTGTGTGTGTGTGTGTGTATGTAGTCTGTGTGTATACTGTGTCTGTATACTGTCTGTGTGTCTGTATACTGTGAGTGTGTCTGTGTGTATACTGTGTATGTGTCTGTGTGTATACTGTGTCTGTATACTGTGTGTGTCTGTGTGTATACTGTGTGTGTGTATACTGTGTCTGTATACTGTGTGTGTGTCTGTGTGTATACTGTGTGTGTGTATACTGTGTCTGTATACTGTGTGTGTGTCTGTGTGTATACTGTGTGTGTGTATACTGTGCGTGTGTCTGTATACTGTGCGTGTGTCTGTGTGTATACTGTGTGTGTGTCTGTGCGTATACTGTGTGTGTCTGTGTGTATACTGTGTCTGTATACTGTGCATATGTCTGTGTGTATACTGTGTCTGTATACTGTATGCGTCTGTGTGTATACTGTGTCTGTATACTGTGTGGGTCTGTGTGTATACTGTTTCTGTATACTGTGCATGTGTCTGTGTGTATACTGTGTGTGTGTCTGTGTGTATACTGTGTCTGTATACTGTGTGTGTGTGTGTCTGTGTGTATACTGTGTCTGTATACTGTCTGTGTGTGTGTATATTGTGTCTGTATACTGTGTGTGTGTCTGTGTCTGTATACTGTGTGTGCGTCTGTGTGTGTCTGTGTGTATACTGTGTCTGTATACTGTGTGTGTGTCTGTGTGTATACTGTGTCTGTATACTGTCTGTGTGTGTGTATATTGTGTCTGTATACTGTGTGTGTGTCCGTGTCTGTATACTGTGTGTGCGTCTGTGTGTGTACTGTGTGTGTCTGTGTGTATACTGTGTCTGTATACTGTGTGTGTGTCTGTGTGTATACTGTATGATCCATGTGTGCCCACTGCCGCTCAACAGAAATCGCTCTAACAATCCTGTGCCCATGAAAAATGCACTTGTTGCCATTTGGAGCCATCCGATTGGTGAACTGCTGAGCTCGGCCTCGGATCCGGCAGCAGGTCTGGGTGTGCAGTGACATCGTGGCACACATCAAGCATGGCTTTTATTCACATGCCTCAATGCCCAATCAACAAAGTGCAAGGGTTCTAGAGCACTAGGTACAGAGTGCAGTCATCTATCCACATCTCACTGTTGCCCTTCTCCTCAACTATAACCTCTGAACCCCCCTACCTACACACACACATATAACACACACCACACCACACACCACGCCACACACACACACATACCACACACCACACATAAAACACACACCACACACACACACACACACATACATAACACACATACCACACACCACACACACACACACACCACACACACATACCACACACATACCACACACACACACACACACACACACATATACATTACACACACACACACACACACCACACACACATACATTACACACACACACACACATACCACACACACACACACACACACACACATACATTACACACACACCACACACTTTTGTAAAAGTAGCACTTTTCTGTAGATGTCTTCTATCCAGTGCAGCCACAGCTTCCTTCTCCTTTTAGTGCACTGGGTATTTTCGGCTCCTGGACTCCTGGAGCAGGAAGGAGATAAGGATTAGGGGGCAGCTCACCCACCTCCTCAAACATGTTGCAGTCAGCCTTTCACTTGTCCCGACTCTAGTGCAGAGCAAAGAGGTTGTTGATAGAGCCGAGCTGTTACTTTCACTTTCAACTACAGAAGCCAGGCCTCTGTGTTTAAGTGAAAGTGGGGAGCTGCCTGTGAGTGCAGGGCTAATGGAGGCTATGCACTGGTTTGACAGAGGGGCGGGTCTGAGTAGCAGTCCCGCCCCTACCCAACATCACACTCTCATTTTGACAGGTGAAGTCTGTCATTGGGGCTGCACAGTGCACATTCAGCTGACTTGCTAGCCAATCCCTGGCTGTACTGGATGTGCACACTGCTGCAGGTCAATCCGGGACTGTTGGGAGGAATGATTGAGGCTTAGCTGGGGTCGCTGGGCTGGTGGGGCCCCCCAGGCAAGTGGGGCCCCCGGGCAACTGCCCAGCGTGCCCATGCGAAAAGACGGCCCTGCTCCTGACCCACGTACTCTGTACATTATACTGTACATAGACCTGACCAAGGTGTTGTCTCAATAGTTGCTGGTTTTAATTAAAGGGATTGTAAAGTCTTGGTTTTTTATCTATTTTTAAATAACAAGCATGTCATACTTACCTCCTCTGTGCAGTTGGTTTTGCACAGAGCAGCCTAGATCCTCCTCTTCTCGGGTACCTCTTCGCTGCCCCTGGCCGCTCCTTCCTATGGAGTGCCCCCAGAGCATGCAGCTTGCTGGGGGGCCCCAAAATTTCCTATTGCCCTGGGGGCCCCATGAGCTGTCAGTCCATCCCTGCTTACATCTCTCTGCTTTATGTCCTCTCCTTTGTGTTTCCGTGGTTTCATGTCATCTTTCTTATGCCACCCTGCATTTATTTCCTCTTCCCTGTGCCTCTCTGGTATATGTCCTCTTCCTTGTGTCTTAATGCCCCTCTCTTATGTCTCTCTGCATTTATTTCATTTCACACTTGTCTCCCTCTTTTTATTTACTCTTCTTTGAGTCAACCTTCTATATTTCCTCTTCCTTGTGTCTCCCTGCATTTATGTCCTCTTCTTTGTGTCTCTTTGCCTGTATTTTCTTTTTCTTACATCTCACTGCCTTTATGTATTTTTCCTTTTGTCTCCCTGCTCGTATTTCCTCTTCTGCGTATCTCCCTTTCTTTTTTTACCGCTTCCTTGTGGCTCTCTTCCTTTACAGGTTTTGGGGTCTCAAATACAAGTTGAGGGGTTTTCCCACAGACCACATCTCACCTGGTTAACTCAAGCAATTTTAATGGACTTCCACTATATACACACAACCACATTGTGAGGCGATCTGTTACTATATGCCCAACGCATTTGAGTGCTCTGAGGAACTCTTTTTTGTACATATCCTTTAATGCAACCGCAAATCTACTTCATTCATTCAAGTCTCAATGGATTACAAGTGTTATGACCACACTTGTGTTCCATTAAGGACTGCAAGTCTCATCCCCCACCTCGGCTTGCAGAACTTACTGTATAGTTTTTAATGGAGCACAATTGTGGTGACGTCATAGCACTTGTAGTCCATTGAGGCTTCTTCTCAGCATGTATGAATGAGGTCCATTGAGACTTCTTCTAGCCCTATAACTGAAGGTCCATACCTTAGTACAGGCTTGTAGCTGGAGGAATAGTCTGCAGGAGACAGAACATTCCATCTGTAAGATATTAATCACGGTTGCAAAAAAGTATTAAATCCACATTTTTTAAAAGTTAATTAATATGGATGCATTTATTTTATTTTTTTTTAATATCATCTTTAAGCCCCCCGAATCTACCCTAATACCATACAATAAAAAAAAGAAAACAAATAAAAACCCCAAAATACTACCCCTGAAACAAAGTAAAGATTTGCAGCAAAAAAAAAAAAAGCTGTTTAACCTAAAGAAGGCCCTATCAAATATAAAATATATAAAAAATAAATATAAAAGTAAAATAAATAAATATAAAGCATTAAATACCAATATACACCCTATTAGCCCCTTCAAGTCTACTGGCTATAGTTTAAAGGCCATGCAGTACATTACGGTAAAAAAAAAAGTCTTCACGGAAATCTGCACAAATATTAGCTTGAACCATGAATTGAACATACCATTGTAGCGGCAAACCTAAACCACATCCTTGATTATTACTTGTTAGATGTTGTAAGCCACAAATGTATTAAAATGTATTATCCCCAAGAGTAATGATGCACATTTATGTATCCCCTGGGAAATAAGTTACAAAACAGATAAATGCCACAAGATGTTTTCTTTTTCCACGTAGATTTGGGAAATAGCTGGTATCCTCACACTATGCTCATCACTTCAAGTTTAGCATTCTGGGAATTAGATGCCAATAAATGAGATTTAAAAAAAGATTAGAAAACACATTTTAGTTCTGCTTGTTATGCTAGTTTCTTGTCCTAGGGCAGTGATCAAGAATTCAGCTTACTCAGGATTCCAGAGTGTTAATCACTCCTTCAATTTACTTATAGTTTAGTTAGAGTGCTTAAAGAGTAGACATCTGTAGTTTATACAGTGCACTGACTGGAAAAATAACACCGAGCCATAGTTGATTTTCGTTTGCAAACCATAAGGTTCTTGCTTATCTGCAATTTTTTGGTTGTTGGGAAAACAACAGACTGAAGTGACTTCAATCCATTCTGATCTCTGCTATCCTACTCATCCACTTTTCTCCTTGCATCTGAAATTTCTCTAATGCCGCATACAAACGAGCGGACTTTTCGACCGGACTGGTCTGACGGACTGAGTCCAGCGGACAATTCGACCGTGTGGTCTTCATCGGACCTGCAGCGGACTTATTCGGTCGAAAATCTGACGGACTTTAGATTTGGAACATGTTTCAAAACTTTACGTCGGAACTCCGCCGGATCCAGTTCCTATCGAAAAGTCCGCTTGTCTGTATGCTTGTCCGACGGATGAAAACCGACGCTAGGGCAGCTATTGGCTACTGGCTATCAACTTCCTTATTTTAGTCTGGTCATACATCATCATGTACAAATCTGTCGGACTTTGGTGTGATCGTGTGTAGTCAAGTCCATTCGTTGGGAAAGCCCGTTTGAAGTCCGCCAAAAGTCTGCAGATAGTCTGTCGGACCAGTCCGGTCGAAAAGTCCAATCGTGTGTACGCGGCATTAGACTTTAGTTCACACTTTTAGGCCTCATTCATACGGGTGCTGTGGACTATACAGCAGGAATTTGTTTATGTGGCTAAAGCTGTCAGGAGCTGCATGAGGGAAGCCTATATAACTCTTTGGGGACGTATCAACTGTAAGGGAACAGTCGCTCATCCTAATTTGACAGGTGTGCAGGGGTGGGTAGGCAGCCCGAACACAGACAGTGTGCATTCAGGGCCACTCACCAATGCTTACCCATAAAGTTACATAGGCTGGCTCCATGCAGCTCCTGGCGGCTCCAGCTGCCTGAACAATCAGACAATTCACGCTGTACAGGTCACAGCACCCATGAAAATGAGGCCTTAATGCAAACCTATTGATCTTTGTAGCTGGCCTCCCTATACATTTTGTCACTAATTTCCAGATACCCTCCCAAATGTACATGACCTGCACATGACTCAAGATAGTATCCAGAAAGGGGTGGGCAACAGCAAACAAAAGGTAACAGGCCCGCAAGGAACAAAACAACAGGTTAACAAGGGTGGCTCAAGGAAATCTATTGAGACACCAAAGAATCTTATGGCCTGCTGAGGCCTGAATGTCCACCTGGTAAATGTAAAAAACATGTGACCAGAAGACTAGGTGGCAGCCTTGAAAATCTGGGCAACAGATGCCCGATGCTGAAAAGCCTAAAAAGAACCTAGAAAAAAGGTAATAAGCTTGAATGATCAGCTCAGGGATCCACCTAGTGATAGTGAAAAAAGAAGCAGGTATCCTCTGTATGGACCTTCAGGAGCTGAAAAATGGGAGTCAGTCTGATGAATGGAGAAGTAGATGCATCATAGCCAAACAATGTAAGGTAATGAGGCCTGGGCCACACCCGCCTTGGAATTATCTCATTGTACACATATCTGCTTGTTGGTGGTGCACAGAGTGCTTCTCAAGGCGTGGATCTAACCCTCACCTCCCCACACATCTCAGCTGTGAAAAGGGATTTACAGTCCCTTTTCAACTTGAAAAAGCTGGATACAATTGTTCAGTACTTTAAATCTACTCAGCGATTCTTTGTATATATATACTCATTATTCTGTGAAGGCTGATAAGCCACTTTCACAAGGTCTTTGCAGTGTTATTGCTATTCTTCAGTACTTTCCTTGAAATGTATCAAAAATTGTCCCAAAAAAAAGAAAAAAAATGGACAGCACTTTGGGAAGAAAAGAGGCACTGGGCCTTTAAACAACCATAACCATTTGTAGTGCCAGAAAGGATTCTTTACAAGTTAAGGCTGCCAACTCAGAAACTCACTTTGCAGATGTGATAACAATGGGAAAGACAACCATGCAATTAAGGATAGATGGAGGGAATTACCTAATAAGTTAAAAAAGTGTTTTTTGAATTGTTGACAGAAACAGGTTGAAATCCAACAGAGTCACAGGGGAAAGTACAGGAGGAAAGATGAACACCATACACATAGTCCTTCACAAGAAGCAAGCGGTCTCTGAAAGAGAATCCCTAGGGCTGAGATTTGAGTGTAAAATCATGCAATAACACTGAGATTTGAGTGTAAAATCATTAATAACACTCCAAACGTAGAAAAAGTCATGGCAAATATGGAAAAATGTGTAGTTAATGGCCACCAATGCTCAAAAAAAGATGTATTTGTCACGTGTAGGGCAGCCCTTTTAAAAGAAGCCCAAAAAAAATAACATGAATATGTACACCAACTGATGTTGTGCTACATAGTGTGAATACGGACAATATGTTTTGGCTACACACATTAAAAGAAATAAGTGGTTCGCCAGTAAGGCCAGCTTTAGGGTGATGTTAGACCATCATGTTTTCAATGGCATTTTACTACTTGTGGATGCCCTGTGGTCCTGTGACACTAGGTGAATCTTCTGCTTCATGTAACCAGAACACAGAGCTTAATATTTAGTACGGTACTTTATTGTAGCAGTAGGTTGCAATGCTGCAGCTTGTTATGTGCCAGCATCCTCCTCTGACAGCTTGCTTTTTGAAAAAGACCAAAAATACTACTAACAAAATTATGTTGCTAGGTCAGCTAAAAATATTAGCCACAAACCACCTGCCTTATGTGACTATTAGGAATCAGGAAGCTGTGGACTACTAGACCGGTGATAGTCTTGGCATAGGCTTGCAGTGACTGGTAATTCCAGCAGAGCTGCAGAAGCAAACTTTGCTTAGCTTTGGCATACAATACAGTTAGAAGAGCAAATAATAACGGGGACAGGATACTGATGGCAGGAGCCCCACACTGATGCACAGTAGACAGAATCTGTGTCACTAGGGAACACAGAGGAACAAGGGAGACAATCCAACTATTAGTCCACCTAAAACCTTGCATCCTACTGCAAAATAGGCCCCACAAATCTTTCATGATGGTCTCCAGGGAATTTTCATCCAACATCTTGCAGAAATTAGGTGACCTGGGTGGCTCCAGGGTAACAGACTGCTGTTACCAATCATGCACAGTAGAGAAAGTAGGGCAATGCAGAACAGTGGCCACCAAAGGGTGCTTCAAGAATCTTCAGCTATTTTCAGTGTAGAAAGGTTGGTCACAGACAAGTAACAAGCTTGCTTATTACTGTTAACCCACCTTTCCACCATCCCACATGGATACAATGTGCCCAGCTCCTCCTACACCCCTCGCCCCCAGCCCTGAAACCCAGGACACAGCCTGGGACAACCATTGCAGGACAACTGACCAAAAAGCGGGACTGTTCTGGCCAATAGTGTGTATGCTCTTTAGAATGAATGTGTGCTTTGTAGCAGTGCAAAGGTTGTTTAATGCCATCATAAAATAAAATTTAATGTATAATTTGTTCAAATAAAATTTTGTTAAGGGTTAACAGGAATGCATTATGACTTGGTCCAACAAATGTATTATGGTGACCTTAGTTAGGCATGTGTCTTTTTCAGCTTCTATCATTATGTTACCAAATTTCTGCACTTCCAGCATAATGATTTTAAATGTAAAAATGTGTTTTGATGTAATAAAAATAATATTTCTTTGGAAGTTTTTAACCAAGTGAAAATGCAAACCTATCCTCAAGTGAAAAGGGCATTTTTCGGGCTGCATCTCAGTGCTGACTCAAACCTTTTCACCTTGGCTGTCTTCTTTTCAGATTCATACAGTGATATCTTAGAAAGCTCAGCAGACTGTAAAGAATTTATACAGCTCGCCACTCTGCCACACTGTTTTATATGGTAATTCTCTTTGTATATGTAAGGAATGGATGATAAACAAAAGATGGGTAGAGTTTGCTTAGGTTTGGAAAGAAAATTCTGTTTCAACTTTCTTTGGATCACTTTCACTGAAAGAAGTTTATTTAGTCAATGTAATTCCTTCTAGCTATTTACCTGGGCTCTTTAGGTCACTCTTGGCTAATCCCACTATTTTATGTGTGTATATTTATTTTCTTGAGGGAACACTGCCATGTAAAGTTTAAGGGAAACACTTTACATCACTGCAGGTGCATACATTGGGAAGACTGCCATAATGTCAAGACTATTTCTTCACTAGAAACTTGTGTCCACTGTGTATAGCAGTTATAGATAAGCTGTGTTGGACTGGGGTTTGGCTAGTTCTTGGAACGTTTTAATCAAATATAAATAACCATTGGTGCAAAATCAAATCCTGATTGTGAGGTTCTCATCACATGACATCAACTTATTTTTTTAAGAGGAACTCTATTAAAATTCAAAGTTTGAATTTTATTTCTTAGCACGAGGATGTTGAAATTACAAAATGCAAAAAATAGAATTATTATATCTTTGTAAAAGGAAAGCAGCTGACATATATTTTAATACTTGACTATTATATTATACAGTATGTTATATCATATCCTTTTGCCTGATCTCTTCTTTGCACTGTGCTGACTTGTATCCAAGTCACAATGTGGAGAGCAGGGAAACGCATATTGTTTCTGTAACGTATGCAGTTTATTTACCAGTTCAGACCTATTCAGTTACAGCATGCTCAGACAGAAGTATGGACATTGTAACGAAGGTGAGAAATATTGGATTTTCTTTTGTTTTATGAAATTGACATCTTTAGTCCAGATGCAGATTGTAACAAAGTCAATTTATCTGCATAATTTGGTTTGTGAGTTCCTGTGCTAGGACATGAGGCTGCACTCAGTAGGTAGTGCATAAATGATTGCCCGACACCTGTGCATCACCTGAATTTGAGGTGAGGTCTTTAGCTGAATTCAAAGGACCCATGGAACAAAGAAGGGGTCAGACTGCGGTCAGGACACACAACCCTCTAAGGTCTGATGTGCCTATGCAGGACCTCTGCCTGCCAACCTCCTTTTCCCAGCCACGCTGCCTGGACATCCTGTGCTGGGGCCACTGTTGGCTGGTAAGTCCATGTTGTACTAGATTGTTGCCCTGTGCCCCTGGACTTTGCTGTAGCAGATTGTGGCCTGCTACGCACTGTGCCCGCATTGTTGCCCTGTGATTCTGGACTAAGTCCCTGCTGTACTAGATTGCTGCCCAGTGCCTCTAGACTTATCCCTTGATTTGCCCTATTGCCACCCTGTTATATTTTTGCATGTCCCTCATGGTGTTGCAATTATTGCCCTGTGGCCTTCCCTTTATCTGACCCCCTGTTTTTTTAACCCCCTCTCTACATCCTACTTTGTGGTGCTACACAAAGGTTGCAGGTTACTGCTTCTTCTCACAATGCAAATCTATAGGTCTAGCAGCCCATTGAAAACAATGCACAACTTGCATGGCTGATATCTAATCATGACACTTGTTAAGGACAGAGGCTGACTGGTTCCAAAGGAATACAGACATTTCCCTAATAACTCTTTCAGAACAAAATATGGATGTATGCACACTAAGGTTCAATAGACTAGAATTAGATATTGCTCTAATATACAGGTATGCCCATTCAAATCTAAGAAACATTTTAACATGAGTGTGAGCGCCCGCCTGTCAGGGTCTGGACTTGAACCTGTGGCAGCTCCTGTGTCTGGCAATGACTCTTCTCACTGAGCTATCTGAAATGCTGGACAGCCCCCTGCCTGATCCATTGGACAATCCTGTCTTGTGTCTTGATTTCTGTTGAACCTTGAACTCTTTGCTCCTCCCATGAACTTCCTGATATAAGCCATGTCTCTGTACATCCTGTTGCCAGATTATTGTGGTTCTTATCCTGCCTTCTGCCTTGAGCTACTTCTATTGCTATTTGGAGTTGACCTTGGCTTGTGATCCCGACTACGAAACTCTTCTCCTGCACTGACCTTGGCTTGTGACCCCAAAGCTGATCATCAGTCTAACGACTCAGACAATTCAATCTCTTACAGAACTGAGAACTGTGCTTAGCCTGACATTATCGGCCATTGGTCTCCGCTCGCTACAGGTATTCTCTTAACATCACCGCTAGATTTTTCGTGGCTGTGATGGAAATAACATGGGAAGATGTCACCATCTAAGAGAAAAGTGTCTTGCCACTAAAGTGTCATCTCATCAAAGCAAAATATATGTCTTCCAACATGGAATACCATCACAGCATCATAAAAGGATCATTATTTCAAGTGGATGTTTCCCCCTTTCATAGTGCTGCATGTTTAGATGAAATCATCCTACATTCATTTGTTAAACAAACATTTCTTGCTTTCACTTATAATGACTATTTTTACACTTCCTGGTTTCCTTAAGGCACTGGTGATGTCACTCTGGCCTTACAGCTGCAAGGAAGGCTAGGAAGTTCCTGTCACATATCCCAGGAGGAAAACCCAGGGTTTTAGGCAGTTTCAGGAACTAAAGGGAGATGGAGGCATTTGTTCACACCACATGCAGTCCAGTGCATTTTTTTTCTGCATCAAAAATGCATGGAAAGTAGGTTATATGATTTCCAATGGCATAGTTCACACCAATGCTTTCGGTTCCAGTGCGTTCCAGAAAAAAAAAGTAGAACATGCTGCATTTTTCCTGCACTGGACTGTACTGGAACGATGTAAAAAGCATCAAAAATGCACTGGAATGCACATGCCCTTATTTAAGGTTCAGAAAAAAGAGGGGTAAAAAATGCACTGGACTGCATCAAAAACATGCATGTAGAAAAGCATTTGGAACGCATCCGGACTGCGTTTCTATGGTGTGAACTGGCCCTTAGTACAAATTGCTACTGTGAGAATAATGGGAAAGAAAAGATAAACAAAGTATACAAGAATAAAAACTCTGCAATTATTTATAAGTATCAGTTTGTTTATTGTCATTATTTAACATTTTAATGGTGTCTTTGTTGTAATTTTTATGATAAGGGGGTGGCCCCTTCCTGTTCCAACATGACTGCGCAGCAGTGCACAAAGCACAGTCCATAAAGACATGGACGAGCAAGTTTGGGGTGGAGGAACTTGACTGGCCTGCACAGAGTCCTAACCTCAACCTAAAAAAATCCTTTGGGATGAATTAGAGTGGAGACTGTGAGCTAGGCCTTCTCGTCCAACATCAGTGCCTGACCTCACAAGTGCACTTCTTGAAGAATGGTCAAACATTCCCAAAGGGTGGGCCAACTCAATATAACGATGCTTTAAGTTTTCTCTGGATTTTGTAAGTCCGGGTTGGGGCTGGAAACTTGAAGACTTCAAAGAGCATTGGGAGGGATGGAGTCTTCAGTTTTGTGTCCGGGTATTCCAGAAGTTCGGCAGGTTGTGTCCAGGTGCACACATCCATTATAAGGCAGATCTGAGCATAGTTCATGGGAGTTGGTGTGGGAGCAGTTGCTGCAGTCAGGAGGGAGGTGTGCTACCGTTTAAGAAACCAGGCAATATCCTTTAGACTGCACTCCATGTGGGAAAGGTTCCTGGCCAGTGGACTGAGAGAGTTGGGCCAGCTGAGAGAGTCGGGAGACCACAGCTGAGACAACTGGAAGAGAGAGTCCTGGGGACCAGAGGGGACCATGAGTCTTGGAGTAGTGTGAAAGCCTGGAGTGTCAGGAGAACCCCTTCCTAGAGGCCAGAAGTGGGCCCGCACAGCTTTGTACTGCGACCAAGGCTGAGTGAGCCTTGAGAGCCGGGTGGCTTGGTATTTTTGTTTGTGTTGTAATTTTTGGGAGAAGAACCCCTGTTTGGGCAACCCATGCATGTATGAATTTTCATTTTTGTTACATTCAATAAAAGTGGGCTACCACGCCCTTAAACTGAAGTTCCTGTTGGCTGTGAACTCACTGAAAACTCATTTACCACTGAGCTAGACATCCCTCAATATCACTATATATATGTCCTTAAAATAAACAGCTATGCCCCATGCTTCTGCATATATTTGTTACTCTTTTTTTTGGCACAGATTGTTGTTGTTTTATTGAGCTAATGTTTTATTGTTACCGTTGTTTGCTTTTCAGGTACGCCATTCAGCTGCAGCACTGGTTTTTCTTGACAGCAACAGCGTTTGCTCTCATGATATGTAAATCAGCGACTCCAGCGCTGTAGAAAGGTGATTTTCACCACCACAGTTAAATAAAAAACGGTGCATGTATGCCCATCATTAGAAGTGGGTGGATGCAGGGTAGTATTCTAATGGTGGGCATACCCACCGATCAATCTCTTTTTTTCGTTCAGCCCACAGGCTGCATGAAAAAAAAAGAACATTACAATATATGTCCAACAAGGACCAGCAACATGCTGTTATGTTTCTGGACTAGTGGTTATACCAGAATGATGCCTGCAGGCTTAGTTATCATCTTGGTATTGTTCATTTCAGCCAGCGGTTGGCTTTTATGTAAAAGCAATCCTACTGGCTAATTAGCCGCTAGACTGCTTTTACAAGCAGTGGGAGGGAACATCCCCCACCCCGTTGTCTTCCATGGTTTTCTTGGGCTCTCCTGTCCCACCTGAGAATGCAGCTGGTGGTTCCACCAGCTGACCATAGAGCTTTTTGAAGACTAGAATGGCTCCAATCATCTTTTATGGCCTAAGAAACCGGAAGCTACGAGTATTTCATGACTTCGGTTTAGCCGGATATAAACAGCGCCATTGGGAAATTGGGAAAGCATCCTATCAGACTGATGTTGGTGTGGTCAGATGCTTTGAGGGCAGAGAAGAGAGTCTAACAGACCTCTTTTTTTTTTTTAAAGAGAGTACCTATCACTACCTATTGCTATCATAGGGGACATTTACATTCCCTGTGATAACAATAAAAATTATAAAAAAAATGAAAGGAACAGCGTAAAAAAAAACAAACAAAAAAAACCCACTCCTGTCCCCCCATGCTCGCGCGCAAAGGCAAACGCAAGCGTCAGTCTCGTGTCATATGTAAACAGCAATTGCACCATGCATGTGAGGTATCACCGCAAACGTCAGATCGAGGGCAGTAGACCTCCTCTGTAAATCTAAAGTGGTAACCTGTAAAGGCTTTTAAAAAGTATGTAGTTTGTCGCCGCTGCACGGTTGTGCGCAATTTTAAAGCATGTCCTGTTTGGTATCTATGTACTCGGCATAAGATCATCTTTTATATTTTACCAAACATTTGGACAGTATAGTGTGTTTTAGTGCGTTAAAAAAAAGTGTTTTTTTCCCCAAAAAATTACATTTGAAAAATTGCTGCGCAAATACTATGTGAAAAAAATTGTAACACCCACCATTTTAATCTGTAGGGCTTTTGCTTTAAAAAAATATATAATGTTTGGGGGTTTAAAGTAATTTTCTAGCAAAAAAAAACCCCAAAAACATCATGTAAACAAAAAGTGCCAGAAAGGGCTTTGTCTTAAAGTGGTTAGAAGAGTGGGTGATGTGTGGCATAAGCTTCTAATGTTGTGCATAAAATAACAGGACAGTTCAAAACGCCTCCAAATTACCCCATTTTGGAAAGTAGACACCTCAAGCTATTTGCTGAGAGGCATATTGAGCCCATGGAATATATTATATTTTGCCACAAGATTCGGGAAAATTAATTATTTTTTTTCACAAAGTTGTCACTAAATTATATATTGCTCACACATGACATGGGTATATGTGGAATTACACCCTAAATACATTCTGCTTCTTCTCCTGAGTAGGAGGATACCACATGTGTGGGACTTTTTGGGAGCCTAGCCGCGTACAGGACCCCGAAAACCAATCACCACCTTCAGGATTTCTAAGGGCCCTGAAATGTCAAGATAGCAAAAAATCCCTCCCAAATGACCCCATTTTGGAAAGTAGACACCACAAGGTAATTGATAAGAGGCACGGTGAGTATTTTGCAGCTCTCATTTGTTTTTGAAAATGAAGAAAGAAAAGGAAAATGTATTTTCTGTTTTCCTTTTTTTATTTTCAAAACGTTGGGACAAAAAGCGAGATCTGCAAAATACTCAACATGCCTCTCAGCAAATAGCTTGGGGTGTCTACTTTCCAAAATGAGGTCATTTGGGGGGAGAGGGGTTTGTGCTATCTTGACATTTCATGGCCTCCGAAACTGTGATAGGTAGTGAGGAGTGAAATCACCATTTTACGCCCTTAGAAATCCTGAAGGCAGTGATTGGTTTTCGGGGTCTTGTACGCGGCTAGGCTCCCAAAAAGTCTCACACATGTGGTATCCCCGTACTCAGGGGAAGCAGCAGAATGTATTCTGGGGTGTAATTTCACATATGTTCATGGCATGTTTGAGCAATATATCATTTCAGTGACAACTTTGTGTACATTTTTTATTTTTTATTTGTCATTTTTCAATCACTTGTGACAAAAAAAAATAAAAATTCAATGTGCTCAACGTGCCTCTCAGCAAATTCCTTGGGGTGTCTACTTTCCAAAATGGAAAATGGGGTAGTTTGGGGCCATTATAGCACCTCAAGAAATGAGTCATAAACTAAAAGCTGTGTAAATTCCAGAAAATGTACCTTAGTTTGTAGATGCTATAACTTTTGTGCAAACCAATAAATATACCCTTATTGATTTTTTTTTTACCCAAAACATGTGGCTGAATGCATTTGACCTAAATGTATGACTAAAACTTAGTTTATTGTATTTTTTTCATAACAAAAAGTAGAAAATATATATATTTTTTCAAAATGTTCTGTCTTTTTTCGTTTATAGCACAAAAAATAAAAACCGCAGAGGTGATCAAATACCACCAAAAGAAAACTCTATTTGTGGGAAAAAAGGGCGCAAATTTTGTTTGGGCACAGCATTGCATGACCGCGCAATTACCAGTTAAAGCAGCGCAGTGCCAAATTGGTCTGGTCAGGAAGGGGCTAAAGTGGTTAAAGTAAAATGCATATGTTCACTTTAAACTTCACCATTCTGCTATATTACATAAAAGTCATACTAATGTCACATCATTTTAATGCATTTTTTTCCCTTTTTTTTTCTTCATACAAGAAATTTAAAATATATGCTTCCAGATTTTCTACAAAATGAAAGCACTATCTGTACCCCAAAAAAACATATAATACATTATACAAAAGATATACCAGTAATATGCAAAACCAAAGAAGCAGTGGGAATCAAGAGGATTTAGGGAGAAAAATGCCTGGAGACTCAAATGGTTGATGCTGTTCCTGTTGTCCTCCAGCTTCTTTACAGTCTCTTCACCTGCACTACAGTCATAATAGGCTGCATTTGTTTTTGTTTTTTTTTAAAGGGCATATTTCTAAAATTTTGCTGACTGCAAATAATTTTTTCACAGCCTGTCCATCTGCACTACAATCATAAAAAGGCGGCATGAATTTTTTTCAAAGGGCATATTATCACATTTTTTCTAACTGCAATTGTTTTTTTTTTCACACCCTATCCCTGTCCACAGGTACAACAGTGATAACAGGCTGCGTGTGTTTTTTCACAGGGCATATTTTCTACTTCTCACTGGCTGCAATTGATTTTTTTTTTACAGCCATTTTTAAAAAACTTGTCTTAAGCTATTTGAAAAATTCAATAAAAAAGAGATTAAACATAAAAAACCTAAATAACTGAAATCACCTTATATCGCTCACATTCACTTCACTTCACTTCACTTCACTCCCTATCTGCATAGTATAAGTTACATTTGGATTTATTATCCCTGATTAAAACTTGTTCTGCCCTCATTACATGTGGCTGAGGTATAATTAGACAGGCAGCTAACTCTCCTCCCTTAAATATTCTTTGAGGCCGGCGCTAGGTCCTTTTTTCAACTTTTATTGCAGGGAAGTTAGAGTAAAACTAAAACGTAAAAGAAATAACATACAATCACTGTATACAATATACAGTCCTGACACACTAGTCTAACTAGGGAAAAGGGTTATAAACATACCGGAGATGTTTACGTTAGGCTGACGATAGAATTGCAACTGAATAGGTGTGGCGTTCTCTGGAGAAGATGCATAGATGAAAATAAAAAGATGGCTACTGGGGGCTGTCTCTCAGAGCTCATGGTGTAGTCCACTAGAATTATGGGAAGCTACGTTGGCTTTCAAGCAACAATCTGTCTACCTACAGTAAATTATCCTATAAAACTATAAGTATACAAATAAGCCGCTAGATGGCGATATCACAATTCACTTTACATACCATTAGCATAGTCAACAATTAACAATAGAACATTAAAAGCGCTTGCTGAAGGCATGACAAAACTGTTCTGCTGCTGACCAAATTTACACTGTTTTGTCATCTGCTGTCTCCTTATTCTTGTAGTTAAATATCTGCCTGCCTATGCTCTTTGTCTCTAGTATATTCTCAGAGATTTCTCCTTTGTTAAAAATGTCCTCCTGCTGGCCAATTTTACACACTGCTGTATCTACAGTATCTTAATTCTTGTAGTAAAGCTTTAGTCTTGTCAGGAGCATCTAGTGCCCCTGCTCCTCATTCCAGCATCCTGGTTTTGGCTGGGCCATTCTCCTTGTCTGTCAGTCCACCTGAAAGGTGATTGATCTGGCCAGACTTTGGGTGGAGACCAAACCTGATATAAACAAGCCAAGCTTGCAGTCCCATGCTTCTGATAGAGTGTGTAATACCTGATCAAGCCACTTGTTAATCTGCCCTGCTAGATTGGATATCGACTATTCTCTGAACTCTGCCTGACTTTTGAATTCGGACATTGACCCTGACAATTCTGAACTTTGCCTGTGTGCCAACCGCAAGTACCTGTTTTCTTTGCTCAGTTCGCACATGCCCTGGTGTGGTAGCCAGGCACTATAGCATTGTGTATAAATCTTGGGGGCAACAGAGTACCAGTATGCCTGCTTACTTATAGGAAAGGGGGCTGCTATAGGTGAAGAACACAGAAGCTAGCTATAGTGTCTGATCACCTGCATTAGGGGTAAGCGTGACAAGCCTGTGTCCTTTATTTCCAGTAAATTAAAAGTCTTGCTATTTAAAATTGTTCTGCTGGACAGTTTTATCACTGCTGTGTAATCTGTAATCTCTTACACCTCCCTGTACTTCTTTTCTCTAATACATTTTTGACAATTCTCTCTAATTAAAACTTTTTTATTTGCAACAAAGCTAATTTTTTTAAAAAATGTGTTTTTTGTTTTAGTAGAGGTGTTTTGGGGTTTCCATTTCTTTTGGTGCTTTTTAAGTTTTTTAAATTTATATTAATAGGGCCTTTTTGTATTGGGTGCTCCAGATGTAGCATTCACTTGTTACGGGCCATCTGTTCTTTTGAGCTGCTTTTTGTTTGCAGCAGATGTTTCCTGTAACTAGCTGTCAGTCTTTCTGTTCTTGCTGTAGGATTTTCTCTCAATCCTATTTCCAGGAAACTTTACTTAAATAATTGTAGGTTATTTTGAAAGTGTTACAGCTACCTAAAGTTTTTTTTTTTTTTTTTGTAAATTACATTTAGCAAATAGCATATTGCATTAAACAATGCAGAAATAGGTCATATTTAGAAACTCAACACAATCTTTCTCCCCAGCACCCCAACACTCCTCCTTACTGCCAACGCTCCAACACTTTTCCTCCTCAACCCCAGCACCCTATCCTCCGCTTGTTTACCACCAGCACTTCAACACTCCTGTTCCTCACTGTCACTACCCCATCACTGTTCTAACTACCAGCACCCCAATCCCAGGGATGGTCTTCTATACAAAATAATAAATGCCTGACACTGTAGTGTAGCACAGGCCACACACTCCTATGAAGGGGGGTTTGACAAAGCTGACATGAAGACACTGGATATGGGGGTGTTTTAGAGAGCTTTTTTCTTCTATTCCCACAGCAGATATGTTAGAAAGGCACATTAATAAAACACTGCAGAGTTCTGTAGACCAGATCTGAGAAAAACAGTGTCCAAATAATTTTGCTGACTCCCCATAACCAGTTGCCAGTTATACTGGGTTTAGCGGAGAAAATTGTAAAAAAGGGTGCATAGGCAGCATGTGCAGCCAAGTGACTGCAATGTGCTGGTGCAAGGATTTTTGTCTACACAGACAAAGGTGCATTTTGCTGCCCCCCCCCCCCCCCGCCCACTGTACTCCTGCAAGCCCCATTGTCTACCACTAAACAGCAAAGTGTATTGAGGGGGTGGGGTTATGCATTTCCCGCATCCCCTCACCGGTTACGGGCAACTGGCAGGTGAGGTAAACTAAAACTTCCATGCTCCAAGTGGCTGAGGGTTGAATTTCTCTGCCCCCCCCTATCCTGGCTCCCTAAAGCAGCTGTCTAAGCAGCCTTATGTTGGCACCAACCCTGGGCCTGTTATCTGGAGCTGCACTGTCCAGACACTACAAAATTTTTGAGTATTTTTTTCTCAAAAAAATACATTCCAATATTTCTTTGAAGATAAAACCTGCCCATACTGTCCAGCCACTGAACAATACCTTTGGCTGTTCTCTCTTTTTATTAGCTAGATAAAACCTTCCTTAAATCTTTCTATTTGCTGCCTACTTAAGAGTTTGTGTACTTTGTGCTAGAAAATTTCTAACAAACACATATCAGAAGTCTATAGTTTGAGTTTTTTTTTAAATAATCAGGGATATAAGAGGATTTGGGGAATATGGGTTTGTGGTTTTGTTTGTTTTAGTAAGCTCTGCTTTGACAGTTTTAACTTTTAAGACAATGCAGTTTAGTACCGGAAAAAGAAAACTTATGCCGCATACACACGGTCGGACTTTTCGACCGGACTGGTCCGACAGACTTTCCAGCGTACTTTCGATGGACTTTTGACGGACTTCCGACGGACTTTCTAATGAACGGACTTGCCTACACACGATCACGCCAAAGTCAGACGGATTGGTACGTGATGACGTACACCGGACTAAAATAAGGAAGTTGATAGCCAGTAGCCAATAGCTGCCCTAGCGTCTTTTATTTGTCCGTTGGACTAGCATACAGACGAGCGGATTTCTGGGTCCGGCGGAGTTACAACGTAAAGATTTGAAGCAAGTTCCAAATCTAAAGTCCGTCAGATTTGCGACTGGAAAAGTCTGCTGAAGGTCCGGTAAGGCCCACACACGATCGGATTGTCCGCCAGCTATGGTCCATCGGCGTCCGTCAGACCAGTCCGGTCGAAAAGTCCGACCGTGTGTACGCGGCATTAGAAGTAAAACTGCTCACTACTAAACTGATTTCCACAATGTGAACATAGAATCATAAATAGTAAAAAAAATAAAAGATATATAAATAATGTTACAAGGGATGTTATTAAGTATAATGGTAAAAAAAACCTGTGAAACCAGGAACTTCCCATCCAAGTTCACCCCATAGTGTATAATGATATAAATGCAAGGGAGACCAAATGATGTATACTGCTCAAAAAAAGTAAAAAAATACATTCTACTTATGTAGTACCCACTAGTTAGGTAGGTGCTAAAGTGAGGATTTTCTGGAGGATGAGTAGGAAAATGTAGGCAGGCCTAGCTGGTGGCTAGGCCTGTTTGTTTTTGTTCTGGGCTGGGAGTGGCTCAGGGTAGCAGCTGGTGACTCACAGACTCGCCTCCCTCTTCTTTCTAGAGTTGGCTAGAAAGATCTGGAAAATAGGAGGAGAGGAGATGTGGAGCTGTCTGGGGTATCTTGGGGAGCCCTGACCAAACCCTCTGGATTGGCAGGGGGCAGGTCTCCTCAAATACCCAAGGTCAGCCCAGGTGGGGAGGAAGAGCTGGAGTGAGAGAGTGTGTAGGCTATCGGGGCCCACAGGGAACTCCCCAGTATGGGGGGGTGACCTTGGGCTGGGGAAATAAGAGGTCCTGGAAAAGAGAGGTACATGAGAGAGCAAGTAGAGGACAGCGGGAGAGAACACTGCTAAGAGACTGCAGGGAGGACAACTGGTCGCAGCAAGTGAAGTGCTGGTGAGTGAAGCACAGTCGGGAGGACTGAGGAGGCATGCCTGAGAGGACTGGGAGATTACAGTTTGAAAAGGGTGTAGAACCAAGAGAGTGGACTGTGGAAAGGGCAGTGGAGAATGGTTATTGCAGCCAGGCTGGCTGGCAGGGCTTGAAGAGAGCTATTTGGGATTGGTAGCTGAATGGAGGACAGTTAGCACCAGACCTATTTCTACACCAGAGGGGCCCGAGGTCCCTGCCCGCAAAAGGCAATCCACTGTGGCCTTGCTGAGTGAGTGTCAGGCTTAACCATAAGGTGATAGCTTGTCTGGAGGAGTAACAGTATGCAGCAAGTGAGATGCTGGAGGAGTAATGTTGTGCAGCAAGTGAAGTGCTGCAGGAGAAAGGGAAAGAGGTCTTAAGCAAGAGTTGGTGCTGGAGAGAAGACTGGAGTGTATGTAGGAGTCCTAAGCAAGTTGTGCTGAATCATCCTGTGCATCCCATAAATACCCTTTGACCATCTTAGTAATATCCCCTTAAAAAAACAACAAAGCTTATGGACTGTTCTATGTCTCTGAGTGATTGAGAGATAGATGTCTGAGTGGGCAGGGTGTCAGGTGAACCACAGTAATCAGCAACCCCTACCAGGGCATGGCTACACTTAGGTAAAAAATAAAATAAAATTACGCCGACTGTCATTAGTGAATCCAAACTGGTGCAGAAGTGTTTAAAGGTAATGAAAGTAATGATACCTTCAGAAAGGGTAGTGCAACCCACAAAAACATCACACTAGAAAGGATAAAAAAATGAAAAAATAGTATACAAAAACTGTTCATATAGAAATTGTGTGGAAAGAGAGCAAAAAACAGGGCCAAAGCAATTACCAAATTACAATTACAATTACACTATGCAAGTGTAATGAACTGGTGCGACCAGAACTGTGTGGACTGCAAAAGAGTGAACCAAACACATGTACTGTAAAGTGAAAAGTTAGATAATTTATTATAAGAAAAGTAAATAAACAAAAGTAAACGCACCACCAATATGACAAACAGTGATTAACCAGCAACCAACCCCAGTGACAAACAACAAACTGCCTAAACTAAAAGTATATACAGAAGTAAGATGTAATTGTAAGCAAGCCAGGGTCATACACGGGAGATCAAGCAGATTGGACTGGGAACAAGACAGGACAGGGAGAGGGTAACAGGAGACAGGGGGAACAGGCGGAAGGGATCAGGCTGCAGGGCAGGGGCTCAGGAATGGATATAGTGTCACAGAATTACAGGATTACAGGTCAGGGCTCAAGCAACAATACCAAGGCAATGAGTGCAAGCATCTGCCGGGTATAAGTACACCTCCTGCAATCAGTCTCAGGTGACGCCTGATTGCAGGAGATGATGCCGGCTCCAAACTGCCGGGAGACAGCCGCTGGTGGACAATAGTACTGCGGCCCGTAGATCAGGCAGCGCAACCAGCAGGTGAAGCCTTTCCCAACAGCAATCCACAGGCAGGCAAAATGCATCAAAAGGCAGAATCAGCAAGCCAGCATCAAAAAACTTTGAAGGAATACTTACAAAGTGTCCATAACATAAAGGACAAGTGAGTCAGTAAAGGAGCCAAAAGGTTTAAACCTATAAAATAACCAGTGGTGGCTGGTGCTCTTTTTTTGGGGGGGCAGCAAACAAACCACCCAACCTGCCCCCCACATTAATTTGGCCGGTCAGTCAAACCCTGCCCCCCCTTGTGGCTTGGTCGATTGTTCAGTCGGTCAGTCAAACCCTCCTCCCTGACACTCACCCGTCCGTCCATATGCCCATCAGCCCTGAACTTACCCCATCCAGGCCGTGGGCATCTGATGCGCCTCCCCCCCTGCTCCCATTGAAATCAATGTATCCAGCTCCCTGCATGTAGATCAGAGGCCGGGCGCATTAAGTGGGGGCGGCGCCACTGCATCCCTAATGAAGTGGCCGCCACTGAAAATAACATAACAAAAATACAGCATAAAGATCCCATCCCTGCATGAATTAAAGCTTGGGGCCGGACTAGGTGTCTGTCACTGCCAGATATTGGAGACAGTCTCCTTTTGGCTTTTTCTGCCCTCCCAGCATCTGGTCACTCACAACGTCACTTACAGTAGGGCAGAGCCTCCCAAACTGATGCCGCAATACTGCGGACCAGATGGATAGAGATGGAAAGGAAGGACCAACCGTATGGCTGGAAGGAAAAAATCCCCCACTCCATCAAGCCAAAGCTCACTGTGAGGGGGGGCAAGGATGCCAGACTTTCAATCAAACCACCTAGGAGAAAACAAGGAGAAGAGGAGAAGTTCCTGTCACTGCAAAGAAACACAGATGTGCATAAAATAACATGAATTATAAAATGAACACATCATAATCAACAATAGTAACACCTAAATACTTTAATTGTCATAATAATATAAATCCTGTAAATCTTGCTCAAAAAAACAAACAACTATGTTTAAAGGGGTTGTAAACCCTTAAGGTTTTTCACCTTAATGCATTTTATGCATTAAGGTGAAAAACCTCCTGTTATGCAGCAGCCGCCCCGAGCCCCCCTTTTACTTACATGAGCCACGTAATTCCTGCAACGGGAATGAGCACACCAGCTCCGGCCGGTGTCTCGTGTCCTGATTAAATAGATTGATATCAGCACAGCCATTGGCTCCCTCGGCTGTCAATCAAATCCAATGACGTGGGTGTTGGGGGACAGGGCCGAGTCCTGCTGTCTGTGTCAATAGACGCAGCAGCAGGACTCGGGAGCACACCCGCATGGGTGTTCTGAAGGAGAGCGCTTCTCCAACGGGACACTTGAGAAGAGTAGGAGCCACCAGCGCCGCTAAGGGGCCCCAGAAGAGGGGGATCGGGGCCACTCTGTGCAAAACCAACTGCACGGCATCTCCAATTCAATATTGACAGAAGATGGAGGTGCCAATATTATGGAGTGATGTGAGGAAGTTTAGTAACAACTGCCCAAGTAACAAATATGCCCAAAATAGAATGAGAAAGTAATCTTTTCAGGGAAAGCCTGCTGTGCCTGCAAGTACATTTAGAACTGCGTGAAATCAATGTAAGCAGTGCGCATGCTCAAGCGCCTCTTGCGCTCGTTCACATGAGTTTGTTCACTGTGCAGCCAAAATCTTAGTAAATGTTAGTAAAAGCAACATACATGCAATTGCATGGGTTGAACGGGTGCACCTCTAATCTTGATAAATTTTTTTTTACGCTGGTTCACCTTTATGTATTTTTTTTTAAGGAGATTTGCGCACAGGTCATGATAGCATGTTACGTTGCCAACATGTAACATGCACCTTGTTAAAATTATGTAAAAAGACTCTCTAGCTCCTTCTAAAAGGGCATTTAACCTTCCCCCTCTAATGCATATAATTTCCTTGGGCTAGCTTTTGCTTTTAAAGGGAAACTCCACACTCCATTCTATAATGCTCTTGTCTCCCCCCTCTAATCCCTTGGATTTCCATGGGCTAACTTTTGCTTTTAAAAGGGAATTCCACACTCCATTCTCCAATGCTCTTGTCTCCCCCCTCTAACCCCTTGGATTTCCATGGGCTAACTTTTGCTTTTAAAGGGGAACTCCACACTCCACTCCATTCTCAAAAGGCTGTAAGCTGCCTTCACCAATCCAAACCACATCCTTTTTCAGAGCATACAACAGGGCCAGCTAGGAAAGGAATGAGAAGAGCGATCGCCCAACTCCTCCTGAACCATACAAGGCCACATGCACTTGAATATGGGAACAAGGTGGTTGACTTTTGGGGTGCCTGAGCCCCTTTTGCCCCCCAAGCATCCACGCCCTTTCATGGGCTGGCTTGCTGTGTGTTTGGATAGGGGTTTGTTAGTGTGTGGGAGGGGCACAAGATTTTTTTTATTTTGGGGTGGTTTTCACATGGGGGTTCTCATTTTAACCCTTTAACAGACCCAAATGGCCTTGTATGTATGGGGGGGCAGGCTATTTTTTGGGGGTTAAAATCTTGCAGCTGCAATGTAGATTTGTAAGTTTTCTCTAAAGCCGTACATCTTTTAAGCAGCATTTTGGATACATGCTACAGATGCACCACTTTACAGACAGAGTAAGCCCCCCCCCCCCCAAGTTACTAGCTTTTAAGCAATTTTGCATTCTTAAAGGCACTTCTCCCTGTTCCGTTTTTGGTTGTGCAAATTGGTGACATTGATATACGTTCCTCAGGGCGGGACCTGGGCCCCTCATACCCATTTTAAGGCCAATAACTAGAATATAAGCCAGCCAAGTGGGGACTTGCAAAATTAACAAGTCAGCTTCCACTGGCTGCCATGGTATTTGTTGTATAACTTTTGCTCATGTGAGGCTCTTTGTTTGCTCCCTGAACCTGGGGGAGTGTTTGTCCCATCTGTAATTTTGTAGCATGCTGGAAGATGTACTTAATTTTGGACAGGGGGGTGGCTTATTTTGTGCTAGCTGCATTTGGGTTGGTCTGGGCATGCTCAGGGACTTTGGACTTTTGCTTTGGCTTTTAGTAAGTGAAATGCATTTGGGTTGGTCTGGGCATGCTCAGAGTGTTTTTTGGGTTAGTAATTTAGGGACATCCTTAACAGTTGTACCCGCTCTGAAGTTCTGTCTCTACACTTGGTGAATTTGCATTTTGCGTGTTTCATGGACTGTGCATGTGTTTTTAATTGCCTCATTAGCGCGCAAACCTATATTATATAAAGCTTGCAGATAGCATTCTTTATCTTGCCTGAAAAGAGGCAAGATTGCTCGATTGCTGGGATTCAGAACACCTTGCGGTTTCAGGTTATGCCTGTTCATTTGCATAAAGTAAGTTTGGAGTTCCTTGTGCAGGATTTGCTGGAGAAATCGGTTGGAGTGGAACCAGGACACATCTATTGTATCCAGGACCATGCAGCACCAAGGTACTATGATGTTTCTTTTGTGCATAGCAATTTTTGCACAGGAGTTATTGAGAACTGTAAGTAATTGGAAAAAGCTAACCATGAGTCTATAAGGCCTTTCATAGTGGAAACTTTGTATGCTATAGAGGAGAAGCCATTGGTTGTTCACCTGTTTAACCCCTTCACAGACATTGCCTTGGTAGTGGCCTTTTTGAAGAGATATTGCTCTTCAGTGAAGGGAACCTTCATGTTGACTAATCATCTGGGGATCTTTAATGGCAAATTGTAGTTCTTTGTCAAACTGAAGGTGGATTCTGAAGGGATTGGTGGAGTGTGGCATCCACCAGCTAATTTTTCAGTAACAGGAAATAGAGGGTTTCTCTACTATCCTGGTCAACCAACATACTGCAGGAGATGTCATAAGTTTGGGCATACCAGAGATTAATGTAATGTGGAGATGCACTGCCGGAACTGTGGGGAGGAGGGACATGAGGCTGGGGCTTGCTTGGTTAAGCGGGCCTGTGATATATGTGGACAGCGTGATTTTGAAGTGGATGGGTATACCACAGCAGCTCATTAATGTAATAAAAGAGTTGTATTGGGGGATCAGTAGTCGGGTTCTGGTTAATGGGAGTTTGGGGCTGGCTTTTTTGGTTAAGGCTACTTTCGCACTGAGGTGCTTCTAAACTGCTAGTAAAACATTTTATTGCTTTTGAAGAGCTTTTCAGGCACTTTTGAAGAGCTTTCCATTAATTTCAATGCAGAGGGGTGTTTTTTCACCGCCCTGCCAGCCCACTGCCCCAGTGGGAAAGCAATCATTGATTTTAATGGAAATAGGTTTTCGTAAGCTTTGCAGGTGCTTTTTTTTAGTGTGAAAGCACCTGAAAAGCACCTCAGTGTGAAAGGGGTCTTAATCTGGGATGAAACAGGGGTGTCCCCTGTCCCCTATTCTCTGTTTTATTGAACCGCTGTTAAGGATGATACAGAGGGATAAGGTGGTGAGGTGCTTTTTGGTGCCTGAGAGTGGGAGGGAAAATTGTGAAATGTTTAGGTTATATAGATGACGTGGTGGCAGTGTGTCAGTCGGTGGTGGGCGTAAGATGGGTAAAGTTACTTTTGTCTTTTTTGTGTAGGTGCGGGAATGAGTGTGAATTGGAATACGTGTAGTTTGGGTATGTATGGGAGACAAGTGGAATGTGTGGATGATCAGATTGGGTAGGTTGAGGATGGAGTGAGGATTTTGGGTATTGTGTTTGAACATGTAATGAAAGCGGAAGCATGCTGGAATGAAGTGGGAGAAAAGATAGCCAAGAAGTTGAGAATATGGTGTCTAAGAAAATTGTCGATTTATGGGAAAGTTTTAGTAGTCAAGGCAATCTTACCTTTAATTTTGTATGCAAGCAATATCTTCCCTCGTGGGGATATAAGATTGAGGAAAATTAACAGGTTATTGTTGACTTTTTTATGGGGGTTGGAAATGGAAAGAGTCGAGAGAATATGTGTCTGGATGTGAATGTAATGGTGGGTTGGGTTTTCCGAATGTGAGAGTGTTTTTGTTAATGCATTATTGGTTTTGCGTGGTGAAAATTTTGAGGAATGGTGGAGTGTGTGCTAAGATGATATCTTTTTTGGGTGGGTGGTTGTTTAGGAGATGGGGGTGGGTGGGAAGGGATTCAAGGATACCGGTGGCCTACGTGGTGGCACAAGACTACTGGGTATTAGACAAGTTTGGGGTAGAATTTAAGTTGGCAGATTTAGGAGAAGCGAAGAGGGATAAAGTGAAGGTGAGAAAGTGGTTGATAGAGAAGGAGTATGTGTGTAACCTTAAGGGAGTTAATTCATCAGTGGCTGGGGAAGTATGGAAGGAAATGAGTGTATATGGGGTGACAAATGTGCAGAGACAGATAGTATGGATGAGTTTACATGAATGTCTAGCTACAAGGCTATCTATGAAAAGGAGGGATTTGTGTGTGTCTGATATTTGTCCAAGAATGAATTGTGGGGGTGTAGAAGACAGTGAGCATGTGTTCTGGGGGTGTGGTGTAGTGAAAGATGTGATCAATAAGAGTCAAGATCTGGTGAAAGAAATAACAGGAGTGAAGGTGAGTGAGTGGAAAATAATGATGTATGGCTTGGTGAAACTGGAGAAAGATAAACAGAGTATTGTGGTTAGTGTTATGTGCATTAAAGGAAGTGTTGTGGGATGCACGCAACTTGAATAGTCTCTCGATAGTTTTCTAAAGTGGAAAAAAGAGAGTACATTTGGGTGTCCTTATAGAGTTTGTAAAACATGTATTTTCTTTTTGTATTTTGTTTATGTCTTTGCAAAACAGATGGGTTTTCAAACAAGTATTTTTTACTTTTGTTTCTTTTTTTTTGGGGTGAGGGGATATTTTTCCCAGAAATATTTTTGATGTTGCCAATGCCGTTTATAGGTTGTTAATTTTTACTTTGATTTCATTGTCTGTGCTGCATTATGTTGCAAAATCTTCCTCAAGATGTTGTAAGTAATAAATATTTAAATCCTTACGAGACTGTCCATTTGTGGGCGCAGTCCTTTTAACTCCTGTTAATTTCCTCTGCAAAATGGTAAGACCTCAAAACCATATTCTGTAAGGCTCCTTTCAGACTGGGGGGTTGTGGGCTATATTTAGTGCCGCTTTACCGTTGTTTTAGTGGCGCTATTCGGCTGCTAGCGGGGCAGTTTTAACCCCCGCTAACGGCCGAAAAAGGGTTAAAACCACCCACAAAGGGCCTTCAGGCTTTCACACTGGAGACAGAGGAGAGGCGCTTTACAGGCGCTATACAGGCACTATTTTTAGCACAGTAGCACCTGTAAAGTGCCTCAGTGCGAAAGTAGCCTTAGTGTCTCAAATTAACATACATGTGTTTTTTGCTTTATTTGCTCTTTTCCAAGTCCTCTTTTGTTGACCAATAAAATTTGTAGCAAATTTTGATGTTTTGTGTGTTTTGTTAATAATTTGTTTTGCAGATGCATGCTCAATCCAAGTAATGCATTTTACACTCCCCCATAAACAATTTTCATGCAACAGATTTCCCAGCTGCAGCTTAACTAGGCTGATTGGCATGGCAAAACAAAAAAAAGGTGTGATTTGTCTAAACGCCACTTTCCTGGTGCCTTCATGGCAGCATACGCATGGATTGTGCGTATGCTGCCATGGATAGGCACCAGGAAAGGAAAATTACAGAGAGGTAAGTATTCAATTTTCCATTTTAGTGCAGTGGTTCTCAGCCTCAGTCATCAAGTACCCCCTACAGGACATGTTTTGGGAATTTATCTTAGCTAAAATAGCTGTCCAAAATACCAAGCCATTGACTCTGATTTAAAGCACCTGTGCAAGATGAAGGAAAACCTGCAAACATGGCCTGTTGAGGGTACTTGAGGACAGGGTTGAGAACCACTGATTTAGAGCACTGAGATAAAAACAAGCTCAAGACAATCCTATTCTAATTGTGGGCATTTGAGGGAAACCAAGTGAGTGTTAGAACCACTGGTTGTGTTTTTTTAGGTTGGGCTTTGTGTCCCTTTTCTGAAAATTGGCTTCACTTCCTGTCACCACCCTACCAATGTCTTTCCTTGGACACACAGGTCAGTGTAACTAGTGTCCCCATTAGGCAAATTGCACTCTAGCACTTGTGTACACCCCAAATTATTAGGTATTTTGGGGGTTATTAAAAGGGAAATCCACTCTGCAATACAAGTGTATGCGCTGTAAATCTGAGGGGAAGCACTGGTGATTTTATCATCCAATCATCCAAGCAAAGATGCTGTTTTTTTTTATTTTGCTTGCATGTCCCCCTTGGATCTCCAGCAACTGCACTTCTAAGTGCACTTGTAGTGCAAAGTGGCTTTTCCTTTAGTAAATAAACTGCAAAGTCCAAGATGCCTAATAATAGGGGGTGTACACAGAAAAATGCTAGAGTACAATTTATCTAATAGGGGAACTATTTGGATTGACCTGTGTGTCCCCAAGGAAAGACTTTGGTAGGGTTTTACCCTCACTTCCTGTTTGGCTATGTGACAGGAAGTGAATAAATTGGAGGAGAACCTTGCAAAATTTGGGAGGTGTCTTCACCCTTCCAGGGGTGCAGACATCCCCAAAAACTGACAAGACTTCTAAACCCTCTGCACTCTATCCCCAAGCAAAAATAAAAAAGGATTTAATTTAGTTTAACTTTGCAAAGACACATTCCTAAGTTCAACTGTGATGCATGTCAATGGCCCATTTAGACCTTGTTTAATAGAAAACACCAGTTGCCTTTCACTAGAAACATTTGTTAGTTTCTGGAAATCTGCATCTGCTTTACTATTCATTTCCATAAAAATTGGGTTCCTGCAGCTAGATGCGCCAAATGCATCTAGATACGCTACTGCTGTGTGCATGGAGGTATGTACCCGTGGCGCATATCTGGTTTCGGAAGCAGCAGAATGACATCACGCCCCTCGAGGAAGCTGCTTGTCCTGCTGTGAATTTTTTGCCACCACCATGCTCCGCTCACTATTCTCTGAGGAAGAGATGATCCTTATTTGCAAATGAAGATAATTTTTGGTTATTTTTACATGGGGTGATGTTTGTGTGGGTCATGTGTGTATGTCAAAATGATTTGGCCTCAAAACACACACACACCTACTTCCTGTGTACAGATTCACTTCCGGGCCAATGTATATTGCTTCCTGCTTCAGTGTGTGTGTGTGTGTGTGTGTGTGTGTGTATAGATATAGATATATCTATATATAGATATATCTATATATCTATAGATGTAGGTTCTTGTGTCCACTAGCAGAGAGAAGTTGGGTAGATGCCACACTCCCAATTCTGGAGGCATAATAATCGTCTAGCACAGGGGTCTTCAAACTACGGCCCTCCAGCTGTTCAGGAACTACAATTCGCATCATGCCTAGTCATGTCTGTGAATGTCAGAGTTTTACAATGCCTCATGGGATGTGTAATTCCACAACAGCTGGAGAGCCGTAGTTTGAAGATTCCTGATCACTCTAGCATGTCTTGAAAAAAGGTGTTTTTTCATGTGCCTTGTATAATGCCCAAGAAATATCGTTTGGAAAATACAAGTTGGTCATGGCACATCTACATTCCAAATTTGGCACTTAAGATGGTCATGCACTATGCAATCTGATTCGCCAATCTCTGTAGAACTCGATATTTAGGCAAAATAGGTAATAGGAAGGCGCACTTGAACAATCAATTTAAATTATAGAAAATGAAACAGGCTCTTGCACTAAATCTAATTAATGTATTTAAGATCTAACTGATTGCAGTCTATGGTCACCTTTAAAGATCAAGATCTGAAAATATTAATTTATTGGGTTTAGAAACACTTCTCTGTTCTTTGTAATGTATTAAAAGATTTGGGTAAAAAAGAAAAAAAACACATTTCAAAGATATATTAGAAGTGATAGGAATGAGATTAGCATGAACACCTACTAATTGCCTAACAAGACAAGATGAAATTAACCAATTGTATTGGGCATGCACTATTATCAATGAGAAAACCGCAGTTACCCTAACACCAGTTGCAGTTTACATATGCAGATATTTATTATCACTATTTGTGCTTCAATGTGCGCTGGTTCGCAAGTTTGATTAATGGCTTTTCCGGCGCACCAATTAATGTATGAACTGGTGCAGTGCCGCCTTCTTAGTAAATCACCCTCATAGTGTCTTGTTTGTTTTTTTAGTTTTTTTTTATATTATTTATTGTTATTATTGTTACATATTATACTCAATAATATCTCTTGTAACCTTATATGTATGTCTTTTAATCTTCTTTCTATTTCTGATTCTACGTTTACATTGTAGAAATCAACATGCTGTTTGTCCCCTGATGAAGACTCTTTGGAGTTGAAATGCTTTGGAACTTCCATCCATACATACCGGTTGTTGATTTTCTTATTGTCACATGACTACAATATTCAGTAGTCTGCTCTTACAAATCTATCGCTTTGTAAGATATGGTTTTGTTTTTAAATGTTTTGTATCATTAAAATGAGAAATATATTTTTATTATTTTGTCACCTTTGGTGCCTAAAAAATCCCATCCAAAAAACGTTTCCAACATTCTATATAATTAGGGCTATAGTGCCATTTTCTCCATGTCTAGCATGAGCTTTTTTTTTGGCTTCAGTGTAGTATGTTTTATTTGAAAAAATCCCACACATTAAAATGCACCTACGGACTGAAACATTTGGGTAGCACTGAGAATCAATAGCACCTCCAGGTCCTAGGCAAAATGGCCATTCGCTTCAGCGGCTGGAAATGATGCAACTGGATGTGACATCAGCGGGGCTCAGCCCGACTAGTTTCGTCGGTATGATGTTGTCAGGGTATAGCCTTTGAGAAAGCTGATTGGGCAATACATGTCAGGTGGACGGTAAAATCAATATGTGGGGTGAAGCTAGGCCGCCATCTTGCTGAGGTTTTTTTGTATAGTGAAAAAAGCCCTTTTATCCTTTCTGCTATGTAAGTGTATTTTTACAAGTTTTTTTTAAATAAAATGGTGGTTTTGCTTGCATTTTATTTTCTGGAAATATGTGTTGGAGAGACTGATAAACAGTATGAAGAGTGGCCCTGGATGCAAGCTATGATTCATCTTTATACTAAAAAGTGCTGTATAAAATGTGAATATCCCCCCTCTGCTGACTGCTTCCGAAGTTGTGGACAAACTGCTGATTTTCTCCACTGCTTTTGGACTTGTCCACTGGTACACGACTTCTGGGTTGACATAGGCTCCGTCATATCTTCTGCACTGGGTTTGCCAAATATATCCTCTATTTCTATGCAAGAAAGTTCCTCCTGCAGACATGGAAATATGTGGCTGAAACTTGTCAATGATTCCCTGCCTCTATATAAACGTACCTTTGATATCTGTAAGAGGACTAAAGCATTCCACAAAATATGGGGCAGATGGCTGACTAGCCCACTGACCCTCTCCCCTGTACTACTACCATGACAGGGGTTCCCCTTGTGAGTGTTGTATTAAACAGGAACTTCTGTTATGCCCATGGTGTTTAAAAAACATATTGCTTACTCCTCTATTGATGTTTATATCCACTGGTAGATGTAACATCTAGTTTATTATTGCACACTGCCTGGATTTTCATGATATGCTGGATTAGGAGGATTCTGTTATCGGTGTTGTAGTTTTTGTTTGTGCCTTTTGTTTTATGTCTGTACATTGTAAAACTGCAATAAAAATATCTTTAAAAAAAAGTGATTTTGACCTCCCATTGTTAGTGGGGACCATCAAACCAGGTGAGAGGACATCCAGAGAGGAGCTTTGGTGGTGGGCACTTTGTTGCTATTTTTATTGGGGATAAAGTGATTGATTTTTTAGGATACACATTGTTTTGTTTAGATTGTATGATTTAGTCAGAGGATTTAATTACAGAGTGCTTTAGATATCATTATAGGTTCACATAAGATTTGATAATCCCTTCTGTATATCAAATTCGATCATCCCTAATAAATTTTCTGTGTCAAATTAACCACTTCAGCCCCGGAAGGTTTTACCCCCTTCCTGACCAGAGCACTTTTTACAATTTGGCACTGCGTCGCTTTAACTGCTAATTGTGTGGTCATGCAATGTTGTACCCAAACAAAATTTGCGTCCTTCTTTTCTCACAAATAGAGCTTTCTTTTGATGGTATTTGATCACCTCTGCGTTTTTATTTTTTGCGCTATAAACAGAAAAAGACCGGAAATTTTGAAAAAAAAATTATATTTTCTACTTTTTGTTATAAAAAATATCCAATAAACTCAATTTTAGTCATACATTTAAGCCAAAATGTATTAAGCCACATGTCTTTGGTAAAAAAAAGTCAATAAGCATATATTTATTGGTTTGCGCAAAAGTTATAGCGTCTACAAACTAGGGTACATTTTCTGGAATTTACACAGCTTTTAGTTTATGACTGCCTATCTCATTTCTTGAGGTGCTAAAATGGCAGGGCAGTAGAAACCCCCCCTTCAAATGACACCATTTTGGAAAGTAGACACCCCAAGGAAATTGCTGAGAGGCATGTTGAGCCCATTGAATATTTTATTTTTTTGTCCCAAGTGATTGAATAATGACAAAAAAAAAAATATTTTACAAAAAGTTGTCACTAAATGATATATTGCTCACACATACCATGATTATATGTGGAATTACACCCCAAAATACATTCTGCTGCTTCTCCTGAGTATGGGGATACCACATGTGTGGGACTTTTTGGGAGCCTAGCTGCGTACGGGGCCCGAAAACCAATCACCGCCTTCAGGATTTCTAAGGGCGTAAATTTTTTATTTCACTCCTCACTACCTATCACAGTTTCGAAGCCCATTAAATGCCAAGATGGCACAATCCCCCCCAAATGACTCAATTTTGAAAAGTAAGACACCCCAAGCTATTTGCTGAGAGGCATGATGAGTATCCCTCCCACTGCTTGTAAAAGCAGTCTAGAGGCTAATTAGCCGCTAGGATTGCTTTTACATGAAAGCCGACCGCTGGCTGAAAAGAATGATATCAAGATAACTAAACCTGTAGGCATCATTCTGGTATAACCACTCAAAGTCCAGCAACATACCAGTATGTTGCTGGTCCTTGTTGGGCATATATTGTAAACTTTTTTTTTTTTTTTTTTCATGCAGCCTGTGGGCTGAACGAAAAAAAGAGCTTGATCGGTGGGTATGCCCACCATTAGAATACCTCCCTTCATCCACCCACTTCTAATGATGGGCATACATGCACCATTTATATATGCAGAAGCATGGGGGCATCCGCCCCAAAAATTAGGAGCAAATTGCAGTAAAGAATAAAATTAATACATACCTGAAAAGCAAACATGATAAAATATAATAACAATAAAACATTGCAGAATAGAATACAGCAAAAAAACAGAACAATAGAGAGAGAATAGAGAGGGAGAGAGAGAACAATAAAACGACAACTATTTTTGGTTTTTTATTTTATTTTTTTTTGTGTATTTTTTTTTTTATAACTAACTTTTGTAACTGTAACCGGTTCCAGGTTCGGGTCTCTCAAAATGCGATGACTTCTTGGGAGACCCTGTGAAAGTGTGCCTAGTCTGTGCAATGCTGTACCCTACGCTAAAACTCAACTAGTATATTGTAGCGCTCAAAACATTCACCAATGCAAAGCCCAGGATTGTCAGGACAGGAGGGACAAAAATAGCGGGTGTCACGCCTATATCCGCGCTTTCTACACACATTTTCTTTGGGGGGCTCGTTGGGTAGGTTTACTCGGGAGGACATAAGGAAAATGCTTCTCATGCAGCCAGCTTACTGCATTTGGTTGGGCAAGGTGAGGTGGAGCACCATCTAGAAATAGAAGGGCTCTGACAATCTCTTCCTGGAATTTAAGGAAGGATCCAGTCCGTCCTGAAGCTCTGTATAGCACATGAGCGTTCAGCAAAGCCAAATAAAATAAGTATACAGACACTTTTTTTATACCAGCGTCTGGCCTTACGGGGCCAACAACTGGTTGTTGAGGTCCCCACCTCCCCATATTTTGGTTATATTCGTGGACACAGAGGGGTTTCTCCACAACACCAGTCGCCGTAGTAATTTGGACACTCGTGTCTGCATGAAGGGAGGTAAGAACGAAAACATTCTTATTATCCCTCCACTTCATAGCGAGCAAGTTATTACACTTCAAGAAGGCTCTCTCCCCCAGCCTAAGACAGGAATCTACAAGCTGCTAGGGAAAGCCCCGGCGATTAGATGATGATCAAACAAGTGACTAAAAAGTGGCACGCTTATGTAATAATTGTCCACATACAAATGGTACCCCTTTCCGAATAAGGGTGACACCAAGTCCCACACAATCTTGCCAGCTCTTCCTATGTAGTCAGGGCAGTTTGTGGGCTCTACGTGACTATCTCTTCCCTCGTAAACCATAAAACTACATGTATAGCCCGTGGCACTGTCACAGAGCTTATACATCTTTACTCTGTATCTGGCATGCTTGCTGGGAAGGTACTGTTTGAATGACAAGCGGCCAGAAAACTTAATCAGGGACTCATCAACACAGACAACTTGATGGGGAGTAAGCAAGTCTGCAAAACGTTGGTTGAAGTGGTTTACGAGGGGCCAAATTTTGTAGAGCCGATTGTATCCAGGGTCTCCACGAGGATGACAGAGTTCATTGTTGTTGAAGTGCATGAACTGCAAAATCTGCTCGTATCGTGCCCTGGCCATGGAAGCAGAGAACACAAGCATATGATGAATTGGGTCAGTGAACCAATATGACCGCAACTCACTCTTTTTGGTTATGCCCATGAGGAGGGATAGGCCCAGAAAGATCCTAAATTCGGAAACCGTAATTGGTTTCTAATCTCTGGCAAGGGAGGACTGGGGAATAGTGGCGATGTGTTGACCAGCGTACAAATTGCTTTGGTCCACAATAGATCTATAGAGATCTTCGGTGAAAAACAGCGAATAAAAATCAAGTGACGTAAAATCAACTGTTTCCACATGAATGCCGAGTTGGCCAGTGAATGGGGGAAGTACGGGTGCTGCAGAAGTGGTGGGTTCCCAATTAGGATTGGGGAAAGCAGCAAGAAGGGCACTGTGGGCACGACGGGCCTATGTTTGTCTTCTTGGTGGCTGTGGGACACTACTTGTGCTTGCCACCTCGCCAGCTTGAACTGCACTTATGGGACTCTCCACGTCACCAAGTGTTACTGCAGTGCTGGATGTACGACCAGGGTGTACTAGGCCGCTGGTGCTTGCCAGTTCACCAGAAGGAATAGCGGCGCTAGTACTTCTCTGCTCCATATGAGAGCCCTGCGGTTCTTGCACCTCAACAGCAGAAGAAGAAGATTGGGGTCTGGTACGCCTGACCTTGGCAGGGACCACAACTCCGTCATCAGAGCTATCTGTCATGTATTCGTATTCTGAGCCTGAATCTGACAGATGAGTGACTTCCTCTTCACTATTGCCTCGTTTCCACTGAGCGGATCGGTTCGGTATGGTATGCTATTTTGGGTGTTTCCATTATGAAAGCGGCCCATGCAACCGAACCGTACCACTCCATTCAGGGTCCTGCTTCAGATGAGGGGCCATAGAAAATGGAACGGTTCGGTTAGGGCAGAGTTACGATACATTCCACTGATTGGCTGACAGAAAACCCTCTGCTGTGCTATGCTGAGGCATTTTTTCTAAACCCTGTATGGCCCCTTGTGGTCCCACTTGCAGTGGAAGCGCTCACCAGAATAGACCGGACCATTCTAGGCCATTCAAACTGTACCGACCCGAACCGATCCGCTCAGTGGAAACGAGGCATAAATGTCATGCTCAGAAATGTGTAGGCCTCTTCACTAGTGTACCTTCGATTTGCCATTTTGGGCTCTAAATTTAGTGGTACACTAGTGCAGTGTTTCTCAACTCCAGTCCTCAAGGCACACCAACAGGTCATGTTTTCAGGATTTCCCTCAGATGAAACGGCTGTGGTAATTACTAAGGCAATGAAACTGATCAAATCACCTGTGCAAAATAGTGGAAATCCTGAAAACATGACCTGTTGGTGCGCCTTGAGGACTGGAGTTGAGAAACACTGCACTAGTGAGACTCACAGGTAAAAAAGCTCCTGACTGCTAGCGACTGTATCAAAATGCTACCAAAAAACTGTTAGCGATCGCAGGGATCAGGCCTGACTCTGCGAATGCTGCAGTTATGTGTGTTTAGTGTTTTGTAAGTGACAGTGATCGATCGATACTGCACTTGGGTGGGCTGGGCTGGGCGGAGGGGCAAAACGCAGGTGCTAGCAGGTATCTGGGCTGATCCGATTAGGGGTTTAAACCTTTATTAGGTAATAAACGGCGGGTGCCCTGACACTATAAGAAACTAACCAGCGTCACCCATAACAGTTATACGGTGTTCACTGGTGTAAGGGTTAACTAGGGGGCAATCAGGGGTTAAAACCTTTACTAGGTAGTATATGGGGGTCCCTGACGCTATAAAACGCTGACGGCGAACCTAAATACTTACCTGCCTAACTAGCGTCACCTGTGACACTAATACAGCGATCGCTTAGTGACACTGGCGACGGGGGGTGATCAAGGGGTTAAAACTTTATTAGGGGGGGTAGGGGGGTACCCTTGACCTAAAGGGGCCTAACACTAACTGCCCTACCACTTATAACTGTCACAAAATGACACAAATGCAATAATCAGAAAAAAAAAAAACCTGCTATTGGTGTCACTGTGACAGGGGGTACAGGGGGGTGATCAGGGGGTGAAAAGTGTTCCTAGAGTGTTCTACTGTAATGCCCCGTACACACGGTCGGATTTTCTGATGGAAAATGTGTGATAGGACCTTGTTGTCGGAAATTCCGACCATCGGAATTTCCGACACACAAAGTTTGAGAGCTTGCTATAAAATTTTCCGACAACAAAATCCGTTGTCGGAATTTCCGATCGCGTGTACACAAACCCGACGCACAAAGTGCCACGCATGCTTAGAATAAATTAAGAGACGAAAGCTATTGGCTACTGCCCCGTTTATAGTCCCGACGTATGTGTTTTACGTCACCGCGTTCAGAGCGATCGGATTTTCCGACAACTTTGTGTGACCGTGTATATGCAAGACAAGTTTGAGCCAACATCCGTCGGAAAAAACCCATGGATTTTATTGCCGGAATGTCCGATCAATGTCCGACCGTGTGTACAGGGCATAAGTGTAATGTTGGTGCAAACTTACTTGATGTCTTCTCTATTCGGGAGCCGGAACGAAAAGGCTTCACGAGGAGCGATGACATCACTTCCTCTGCCGCTGTTAACATTACAGCAGCAGAGGAAGATTCTCATTCGCCAGGAGCGATCGTGAGGGGGTGGCCATGAATCAGTGGCCTCCCCCTCACCTTGGATCGCTCCTGACGATAATCCGACCGCCGCAGGCACCGGGGGGGTCCGATTGGACCCCCCCCCGCCCGCGGGCAGGCAGGGACGAACAGGTAAGCCCTTATGCCTGCCCGTGCCATTGTGCCGACGTACATCGGCGTGCAGCGGTCAGCAACTGGTTTAAGAGTTACCCCACCTTTGGGCAGATTTTAAGTGCTAAATGCACTATGAATATACTACTTTTTATAGCTGTGGTCTTTTTTTTTCTTAACATAAATTGTTTTCAAGTCTTCTGACTTCTTTCCTATGACCTGTATGACATGGGACCCCAATTACTTTTGCCTCAGTTCCCTACTGCACTATAAAATGCTCTGTCTCACTGAATTTTTGTGTATTTGACAGATATAAAAAAATACTCTGTCCTGTTTAAACATTTCCTACATGGCAAACACATTATGGCTTTTAATGCACCAACTAGGCTAATTTAAGGTTAAACTTTGGTTGTCTATGGACTCTAGAGATTCTTGTGGAATTCCAATACATCCCTAGTCCCCCCATGTAACAACTGTACATTTATTTTCTCCATTAGCACATCCCCACCTCTTGTATCTCTTGACCTTCCCTCTTATATTGTAAGCTCTTAGACCCCTTTCACACTGGGGTGTTTTTCAGGTGCTTTTTAGGTGCTTTAGCGTTAAAAAAAGCGCCTGTGAAGCGCCTGAAAGAAGCCTCATCGGCAATCCCAATGTGAAAGCCCAAGCCCTTTCACACTGCCAACGCCCGAAAAACGCTGGTAAAGCGCTGCTTGAGACCCTTTTCACACTGGGGCGTTTTTCAGGCGTTTTTTGGGCGCTGGCAGTGTGAAAGGGCTCGGGCCATCAGCGCACCCAGCCCGGTGGCAAAAACACGAAAGCGCTGTAAAGAAGCTGCTTGCAGGACTTTTTTTGACGCCCTGCCAGCGCAGTGCCCCAGTGTGAAAGCACTCAGGCTTTCACATTGGGATTGCAGATGAGACTTCGTTCAGGCGCTTTACAGGCGCTTTTTTAACGCTAAAGCGCCTGAAAAACGCCCAAATGTGAAAGGGTTTTAAGGAGCAGGGCCCTCTGATTCCTACTGTATTAAAGTGTATTGTATTTGTACTGTCTACTCTTGCATTGTAAAGCGCTGCATAAACTGTTGGCGCTATATAAATCCTGTATAATAATAATAATAGTCCATGAGGGAGTTATTCAGGACATCCTTCAACCTGGCCAGCAAGAACCCAGAAGGTTTACTATGATCAATCTGCATAAAAGGGCCAAACTACCTAAAATAGTTTCTCTCATGAGAGTTATTCTTTGTCTGAGAATATTGTTTTATTGCAACCTATAGAAAGAAAAAAGCTTAAATTGTCTTATTGTAAGAATAAAGACTAGAAATGAAAAACAGTGGAAAAGAAAAGGGAAAGATTTTCCCAACCAATTAGGTTATATTTTTTAGCCTGCCCTGGAATGACAATATAACCCTGGTAGAGGCTCCATCCTGCAGCATGACCTTGGCTGTCACAAACAGCTGCCCACACACAACTATTTTCAGCTGTCATTGCCCCTCTCTCCAGCCGCCAGTGAGGTGTGCAGAGCAGCATAACGGGGGAAAGGGGGAGGAGACAAAGCCTTGCCCACGGCCAGGGACAACAGAAGAGCAGTGATTGACTGCAGTGCACTATTGGAAAGGAATAGACTGCTGGGAGCTGTTGGAAACTATGGGGGATGTATTTCCCAGGGGATGGCCTCTATCAAGCCAAGTACTGGTTGGGACTACAAATCCAGGATGAAGGGGAACAGCAGAAGGAGGAAAAGAAAAGAGAAGCTTGGAGCTCAGGGCAGTCTCACAAGGGAAGTGTGAGGTGACACCAGGAATGTGCTGCTGAGTTTGAGAAGCTGCCAGTCATGATTCCTCGCTGTGAAATCAGAGACTGGGCTGCCACATTTGCACAGAGGTCAGAACTGTTGGACAAATCCAGCGAGCTGGAAGAAAGGGGCATCGCATGTTCTATCAGAGTTTGCCACCACAGAGCGCTGAGTTGCCACCAATGCCACCTGTTCCAGATGTCTGAGGGCGGGAGGATGCCTAACAGACTAGCTCATTATGAGATACTTACCTTAGAACGAGGCGCCGGCATCTCACCCGATCCACGCCGAGGGAGCTGACATTTCCCCTCAGCGTGTCTTCCGGGTATCGTGGCTCCGGCGCTGTGACTTCTTTCCGGCAAGGTCCGGCTTCTGCCGGGTTTTCAGCCGAGAATCCCCTGTGCGCATGCGCTGCTGCAGTCAGCAGCTCATTGTGAGGGGAATATCTCCTAAACCGTACAGGTTTAGGAGATATTTTTTTTTTTTTACCTACAGGTAAGCCTTATTATAGGCTTACCTGTAGGTAAAAGTTTAAAAAATAAGTATACAACCGCTTTAAAATATGCCTCTAATCGTCCTAATGTGCATGGACACATAGAATAACATTAAGCTGCTTCTACAGGAAAAACACAACTCCTGTAGAAGCAGCAATTTTTAAGCCAGTGTGCATGGATCTTAACTTGGTACAAAGTTTGGGAACTTTTGTCTTGTGCTGTGGGATACAACTAGACCTTAGCACTCCAACACAGAACTCTGAGCCCCAGTGTTTAAAGGAGAAGTACAGCCAAAGCTTGTTTCGCTGTATTTCTCCAGTGGACCACAGGAATGCAATTCGTTCTGCACTCCTGATGTCACAGGTGTCAGTTCAGGCTCCTGGGTGGATCCCAACCATATGGTGGCGTTCCTTCCCCAGCCTAGACCGGCTCATTCCAAGCTGGGGAAATATTGTGACCATAGTGGTCGGGATCCACCCAGGAGCCTGAACTGGCACCTGGCTCAGCCTCTCAGGGAGCCGTTGAGAGCCTGAGTCAGTTGCTCCCACCCCCTCCACAGACCAGCGCTCCAGTAAGAGCTCTGATCATGGAGATATGAGAAACGAGTAATCGGCTGTGTTTGATCACTCGGTTCTCAGTCTTAAAGTGGACGGGGGACAGATGCAACATCAGACCTGTTTTATACACTATAACCAAATAGTGTTGTTTGGACTTTTTATCACTGGGCATTTGTTTATTAAGGATCACTGGATATTATTGGAGTATTTTATGAGTATTAGTATTTTATTTATAAAGTTAATTTCTAATCACTACTTTGATGTATATATAGTTTTATTTATTGTACACATATAGTACACGGCAGCGCAGCACTTTGTATTTATATACTTATAAATAATAAAATATGATAGGGTTTTTGTAGCAATATAGCTTATATGTTTGCATATTTCCCACAGCTGTAGCGCTCCCATACTGCGTGAGAACTTGTAAGATACAGAATTTTCTGACTTAGAAAAAAAAAAACCTCTTATCCTATTGTTTTCTATCTATTCTATGTGTTCTATAAATCCTTAGTGTTTTGTATCATAAAGGGAATTTCAGACAAAGTTTGATAAAAAAAAAAAAAATATGGTTTTGAGTTAAAGGTCCCAGCCAACATCTGCACTGGCAACAACAGGCCTTTTTGATTGCATCTGGAAAGAAACAGTTGTGATGATGTCAGTAAGGTACTGTACCAGACATTTTCCACTTTCTGGAAAGTAAAATAAAAACAGTACTTTTTAACTGCCTGGCTGGCATGGATTCTTCAATGGCTGTCTCAGGATGACTAAAACTAACACAAACGTCAGTCAATTGGGAAAAGTCGGTATAGAACAAAACACATACATTTTGCTGACACTGTGCTTTAATGGATGGCTGCATTGCTCTTTAAACCTCCATAACATCAATATTTGCTAGCAATACATTAAGGCTAGTCATTTTAAAGGTACCCTGTATTGCATTTAAATGTTTTTTTTTTAATAGAGAGTAAGGAACAGTTACCTCTAGGTAAGCCTGCTTTCAGTTTACCTATATGGCCGACCAATGTACACCTCCGTTTTACTAGTTATAAAATAATCTGATCGACTTCCATTCCTTTTGTTTACTTTTGATTTGATGCAGGCAGGTGGTCTTCAGCTGCTTTGAGCAAGGGTCTACCTCCAACTAGGCCTGCTGTAAAAGTATTTATAGATATACATACAGTGGGGAAATAATTATTTGATCACCTGCAGATTTTGTAAGTTTGCCCTCCTACAATGAAATTAAGGGTCTATAATTTTTATCATAGGTGTATTTTAAATGAGAGACAGAATATCAACCAAACCTCCAGAAAAACACATGATACAAATGCTATAAATTTAGTTGCAGTTCAGTGAGTAAAATAAGTATTTGATCCCCAAGCAAAACATGATTTAGTATTTGGTGGAGAAACCCTTGTTGGCAAGCACAGAGGTAAGACGTTTCTTGTAGTTGGTTACCAGGTTTGCACACATCTCAGGAGGGATTTTGGTCCACTCTTCTTTACAGATCTTCTCTAAATCCTTAAGGTTTTTTGGCTGTCTCTTGGCAACTCAAAGTTTCAATGCCCTCCATACATTTTCTATAGGATTAAGGTCTGGAGACTGACTCGGCCACTCCATGACCCTAATGTGCTTCTTCTTGAGCGACTCTTTTGTTGCCTTGGTGGTATGTTTGTCATGCTGGAAGACCCATCTATAACCCATCTTCACTGTTCTGGCTGAGGGAAAATCATGATTTTACAATACATGGCTCCGTCCATTGGTCCCTTAATGCAGCAAAGTTGACCTGTACCTTTAGCAGAAAACAGCCCAAAAGCCATGTTTGGAAGAAGAAAAATGCTGACTATGACCCTAAGAACACCATCCCTACAGTCAAGCACGGATGTGGGAAAATTATGTTTTGGGGCTGTTTCTCTACTAAAAGGCCACTACAGGCCAACTTTGCTGCATTAAGGGGCCATGTATTGTAAAATCTTGGATGAGAACCTTCTTCCCTCAGCCAGAATACTGAAGAGTCATGGATGGGTCTTTTAGCATGACAATGACCCAAAACATACCGCCAGGGCAACAAAGGAGTGGCTCAAGAAGAAGAACATTAAGGTCATGGAGTGGCCTAACCAGTCTCCAGACCTAAATCCTATAGAACATTTATGGAGGGAGCTGAAACTTCGAGACAGCCTAGAAACCTGAAGGATTTAGAGAGGATCTGTAAAGAAGAGTGGACCTCCTGTGATGTGTGCACGTCATGTTTTGCTTGGGGATCAAATAATTATTTTACTCACTGAACTGCAACTCAATTTATAACATTTGTATCATGTGTTTCTTCTGGATTTTAGGTTGATATTCTGTCTCGATCATTTAAAACACACCTATGATAAAAATTATAGACCCTTCATTTCTTTGTAAGTGGACAAATTTACGAAATCTGCAGGGAATCAAATAATTATTTTCCCCACTGTATATATGTTTGAAGTACAAACCTCAGATAGTTCAAGTGCTATTAAACCCAAAACCAAAAATGTAATATATTGCAGCTTACCAATTACTAGATGTGGCTGCATTTGTTTCCTTTTTTAGGTTTTTTCTTTCTGTTTTCCCCTGGTGATCTAGCCAGTAACACACCTCCTGTATTAGGGTGCCTACATTCCAGATGAAGGAGCAACAGAGACACCTTTGGACAACAACACTGTTAATCTGGTGGGAAAGGAGTGTTAAATGTGACAGGAGATTGATACAGTAACGAATTGAAGCCAAACTCCAGCTAACACATCTTAAAGTGATTGTTATTTTTAACTAAAAAAAAAAAACAAGACTTTACAAACCCATCATACTTACCTGGTTTGTTACAGTTGGTTTGCACAGAGAAGCCCAAATCCTCCTGTTCTCAGGTCCCTCTTCAGTGCTCTTGGCCCCTCCCTCCTGTTGAGTGCCCCCAAAGCAAGCAGCTTGCCATGGGGGTACCCGAGCTGAGCTGCAGCTCCCTGTGTCCATTCAGACACGGAGCTGCGATCAAACCCGCCCCTTTCTCTCCTGATTGGCTGACTGATTTTGATTGACAGCAGCGGGAGCCAATGGCACCAAGCTGCTCTCACAGCCAATCAGGAGGGGAGTCCCGGGCAGCCGAGACAATACTACAACATCGCTGGATCAAGATGGGCTCAGGTAAGTATAAGGGGGCTGAGGGGGGCTGCTACACACAGAAGGCTTTTTATCTTAATGCATATAATGTATTAGGATAAAAAAAAACTTCTGCCTTTATAATCACTTTAAGCAGTTACAGCAACAGTTTTTAACTTTTGGGATAAAGGTTTTACATAAATACATAAAAGCTGACCATTGTAAGTAACGCTGTCAGTAGTCAATGTTTGTCCCAACCCTCTGACTGCTTCATCTGCAAGACAGCTTGTTCTGTTGAAAAACAACAGACTTACTGGCAGCATCACAAGGTGAAAATAAAAGAAAGCCTAAAAAATAAAACTATTACAGTTATTACATCTAAGAAATGGTACGCTGCAATATAATAAATGCTTGCCTTTGGGTTTAATACCACTTTAAAGGATATCACTTTACAGAGGTATAAGGGCGCTGCCCTGTGTAGGGAAGTGATGGTGATGGAGAGGTTTTTAAATAAACATCCGCTTGGCCTGCTGAAACGTCTGGACGGTTGAAGCTGTGACAGATCTTCCCTTCCCCCTTATTTGAAGTCGTGGATACCCGATGATCCATTTTGCCAGCCCTGGCGGCTAAACAAGCTTTTTGAGACTTGTAAGACATATGTCTTTTCAAGTCCCCTGCTTCCGGTAAGCCTCCTCAGATGCATTGGGGATGGTCCTGTCATATACTCAGACGTCTCATTTCATTTGGTGTTTTACCCTTTCACCTACCAGAAGCTTTCCATTTTTGTCTTCACCAGTTAACCCTCAGAGACTGTTGGTGGTGGTTTTTGATTTTCATCAGGAACACATTTTCTAAATATTTATGGACTTCTTTGGTTGATTTTTTATCCATTTATAATTTGGTCTTGTTTTCACACATCACTGGTGTATTGTAATTATTATATTTTACATGTCATTTTGTAATATATAGCGCACTTTTTGTATTGAGTCACTCTTTATCTAATTTTGAAGTATTTCTTGTTTATTTGCTGGCCATTGAGAGATGGCTCGAGCCTAATTTAATATTTATACGCATAGCGCTACACTACATATTTTCCACTTTACAGAGGTGCCTTAAAATGGCAGTGTGGCTTTATATGTATTTGCAAATGTAGGCGGAAACAACCTCTGTTTTACAACACTTTACATAGGTCTTTTGTTTCCTGCCCATGAGGCACAGGAAATGAAAGGAAGTCTCTCCAAAGCGAAGGGAAATTCCTTCTTGTGGTGGGAACAGATGTCCCTACTGGAAGATTTCCAATCACTTTCTGTTCCTGTGACGGCTATAAAAATCCAGACTTCCCCATCATTTGCTCCCCCAGGACAAGGATAGCAGGACAGTACCAGCACTAATAAAGAAGTTGAATCTTTTCCAGCTGTAGTTGCCAGTATGCTTATTTTCTGTATGGTACTGAATGTGAGGTTTGAAAATGAAGTTCCAGGTTGCACTGTATTCTATGTCCACTGCTCCCATTCTCACAAGCGATGGAGGTTGCTCAGCATAGAATCCAGTGACAATAAGCTACAGTTCTGTCCATCCACTCTACAGGCACATCCAACATTGATTTAATTTCCTGTTAGACAAGAAGACCTGTTTGAGAATCAGCATTCCAGCTCACCCCAAAAGGTGTTCAGTAGGGTCAGCCCAGGGCCCGACCCACTAAAGTTCCTGCACAAAAAATAAGCAGGGCAATAAGTTCACATCAGGATATAGAAATTTTACAGGAAGACCTGAATAAAATAATGGGGTGGGCAACTGCATGGCAAATGAGGTTTAATGTTGAGAAATGTAAAGCGATGCACTTGGGGGCTAAAAATATAAACGTAAACTACTAACTAGGGGGAGAACCTCTGGAGGAATCAAGGATAGAGAAAGATCTAGGGTCCCAGTAGAAGACAGACTGAGCAATAGCATGCAATGTCAAGCTGCAGCAAGCAAAGCCAGCAGACTATTAGCATGCATAAAAATAGGGCTATAATCCAGAGATAAAAATTTATAAAACTTTGGTTCACATCTGGAGTATTCCGTCCAGTTCCAGACACCAGTCCTCAGGAAGGATGTGCAGAAGTGCTAAATTTATTTCCCCTGGAGAAGACACGCTTGAGAGGAGATATGATAACTATTTACAAATACCTCAATGGTGATACCAGCGTTGGAGGAAAACTTTTCAGTCTCAGGGAGTTTAAGAGGACACGAGGCCACACAATGAGAATGGAGGAGAAGTGATTTAACTTAAGCTGCATAGGGGGTTGCTTACTGTCAGGGCGATAAGGATGTGGAACCCTCTTCCACAATTGGTGGTGTCAGCGGGGAGTATTGATATTTTCAAAGGACTCTTTCTTGGACATGACAACATATAGGGATATGGGAAATGAGTATCGACACTGACACACATACACCTACACAGGTTGAACTGGATAGACTATTGTCTTTATTCAAACTTATCCTACTATGAAACTATTCAAAAGGGGGGAGAAAGCAAGGGGGCGGGACTTTAAATGAAGCATGTGGTAGCAAAAGCATCATATGGTAAAACATAAAAGGGAGTTTATTGGTTGCCATCAGATAAGACAGGGTACAATAATAAATATACATATACAGGGTAGTAATGCATGGATAATATAGTAATATAGTACATCTCAATCATGACTTGAATATCACAAGAATTAACAAGCAATATTGTATATCACAGGGAATGGCAAGCAACAACTTTCCAAAGTACACCAAATATATCATAAGGGTAAGATGATAAAATATAATAATGCCTGCAGAGACTCGAGCCTCTTGGATCTTAAGGTGGGGTATATGGTTGAGCTGGTAAAGCTATGTGGATATAGGGTGACAAGGCGTAAGGCAGCTCTACTACTATGAAACTATGAAAAAACTTGTCAAGCAAAATGTTTATGGACTACATTTTTTAGTCTCCATACCTGTCATGTCAAGATATACAGTAGCAGTATGATTTGAAAAAACCCTATCATTAAAAAAATATTTTAAAGGGTAATTCTTTATTAAATTTTTTAACAAAGCACATGAACAATAATAAGAAAAGAAATAGACATGGATTGGAATAGGGATCAAATCTAACCAACAACCCAGATCAAATAATCAGCAGCAACATGTATTTAATTGCATAAACTAACAGATACAGGTTAATACAACACCCTGATGGAGATTCATGACCAAAACAAATCATCAAGATTATTCCAAAAAACATACAATCAAGTCCAAACATTATCACAAGTAATGCCCCCAATTTTACTGTCCATACACTATGCGGAGAATCGTTCCTGCTCATCTTTACAATCATTTAAAGAGTCTAAAAATATCACTCCCCACCTATTGTAACCTTTTGATTGTTCATTCAGCATGATTCCTCCAGATCTGTCATTAGCTTTCTAACAGTTGTTGAGTAGGGATTAGCTCGATGTTCGGGTCGAACATAAGTTCGACTTGAACATCGGGTGTTCGCCCATTCGCAGAACAACGAACATTATGGGGCGTTCGCAGGAAATTTCAGCGCCGCGGAACACCCCATAATGCACTGCGAGATCGCAGTGCATTGCTATATGATGATTGGCCAAAGCATGCACCTGACCTGCATGCTTTGGCCAATCATAGCGCGCTCTGCTGAGAGAGCCATAATTGACCAAAGGTAGGGTGCCGTTGACCAATCATGTCTCAGGGGGAATAAGTCCACGCTCCACACTATATAAGGCTGCTTACATAGCGGCCGCGCGTAGTGTTGTTGGCGTGGACAGAGAGATAGCTTGAGTTAGATTAAGCAGGCAGGATATTCAGTTAGTGGCAGTGTATTTGATTTTATATATATATATTTATGGGATGGGATAGCTTAACTTAAAATGTATTAGGAAAATTCAAATTCCATTCAGTGTCAAATGCATGACAGTTTCGGGCTATACAGATAGCGCCCTTCTTTGAGCAAGATACATACAAAAATAATGATCTTTACAAGCGCATTTATACACTCCTATCTCATATGGGATCAATCAATTAATCAGTCATTTAGTACCAATAAGGATAATCAACAAATGAAGAAAACATGTAGACATATATGGAATCATGGGTCATCAGGTGCTATCCCTTTTCCTATTACATTCGATATATGGAAGGAAGAAGGAAGGAAGAACAAAACACATATAGTGAATACATGTATGGAACCGGCTATGAAAATAAAAAATGCAAATAAGACATCACTGTTTTTTAAAAAAAATAAAAATAAAGAATAAGTCAAAGAAATAAATATAGATCAAAATCAGAATTCAATCCATTAGGCAATAATGTATTTAAACAGTGTATCCATTGAACCTCCTGCTTTCTAAGGGTTAATTCCCAATTCTCTCCGCGTCTGTTCTTAGGTATACCATCTATGACCATAAACCTTAATTGAAAAACAGTGGGGGTTATTTACTAAAGGCAAATCCACTTTTCACTACAAGTGCAAACTACAAGTGCAAAGTGCAGTTGAAATTGCACTAAAAGTGCACTTGGAAGTGCAGTCGCTGTAAATCTGAGGGGTAGATCTGAAATGAGGGGAAGCTCTGCTTATTTTTTCATCCAATCATGTGCAAACTAAAATGCTGTCCCCCTCAGATCTACAGCGACTGCACTTCCAAGTGCACAGTGTAATTTCAAATGCACTTTGTACCAAGTGGATTTGAAAATAAAAAATATAAAAGACATCACTTTTTTTTTTGAAAAAATAAAAATAAAGAATAAGTCAAAGAAATAAATATAAATCAAAATCAGAATTCAATCCATTAGGCAATAATTTATTTAAACGTGTATCCATTGAACCTCCCGCTTTCTAAGGGTTAATTCCCTATTCCCTCCATGTCTGTTCTTAGGTTATACTATCATAAATCTTAATTGAGAAACAGTATGTCCTTTCTCTATGAAATGTCGGGCTAAGGCTAATTTGTCTAATTTATCCCTGATGGAATACTTGTGTCTAGCAATTTTATCTTTAACCTTTTGTGTGGTTTCTCTCACATGTAATAACCCACATGGACATTTTATTATATATACAACATAAGATGATTGGCAAATGTAATTGTTATTGTCAATATTATACCCTCTATGTGGATGGGAGAAAGATTTCCCTTTTATAATGCTGTTGCATTGGATGCAACACAGACAGGGAAATGAGCCAAAGTTACGTGGTCCCAAAAAGGTTGTAAGAGGTGAGGGAGGACGATATTGATCAGATTTAACCAATCTGTCATATATCGTCTGACCTCGGCGGTAAGTAGGCAGAGGAGGACACTGGAATTCCTGCACTGACGGATAACTGTCATGCAGGATAAACCAGTGTTTCTTTACTATATTGTAAACCCTAGTGGAATAAGGATGGAATAGTGAGATGAAGGGGAGACGTCAAGTGTTACTATGTACAGGTCTGTGACAGAGCAGATCATCTCGTTCCTTTTTAAAAAATTTCTTGGAATAACCTCATTGTTGTAATTTCCCTTGCATCTCCCATCCAACCTGACATTCATTAAATCTGGATAATTAACAATCCGGGATACATGGACCAATTGGCTACGAGGAATGGATTTGAGATCATGGACACAATAGCATATGAAAGTGAAATTTTGAGACAGCTAGCAGATACTAAAACCTATGTTCAATTACATTGTAATCCTGTTTTGCGCATACAAGACAGGATTAAAAAGGTGATTACATATGCAGAAAATGAACAAATCATTGATACTGATACTAAAAAATATCTTATATCTAAAACACTCCTATTATATACGTATTGCCTAAAAAAATATGATACATAAAAATCCTTTAAATCCACCAGGATGTCCCATAGTTTCTAGCACAGATTCCATTACCACACCGATTGCAAAATTTTTGGACAAATGTCTTACACCCCTTATAGAAACTACACAATCTTACATACAAGATACTGAACATTTTTTACAAAAAGTTTGTAACATAGTTATACCATCGGGGTCTATGTTAGTCACCTGGGATGTAGCGAATTTATACACTGCTATACCCCATGATTTGGGCATAGAGGCCCGCCGACGATTATTGATTCACTCAAATAAATATACATCTACACCTATTACCTTTTTGATACAATTATTATCGATCATTTGGAGGAAAACATTTTTCTTTTTAAAGAAAAATACTATTTACAGCTCATCGAAGCTGCGATGGGTTCTAATGTGGCCCCCCCATATGCCAATGCATTCATGCACATGATAGAGAACGGTTTTATTTATCATTGCAATTTATTTATTCAAAACTGCACATGTTGGTACAGATTTATCGATGATGCCTTTGTGATCTGGTCGGGCGACTTAGAAAAATGTATTCAACATGTACCTTAATTCCCTAATCCCTGGCTTAAAATTCAACATGACAGTCAGTGGCGTTTAAATACGTTTTTTGTACACTTTGTTAAGCATTAATGAACAACACAGTTAGTGATTTATATACAAAACCTATAGATCGTAACCAGCTTTTATTGCACTCAAGTTTTCATCCATCTGACGTTTTCAAATCCCTTCCTCGTAACCAATTGGTCCGTGTATCCCGGATTGTTAATGATCCAAATTTAATAAATGTCAGATTGGATGAGATGGAAGGGAAATTACAACGAGCTTATTTTTAGGGCTGGGCTCAGCCCTTCCTTCTCTGAGCTGGCCGCTCAGCTGTCGGCTAATTGCCAGCTCCTTTTATATACAAAACCTATAGATCGTAACCAGCTTTTATTGCACTCAAGTTTTCATCCATCTGACGTTTTCAAAGCCCTTCCTCGTAACCAATTGGTCCGTGTATCCCGGATTGTTAATGATCCAAATTTAATAAATGTCAGATTGGATGAGATGGAAGGGAAATTACAACGAGCTTATTTTTAGGGCTGGGCTCAGCCCTTCCTTCTCTGAGCTGGCCGCTCAGCTGTCGGCTAATTGCCAGCTCCTATCTCTCCACAGTGAAACACCTGTTGATGATATCCTACTCATCAGTCCTGCCTATTTAAACCGTCCAGCCCAGATAATCTCTGCCTTCGCCTTGGTCACATCTCTAAAGACGTTCTCCTGTGTTCCTGTTGCAGACTTGCTTGGCTGACATTCCTTCTGGCTCTAGATCCTGCTTGCTGTTCTACTACGCTTATCTCTGGCTCCCTGATGTTTTGGCTTGTCTATCTGTTCCGGTTCCTGAAATCTGCCTATGTTTTGACTACGTTTACTCTGTTTTACCTTTTTTTATTATTATTAAACAAGTGAGATTTAACTGTACTTCTGTCTCAGTCTGATTCATGGTTTCTGACAGTAGGTGAAGGCCATGAATTCAGAAGATGCAGTCAATCCACTTGTTGGTAATATTTTTTCCAGATTGGATGAGCAAGATCACCACATGGATCAGTTTGCCATGGCGTTACAAACGTCACATGGCTCACCTGGAATCTCCCACTTTGGATGCTCTGGTAACAACCTGTGTTGCAGGCCTTCCCTGCTGCTGCTCCAGTTTCTGTGCAGCAGCAGGGAAGAGTATTACCTCTATAAAAGGTATGTCTGGTTCCGCTCTGCTTCCCCAGTGATTTGGGAGTGATCCAGTCCAATGCAGAGGGTTCCTCAACCAGGTTGAGATATACTTTGAGATGCTGCCCCAGGCGTTTCCTACGGACAGAAGCAAAGTAGGTTTCATGATATCTTTGCTTTCTGAGAGAGCCTTGGCCTGGGCAAACCCTCTATGGGAGATGCAAAAACCTGTTGTCTTGAGTTATCTTGAGTTTATGGCTTCCTTTAAAAAGGTATTTGAGCTTCTGCTGCCAAGTGCCTCATGTCCATCAAAACAGAGTACGAGAACTGCCATTGAATTCCGTACTTTGGCAGCAGAGATTGATTGGAACAATGAGGCCCTCTTGGCTGCTTTTTCTCATGGTCTCTCGGATACCATCAAGGATGAGAGAGCAGCCTGAGATATATCCACTGAGCTGGAGAAGTTGATCACGTTTGCCATCCTCATTGACTCCAGACTCAGAGAAGGACTCTCTTTTAAGGAGCGCTTGTATATTTGTCTCTGAGCTTTGCAGTCCCACCCTTGCCTCCCTCACCTCCCATGCCTCCTGGTACCGAGTCGTCAGTGAAGATGAACCCATGCACTTGGGCATCTCTCTGCAGATGAGACAACCCTTTGGAGGAGGGAGAGATTGTGCCTTTATTGTGGCCAGGCATGTCACTTTTTGAAGTCTTGTCCTACCCATCCAGGGAACGCCCGAACCTTGGGGTCCTGTCATGGACAGACCTTAGATGGCATTGTTTCTTCCTCAGTTATCCAGAAGGATAAGCCCCTGGTTTCGGTTACCCTTTCTTGGGCTGAGTCGTCCATCGAGATACAGGCTCTAATTGACTCTGGGGCTGCAGGCCTGTTCATTGATGCTGCCTTTGTATCGAAGCACTCGATTCAGTTGCAGCTGCATGACACTCCATGTGCCATTGATGCTCTTGATGGGAGACCTCTACAGCCTGCCTATGTGACTCATGAGACTGTTCCATTGTCCATGGCTGTAGGGGCTCTTCACCATTAGATAATTCAATTTCAAGTTATTTCCTCACCTAAGTTTCCACTGGTTATTGGTTATCCTTGGTTACAGAGGCACAACCCCTCTTTTGATTGGCTCCATGCTGAGGTTCTCTCCTGGTCGCCACAATGCAGTAAGACATGCTTCCAGAAGGTAGCCAAGGTTCTGTGCACTTCTCCTCTCTCCTCCCTGCCGGAGGAGTACCGCAATTTTAGCGATGTCTTTGACAAAGGTCAAGCCGGTAGTTTGCTTCCACACCAGTGATATGATTGCGCAATTGATCTTCAACCTGGTGCCATATCCCCTCGTGGCCGGGTTTACCCTTTGTCGGTCTTGGAGGACAAGGCCATGGAGGAGTATGTTGCACTTTCGGGATTTCATCCGCAAATCCTCATCTCCTGCTGGTGCTGGTTTTGTCAGAAACCATAAAATCAGGCCGAGACAGAAGTATAGTTAAATAACACTTGTTTAATAATTAAAGTAAAAAGAACAAATGTAGTCAAAACATAGCCAAAGTTCAGTAACCGGAATGGATAGTCAGCCAAGCCAGAAGTCAGGGATCAATGTAGTGGAACATCAAGCAGGATCTGGAGCCAAAAGGGATCTTAGCAAAGCAAGTCTTGAACAGGATCGCAGGAGAGCATCTCAGTTTCTGTGATGTTGACCAAGGCAAAGGCAGAGCTCCTCTGGACTGGACGGCTTAAGTAGGCAGGACTGACGAACAGGATATCATCAACAGCTGAGTAACTGTGGAGAGATAGGAGCTGACAATTAGCCGACAGCTGAGCAGCCAGCTCAGAGAAGGAAGGGCCGAGCCCATCCCTGACAGTACCCCCTCCTCAACGACCCCTCTCCCTCGGAGGACCTCCAGGCTTGAGGGGAAAATGTCTATGGAAATCACGGAGGAGGACAGGGGCATGTACATCCGAGGATGAGACCCAAGAGCATTCCTCCGGTCCGTACCCTTTCCAATGCACCAGGTACTGTATGGACTGTACTTAATAGTCATGGTTCTCAACCTGTACAGGGTTAGGACATGACACCAAGGTGGTAAAGTGGTTGCAGACCAAAGCTTTTAATAAGTAGACATGAAATATATTCGAAATACGCATATAAGAAGGATGGTCTAATGCGTAAGCCACTGGGTTAATCCTGCAAAGAATACGGAAAGGCCCAATAAACCGAGGTGCGAGCTTCAGTGAGGGAACACGAAGTCGAAGGCTGTGAGATGACAGCCAGACCCTGTCCCCAACCTGGTAGGAAGGCACAGGCAGGCGTCTGCGGTCAGCATGGAGTCTGTAAAAATAGAATGAAAAAGTCCCCGCGCAGTGGAATGTTACTCTGGAGATGTTTACTAGAACTGCTGCCTCTACCAATTACTTCCACTAGGTGGAGTATAGTGCTGAAAAAAAGGGAAAGGAGTAGATATGGCGCTGTTCTAAACCTGATAAGGTTCAGGTGTATTCTACTCCCCAAGAAAGGGGAGGAAGGAGTTACAGGTGGGGAGAAAAAATGTGAAATAAATACTGCCTATTTAGATGAGTGTCTGCGACAAAAAGGAATGTCAAATGCACTGTGCCTATGTGCTCATTATAAAAATAAAAACAAAATTGGAGATAAAAATAAAAGTAAAAAATTAGTGGAAACCCTTATGTGAAAAGTGTGTCAGGCTGTGTGCCTGGCTAAATAGAAAGTGCAGTGTGTATTATACCAACTTATTTGTAATAATTCGATTAAATACAACAAATCATGCTAATTAAAATGACCTCTTTTCTCTTTCCATAATGGGATCTCGCCATAGCCAACAATAAAGACGGAGCTATCCTATACTGCTACACAGTGGCATATACTGTGGATGTGTGAGACCCCAAGAGGGGGTGGAGGATCTGGTGAGTGCAATCACTATAGGAGCATGAATTAGGCACGCACTGAGTGTTTATTGAAAAGCCCACCAGAGCCAAAAACTGACTCCTTCACAGGCACAACAGCACTTTTGATTGTATTATCCGTCACGTGTTCACTTGTTTATGTACACCAGCACTTTCTATATTTATTTAATTGTATGAACATATTGCGCATATGGTCATTTTAATTAACATGATTTGTTGTATTTAATCTAATTATTACAAATAAGTTGGTATAATACACACTGCACTTTCTATTTAGCCAGGCACACAGCCTGACACACTTTTCACATAAGGGTTTCTACTAATTTTTTACTTTTATTTTTATTTCCAATTTTGTTTTTTTTTTTAAAATGAGCACATAGGCACAGTGCTTTTGACATTCCTTTGGGTCGCAGACACTAATCTAAATAGGCAGTATTTATTTCACATTTTTCTCCCCACCTGTAACTCCTTCCTCCCCTTTCTTGGGGAGTAGAATACACCTGAACCTTATCAGGTTTAGAACAGCGCCATATCTACTCCTTTCCCTTTTTTTTTCAGCATGGAGTCTGTACCTATCATTAGCATGTCTCAAAGCCTCCTGGACTTGTGCTCAAGTGGAACTAAGACCACGGAGATGCTCCTCTAACGCAGCAATACTCTGCGGAACAAACAAGTCAGGCAACATGGAAGGTTAGAAACCATAATTCGCCATAAACGGGGACAATCGGGAAGCAGAATTCAAGGCACTGTTGTGAGCAAACTCTGCCCACGGTAATAGGTCTGACCAGTTGTTATGATGGTCACAAATATAGCAACGTAGGAATTGCTCCAAGGACTGATTGGCTCGTTCTGTGGCCCTATTAGTCTGCGGGTGATACGCAGAGGAGAAAGCAAGCTGAATTCCCAACTGTGCACAAAAGGCTCGCCAGAACCGGAACACAAACCGACTACACCTGTCCGAGACAATCACCTTGGGTAGCCCATGTAAGCGAAAGATCTCCCAAGCAAAAATGGAAGCCAGTTCCTTAGAAGTGGGCAACTTCTTAAGGGGAATACAATGACACATCTTTGAGAACCGTTCAACCACCATAAGGATAACTGTGTTGCCCTGGGAGTTGGGTAACTTCACAATAAAATCCATAGACAGGTGGGTCCAGGGCCTCTCTCCATTGGGTATGGGTTGTAGAAGGCCCACTGGAATGTGTCGTAGAGTCTTACTCTGAGCACACATGGAACAGGCAGCTATGAAGGCAGTTACATCAGCACATAGACTAGGTCACCAGAATTGTTGTGAAATGGCCCAAAAGAGTTGATTCTTCCCAGGGTGGCCAGCAGCCTTGGGAGAATGTTAAGTCTGGAGCACGGCAGTACGGAGACTCTCTGGGACAAAGCAGCGGTCACAAGGTTTCTCAGGAGGAGCATGGACCTGAGCAGCAAGAATTTTTGTCACCCAAAAGAGAAGTGAGACTGGTGCGAACTGTAGCCAGAATACGATCAGGAGGAATCGCAGGAGCTGGAACTGACTCCATCTTGGAAGTGGAGGAAAATTGTTGAGATAAAGCGACAGCCCTTAGATTCTTAGTACTGGGTAAGAATGAGACAATGTAATTGAAACTAGACAAGAAAAAAAGCCCATCGCGCTCTTCTGGAAGAGAGCCGTTTAGCCTCAGACAAGAATGTGAGATTCTTATGGTCAGCAAGAATGAGAACCGGCATATTGGTACCCTCTTACCGTGGGTGGAGTTTGCTCACAATAGTGCCTTAAATTCTGCTTCCCAATTGTCCCCATTTATGGCGAATTTTGGTTTCCAACCTTCCATGTTGCCTGACTCATTTGTTCCACAGAGTATTCCTGCGTTAGAGGAGCATCTCCATGATCTTCATTCCACTTGGGCACAAGTCCAGGAGGCTTTGCGACATGCTAATGAAAGGTACAGACTCCATGCTGACCGCATGCCTAAGTCTTCCTACCAGGTTGGGGATGTTCCCTCTCTGAAGTTCGCACCTCGGTTTATTTGGGCCTTTCCGTATTCTTCTCAGGATTAACCCAGTGGCTTACGCATTAGACCTTCCTTCTAATGTGTATCTCAAATGTATTTCATGTCTCATTATTAAAACCTTTGGTCTGCAACCACCTCGGTACCTCGTCCTAACCCTGTACAGGTTGAGAACCATGAGGAGTATGAAGTACAGTCCATTGTTGACTCCCATAGGTTTCGTGGGCGCACACATTACCTGGTGCATTGGAAATGGTACGGTCCGGAGGAATGCTCTTGGGTCTCATCCTCGGACGTACATGCCCCTGTCCTCCTCCATGATTTCCATAGACGTTTCCCCTCAAGCCTGGTGGTCCTCCGAGGGGGAGGGGTCATTGAGGAGGGGGTACTGTCAGGGCTGGGCTCAGCCCTTCCTTCTCTGAGCTGGCCGCTCAGCTGTCGGCTAATTGCCAGCTCTTATCTCTCCCCAGTATCTCCCCTGTTGATGATATTATGCTCGTCAGTTCTGCCTACTTAAGCCGTCCAGCTCAGATAATCTCTGCCTTCACCTTGGTCACATCTCTAGAGACGCTCTCCTGTTTAAGACTTGCTTGGCTGACATTCCTTCTCGCTCCAGATCCTGCTTGCTGTTGTACTACGCTCATCTATAGCTCCCTGACGTTTTGGCTTGTCTGACTATCCGTTCCGGTTCCTGAGCTCTGGCTATGTTTTGACTATGTTTACTCTATTTACCTTTTTTATTATTATTAAACAAGTGAGATTTAACTGTACTTCTGTCTCAGTCTGATCCATGGTTTCTGACAGTTATCCAAAGAAAATTATCAAAAAGGAACAAGATGATCTGCTCTGTCACAGACCTGTACATAGTAACACTCGACATCTCCCCTTCATCTCACAATTCCACCCTTATTCCACTAAGGTTTACAATATAGTAAAGAAACACTGGTCTATCCTGCATGACGGTTATCCATCAGTGCAGGAATTCCAGTGTCCTACTTTGCCTTCTTACCACCGAGGTCAGACAATATATGACAGAGGTCAAATCTGATCACTATCGTCCTCCCTCACCTCTTACAACCTTTTTGGGACTACGTAACTTTGGCTCATTTCCCTGTCTGTGTTGCATCCATTGCAACAGCATGATAAAAGGGAAATATTTCTCCCATCCACATAGAGGGTATAATATTGACATTAAAAATCATTACACTTGCCAATCATCTTATGTTGTATACATAATAAAATGTCCATGTGGGTTATTACATGTGGGAGAAACCACCCAAAAGGTTAAAGATAAAATTGCTAGACACAAGTATTCCATCAGGGATAAATTAGACAAATTAGCCTTAGCCCGACATTTCATAGAGAAAGGACATACTGTTTCTCAATTAAGATTTATGATAGTATAACCTAAGAACAGATATGGAGGGAATAGGGAATTAACCCTTAGAAAGCGGGAGGTTCAATGGATACACGTTTAAATAAATTATTGCCTAATGGATTGAATTCTGATTTTGATCTATATTTATTTCTTTGACTTACCGTATATACTCGAGTATAAGTCGAATTTTTCAGCACATTTTTTTGTGCTGAAAGTGCCCCCCTCGACTTATACTCGAGTCAAGCACTTTTCTGCAGCAAAAAATTCCATTTTCTGAACCGATTTTGGGGCCCCGTATCTCAGGGCCACTTGGTGCTAGAAACCCCAAATTTGGTATGCAAACCCAGTGGACCTGGTACCACAACATATCCAAAGCTGAAGTTCCTAGCACTAAGTGGCCCCGAGATACGGGGCCCCAAAATCGGTTCGGAAAATGTCATTCTCTGCTGCAGAAAAGTGCTTGACATTTTCTGAACCGATTTTGTGGCCTCATATCTCAGGGTCACTTGGAGCTAGGAACCCCAAATTTGGTGTGCAAACCCAGTGGACCTGGTACCACTACATATCAAAAGCTGGGGTTCCTAGCCCTAAGTGACCCTGAGATGCGGGGCCCCAAACCTGGTTTGGAAAATGTCATTCTCTGCTGCAGAAAAGTGCTTGACATTTTCTGAACTGATTTTTGGGGCCCTGTATCTCGGGGCCACTTGGTGATAGAAACCCCAGCTTGGAAATTTTATGGTGCTAGATCCACTGGGTTTGCACACCAAATTTGGGGTTCTTAGCACTAAGTGGCCCCGAGATACGGGGCCCTAAATTTGGTCAACTGTTTCTATCTGCAGCAATGTCATTTCGGGACCCTTTGGGTTCAGAGACCCCAAATGTTGGCTGCAGCTAGGGGGCATCTAGGAACCCTTAACTGCTGAGTTTGAAGTTCAGGGGACCTATGGCTGCAAATGGGCACAGTGAGGCATGCAAATGGGCACAGTGATGCTGCAAATGGGCATTGTTTCCACTTACAGTAGCTGTGCATTTCTCACCCTCGTCTTATACTCGGGTCAATAAGTTTTTCCCATTTTTTTGTGGTAAATTAGGGCCTCGACTTATACTCGGAACGACTTATACTCGAGTATATACGGTATTCTTTATTTTTATTTTTTCAAAAAAAAAGTGATGTCTTTTATATTTTTTATTTTCATAGCTGGTTATATACATGTATTCACGATATATTTTGTTCTTCCTTAGCGTATATCGAATGTAATAAGATAGCACCTGATGACCCATGATTCCATATATGTCTACATGTTTTCTTAATTTGTTGATTATCCTTATTGGTACTAAATGACTGATTAATTGATTGATCCCATATAAGATAGGAGCGTATAAATAGGCATGTAAAGATCATTAATATTGTATGTGTCTTGCTCTGAAAAAGGGCACTATCTGTATAGCCCGAAACCGTCATGCATTGTGCAGTTATCCCATCTGATCGTTATTTCTATATATGACCTGTGGAAAGGTCCAATTGATTAGCACTGCTACATCTGGATTGTGTGCACTTCACCTTCAGCACTTGTTCTTTCTATCTATATACATGCATTCAGTGTAGCCTATATATACAGTGCATTTAGTGGTGTACTGTTTCTAATACACTTCAGGCGGAGTATTA